>JARFXV010000356.1:157500-817500 GCA_031761425.1 Cosmopolites sordidus | reverse complement strand
GAGAACCCCTCATCGTAATATTCGGTTTAGGCTCTCATTTTCTCTAATGCCTGAACCAGGCGATTTGGAGGAAAAGCGACGGATTGACTCTTGAAATAATTTGCCCCAGTTTTCCTGAATTACTCATTTCAAATCATCAACGTTTTGCAACGTCCTGTCAAAACTTCTTCCGTCTTTCCTTAAGCGCAATTCTAAACGCTGGTATCTTTCTTTTCTTTGGAGGTGTACCGAATCAAACCATTATTATATTTTGTTTGACGCCAGGTCTTTGTAGAGTTAGAAGCTAGCCTTATATATAGCTATATTTTTTGTTAAGGCGGCTTTCCAGAATATTTTTTCCCGTAGCGCCCCAAACTTTTTAGTACCAGATGTTCCGATTAATGATTCTTATTTTTTCTTAAAAAAAACTTAGGAGAAAGATAAAATAAATCATCTAGTGATGATGCTAACATGGTTAGCGAAACGTGCGTCGAGAACTTTAAAAAAAAGGTATTCAGTGTTTAATGGTAAATCTCTTTGAGTTTAGTAAATCTCTTTGAAATTTAGTTTTTCAAGTATAATTTATTACAAATTATTTGCTCCATAGATCTATCAATTTTAAACAGTTGCCAACGAAAATGTTTAACAATTACAAAATAGATCAATTCTTCTATTAGCACCTTTGGTGTGAAGCACTAAACTTGAAGAGATTTACCACTAAACACCAAATCACATTTTTTGAAACTTCTCGACACGCGTTTCGCTAACCATGTTAGCATCATCAGGAGGTGATTTAGTCTAGATTTAAACTTGAAGAGATTTAACACTAAACACCAAATCACTTTTTTTAACTTCTCGACGCACGTTTCGCTAACCGTGTTAGCGAAACCAAAACCATTAAATCTAGATTAAATCATCTCCTGATGATGCTAACACGGTTAGCGAAACGTGCGTCGAGAAGCTCAAAAATGATATTTGGTGTTTAGTGGTAAATCTCTTCAAGTTTAATTATAAAATACACTACAATATCTAACTTAATAAGCGAAATGATATAAAACTGTTGTCGGATGTTGGATTTTACGCTGCGATAATGCATAGTCCCACACATCTATCTTTGTACGCGAATCTTGGTCAAAAAAGTCAATGAATGTCGTCGACCAAGCACCGTATTCGCCAGATATGGCACAATATTATTACTTTTTATTCCCCAAAATGTGTGCTACGGGGTGACATCTTATGTTAAAAAGAAACGACACACGTTTCGCTAACCATGTTAGCATCATCAGGAGGTGATTTAGTCTAGATTTAAACTTGAAGAGATTTAACACTAAACACCAAATCACTTTTTTTAACTTCTCGACGCACGTTTCGCTAACCGTGTTAGCGAAACCAAAACCATTAAATCTAGATTAAATCATCTCCTGATGATGCTAACATTGTTAGCGAAACGTGCGTCGAGAAGCTCAAAAATGATATTTGGTGTTTAGTGGTAAATCTCTTCAAGTTTAATTATAAAATACACTACAATATCTAACTTAATAAGCGAAATGATATGAAACTGTTGTCGGATGTTGGATTTTACGCTGCGAATCTTTACGCGCGAATCTTGGTCAAAAAAGTCAATGAATGTCGTCGACCAAGCACTGTATTCGCCAGATATGGCACCATATTATTACTTTTTATTCCCCAAAATGTGTGCTACGGGGTGACATCTTATGTTTAAAAATGCCGCAAACATTATTTGAGTAAATACTGATATCCCACAAGGGAGTGTATTGGGGGCCTTTTTCGTTTCTTACATACATGAATGACCTGTATACATTTTTTTTAAATTAAACTTACGATTATTAGACGCTACGCTCCTTTCCATAATGGGACAGTACGATGACCAAATGGTGAACGATATTAATTTTATATTAGATTCTCCCAATATTAAATAATTGGCTATGTGTGAATAAATTAAAATTAAATTCTGAAAAAACAAAATATATGATTCTGGAAAAATTATAATATTTACATGGGGAAGAATAACATTGAAATGGTTGATCAAAATAAATATCTAGGGATAATTCTTAGTTCTCAATTGAAGTTTTGTGCTCATGTAAATTACATAAGTAAAAAAATATGATTATTTCGTAGAATATCACATAACTTAAAAGTAATTGGTCAGAATGTCAGGTGTTAATATATATTATCATAATTTATACCAATTTTAATGATTGTTTCTCTTTGTTGTTAGGTTGTACTGTAAATGAGATAAATTTTACAAAATAAGGAAATGCTCTAATTATTTTGCATTGTGATATAAAGCGGTTGATTTGATGTTGCGCTCTTTAGGCTTGTGCTCTGTATGGCAGAGTATTGAGATGGCCAGTATTGTTATGATTTTTTAACTTAAAAATAACTTAATGCTTGCATATCTTGGAAGGTACTTAATAGCGCGATCCAAAAAACACCAATGAAACATTCACTCAAAGGAGGATCTCCATATAAATTTTGAATGTAGTACTTAGTAGAATATACAGAAATCGGTTTTGGGAATGGTAGTCGGCTACCATTCCCAAAACCGATTGGTAAAAAAGTTTAGTAATATTTGTAGATAGAATCCGTAAACATTATTTGGCAAAATAGATTTTGTATATTTGATTTTGAATAAACTAGGGTGTATACATTAAATTTCGGAACAGATTATGTAAAGACATGTACAAATATAAAT
Source organism: Cosmopolites sordidus (assembly GCA_031761425.1). Classification (NCBI taxonomy): domain Eukaryota; kingdom Metazoa; phylum Arthropoda; class Insecta; order Coleoptera; family Curculionidae; genus Cosmopolites; species Cosmopolites sordidus. Next base: position 814,805 of record JARFXV010000356.1, on the reverse strand, counting down.
GAATTACAAATTGTATGTAGTAATCAAATGCTAAATAAAGATTAGAATTATTAATATTAAAAAATCAAAGGGAATCAAGCCATAAAACAAAATTGGCAAGGATATCAAGATCCTACCTGAAACGGTCTATTAGAACTGTTTCGACGACTCAAATTTTTCATATGGGTCCTCTTTTTTGAAGACGACAAATAATGTTTGATGATTAAACCCACATTTTGTATTATATTGGACAATTCCCGATATTAAATTTTTTTTCAGAGCCTTCGATTATCCTGAAACACACGTGACCTACAAATGTGAACAGCCAAACGACAAATTGGTTAATAATGAACCCGCAATCACTAATTTTCTTAAACTACGACGTATATTTTTTCAGTTTTTACGAATAATCTTTGAGTTATATACACAGTTTAACACTAATAACGAAAATAAACATAACATTTAACCAGTCCTTCATTATTTTGAATCTAAAGTAAAAAAATATATAAAATTGTCTATCGTAGCAGATGCCATGGAAGGAAAAAAGAAGAGAAGTGCATGTCGTAGATTTTTTAAGGAAGTACGAACGATACTTATGAGTCAAAATAATGATGATTTTTTTTTCTATATATATATATATATATATATATATATATATATATATATATATATATATATATATATATATATATATATATATATATTTATATTAGAATTATTAGGACTTACCACATTAAATGTGGTGTCTTAAGACGTCAGCCTTACGATACGGCAGTTAATGTGGAGCGGGTTCGAATCCCGTACTAGGCAAATAAGTTTTTCTAAAAATTCTTGTAAATGTTTCTTGGAAATCATAAGAGATACAGAGATGATTAAATGAGAAAAAAAGTTGCACCTCACTGAATTCTACAACGTCACGTTCAAACTTCAAAATTCCGAATATTTCCGAAGATATGTGGGAAAAACCCCCAAAGAGATATGTCAAAATAAATTTGACGGGCACTTTTTCTCCTCTACAAGGTGGTGGTTAGATTTTTGATCCGACGTTTCGGCTCTTTTCGACCCTCATCAACTTTGTTTTTTAAGTAGATAATAGATTAAATAAAATATACGTATCCTTTGTCACAATAAATTCACTCGTGCTTCTCTGGAAGCATAAATAAATTAAAAACACACGGCAAACAAATCTCCTTGACAGATCTAATGAAAATGTTGGTGATATTTTTGATGACAAATAGCACCTTTAAATAATTCAACATAAAAAAATGTAAGTTTAAATAAATAACGAGTCACGTGGATTATAGGATATAAATGAAGACTCTGTAGTATGTATTTTAGAAACGACGCCCTGTAAAATAACAGAAGGGTCGCAAAAATCACATACTAAATGAAAAATTGAGAATGCTCGCATTAACAGATGGTGCGGGTAGTAAATGGATATTCTTAAAAGTATCGGTTTTCTCGAAAGGGAACGCTGGTGGTTTTCGAGTGGCGGAAATATATACAGACCCATTCAAGACATTCAATAAGAACACAGTCAATAAGGGCAAAGAAGAAAGGTTTTTTTTTCTGCCGAAAATAAAAAATTACTGAAACCATACTGTGCTATACAAGTTCATTCGCTTAAAAGACCAAAGTAAAATCCTATCGAAAAGAAAAAATTTACACTGCATGTCTAAATAAAAAAAAATGATTGATACAAAATGAAATATGGGGTTGTTCGGAAAGTTCGAAGGCATTTTCCTTTAGTTGTTCTTTTAAGGCATGTAAACAAAAATATGTGTCGGATAAATAATGTTTATTTAAGTATTATTATTAATTTATGTGGTATTTATAATACAATGTTTACGTTCAGATTCGCTTTGATTTGACTGCAGTTGGTCAAGTCGCTTTGGACGGCTTTCACCTACTGCTATTCACTCAGCTGACTGCCGATTTGACTACGGAGTGTAGTGATGGATCCATGTGTTTTCCATTGCTACGTACCGCATAAAAAATCCTTTTTATTTCGCTTAAACAAAAAACAAAAAGCTTTTGTTTTTCTTCGACGGTTTTTCTTTTATTATATGACATTATACATAAGTCGTAACATTAAAACAATCAGAGCACAATCATGGCTCAAAACTGACAACAAATAAAATATACAGATAAAACACAGTACACATTAGTAAATAAATATCACAGTGCTACATGCTAGGTTCTCGATCCACTCAATTGCAGAATCGCGAATGCCCTGTGTCTGATTTGACGTGGGTTCCCACAGTCACATTGAGCTGAAGGCAGCTTACCCCACTTGTACATCAGGTTGGCGGATCTACCATGGCCTGTTTGGTTGGCAGACTTCCAGAACAACCTGCAACGAAAAAATAAACTTGGGGGTTGGCAGGGACAGCAGTTTTAAATGCGGTGAAAGACTGCCTTCATTCGAAGAAAATTTTATTTTGCATTTGGTGGGATTGAAAGGAACACATACACTTTGAGTATCTTCCACGAACCCGAACCATGAAATGCATCCACCTTACTCACCTGACTTCGCACTCTCAGACTACCATCTATTCCATCCACTACAAAGTTAGTATGTAATCTTTGTAAGCACAATGTAATCTTTCAAGATTGAATCATCTCCTGATAATGCTAACATGGTTAACGAAACGTGCGTCGAAAACTTAAAACAGTTATTTGGTGTTTAGTGGTAAATCTCTTGGACTTTAAAAGGATTATTATCTATAAAACAGCAGAAAGTGTACAATTAAAATGTATGTAATTTGAAGATTCAAATTACATTAAATATCGTTTTGTTTAACTTAAAATTACGAAAAAGCTTTAACGTTGACTCTCGCCCACCGATATTTTTTAACATGACGTCTACAGGAAGTCAAAAAAAACCATATCATTTTAACGGTTTGAGTCTTTTTAAAAAATGTATTTCGCTCTGGCCATTGTTTCCTTCGCCTTTCTTTATAAGCTGTTCGTGAACTTTTAAATAGAACATACCATATTTTATTCTTTTCCTGTTTTAGACTGCACCATAAATTTTTGTTAAGGCCACGAATATTATAATTTATTAATGGTATCTGTTTTTTTTTCTTCAAGGATTCAATGCAAATATTGCCCCATATTTTTGTTTAATTTATCAATATAAGTTTTATTTTTATTATTCATGTATATAATATTAAATAGGTATTACTGTAGCTACACAGGCTATTTCACAATAAAGAGTAATGTTTGCTGTCAAACGAACTGTGAATTTGCGCGTCTCTGGTGTCAAAATCATTCAGAATAGTCTGGCAAATCATCATGAACGTTTAACATCAGAGCAATGCTTGCAGATTGTCGAAAATATGTCGCCAAATATCGAAAAAAATCGCCCTTAAATTATTTTCTTTGGGGTTATATTAAATCTTTGGTCTAAGCCGATAAACCAGCAACTATAGACGCCTTGGAAGCCAACATAACTCGGACAATTGTTTACATAAGACCCTAATTGCTTGAAAAAGTGGTCGGACATTTGACCAAAATTGTTTTCAAACATTAATGCCATTGAATGTTATTTCACGTAAAATAAACATGGCATTTAATTTCGTTGATGTTTTATTTGAATTTAAATCATCCTATAAATTCATAGAATACAAATAATTTTACATTATATTCAGTTTCAAATTACATTAAACGTACAACTCCATATTAAACATCCTTATATTAACACCTGTTGACTCTAAACTGGAAATCTCTCTAACTTCAATCTAGATTAAATAATCTCCTGAAGATGCTGGCATGGTTAGGGAAACGCGTCGAGAAGTTAAAAAAAGTTATTTGATAGTGGTAATGCGATATGACTTTGCGTAGATCGAATTATGCACAGCACAGATTCGTATAGACTGTTTACTTGGCTCGTTTGATCACCAGATCTGCAACTACTCCAGGATCTAAGCATTACCTTTGCCTATTAAGAGTAAATAAAATTCCGACGCACGTTTCACTAACCATGTTATCATCATCTCCTGATAATGCAAACATGGTTGGCGAAACACGCGTAGATATTAAAATCAAGTGATTTGGTGTTTAGTGGTTAATCTCTTTGAATTTAATGTTCAATAGAAGAACCGATAGTTGTTATGTATTTAAATTAAAGATTAAAAAAGCAAGCCTTATATAATGTGTGGTTTTTGTTTTAGGGATGAGGGGTGATTGAAGATGGCGTCTCCAGCCCCATCTTTGGAGTCTTTGCCACGAGCCAATTCGATAGGATCGTTCGGCGACCAAGGAGATTATCTGTCCTTATCCCCCTTGGAGGACCTTTCAGCCAGCGGTTCCTCACCACCGGCCAGCGACACCGCTGACCGCGACAGCGATCCATCCGAACTCCACTGCGAACACTGCAAGGAAGCGGTGGCCGAACCGAAACTTCTCAGCTGCTTCCACACGTTCTGTGATCCCTGCTTGGAGAAGAACAAATTCGTCTGCCCCCGCTGCAATTCGGAATCGATCGACGGTATTCTCAGCAGTTTGTTGTTCGGTAGTGATTCCGATCCACCACCTCCACCGCCACCAACCACTCCGCGGTGCACCGGCTGCAAACACAAACGTCTAGACGCCGTAGCACGCTGCGTGGATTGTGCCAACTTTCTCTGTTCGAATTGTTTAATGGCGCATCAATTTATGCACTGCTTCGAAGGACATCGGGTTTTGAGCTTGGCCGATACCAAAGAAGAACCCAGAAACGGATTTTCCACAACAGCGGTTAGCGGTGACCGAGCCATGTCCTGTCCACGTCACAAATCAGAACTGTTAAAATTCTACTGTCGAACTTGCTCGGTGCCCGCGTGCAAGGAATGTCTCAATGCAGAACATCCAGCAGGATTACACGAATGTGAACTAGCTGGTGATGCAGCCCCTAAACAGATAGAAGCTATCCAACACGCTGTAGCTGAAGCTAAAGCCAAGGCGACCGACATCAGAAATGTCCTGAAGAATGTAGAACACGCTAATAGTCGATTACAAGTCCAGTATCACAAAGCTCAAACGGAGATCGGGGAAACGTTTCAGTTCTATCGGTCGATGTTGGATGAACGCAAACAGGAACTCCTTAAGGAGTTGGAGAGCGTATTCTCTGCCAAACAAATAGCTTTAGGCGTTGCGGCCCAGAAAGGCCAGGAGACTGTCGATCAAATCTACAAAACGTGCGAGTTTGTAGAACGACTCAGTAAATGCGCTAGCGCTGTAGAAGTCCTAATGTTCCGGCGACTCCTAGATGCCAAATTGCAAAGTTTGCTGGGTTGTAGTCTAGATCAAAGCGTACAAGCTGCTTGCGAGCTAGAATTCGTCTCGAATTACCAAGCGATTCAGGTTGGGGTACGTAACACTTTCGGATATGTCCGATCCAGCGCAGAAGCCGCAATGGGACCCAGCAAACAACCTCCCATAGCCCGGCCAACCGGGGGATCAAGCTCCAGTGGAAGTAGCGTAAACGGAAGTTCGGGAAGTCTCAACGGGGGTAGCACGCATTGCGCATTCAGCGCCCTCTCGGCTCCAAGTCAAAGCGGAGGATCACCGTTCGAATCCACTGTCATCAGCAAAAGATTCAGCAGCGTGAACAGTCTGGGTCCTTTCTCGGCCCCTGTCGGTGAACTAGCGCCTCTAAACGGTCTTGGTCCATACGAAAAATGGTCAAACGGCGGGGCAGCAGATGGTTTATTTCAGAATGGAACCTCTGATCCTTATGCACTAGCTGGCGCTCCACATCCAGACCCACTCCTTGACCTCAGTGCGAAACTCTCGGCCGCCATATTCCCGCCCAAGTCACAGATCAAACGTCAAAAGATGATTTACCATTGCAAGTTTGGTGAATTCGGTGTTATGGAGGGTCAGTTTACCGAACCGAGTGGAGTGGCAGTGAACGCCCAAAATGACATAATCGTGGCTGACACCAACAATCACCGCATCCAGATTTTCGACAAGGAGGGAAGATTCAAGTTCCAGTTCGGCGAATGCGGCAAAAGAGACGGTCAGTTGCTCTATCCCAACAGAGTTGCTGTTGTACGCACCTCTGGAGACATTATCGTAACCGAGCGATCTCCTACACATCAAATCCAGATCTATAACCAGTATGGACAGTTCGTACGCAAGTTTGGAGCGAATATTCTACAACATCCTCGAGGAGTTACTGTTGATAACAAAGGTCGCATCGTAGTGGTGGAGTGCAAGGTAATTATCGTACTTAAGGTTCAGGACAAAAAGATAGGAAATGTTTGTTCCATATTATTTGTTCATGGTTTCTGTATTTAGTAACTTGATGTACGAACCGAAAAATGTAAGCGAGACGCCCATAGGTTGGAACAGATTTTGCTTTTTGGCGATAGCATTCGACTACATACATGTTTCTCGGAGTTCTATATACTGTTGGAAAAGTAATGTTCTTGACTACACTTTTGCCGAAGAATATTATTTCATAGCTTCAAAAATAAAAAAGTTATTGTCAATTTTTTCAACACGTGAAATTTGGCCAAAAAAAAATTGTGGGCCGTAGGCTAGGACAATTATACAAAGTCCATTATAAAAGTAATGCGCATTTTCTGGGAAAAAAAGATTTATTGATCGGACCTGTACAAATGCTTAAAATTCTTCAAAATACTCTCCCCCTGCATCAATGCACTTGCGGTGACGTATCTTCCATGCCTGGAAAATACCCTGAAAGTCCTCGAAGGGAATGTCTCTCAAGAACGTTGTAACATTCTTTTGGATGTTTTCCATGGTTCCCCAATGATTTTCTTTCACCTCTCTCTTCAGTCCCCCAGGACGTGTGGCTGGGGGCACTGTCATGGTGAAGCTTGACCGTGTCTTTGATGTCAGCCCTCACGCGCGCGACCCTGCGTTTCAATATGTTGAGCACTTCCAGGTAAAAGGCGGAATTAACAGTTTCTCCCTGCGGTACAAACTCAAAACGGACGATTCCTCGGGTGTCAAAGAAGAGACTTGTTCATTCGCGCTTTCTCATCCAACAATTCTTGACAGTGCGAAACTCGAAGTTCTTTCTGATCTTCCGTCAACACTTTGAGCACAAGCTTCGCGCAGACTTTGCGTATTTATGCATGTACCGCAAATGTGGACAATGGTGTAGTGTGTCAACAATTTGCTGGATGCTCAATCGACGGTCGAAACGCAAAACTTCGCGTACACAATCCCCGTTTTCGTCGGTTCTGGCCGTTGTTGGGCGTCCAGAACGGGATTCGTCGGCGACCTCTCGGCCTTCCTTGAATGCCTTGTGCCACCTCCCGGACTGTTACCTTGAGATGCAGTCGTCCTTGAAGGTGTCTGGAATGTTTCGGTTACATTCTTTCCAAGCTTCACGCAAAACTTGATAGCGTATCACTGTTCAAACGAACACTCCATCGCGCCGTGTTATAAAGTCGAAAAAAAAAACACTTTACGCGAAGACACGTCTTTCCGCTCACACTACTCGGAGCAAACTGGCGACCGGCTGCATTGGAAGGGCAGAAAATCATGCTCATTACTTTCATAATGGACCATGTAGAAATGCACAAATGGGTAATTATGCGATTTTCAACATTTCTAGTCAATTTATTTATTTAAAAGGTCATGAAAAACAGAATGTAGAAAATCAAATACATGCTAATCGTCGTCAGAGTCGCCATTTTGGCAGGTATAGTAAGTGCGAGTCATGTTCAAACACTTCATATGAAATGGTTCACTGTCGCGAGATAATTTGTCTGGCAAATCATACAAAAATCAACATCCGACGACGATTACTTTCGCAGTGGTTTGGCAGTCTTCGCACTGGTTTGGCTTCGCTTTATGGCTGGCGTTTCTTATGTTTTCGCTTTTCTTTGAGCACAGCAACATTTTCTAGTAAACTGAGAATGGTGCTTTTCATTGGCTTTCACCCGCGGTCGGATTTTTTCCAAGCTGTTGCTGATCTAACTGGTCTGATAACTCTAGACAAAACTGAGGAAAGACTTGACGAACGTGACAATGATTGTTGTGTTACACTTAATGTTGATGGCTCTTCACTTTCATGAATGCATGAAAACGCAAATGCTTGTAGTAGCATTTGCGTTTTGAATAGTTAATTCGGCCTGAACGAATTCAAAGAAACGATTTGATTTAATGGCAAGATGTCCGTTTTCGTAAAGCCAAACTTTATGTTCTTTGGAGTCAAAGCTAAATCCAGAGTTTTGCAAACGAGTTTAGGGATGTGTCCTTCCAACATTAAATTTTTGCCAACCTCTACATTCGGTCTTGTAGTATGCCTTGGCCGGACCGTAAACTGAAACACCCAATGGTTACATTTTGTGAGAACTGGTGGAAAAGAAATCATATAAACGCCGTTTTCCAATGCTAAGTCAATTGCTTCAATAGATAAGGGAGACGTATGATTATCAAGAAAATGCAGTGTCGATTTGCCTGTCGATGGACAAACCCTTTCGATACGACAAATTCTTTCTGCTGTATCCAGCCAGATTCATTGCAGAGGGTATCACTTCCTGATGAGACATTATCCATGAAACAGATTTGCATATTCTTTCTCGAGAAAATAAATACAGACGGCATATAATTTCCAGCAGCATTTATAGCAAGCGACATAGTTACCATAGTGCCACGTTATTGTGAGCAGCTTGACCGACTTTTTTCGTGCCTTTTAATGGGATGACTAGTCCATATTCTATATGGATTGTGCATTAAAATGGTACAAATCGAAAAACACACTGAAATGATCAAAAAATGGGTCGACATTTCCTTGAAAAACGCCTTGATCCAGTTGAGATTTGTTTGTTCGGACGTGCACAAAGAAAGTGTTTGTGCCATAGCATGAAGCCGTAGTACCAAGATTTTTCAGTCTCAGTTTTTAATTGTTTCAATTCGGTTGTGCTTAAGCTGTAATAGATATGACAGCATCGCACAAGATATTCGACCAAAACTCCTTCTTGTTCGTCATTGAATACCTATGGAATCAAAAACAAAAATATTAAAAATGTGTGATTAAAATAAATAAAAAAATATGGTGCCAATTTTGGCGTCTAATACGATGCAATACGGCGAACGATAGGCATCAACTCTTCATAAGACATTTGAAATGTCTCGAACTTCTTTAAACTTGAAGAAACTAAACTTGAGAGACCACTAAACACCAAAACACTTTTTTGAACTGCTCGACGTACGTTTCGCTAACCATGTTAGCATCATCAGGAGATGATTTAATCTGATCTTAATGAGATTAAATCATCTCCTGATGATGCTAACATGGTTAGCGAAACGTGCGTCGAGCAGTTCAATTGGTGGTCAATTCAGTGGTCTCTCAAGTTTAGTCTCTTCAAGTTTAGTGTTTCACACCAAAGGTTCCAATAGAAGAATTGAACGAACTTCTTTATACAATTTTGCGATCTAGCGCGTTTTATTTTTTTCTTTTGTTTGATTATTGTTTTTTGTTTCCACTTTTTCACTGGCAAAAATTGAACTGGGGCTAGAGCGGAATTGTGTCCAGTGGTGGGGATAGAACATCTCGAAGCTTCGATTTGTTTAGGGTTTTAGAATGTTCTCGAAAGATTTCGAATGTCATTGATCCTATCGCATATTCTAGAATTTTCCATGTAATTATTCTGATAGGATTTTCTAGAAAATTCGATATAATTCGATGGAATGTTCTAGATCATTCGAGAAAATTCTATATAATTCGATGGAATATTCTAAAAGATTCGACAAAATATGAGAACACGTAGTGTCCCAACCTACGTGCCTCAACTGTCCCAACTTACATATGTCGTGGCCAATTTCAAATTACATGAATTTTTTCCCTATGCAAGATATGGTTGAAATTTATTTAGGACTATAAAAGAAACAAAAAACTGGACCACACAACCTACGGACTGTCCCAGCTTACGGACGTCTCCCCTACCTGATAAATTGTTATCGATGAGGAGTGCGATATTATTTCCTCCCGTTTTTTGTCCCAACGAACATGATCGTTAGTGAACTGCTTCATATGTTCTTTATGAGTATCTCTGAGGGATGGAGTAGTTTTCATTTTCTTCCACTATACCTGTACCTGCTTTATACGCAATCTGACGAGATGTCGATGTACTATTAGAAGCGACGCGTAAGATGGCACGTTTTTGTCTGTCTGTCTGTCAATATAGAGGCCCTTCCATTATTTTTTTCTTATCCTTCAGGATCTTTAATCAAATTAGCAATTAATTACGAGGATTTCCGAAATCGAGATTTTTCGCTTGTACATTTGAAAAATTGTTTCTTGCTCACAGGGCGTTAAAAATTTTGAATATCCCACGATGAATTTATTTTCACTTCAATAGAAGAAGAGAACTGGATTAAATTTCTGTGTTGAAGAAAGATAAACAGGCGGTATTTACAACACAAACAAATGTCCTATTTTCTCTGTCTACAAGAAGACATCAATAATATTGAAGGATAATGTATATTATACTCCCGGACCTTATAGTGATACATAATATGTCCAAAGAAAAGCATGACTGTTATAAAGTGCACCATATTCACTGTTTTTTAGTGCGTTCCGTTATAAGTTCTTTTATAGACCAAAACTTGAGAGATATACCACCTTGACCAAAAAGCTTACGGAATTTTATTCATCAAAATTGATATTGTCCCCTTCAAAGTACTCCCCATGGACTGTAACGCACTTATGCCTGTGTGGCCATCAGAGCCGTCTTCGATTTTTTCATATCCTCCTATCGGCTGCTAAAACGCGTTCCTGTGGTGTTTTTTTGACTCGATTGAATAGAAAAAAGTCGCAGGGTGCCAAATCAGGTGAATTCGATGTCTGTTGAATGGTATTTGATCCATTCTTGGTCAAAACCCAAAAAGTGCAAAATCCACGAGTTGGTTGCCCACAAATCCTTTCTTTTTTCGCGAATTGCTTCAGGCAAACGTCTCATAACGCCCAAATAATATCCAAATAATATTCACAAACGCTAATCAATGTAAGCATTATCAAAAAATGATTCAATTGGAAAAAAGTTATTTTCAGTCCCATACCAATGATTCCAATAGATGAATTGTTCCTTGGATTTCTTGATTTTGTGCTTTGGTAAGCCTTCTCTTCTATTACCTTTTTTCTGATGATGTCTGATTAAAATTAAATCATCATAGTTGGTATTCTTCTTTCTGGCTTCACCCAATTGTCTGTGCCAAATCAGGTGAATTCGATGTCTGTTGAATGGTATTTGATCCGTTCTTGGTCAAAACCCAAAAAGTGCAAAATCCACGAGTTGGTTGCCCACAAATCCTTTCTTTTTTCGCGAATTGCTTCAGGCAAACGTCTCATAACGCCCAAATAATATTCAAATAAGTTGACGGTTTGACCTTCCGGAAGGAATTCATCATGCACAACACCATTGTAGTCCGTGGAAACCGAAAGCATCGCCTTCTTTTTCGATTGAAAACGGCGTGGTTTTTTCCGTTTTTTTTTTTGGTTCATTGGGTCGGATTCAGCTTTGGAAATCATGTCTTTTGCGATGTCAACGCTGTCCTTTTTTTTCATGAAATTCAGGTCTATCCATACCAACTTTACCGCAACACGGCGGAAACCCAAAAATGTCTTAAATGGATCCAGGATCCATGGATGGTCACAGGATAAACAATGTTCAAGACATCTGCTAGCTCTGTGATGGTTAATTTGCCGTTATTGACCACCATTTCCTTAGCTCCATCACGCTGGAGCCCGCATTAAAGAGCACTCGATTTTTTTTCTTATTTTTGCCTACAAACGATGCTAATAAATGTAGTATAGTTAATTTTTTTGTAGTGTCAGTAATTATGCGGGAGAAACAATAGATTTGTTCAAGGCAGTAAATATTTATAATAATAGGAAAAATAGGAATTAAATTAGTGCTAAATTGTTTGTAGTTTATTGTAGTCACAAGAAAAAAAAATGTTTTAATCTGTTCCTGTAAATAAAATCGGATAAAATTGAAATAATCTGAAGCCTGAAGCCACTGATAAACGACTGTTTTCCTTAGAATGTCGTTGCCGAAACGCTTTTCCATCATTTCCAAGGACCTCGCATCATTGAATCCGTTTTTAACGCAAAATATAATACAAACTCGTTGTTGCAAACGCAATTCCATTTTTAAAATCGTAAAAATCGAAAACATGCTCAGAGGCAGATGTTCTCAAGACGGCGAAACTTTTACAAATGTCAGGCTGTGATGCTGAAATTTGGTGACAAAAACCTAATTTGAGTGAGCGACATTGAGAGAGTGACACATGGTGGTCATTCGGTGAACTTTTTGATCAAGCTGGTAGCTATATTTCTTATCACTACGAGTGAACAAAAGATACTAGCACCTGGAAATGTCTGATACTGAAAGCTTAAATGTGTCGTTACACAATGTGTTTATTCGTTAAAAGATAACCTTACTGATTACGGGACGATTCAACCAAGTACCTTTTCCACTGGGCAAACAACTCGCTAATCGTCTCAGAGGTAGTGGATAAAATTTACAATAAATTTAGTCGTGAATCTAGGTCACCTGGTATTAGGTCTTCAGCTTCATTCTCGGCATTTTTTCGAGTTTTGACATTTATTTATGAAAAAAATATTACGTAGTATTCAAAGTAATCTCCCACACTTTCGCCACCTTTCAGACAACTTTCGAATACCGGATCGAAAAAAAATTGTTTTAATGTAGTAAAGTCGCTGATGCTTTTTTCGACTTCCTGAAGTGACGTGAAGTGGCTATCAACCAGGTGATGTTGCAGGGATCGGTAGAGATGCGTTATCCTGTAGCAGAGTGACTTCCCTTCTTCCCCTTAAGGTCTTTTTTTCTCCAGATCTCGACTAACACGAATCAGTTGCTGCTGCAATGACCATTTGACCAGATTAGAGCAACTCATATTTCACGATGTCCAGCTAGATACTGTCTTATACATATCAACACCTTTTTGACGTTGATATTTGGTTTTGCGGTACTGGTTGATGACTCACCACGATTTGAGCCTCTTTGGATCATCGTAGAGAATTTACTTTTCGTCAGAGGGCACAACCTTATACGGGAAGTTCTTTTTCATGAATCTGAAGAGTAATGATAGCATCAAAGTGACTACTTTTATTCTCAATCGTGGGTTCACAGGGAACTATTTTCTCTATAATTTAAGTCAACATTTCCATTTGTAATTGCTGGATCTACTTCTTACAAATTGCACAGCATTTTTTCAGTTGGAAGGCGAGAAAGAAGCTGTGCCTCAAATGTTGCTTTGGGTCGACAACTTATAGGTTATGAGGTGGACGTGGTAAGTTGGTTTGCCGATATGGCGCTGGTTTCTCACCTCACAACTATACTATTGTCCAAAGGAAACACTGAAGAACTCGACACTTATCTTTATTTTCAACTAAGATGTAATTTTACAATGAATTAGTTTGACACCTCTGTCGACATGTTGAAGCACATGTCCCCCATCTTCCCACTACCCGAAATGTCACTAAAACCAAGGTCTGCCTCTGTTTGGCTTGGTGTTTGCTATGTGCCTTGGTGTGGTAGCTAACACCATTTATTGGCGCTAAGCCACTACAAACTCACTTTTCAAGTTATAGTAGTAGTATTGATATAGTGCCTTCCGGATAATTTATCACCATTCACACGGTCTGACGAAGGTTAGTCTGTCTTAAAGCCATAACTGCGTCACTGTTTATAATACACTTTAGAATGTATTACTGCAATCATTCGCCTAGGGTCGTGTATTATACCTCCTCTTGAAGCTGAAAGCTGGCGCTTTAAAATAACTAGACGTTGGAAAAAATTCTTATTAAAATAGATTCTGTAGTCAAAAATACGTCGTTCTTTCATTGTATTCGTTAAAAATACGTGCGCTTACACTATACGTCAAAAACAAGCTGCAAAACTGTAGGTTGTTCTAGATAAGTGTCACCATCTGTAAACCCCACAAAATGGTTTAAAGTTATGCGCACACAAGCTAACGTTTCAATGTTATATGCCAAATATTTTGATTTCTGACGTATTTACCTTACCTGAGGCTGGATAATTTTGCATTTTTTTGCGGTAGTCTTAATTTTGGCATTATAGATACAGAATAATTCAAAAAATTCTCGGCTTGACAAAGAAAACCCAATAATTTTGAAATATGGTTTTTATGGCCTTAAATTTTTGGAATTCCATCTTTACCGTGTCTTTGCCAGTTGGTGATGTATCGGTCTTTTTCGACTATGACTTTTGAACTATTTCAAACTGGACTGGAAGCGTTTGGTATGTGTTTGACGTATTGTAGACGTTTAGCGTTTTCTATGGTATCGATGTTGTCCGAATGACCTTCGAAATCATTCTTAACGATTCCTTAGAACTTTGATTGGACTTGCCATTAAACACAAACGCTAATCATTGTAAGCATTATCAAATATGATTCAATTGGAAAAAAGTGATTTTCAGTCCCACACCAATGATTCCAATAGATGAATTGTTCCTTGGATTTCTTGATTTTGTGCTTTGGTAAGCCTTCTCTTCTATTACCTTTTTTCTGATGATGTCTGATTAAAATTAAATCATCATAGTTGGTATTCTTCTTTCTGGCTTCGCCCAATTGTCTTGTACGCGTTTTAAGCGAAACACCGAACTGTCCTGATAGAGGTGCTTGAAAGCTCGCTTTGCTGATAGTTTATATATTTAATGCTTTGTTGGATGCAGCTGTTAAAGTTCTGTATTTTAGTATTATAATTTAATATTTTAATAAACTCAAAGAGATTCCCCCTAAACACCAAATCGGTCTTTTTAACCTCTCGACGCGCTCTTAAAAAAGTGATTTGGTGTTTAGTGGTAAATCTGTTCGAATTTAATGTTTCATTTGATGTTTTATTAATTCTAGGTTATGCGCGTCATCATCTTCGATCAAGCCGGCGCCGTCCTTCAAAAGTTCGGCTGTTCGAAACACCTCGAGTTCCCCAATGGCGTCGTGGTCAACGACAAACAGGAAATTTTCATCAGCGACAACCGAGCGCACTGCGTCAAAGTCTTCAGCTATGAAGGCGTTTATTTGCGACAGATCGGCGGAGAAGGCATCACCAACTACCCAATCGGTGTCGGCATCAACTCCAGTGGCGAAATCCTCATCGCCGACAACCACAACAACTTCAATCTGACCATCTTCACCCAGGATGGACAACTGGTGTCCGCATTGGAGAGCAAGGTGAAACACGCCCAGTGTTTCGACGTGGCGCTGATGGATGACGGTTCCGTAGTATTGGCCAGCAAGGACTATCGTCTCTACATCTATCGTTACGTGCAGGTGCCACCACTTGGTCTGTAGGCTGTCCAATAAGCTCACGTGCCGTGCCTCGCCCTTATCCACCGACACAAGTGTACATACGGTGCATGCAATATCCTTCCCCCCACCACTATTCGTTTTTATTATTATTTTATTATTATTATTTTTTTATTTTCTTAGTTGTAGAACGTAGTTTTTTATATTTGTTGATGCTGCCAAGTTTAAGATAGCGGCCCAGTTTACGGGCAACCTCAAGACTATTTACTTAGTAGCTAAGGTTTCGTTTGATTATTATTATTATTATTATTATTCTTTTTTTTAATTCAATTTCACCCGGACAAGACGGCCATACCGCCTTTAGTTTGTTTTATAGTTTCTTCCTCTTTGACCCTCATCGACAACACATTACTAGTTTACTTACTTTCATGTCGCGTATTTTTTGACGATCAGTTTTTTACTGCATAGTTTTTTTTTTGTTGGGAACGTCCACTTTACAGTTAACTTCGTAGTACAGTTTATTATATTGCTATATATAGACTACAACATCAGCATCATAAACCAAACTTCAATATTTTAAGTCAGTTTTTTTTACATAAAATATTCTGTAATGTCAGAACATCACAGATTGAACATGTACTTAGTATCTTAATTATTTTTTCTTTTTGAGGAATCCATACTATCATAAACTCAATAATTTAATATTTTTGTAAATATTCTTCTGTAATTTTGGCAACATTGGCATTAATTGTGACAACATTTCCTTCTAATCCTCTTATTACTGAATTTTTCTAGTGGAACCTTCAATGTAAAATACTAAACTCAAACAAATTTACCACTAAACACTTTTTTCAACTTCTCGACGCGCGTTTCGCTGACCACGATACTGTCACCAGGAGGCGATTGAATCTAGACAGAATTTAATCATGTCCTGATGATACTAACTTGGTTAGCGAAACGCACGTAGGGAAGTGAAAAAAAAGTGATTTGGTGTTTGCTGGTAAATTTCTTTGAGTTTACTGTGTTACTGTTGATTTAACTTTGTTGAAAATGTTCTCCAACAATGTATGCACATTTATTGAAATATTTGAGCACCATCTTCAGCTACACTTGTTTTCGTAGCACTATTTGTTTTCATCATGCGATATTTATGAGTGTTATTGGCTGATAAAATACAAGCATGTAACTTTTTACTATGTTTATATAATAACTTTGTTGAGAAAGTATGAACGACATTTACCAAATGTTAAGTGATATTTTAAATAGTGTGTTTATTATGCTGATGTTTATTTCTCTGGACCAAAATAGACGGATACACTGCACTAACGAAAAAATCCGTAAAATAGACGATCTCTGTGTTTAAAAAAAATATTTTATGGGTCATGGAAAGGAGAAAAAAAATGGCTGTCATTGCAACCCGAGATAACGGTCCCACGCAGCTCGTAACGATTCCTATCCTGCCGACAACGAATTTGAGACCGATCGGATTGTGATAACGCAGGTCCTACACACAATTAGTTTTTTTTTATATGCGATAATTTATGTCTTATTTATATTTTTTTTTACTTGTTATATGTTGTTTGTGGAATCCGTATGGGGCCCAGTGGAGGGGGCTCCTTCACAGATCTCGACCCACGCCCCAATGCCGGAACCACACCACCGGGTTACTTGTTACTTGTTGTCCCGGTCTTCGGCGAAAGGCGTGGCTCTACCTAATCACGCCCCCTCCCCCCGACCACCGCTCGGTCCCCGCCTATTCTCCGTACGATTTAGACTTGTTGTTATTATTATTAATTTAATGGTAAATTTGTTCTTAAACTGATTTTGTACATTGTTTTGTTTTTTCTTTGATTTTTTTTGTTGTAAATGCTTTTTTTTACTTAATAATACCATTACTAGCATTTTAGTTTTTTATTTTTTTTTGTAGTCGTAGTGAGTTTTCCTAAATCACATTAATTAGATTGGACGAATACTTTTTTGTGAGTTTAAGATGTGTTTATTCGTCCAGTAATAATTAGTATGATTTTGGGTAGTTTTTTCCCTTTCCCTCTCACCTCCAACAGTATTCCTTCTTTTTTTTTACTTTGGGCACCTTATGCGTGGCACGGTTTCAAGCCTACTCAGTCTACAGGGTGATTTTAAAGCATGTAACCAATGAACTGCATGTAGAATTGAATTTTAAGTAAAAAGGTAAACTGGTTTAAGCCAGACAAGCTGACATTGAACGGTTGGCTATAGATTTTAAAACCACCTTCTCGTTACTTTTATATACTTAGAGAGTAAGTAACACACATAGACACACACACTATTTTTCAGAAAAAAAAAACGAATTGAGCTTTGTGTATCCGTAGGAGTTTCTGTAAACTTATACATATATTTATATATATTTGAGAACAATCTTCCTGGGCCCAAGTTAACTCCTATATATAGCATAGGTATATAGGCATGTGTGATTTTTTCGTAATTAATAGTCATTAGAGTTTAGTGAGCGTAGATATTTTTTCGGAGGCCGGAGCGTCCGAAGGCGCCATCTTGTTCGTTGCGAGCGCCATCTGGACGCCGACGCCTCACGCAGGTGGGTTCAAAGTGCGATTACGCATAAAGATACGTGTTTTCATTTACGTTTAAAAAAAAATCTAGTCAAAAATATTGTTTTAGTTATTGCCCAGTAACAATGACCTCTGATTACTGGGTGACGTTCTTTTTAACACAGATTTTTATACTCACGAAAAATATGAAGAAATTGAGTGACCTTTTACAGACGTCAATAAAACACCCGACAAAATTGTTTCGTTTTCGTTTTTGAGCAAGAATTTTTCAGTTATAACGACCTCAGATTATCAAATTACCTTTGGAGCAAAGATTTCTTCGTGATAGTGACCTGAGGTGGCGTTTTATAGACGTCTGTAACACTCTTCGTTTGATTTTTGTTTTAACTTATTAATCACTTAACTTTACGGTTGCATTTTGTAGTTTGTTGAGGTTGTTTTGTGACACGTTCTCTTTTCGCATTCGCCGCCCAGTAGATGACATATGGGATGTCTGATCCCATCTCCTGTCACATTTCCAAGCGTAACTTAAGTCTCAGCAGCGAGTTGCAGCAAGAAAACCAAAATAGAAAAAAATATGATGAAAAAAAAACTTTTTTCGGTAAGACTGATTCAACAACACATTTCTTCTGGTAACGATTCTAGTGATGTAAGTCGGGCGGAGGTTGGGTGGGGATATGCCTTCCCCCCATAGCGCACAATCGCCTAAGGGGAGACACCTCGCCCGCGCTCTCGTCCTATTTTATAATGTTACGTTAACTTTCATGTCAATTACTCTAGGGAACAGAACTCTTCAGGTGGATCGTGTATATAGATTTAGCTTTTCGCACTCCTTTTTCCTCCTAAAGAAAAACCTTCCAGACCCTATTGTCCTTCTCTCCTTTACACTGGGTGGTTAAATAAAGCTTCACTGTATTGTGGAACTCCTTAAATACGTTTAAGGGTATTGTTTTAGACTTTGAAGAAATGTTTATCCATTATTGTGTATCTTGCAGCACTCGGATTGGATATCGACTATTTTTGTATTTTTTTACTATACGTCAGTATTAAATCTACACATTTTCTGATTGTGAGATCGGTTTTGGCTTCGTCCTGTGTCCTCGTGTTTCCTTCTCGTTTTGCTCCTCCCCTATTTTCGTGGATTTGCTCATGTTGGTAGGTAGATGATGTTGTTCTGCACTGTTATTGTATACTCCACTTCTCGAGCACCTTTAGGGCGGCCCACGGTATCTTCTGTGGCCCCCCCTTTGGCCATCGCGCTAGAACAGAACCTCTCAACAGACTGTGATTAAAGGAAATGCCTTCCCAATACCGAATATTCACACGATACGGAGGTGAATTGGTCAGTTTTACAGTGTGACCGTTTACGCTTGCAGCTCATCGGTATGTTTAAAAAATGTCATCTTTTTTGACCATACTGTGTAAGTACTTGTTTATTGCTAATGTTAATAATTACCTGTTTCAAGAACATATTTATCGACACTAGACTATATTGTCTAAGATGAAAGCTCAAATAAACTCAGATTTACAACAAAATATCAAAACGCTTGTTTTTAATGTTTCAACGCGAGTTTCGCTAACCATGTTACGCTGATCGGGAACCAGATGACGTAACTTTTAAATATATATGTTTGATGTTAATACAAATTTGTTTACCAAGTACTTTGTGTTTTTGGTACAAGTATTTATTAGAAATACTAGTAAAATCAATTTTACATTAAAATCAAAGAGATTTACTACTACACACCAAATGACTTGCTTTTCATTCCAGGACGCGCGTTACGCTAAGTTAGCATCATCAGGAGATGATTCACTTAGATAGAATAAATTGAATCATCACCTGACGATAGCTAACATGGTTAGCGAATATATATATATATATATATATATATATATATATATATATATATATATATATATATATATATATATATATATATATATATATATATATAGATATAGATATATATATATATATATATATATATATATATATATATATATATATGTATATATATATATATATATATATATATATATATATATATATATTATAGTACACATATATACTATAATATATACTGTCCAAAAAATAAAAGGAACAGCTTAAAAAAACAAAAATAGTTAGTGATCTTGATAAAATCCATTTTATTTACTCGTTATTAACCGTCTCCAATTGATACAAAACGCTCGTCAAATGCAGCTTAAGTCATAGAAAATAGTCACGGTGGTTCAAATCGGGTGAATACAGGGGATGTTGAAGGATGAGAAAGTGCAGTAATCGCTAAAATCCAATAAATTGCTATCTAGGATATTCCAAGTTCCATTTTTATGAATCACGCTATTTTTTTCCAAATTTACACTTGTTCATCATTTCAACTGATCGGCCTGAACGTTTGTCATCATCCGCACCTCTCTGTTTTCTCCGAATAATCGGTGCCACTCAAACACTTATGGCTCATATCATGATTTTTTCCTGTAATGCTACAGCCCATTGTAAGTCTTGACGTCTTTTAACCTTCACCTCAATCCTGATTGATATCCAGCAGCCCTTGGCCAATTTTTGATGTGCACCGTGGCTTCTAATGAATGAAATATGTTAATTTGAACAGATTGTTAAGAAAAGATGATGCTTCATCATTCAGTCTCCCATTATTTTCGTTAAAATTAAGCTATTCCAGTTATTTTTACGACAGAGTATATATATATATATATATATATATATATATATATATATATATATATATATATATATATATATATATATATATATATATATATACATATATATATATATATATATATATATATATATATATATATATATATATATATATATATATATATATTTGTATATCCTTAATTGTGACGTACTATATAACACATAAAATAAACTAATTTTAAGGAAAAAAAAAATCGAAATCCGCTCGAAATTCTGTTTTAAACAGAAGAAATTAACACACTGCGGAATGTTTACACGATAAAACATCAATCAAAAAATTATTTTCCATAAATTCAACGTTGTAAACGGGCTTTATTAAAGTTTTATTAGAAAAAAATACTGGTAGCATCTTTATACGACAAAGTATGGTATCTATATCAATTTCCATCTACTGAGTATATATATATATATATATATATATATATATATATATATATATATATATATATATATATATATATATATATGCAACACATTATACACAGTTCTAACGTTATTAATATTTATAAAATGATCTTCAGTCCCAGTAAAATGGTTTGCAAAATTGTATTATCCATAAATTTAAGGTTAATAAAGCATCCTCTATTGGCATTTCATTAGAAAAGTTACTGTAACATATGCAAACAGCAAATAATCATGTACGTGTATATACGTACTACAGTACAACACTTTTTTTAAATGTTTTCTACTATCAATATTAGCAATAAACTTTGCAAGTAATAAACGAGTATCGCCTTTCAACATGGCTGTTTCCTTGACCGTTTACGATCGGTAACATCGATCACTGTTTAATTTTCGCAGAAAAAAACTCACATACAGTTAGAAATCAAATCAAAATTCTCCAAAATCAAAATGAAAAAGAGAGATTTTGCTCAAGTTTCCCCCCTTGGTTTTGTTTTTATCGTTTTCTTTCATTCCTCTTGGTAGTAATAGGTACGGTCTTCTCGGTGTAGATTTGTGATTGGCACCAGATCGATCTCGATATTTGATGCTTTTATTTTTTTATAGGTGGGACGTAATTGCCAAAAAACAAAAACAAACCAAAAAAAATCTTTACATGTTAACGAATGGTGAAATATCTTTAGTAATGCATTTTTGATAGTTATTTAAAAAAAATGATAATAATAAATCTATTTTTTCACAAATGAATTCCACGGAACTTTTTTGGTAAAATTTAAAAAAAGAGAACTACTACACCGAATGTACAAGGTGGTTCGAAGGACCATTAATTGGTTTTTTGAAGCCACTCTGTATAATTGATTTTTAGCTTTGTAGTGATCACTTGTTAGGTCGTTTTTAGACGTTTGATACATTCCATTTTTACCCAGTGATAGTCGTGAACGTTCTGATACTGTTTGAGTGGGCACATAAAAAAAAACTCGAGATGAAACATGTTAAATTTAATTTTCTAAACTGTTTTTTTAAAAGCTTGATTTGTCTTAAATTATGTTGTTTCTCTTTGCTCGCCGCGCATATGCTGACGTTTTTTTTACGTATATTTTTTATATAAACATTATGAGAATAATTTTTTTCGTATGTTAGAATTACATTGTTTCAGAATGTTACAAGATAAATTGATAAAATAACTAAAAATAAATAATTCTGGTTACTTTAATATACAATTTCTATTAATTTCAGGAGTTGATATTCAGTAAATATTACAGGCATCTATTGATGCATATACCACCCCATATCTACGCCACTGTTTATATGTTCATTTTTTTAACAATACCACCAAAAGAAGCAGACTTGTACACCTGTAAGTTTCAACTTTTTATTCAAAACCATTTAAAAATTATTAAAAAATTTAAAATTTTATTTTACACTTTTGTAATTAGGCACTACTGATCAAAAGTTAATTTAGAAAATTAACATTATTCATCATTTTCAGTGATTATTACCATAGTATATATAGAGAGCTTTATTTAAATCCGGTAGCTCACATAACGTATAAATGTGGGCAACCCACACAAGTTGCTAACGACTAAAACTAAATCAAAGTAAAAACTAATTTTAATTCCATGTAAAAAGAAGAAGAAAACCGCAAGTCGCAGATTTTTTATGGAAAATACTGTTTCAAAATGCGAACAATAAAAATTATTTCTTTTAAATAATCAAATGTTTGAGGTATTTTTAAAATATTTTTTACTGTTTCGGAAGCATAGAATCTAATAAAAGTCATACACGATGACAGATCTAGGGAAATGTTAGTATTTTAATATTTTTGGTGGCCTTTAAATAATAACGATACCACCTTTAAACAACTCAACATAAAAAAAATTAAAATTCCTAAATTTAAATAAATCCTTAAGTCACATGAGTTACAGGATGAAATGAGGGCTGTGTATGTTTATGAACATATACATATATACATATGTATATATATATATATATATATATATATATATATATATATATATATATATATATATATATATATATATATATATATAATAAGCCTCTCAGAAGGCATCCGGCCCTACCCAGCCTCGAACTGGCGTGACTGAGGGATGATTCCTTGTCAGATTTTACACTCTTACCTAAAAACATTCACAAGAATTTTAGAAAAACTTTTTTTGCCTAGTACGGGATTCGAACTCGGTCCACATTAACTGCCGTAACGTAAGGCCGACGCCTTAGACACCACAGCTAATGTGGCTCCAATCTATATATATATATATATATATATATATATATATATATATATATATATATATATATATATATATATATATATATATAAATAAATATAATATTTTATTTTTTATTTATTTATTCATCAAAGAAAGCTCTTTTCTCATTAAAATCATAATCACAATATATATAGCGTAATAAAAACGTCATAGACAAATGCTGAGTAAAAGAATCGATTTTTTGTAAAAATTTCGATACGGCCCATCTCTGCGGTATCGAATTTAGACCGACGAGTTGTTTAAGAGTTAATTTCTAGTTACGGATCGTAATAAACGGGCGCTTCCTTCACCCGAACCACTCTCGAAACGAAACACCAAAAATATTTAACTTGTTGTGCTGTAGAATTAAAAAAAAAATGAAACAAAAAAACGAGAAAAAAACAAAAAGTGTTTTTTTTGACTGTTACGCGGTTTCTATCCCTGTCGCTTGTCGGTCCATTTACCGACCATGTTTTGCTCTGATATGTATTCTAGTCGTTTTATATCAAAAAAAAAGAAGAAAAAAAAAACAAAACAAATTAAAATAAATATATATTCTATATACATAATGTATTTTTGTGCTTTGTACGTGGTGATGCGGTAACGAATTCCCGGAGAGAAGCGATTTAAGTCCGGTTGCCTTTTGAAACGAACACCAAGATGTCGCGTTTTCCTCTTGTTGTGAAATGACCGTTTTTGTAGCGAATGCCCCAAAATCGATACCCTTACAACATTTTTACCGACAATCTGCCATCATTAAAAGTTTGATGTACATTTATGTAAAAATTACTTTAATTTTCATATCTTTTGCCCCATTCATTTCCATTGCCATTTCATTCCCATTGCTCCAATAATATCTACCGCAAGAATTTCCAATTAAAAAGTCCATATGTTAAATAATTTATAAATAAATGTTTAATATAATTTAACCAACGACTCTTTACTTCATTTTAAAGGAAAAAGTTCCTTAAAACTTCTATCTAAAATGTAACCATTTCAGTGGATAACAAATCAGAACTTTTTGACATTTTCTTAAAAACACTGATAACTAACAACGTCGCATCATCGTGTTTAATTGAATAGCCAATTTCAAGACGAACGGAATTCAATTTTTTGTTTGATTAACCTCTTGAGGTTTTATTTTTCGAAGATATAATGTAGAAATTTTATAGCCACTAATTCCATACGTTTCGACATAAATTGGGTTTGTTTTGTTGCAAAAAATAGAAAACTTACACATTATTGTCGTTTAATATCAAAGTTGAAATTTCTAGCGCTAATTTTCGGTCTGAATGGAATTTAAATATACACACGAACTTAACACTTTGTCGTGGTGATCATTGTTTTAACAATGTTCATTAGTTTATTTGTAAAGTATTCGTTAAGTAATAAACAATGTGATTAATATTTGCCAAATATAGTTTTGCACATATTTTGTCTTGACCTTTGTTGGTAGGAACTTTTTTCTTTAAAATAATATGAAGAATTGTTGGTTCATATATATATATATATATATATATATATATATATATATATATATATATATATATATATATATATATATATATATATATATATATATATATATATATATATATATATATATATATATATATATATATATATATATATATATATATATATATATATATATATATATATATATTGTTTTTTTGCGATTATCGGTCAATTATTAATAAATTATTATTGTTTTACTATTTTATTTTATAACCATCATTAAAAGTTTGATATACATTTGTGTAAAAATCACCCTGATTATCATATATTTGCATCCACTACACCAATAATATATATCGCAAGAATTTCCAATTAAAAATGTTCATATATTAAATAGTTTATAAATAATTGTTTAATATAATTTAACCAACGACTCTTTACTTCATTTTGAATTACTTTTATACACTTAATATTTTATTAACGTTTCGGTTTATTTTATAAAACCATCCATCTAATAGTAGAACAATTCTACTATTTTTAGTCACCCTGTAAAAACCCCAAAACGAGACATGGAATTAAAGGGTTGTGCGCGAAATTATTTGTTAGCGAAGGACTTTTGAAGGAAAAAATCATGGGAACTTGGGCTTCACAATGAATCTACCTGTTTATATCCAACAGTGGTGCGTTACAGACCTCCATAAAGTTATAGATTTAACGATAGTGCTAATAATTAGCATTTTCAAACCTACCCAAATCATTCACGACTGTCGCTTATGAACCTTCGTAGGCCACTGATAACATCTTAATAATATAGAGATAATGGGTTCATCTTTTTGTGTAAATATTTGTTTTGGGAAATAACTGGGGTAATCGCCGGCATTACTATAAAAGACAATACCCAAAACTTTTAAGAAACATTCAAAGGAGAGTATTGTTCTCGAAAGAAATAGACGTAATGACCAGTGGAGTGTTATTTAAGTAGATTTTTCTTTTTTATTCTTGGAAAACTTTATTATACTTAGAAGAAAATGACAAAATAATGACTCGTCTATATTTTTAACCCCTCTTTTCTGAATTTGATGACTTATCTATCCCACAAGTGCTCAACAGGATTGAGATCTGGTCTTAAGGAGCCGAAGTACGATGACAGAGGAGCCATTCTTGCACTTTCAGTGAAATATGCTTGGAGTGGTTGGTGGTTGGAATATGGCAGTACTTTCCAATTCCATTTTTTAGCAGTTTCTTATAATTTTATTTTTAATATATGCTGACTATCGCTACATCCACGCAGCACCAAGCCTTGATCCCACCCTCGCCGTGCCGCCTTTTTGCCTCCCATCTGAACATTAAATTTGGATTCTGAAAAAATAACTTTCCCAGACCCACCGAGGCTTAGACAGAAATTCTTTAGCAAAGCCCATACAACACTTACTGTTCGCTTGACTTATGAAAGGCTTTTTACGAGCAACCCGGCCGAATTATTCACATTCACGTAACTTATTTCAAACTGTCGCAGTAATAATTATACCGTGACCATTGAATAGGTTCTAAACAATTTTCGCGGAGCTTGTGTCCGGTTCGATATTTCACTTTTCTGACCATTATTCAGTACTTATGGACATCTAGAACGAGATGTACTCGCAACATCACCCAGTTCATTGTACATTTTAACCAGTGGTGG
Organism: Cosmopolites sordidus; assembly: GCA_031761425.1. Taxonomy (NCBI): domain Eukaryota; kingdom Metazoa; phylum Arthropoda; class Insecta; order Coleoptera; family Curculionidae; genus Cosmopolites; species Cosmopolites sordidus. The sequence goes on along the minus strand of JARFXV010000356.1, from coordinate 788,483 downwards.
TTGGTTCATAAGGGCACGTGGGCACGTGCCTCTCCTAAAAAATAAAAAATTAAATGAAAATTTGATCTCTGACAGTTACACTCGTATTTCTACACAGCAAAGTGTGTGTATGATAGTAAGAAATGTAAAATTTTTGGTTGCGACGCATTTCCATATCCCCATTCCAAAATTTGGTTATAGGTTGTGATGGTGCCCCTTTTTTTTCCGCCGCTGCTTTTAAAAGTATTAAATATAGGCCAAGAGATTTTTGTTAACAATTTTTCCCCTCTCGATAAGATTTTCCTTAAGAATTTAATTCTTAACTTCATAGTTTAACGACCTCCCCTATCGAACGAGCCTGGACATTTCCATAATGACATATAAATGTCGACTGAAAAGAATGATCATTGAAAATGGAAGTGCGAAGTTAATAGTTTATTAAAATAAAAATTAGAATTTATTTTTGAGGTTAGCAGATAATACTTCAATCTGATAATAATTAAACACTTCGTATTTGTTTCACAATACACAGTGCGTCCAATGTAATTAAAACGAAATACCTGGCATTTTTATGATTAATTATTAGAAATATTCTCCTCTCGCTTCGATACATTTGTTACATCGATTCAATGGTGATTCAAATGCATGCTCCAGCGCATTGTGTGGAATATCCTCCAAAGCACCCATCGAAGCAGTTTGGATGGTCTAAATGTCTTCAATAAACACCCTTTCAACTTTGGGAAAAATGAGAAATCACAAGGGGCTAAATCTGGTGAATACGGTGGGTGGTTGATCACACAGACTTGGTTTCAGGCCGAAAATTTGCTCACAATTAACCATGTGGCACTTGACGCATTATCGTGTAACAAACTCCAGCTGTCTGGCCTAATGCGACGAATTCAATTGTTTCAGGATTTCTAAGTAGTACTGCCCAGTGACAGTTTGACCAGTAGAAACGAACTCTTTTTGATGATGCCTTTGCTATAGAAGAAAACAATGAACATAATGATTTCAGGATGCTTTGATCATTTCTGGCGGGTGCGACAACCTCTCTGGAATGGTTGACCCGCAGTGATTTCTACTCCTCCGTCAAAGTGTGCGGAACAAACATTGCACACACTTTTGTTTTACCCAAATCCTTGTGAAGAATGAGTCGAATCATTTCTTTGCCGGCATTCAAAAACTCCTCCATCATTTTTAGCATAAAATCGCATACTTTTTCGATCATTTCGGAAGGGCGAGCTGAAAGTGGTCTCCCATCCCGTTTGTTATCCTCTAGCAACACTCTGCCATCCAAAAAACGTTTATGCTACAGAAAAAAACCTTTGTTCTGCCTAAAAGATCATCGCCGTACACTTGCTGCATCAAACGGAATGTTTCCGACGCAGTTTTACCGAGTTTTGAGTTATTTTTAATAACAGCTCTTTGTTCCATGATTTTATTTGCACATTAAACTTTTTTGGTGTAAACCAGATGTCCTAAAATCAACAAATGTCAACCGATTGTGGTAAAGTAAGTTTCGTTAGGTCCAGGAATGTTCAAGCTTTGAAACTACGCCGCTTGTCAATAGAATTCGTGACTGGTTGCTGAGATATATCTTAAGTACTGGTACTTAATGGACTCACTGTGTATATTCAAGATATTCCCTGACCTGTTTCGGCCTAAATTCTCTTTTCTCTTTGAGAATGGTTGCGAGACTGAAATGTCAGACAGAAAAATGTCAGAGAATATTTTGAATATATTGTGAAACAAATACCAAGTGTTTTAATCATTATCATTGTTCCTCCATTTCACCTTGACTTGAAAACAAGAAATTACAAAGTATTGCTTTATTTCAAAAAGTGCATTAGCTCATAAATTCCCAATATATTTATCTATCTCTTATTAGATAACGACTTGTCAACGTTTTATACAATATAAGTACATCTGATGATTAAAGACAGCCCATTTTTATTCTAAAACCCGAGTGTATTCAATCTGACATCGAGAAACTACAACTAAGCACATGAAAGTTATTTTCGAAGCACTATAATAGTTTTGACAATGCATTTATTTCATTCCACAAAACTTTTTTGATATAATTAAAAGCAAACCATATCGAATTTACATGGTGGCTCGAAGGACCATTAATTGACTATTTGTAGTCACTGTGCTCACAACCCCGAATATTTTTGTAATAAAATTTTTCTTGGTACGATTAGAGTAGATATTAAAAAAACCCGCCCTATCTCTTTTTTTATGAATCAACCCTTCCCCGTCCAAACTGTTGTAAGGGTAGTCGAACAAGGCTCGAAACCACTGTTGCCAAGTGTAACCCATAACGTCACGTCGCACGCGTGACTTGTTGATATTTACTAAAAATAAAAAGCAATACGAATTTATTAAACGTATATGCGCAAGTGCCAAACGTACGTTGTTTGTTGTTTTTATGATGTTGCTAAATTTAAAAGGTAGCGAAAAAGAGAGCGAGAGAGAGAGAAAGAGAGATTGAGAGTAAATAACAAAAAATATATATATTAAAAAAACTATTTACTTATTAATTACTTCCTAGCAATAACTCTCCGGGTTTTCGCCGTGGCAGAGCAGGGTGGGGGCTAAGGGAGGGTTATTTTTGCTCCCCCTCCGCACTCACGTTCCCCCACTCTGATTTTGTTTCGTTTCTTTCTTTTCCTATTGAAGTGGTAGCTTTAGATATATTTGTTAGGACTGATATACGAGTATATTAAGTGTTTAATTGTTGTGAAATCGCACGTTTCGGATTGCGGAAATTTCAAGTTTCGGACACGCACCTTTTTGACTGCGCACCAGGAGGAAATGGGCCGGTAGCCGATATTTCGGTACTTATAACCGCTCATAATTGTTAAACACTACATTTTTGTTTATCGAAAATAACCAAACATTCTTTTTTCTTCACAAATAATGATCCTCTTTTCACCATATTCATAGTCGAAATATCAAGATACTAAGAATTAAATATATTGTTTTCTTTCAATTTTACTTAAATTATATATATATATATATATATATATATATATATATATATATATATATATATATATATATATATATATATATATATATATATATTTACTGGGAAACTGAAAAAGATATAAAAGAGAGAAAGTATCGATAAACAAAAATGCGTTGATTCAAATAGCGCGGTAAAAGTGTGCGCCCCTATCGTCAACTGACCCATAGCTCCACCAATCGAACTCGCACCTCGATTCGACCGACGAACTTGCAATTTTCGAGCCGCAACTTCAACTCAAATCTCGGTCGCACGTATCCTGTCGACCGACACACGCCTTTTCGATAGCGTTTAGCTGCTTTGTCCGTTCAGGTTCCTGCCAATAGATATCACGCATTTTATAGCAATAGGTTTTTGCGTGTTACGTGTCCTAGATTTTACTCATTCCCCCCCGAGTCCCTCCCGCGCCCCCGCTCCCCATTCCCGTGTATTAAGCGACAAACTGACACATATCCACGCCCATCCCGAACACCACACACACGTGGCTCCTGATAATGTGCTTCTTTCTTTGAACCGCTTCGGACGGCCTATAGTGAGCCGTTGTGGACGTCTATATGTATGTGTATGTGTGTATGTACATCTGCTTTGGCTTGTGTTATTTGTTTCCATGTTTGCAGCAACGTAGATAACAGCGTTCAATTATTATTAAAGTCTCCGTAGCAACTTTTCTCACTTTAATAGCCAGTTTTGTTTCGTTCGTTAAAAAAACCTTCTAACGCTACCCATATTAAGAATATTAAAAAGACTTTTTATCAGCGTTTATTTACAACAATTTTACTACGTTCTTTTAGCGCGTATTTATCCATAATAAAACTTGCTGCACTACACAACATCCAAACCCAAATTGTTACAAATATCACAAAAAAAATGGGGCCAAAACAAAGCGGTAGCGTGATACTTGCCCCACCCTTTACGAACAGATTTATTGCCGTCGTAAAACAAAAAAAAACGCTCAAAGCAATAAACAAGTACGTACATGTCTGTAACATTTTTACGCGGTTCTTTTTAGACTAACAGCCACAGGTATTTAGAAAAATATCTTTTATAAACTAAAACTTTATAAATCAACAAAATTATCTTCGCTAGTGTAAATTGCCGATCAAGCCGAGTAAAATGTTATAAGATCAAGATACAGTATAAATAGGACTGTTCGAAATTGCAGCTCATTGTAAACAAAGAAAAAATAAGCAAGTAAAGATGTGGCTCTCTATAAACACACCAACCATCAAAGTATTCGACTTTATACACTCAAAACTGCCATAAATTCACTTTCGAAATATTCAATCAACGATTAGCAATTAATCGAAACAAACTGGCTATTAAACAATCTATATAGTGAACATTTCCGATAGGTATTTGAAGTGCGTGTTTTAGAGATGTGCTTAAACCTGCGTACAAATTATCTGTTTACAATTGAACGCAATTTACTCGACGACATATCCAGTTTGATGAAAAAAGGGTTCAACGAACCATCAACTAGTTCAATTAAATTATTAGTTACATCTCTGAAAACGTAGATCTTTGAACTTAGTCTTTATGTTCATCGCGATGTTAAAATATATTCCACAACAAAATACAAACAAAAAAATTATTTATAATGAATTTTTTAATAATAAGTTTTAATACAGACGTATATTTTACGTATAGACAACACACAATTGAAAAACTTATTTCGCAGGTTTATTAACGTTTTAAAAACGTCACCTTTGTAGTTTGTTCTTCAACCTCCTGTCGTCCATCGTTAGACATAAATCTCAGTTTATTTTTTCTTCCTCTCACTCTAGATCTCCAGTCAATTACCTCCAATCAACTTACACTCGCCGACAAAAAAATCGCGGCTCTGACAAATTTCTTGGGATAAAACTTCCTTAATTTTGATTGAAGAAAAACTATTTTAAATTGATTGTTCATTACACGAGTTGGTTAGTGTCAGATAGTTATAGTTCTTAGATTTAAAGAGATTTTAAATTTGTTTGTTACTTTGTACTGCGACGGAAAAATAGAGGCATTAAAGAATTAAAATAAATAAAATAATAAAAAGAGAACAAAACCCATTAATATGAATTACCTTAATAATCCTTGCAGCAATCGTTTGAAACAAGGACTGGATCTGCTTTTAATCGATTGTATATATGGTTACATACATTATTATTATGGAATCAATATTTCGTGTGGTGATTATTTTTATAAAAAAAAATTCAATTCTTGAAATCCTTTTTTTATAGAAGACACCAAATATTTTCTATTATATTCAAATCTAGGAAAACAGGCTAGCCATTCCAAAACATCTATAATTTTGCTCGAAGCTAATCTTTAACAAACTGAACAAAACTAAAAAATCCGTTGACTGCCCAAACCACAAACCACGCCCTATTTGTCGGCGTGACAATATTATTTGTTTTTTTTTGTAATCATATTAATAATATTGGTATCCATCAAAGCTGAACTTTTTCTGCAAAAGTAGATGATTTCATTCCTTGATCTTCGGAAGAAAACGCACTTTAATTTTTTTAAGTCCAGTATGCAAACAGCTGTCTTGCTTGATGATTTTTGTAATTTAACTTTATATTATACTCTTGCGGAAATTAATTAATCGATTGTATATATATATGGTTGCATACCTGATTATAATGGAATTAATATTTTGTGTGATTATTTTTGTTTTGTTGCTATTAACTTTTAGACCTATTAAGTAGTGACTAAGCAGTGAAAACATCATCTTCAATTCCTTGTTGTTTTTAGCGATCAGCACTATTATTCTTCTCCTTCTTCCTGAGGCGCTACAGCCTGTCAGTGAGTCTTGAACTCCTTCAGATTGTGATGCGCAGTGGTTCTCAACATCTCTTCTTAAAATTTTGCTGCCTTCGTGTTTTTAGTCTATCTTTTTTTCTGTTACCCTCCATGATTTTTCATGTTGTTCGCCACGTGTCCTGCTCATCTGAGTCGCTAAACCCTCACATAGTCTACACTATTCAGATCTAGGTATAATTGTTCTAGTTGGCTCTAATTGCTCTGTTATCTCTAACTTTTTTGGCTTTATATTACCAATTTTAATAATGACCTTTAATATGTATGTGAATTATAGATTGTATTTTGTTGTGGAATGTACCATAGAAACGAAAGAGAGTTGCGAAAGAGAAATGATACTCCGATAAACACATTTGTGTTTTCGTTGGATTTATATCAACATTCTTAGGGCTAAGCTAGAAATTTATTTTTTACATCGAATCAATTGTTGTGGTGTTACTAATGTGTTTGCCTGGAACCTAAAAAAAACTGTAAATAGGTTGATATTAATCTAAAACAATCGCCGAGTGAGGTAAGTTGTCTTTTTCTTCATTTTGATGTATGTTATGTCTGAGATATGGTGGTGCTTTACTGTACAATCCTCTTAGAACGCTAGTATCGACATGCTATTTTGCACTGATGTAGCCAGCTAAAAAAAATTCTTAAACTCTTAAGACTGACAAGTTGTTTAATCTACTCTAACTAGCAAAAAAACGTAAAAAAAAAGAAAATAAACGCAATATATTGTAATATATATTTTTGTGCTAAAATATTTGTTGACTACATAAGAAAAAAAAAGTTGATCGAAGGAATTTGAAACTGTTTCGTAGTGGCCTACAGCATTCGCTTTCTCCAGGTTAAGATGCACACAATGGTGGACAATAAAAAAAACGCGTTGAAAATTCCACTTGTTGGCAACTGAACTATCTCGTAATATTTTCAAAGTTGTTAATCAAAATGTTATGATGGTGTGTCTTGTGGGACCAAAGACAAATATTTGGAAAAACTTTCGTTGTAGCTCGTTGTAAATAGTGATTCTTTTCTCGTCGTCTTCATTGTCATGACCGAAGAAGGGCCTTGAAAGTGGGAGGCAGTTGGAACTTTTTTTATGATATGTTTGATTCGCATTTACTTCCGTCAAACGTTGATTGTAATACCCTAGGCGGTGGATAAAGTAACTATAATATATAGGTGGACCAAAAATGACACTTTTCCACCCACTCGTAAAATTTAATGTGTAAAGTGAAATAGGGGGGTATTACAAAACTCCATGATGAATAAGGTCCGGAACAAAAGAACAGAATACCCCTGTTTTTTGCGATTTTCTAATATTTGGTTAATATTATTCATGTCTTCTTGTATTTACGAAGCGAAAAATATACCTGACGAAATGATATCGATGAGGAGTGTTATATCTGAAATGTTTGTAAATAATTATTTTAAAGTGGGTCAATAAGATACGGTAATTTTGATTTTCCAAAATAGATTTAATGGAAACATTTATAATTATAAATTAACAACCTGCAAACACACATATTCTGAGGAAGTCTGACCAATTCTTCCTCAATTATCTTTTTTTTTTTTTTAATTCCTTTGAGTTTGGAATTGCCTCGAACCTTTGTGCACTGCTCTGGCTAACTGTACCTAAACATTTTCAATGATGTTTCGATCAGGGGATCTTGCTGGTTAGTCTAAAATGTGGATATTCTCTCGTTGAAATTACACCTTAGCAATTCGAGTGATGAGGAGTGTTATTTCTGAAATGTTTGGAAATAATGATTTTAATGTGGGTCAATAAGATATGTCAATTTTAATTTTCCAAAATAACTTTAATGGAAACATTTATAATTATAAATTACCACCTGCAAACCCACCTCCTTTCTCTAAAACTACCATCATTCGATTGGGAAAAATTTCGTAAAGGCGTTTGATAATATTATGAGGAAGTCTGACAAATTCTTCCTCAATTATTTTTTTTTAATTCCTTTGAGTTTGGAATTGCCTTGAACCTTTGTGTACTTCTCTGGCTAACTGTACCTAAACATTTTCGATGATGTTTAGATCTGGGGATCTTGCTGGTTAGTCGAAAATACGCATATTCTCCCGTTGAAATTACACCTTAGCAATTCGAGTGATGGGGAGTGATATTTCTGAAATGTTTGCAAATAATGATTTTAAACTGGGTCAATAAGATATGTCAATTTTAATTTTCCAAAATACCTTTAATGGAAACATTTATAATTATAAATTACCACCTGCAAACCCACCTCCTTTCTCTAAAACTACCATCATTCGATTGGGAAAAATTTCGTAAAGGCGTTTGATAATATTATGAGGAAGTCTGACAAATTCTTCCTCAATTATTTTTTTTTAATTCCTTTGAGTTTGGAATTGCCTTGAACCTTTGTGTACTTCTCTGGCTAACTGTACCTAAACATTTTCGATGATGTTTAGATCTGGGGATCTTGCTGATTAGTCTAAAATGTGGATATTCTCCCGTATGCACGGAAGCATTGTCCTAATGAGATATAAAATTATCGTTTCAATGAAATTTTAATTTTGAAACTCAGTCCCTTGATGGATTTATTTTCACTTCGATAAGAGAAAGAGAACTGAATTAAAATTGTAGGTCGAAGAAAGATAAACAGGCTGTAGTTACAAAATAAAGAAGGGTCCTATCTTTTATGCATTAATATATGTTGTAAACAAAGTGAAAGATGTTGTTTTTGGTTTAGTAAATCCGGTTATAATATACAAGAAGATATAAATAATATTCGAGAATAATGTAAAAATTATGCAAAATCATGGAGTGTCCCGGACCTTATTTGATGGGGGTTTCTTTATATGCGAACAAAATTTACCCTTTCTGTGGGCCATCTTCCTCTTTTCGCCCACCGCACGGTCGTGGTTACTTAAGAGAACCAAAACAAAATAATAATTAGTAAAATAATAATTAAAATCTCCAAAAGAAACAGACTAACTATCGTTCAGGGAACTAGAAACTGCCGTCCCATGGGAGCATTTGCGTTTTTATCTGGGTTTTTCCGGTGTTTGCGGTCCCCCCCAGTACTTTTTTTTCCCTTTTAGAAAGTAAAAAAAAAGTAAAGATTATTTTGTAATATAATGTTAGAATCGAGACAGATGGAGCACATTATCTGGCTATAGCATTCCATGTATACACTGTTGGTCCTGTTAAAAAATATCTTGATAATTTATATGTTGTAATAATAAAAAAAAGTATTTTTAAAAATTATTAAAAAAAGAAGCAGTTGAGACGCGACCCCTGCCGGTCGGCGCCGTTTTTCATTATTTGTTTCATTTATTGATGGGAAGTTTCTATTTTTTCATAGAACAGTTTCTTGTTATTATATAAAAAATAAGTGTGCCTAGTCAGTAGTATTCGGGTCAATTTGAAATAATTGCCATTTGGGCCGGTCCGTCTAACGTACCAATATTGAGGCAGAGGCGGGCTTCTTGGGGAGAGGTCCAAAGCATTTTCCCAGTTACAATTAATGAGTCTCGGGCGAGTCCAAGAAGCCCGGCTGCGACGATTTTAGGCGGCCGGCGATCGGATTTTTAAAAGGGAGCAGGTGGTCCTGCAGCGGCTGCTGTATCCTCGAAGCCCCCTGCGCCAGCCTCCTCCCTACACTTTGTTCGTTAATCATATTTTATATCTATTTATTATCATTTAAGTGGTTTTTCAAGTCTATTTTAAGTACGATGTTTGATAAGTCATATCAGTTTGTTAAAAAGCGTGTATTATTGCAGTGGTGTACTTAATAAAGCATTTTATTTGCTTGAATCTTGCTAGTTTTTATTTACCTAAACTCAGATTGTCCTTTTCCTGGCACTCCTTTGTATAGCATCAAATCAAATAATGAAAAATTTAAACTAATTCCATATCAACAGCATGTTATGTGTGTCGATGGAGGTTTTCGTGGGCGCCTATGAAGGGCAAGGCTAGAACCGTCCTCAAGTAAACGTAAGTAAGTAGTTTACAAATTTCGTTACAAGGATGCTATCCATGAAACATCAAGGAGCGTTAATGCTCGTCATGAATGAGAGGTGACTGCTTTCAACAGAACCCAATGGAGACAACTAGTTCATCAATATCAAGGACCGCAGCTTAGAAACAGATACATCCTGGCTCCTGGCCAGTTCGAATGTCTAGAATCATCTCATCTAGAATGGGTCTCTTGGGCAGAATATCGAGTGCTATATATATATATATATATATATATATATATATATATATATATATATATATATATATATATATATATATATATATATATATATATACAAGATGAAGCGTTCTAGTACTTACAAAATTACCCCAGAAGGTAAACAATCCTATGCCAGCGTTGTTTCAAACCTTGTTTCCAACTTTCGTTGGAACGGTAAATATCAACTCACTCCAGGTTGACCTATGATAACACCTTGGACTTCGGCAACTACAGACTTTTTAAGAATAAAACGGACAAAAGAATATTCAAAAATACACCACATTTCGGTATTGTTTTCGCTATCTCAGAAACCAATCTTGGTTCTATAACTAATGTCCAGCAAGTAAATAATCGACTTATGACACTATCCCTCAAGTGTGCTAACAAAAACTATACATTAATCAATGCATACCTCCCAGTTAACGAAAAAAATAAATCTAATCCTGAAAAAGTAAACAAGTCCTAGGAAATTCTGGAAAAGACTATTTCTAAAATTCCTTCTAACCATGTAAAAATCCTATTAGGTGATTTCAACGGCCAACTAGGGAAAGAAATAAAGTACAGAAAAAAGTCGGCAGTTTTCCCACTTATAAATGGACCAAACATAATAGCAGAAGATTGGTTGAACTATGTTCGCAGTTTAATCTAAAAATAATGCCAACCCATTTTAAGAAGAAAATAACAAAACAAAAGACCTGGATATACCCAAACACGTACATGGGTGAATTTCAATTATAAAGAGTTTTTGAATGTTCAAATTCGAAAAGGACCTAACATAGACACGGATCACTAGTTGACTAGAATTAAACTTAGCTTAAAACCGCGAGATCTTATTCAAAAGAGACTACTAATCCCAAAGTTCGACCCTATGAAAATAAAACCAACTCCAACAGAAGAGCTTGATAAACAACCAGCACAGAACTGACAAGAACTGAAACAAAAATACTCCTAAAGTTGGTCCTAAAGAGTGGAACAAAAAAAAACAGAAATAAACTACAACATCTGTTTAGAAGAAAAGAAACATCGAAGCTAATTAGACAAACTAAAAGAAAATATGAAAACAATCACCTTAATGAAATAGAAAAAGATTTCAAAAAAAAAATAACACCTGGCATTTTTACAAAGCATTTTAAACTAAATTAACGGGCTATCAACCCCAAAGTCTTTGCTTCCAGAAGGAAAACGGACAATTAGCTCTACATAACCAAGACAAATGCAGATTATCAACACTAAACCGTAAACATACAAACCCAGATTCATTACCACCTAATGAAGATGAAATAATTAGGCAAATCAAACGACTTAAAAATAACAAAGCTTTTGGTGAAGATGGAATCACTACTGAATTTTTAAAATCCACTGGTCCAGGTATAATCAAGAAAATAACCAAAATTCTACAAGAAGTTTAGCGAACCGAACGAATTCCGAAAAATTGGAAAGATGCTCTAATCCATCCACTACACAAGAAAGCAGATAGAACGGAAACAACTTCAAAGGGATATCTCTTCTCTCAGTTTGTTACATAATTCTATCTCAATGTCTACTAGACAGAGCACAGGGACAGTTAGAACCTAAAATTGGTGAATATCAAGTATGTTTTCGAATGGGCAGATCCTGAATCTAAAGTTGATAATAACACATCAAAAATTGTACAATAAAAATCTCGTCTGTATTTTTTTTGTGAATTTCATAAAAGCATATGATTCTATTGACCGCAAATCTTTATTCCAAATCTTAAAAGAACAAGGACTAGATCTGAAAACAGTGGCAATTATTAAAGCAACTAACACGAGGTCAAAAGTTAAATTCATAGGTGACATCTCAGAGCCTTTTCGAATTAAAACTGGAGTGAGACAAGGGGATGGACTACTACTGCTTATCCTGTGTGTCAAGTTGACCCTGAGGCCCTTACTTTTGTTCTCTTATTATCGATTACGACTGTTTCGCGTCAGTCGCAATCTGGGTTTTATGCGCCGTCCTTTTGGCGCGGTTAATACCATACGGTACTGGTCGAGATTAATCGACCGAAGTGATAGTGATTACTGCTCCGGAAACGACCCGCGAGGGTCGAGTCCAGTGGAAGTTTATTCGTAGATCGATTGGTTGGTTCGCTGGTCGTTGACGCTGGATTTTTTGAATGAACTGGTGTACTGTTCGGTTCTTCTTCGTGTCTGTGGTGTTTTGGCCTATTCTTTTTTGTTTTCTTGATGTTATTCTGTTCTATTTTGTTTTATTATTCTCTTTTTTGTTTTCTTGATGTTATACCGGTGTTAGTGGTTTTGTTTTGATGTTGTTGGTAGCACAGAATGGACGGACTGGATGTTGTTGTCGGTCCCAGTGCGTTCATCTTCACCGTCTTCGGGGCTAAGGCTTATTCTCTTGGTTAGGTTTGAGGTCGCCGCGCGTCTTACGTGACGAACCTCGGGGGTGCCCGCTCCCTAATCCAGTTCGGACTCCCGCTGCTGGAACGGTCAACAGCCATGGACGTCTGCCCCCACGATGGCCAGCGCGCATTACACCGCGTCCGACCATTACAGAGTCCATCCTCTGCTTACAGTATTACACTGTTTATTCCTTGTTTCGAGTCCGGGCAAGAAGGATTTGGTGTTGCTGCCGGTCCCGGTGCTTCGTTCTTCACCAACTTCGGGGCTAAGACTTATTCTCTGGGTTAGGTTTGAAGTGCCGACTGGCGGAGACGACACTTCGGGGTTGTCCGCTCCCTTGGCCAGATCTGTACATCGGCGACCGAGACTACCAACCGACACTGCTATCTATCCCCATGGTGACCAGACAAGACACGTCCGATCACCTCAGAGTCTCGTTCCGAACTGAAGGGGATGGACTCTCGCCACTCTTATTTAACTGTGTTCTAGAAAAAGTAATACAGGAGTGGTGTGTAAAAAAGTCGGCCCTGAATATTGACCAGCCCCTTAAATTGTCTAGATATATTAACGGCACAAAAACAGATTGAAATCCTAAAAGAAACAGCAGAAAAGGGACTCCAAATTTCCTTTGAAAAGACACAATACATGACCTGCAACAGACTAAGAACACCATTTCTAGAAACAAAATATAGTATCAGACGAGTCTCTCAATTTAAATATTTGGGTGAAATAATCATGGAAACGGGTTGGAAAATGCGGATAATAAGGGTAGATGTCAAAAAATGGAAACTGCATTGAGACTTACACAAAATATTTACAACAAAAAATGCATATCTACAAACACACTGAGACTCAACTGAGACATTACAAGACCGTTATTAAGCCAGAATGTGTATATGGCGCAGAAACGCTCATTTTCAGTAGAAAGAAAGACATCGAGGAGATTGAAAAGAAAAATCACAAGAAAAATCTTAAGCCCAACAAATAAACATCACAACATACCGGACTTCGAGAGAACCAAGAAATCAAACAATACACAGATATACATAGCCATATAAGAAAAAGAAGACTGAAGTTTTACGGACACATAAAACGGATGAATCCGAGTAGACTAACTAGACAAATAGTTGAATTTTATGAAAATAGGAGTAGAGCTAAAATAGAAACAATTAAATGGATTGCTGCAATTAAAGAGGACCTAAGATCAGCAAATATTACCCAAAGTGGAATTCAGTATAGAAAGTGTTTCAGACGCGACGTTAACGTTTGGGAGGTTGGTCAGAGAGAAAACTTTAGGAAGACCAGAACAACTTGGTCTGACAAAAGGAAAAAAGCTCATAGTGAAAGAATGAAATTAGTATGGACGCAAAGGACGGCTAACAACAACAAATGCATCTAACTGTACTTCGCGTGGTCCACCAGGGCCCATAGGTGAATAATATTAATATATAAATGTCGAATAAAGAATTTATATCTAGGTCTGAATATAAAGTAGCTGCTATTTGGATATTGGTAAAAAAATAACAGATGAGAGTAAGCAAAATAAGAGTGTATTGGAGTGTTTTGCTTCGAAATACAGTGATCCTATTAAAACCGTTCATAGTCTAAATTATTTTGTGGGTTCATGTTTGGATCTGAGTCCGATTACAGCCTGCAATGCTTCAGTTTCCTCGGGGGCTCGGATAATATATTTGGCATCTACGGATTGGCATGAGGTTTCGAAAATAATAAAGGAATTAAAGAATAAAAAATCAATCGGTGATGACAATCTTCCAACACAAATAATTAAAGAGATTGCAAACTATATATCTAGGCCGTTATCTTTTATTGTGAACATTTGTTTTTCCAGTGGTGTATATGATTTATTGAAAAATGCGCTTATAAAACCGATATACAAAAAGGGCAAATCAGATGAAGAAAAAAGTTACAGACCTATAGCGTTACTAAACAACGTTAATAAAATATTAGAGAAGGCATTTTATAAAAGATTAGTAGGATTTTTAGAAAAGTACTATATAATTAGTGATAACCGTAATGGCTTCAGAAAAGGAAAATCAATAACTAGGGTAATTTTTCAGACAATCACGTACATATCCAATTCATTAAATGCTAAAAGAATCACGATGACAATGTGCATTGATTTGTCTAAAGCTTTTGATAATATTAACCATGAAGTACTGTATCCAAATTGAGCAACTATGGCATAAGAGGCAATGCTTTAAAACTGATTAGATCGTATTTGAAAAATCGTACGCAACAAGTATTAATAAGGGATACTGATGGCAGGGCCGTTCTCTCAGAGAGGGTACATGTTACCAAGGGTGTTCCGCAGGGTTCGGTTTTAGGTCCATTGTTGTTTGTACTATACATTAATGATATCACTAATGTGTTGAGTGAACAACAATTATGTATGCAGATGATCTGAACCTTATATTTAGCGAAGGGAGCATTGGGGATGTACGGGCAAGTCTATGAAGGGCGTGCGAGGCTCTTGATCAGTATTTTTCTGCTCACGATCTCCTCTTGAATGTATCAAAAACACAGTGCATTCTTTTTGACAATCGCAAAAGTAATGACATCGATTTTGTTTACTACAGTGTATTTAAAACGACAGAATGTGCCTCAGTACTTGGATTAGTGATTGACCGGAGATTGGATTGGAAGGCACATGTTGAAAAATTTGCGTTGGATATATCAAGTTATTCGTATGCCTTGAGAGTTATTTCCCATAATGTAGGGATAGATGCAGCAATTTCGGCGTATCATGCATTCGTTCGGGCTAGGATAGGATACGGATTGATTTTTTGGGGAAACTCGACTGATATGTGTAAAATAATTCAGCTCCAAAAAAGAAGTGTTCGAGCAACTTTAAAATTGAGTTATAATGATAGTTGTAGGATATCTTTGTGAAAAAAAGATGTTCACTTTGGTAAACATTATATTCATGATTTTTTTATGTTTGTATATAACAACAAAGAACTTTTTGAGTCATTCCAAAATGAACATGAGTATGCTTGCTATACGACATAAATTCGATCTTTTACCATTAAGATATAATTTTTGTTATATTCAAAAGAATGTTAACCTTATGATTATAAAAATATACAACAGTTTTCCTCTAAATTTCCAGTTAAATCCAAAAAGGGCCTAAAGGAAAACTTGTTTAAAAAGCGTATTACTCATTAAACAATTTTTGTTAATGATATGGGCAGATTTCATATAGTTAAATAAAACGTTAGTATTCTTTATATTAGAATAGTATTCATCAGGGTGGGCCGAATATCCTTTTTTTTCGATTTTTTTTTAAATACCGAAAATATTTCTCATTATGCCAAAAAAAAAAATTTTGCTTGGCTTGGACGCAGTCCAAAGAAGTCAAAAAACTCGATTTATAAGCCATTCGACGAGAGGTCGGCGAAAATATGGGTTGTTTGATTTTGGAAAGGGACTCCTTATTCTTGGCGGGAGAGCATATGTCGGTACCCTGATGAGTCTAACCACCAACAGACGAAACATGTGCCCTCCAATGTAGGGGATGGGTGGGGCTTCCTCCCGGTCAAGCAAATATATATATATATATATATATATATATATATATATATATATATATATATATATATATATATATATATATATATATATATATATATATATATATACCATTCCACTCCTGGAATGGAATGGATACCACTTTATCATAAACGTCCACGAAGAAGACCGAAAACGGACGGATGACATCATCAAATATATTGGACCCGAATAGTCAATAAAGTGAAAATTCATCATCAACCGAACGGATTGATACCCGGAAGAATATTTTAAAAATGATGATGTCATCAGCCCATCTTGCTTTCGGTCATCTTCGTGAACGTTGGTGATTAAGCAGTATCTACTCCAGGATTGGACCGATCCACCTATCGTCACATCGCCTCGCTAAATGACCTCCTCACCTCCATCTTCAACCCACCACTTTTTATAATTGTCATGGCATAAGATCAAAAGCCAAGCAACATTTGAATCGACTAGGTCATCGTTTCTCAACCTTATTAGGCCCACTAAATAGCCAAAAAGTTAAGTAAAAGACGTTGCGACCTCCTCACTAAAAAATGTTAATTTGACGTTTATTAAAGATTTACATCGGCAGTTCGACAACAGACGTGTCGAACTTGGCGCAATTTTTGTGTTTTGTCCTATACGAATGCGAAGGATCAATTAAAAGAAGGACTCTTTAAAGTTTTTATTGATTCAACACAAAACGAAAACTAGGACTTAAAAAGGGCAATACATATGCGATTGTATTGATGGTGCAAAAGCGATAATGAGGAAGAACAACAAGAATGGTGTGATAGTAAAATTAAAAGGCATTATACCACATATGGAATGGACGCACTGCTTTCCTCACATAAATGCCCTTGCAACAAAAAAGTTCTAACGAGGCTTTTTTAATTGCGCATGAAGGGAAAATCTTTTTTACAGATAAAAATAGCTCATTTACAGGGTTTTTTCAAGATGGATAAACTTTATTACTGTTGGCCCACTTGAGTGATATATATTCATATTTGAATAAGTTGAATACGAGTTTACAAAGCCGTAACAAAAACATTTTACTAATGACAGACAAACTGAATGCCTTCATCAAGAAACTTGGTATTTGGATTATACGCCTTGAAAACGCAATTTTGATACATTCACTTTAACTTCGGATTATATTAATAAAAATATGGATTTAGAAAATTCTCTTATTGATCGCGTGTTGGAGAAGATGAAAACGGATTTACGTGAATTGAAAATTCAATTACTGGAATATTTTCAAGATAGCAACGATGATTTGTCGAAAAGATGTTTCCTCAATCATATAGACATTCACAACCAACTTATTGAAATATCGGTCGACAAAACTAGAATTTTAAACTCAAGATTTAGATAAGTTTTGGCTTGCACGGCGATATGAATATGGAAGCCTAGTAACGGAAGCTTTGAAAATATTGATCCCATTCGCTACTTCTTACTTATGCGAAAAAAGCTTCTCATCTATGGTGGCTTTAAAAACTATATATAGAAATCATTTATTATCACTGGAAAATAATTTGCTTATGTGTGTTTGCAATGATGATCCACGTATAGAAAAACTTTTAAATGAAAAACAAAATCAATCGTCACATTAAATTATTATTTCAAACAACTTTGGTTATTACTTCATTTAAGTTTATTGTATTATGTTGTTATTACCTGAAAATATTGAACTTTCTAACACTTGTTTTTTAGTTAGTCCTATTTTTTAAACACATTGCGACTCTTATATTCCCGAACGCGACACTCAGATTGAGAAATGATGAATTAGACAATAATAAATAGAGATTTAGGAATAGAGGCGCATCAACAACAGTGATTATTTATCAAATGGACCTACAGCTTAACGAACTCCGAACCATGCTCAACTCCGATAACCCCCCTCTGTTTATCAATCCTTGGTTTGTGCTCCGTCCTAAATCCCGAGGAACTTAATAATCGGCGACTGAAGAACGTAGAATACATTGCAGAAGGCATCCAGTCTTATCCAACAATATTTACTCCAGAGGTTTCTATAATACAACACTACAATAAAAAATCAACAAGATGGATAAATTAACAAAGCCAACTTGCTTGTTTGAGGTCACCTGAAGTGGACCTTTTGGCTTTGCAGCGAGGCAATTGCCAGCTCAATTTGTTAGCAGCCCAGAGGTTGTCTGGCTCTTAGGCCATATCCAGGCCACCGACTTATATAATTATTGTAGACGGGCTACCGAAATACTACTTCACTGACTTTCGTCACTACTTTCTCTCGATAAAACCCGTACGTGGATATCACGTAGATATTCACGTAGATATCACTAAGATATTCATAATCATATTTAGAGATGTCCGGATCGGATCTGATCCGACTAAAACAGCCGAATGAACCGGTTCCTAAAATTACGATTCACGAATCTCGGATCCCAGGCGGCTCTCGGATCCCAGACGGTTCTCGATTCTGTTGGATCTTAGATAGACGGCTCGGACGGATCTCGGGGTCTTTTTTAGATCCGTTGATTTGTGAACCGTGAGAGAAAAGATTCGTGGGGAAAGGAGACGTACTGTGGCTTAAATTTTGCAATCTATTATTGTTTTATGTACCTAAATATATAAATATATAGAATAATAATAATTAAATATATTAATTTATTTTTAAAGAATTACATTTATTTATTTATTTAGCGTATAGCTCATACCTCGTCGGGTTTATATATATATATATATATATATATATATATATATATATATATATATATATATATATATATATATATATATATATATATATATATATATATATATATATATATATATATATATATAAACCCGTACGTGGATATCACGCCGACTGACTCTCGTCTCGTTTCACACGATGCGCACACCATGAGAAACGAGACGGAAGTGAAACAAGCTACCTTGAATGTACCAAACGTTATTTACATATGATTTGTTAAAATCTAGAATATAATTCAAGAAATTTTGTAGTTGTGTAAAATAATTCATAAATATAGATAATAAAATATATAAATAATCATATCAACATAACCTAAGATATTCATAATCATATTTAGAGATGTCCGGATCGGATCTGATCCGACTCCCAGATTCGGATCTTTTAAAACAGCCGAATGAACCGGTTCCTAAAATTACGATTCACGAATCTCGGATCCCAGGCGGCTCTCGGATCCCAGACGGCTCTTGGATCCCAGACGGCTCTCGGATCCCTGACGGGTCTCGGTTCTGTTGGATCTTAGATAGTCGGCTCGGACGGATCTCGGGGTCTTTTTTAGATCCGTTGATTTGTGAACCGTGAGAGAAAAGATTCGTGGGGAAAGGAGCCGTACTGTGGCTTAAAATTTGCAATCTATTATTGTTTTATGTACCTAAATATATAAATATATAGGAATAATAATAATTAAATATATTAATTTATTTTTAAAGAATTACATTTATTTATTTATTTAGCGTATGGCTCATATGGATTTATATATATATATATATATATATATATATATATATATATATATATATATATATATATATATATATATATATATATATATATCAAAATACATTACATTAGATTAAATTGTAAAACACGAAAACTATAAATTATAAAATAAAAATATATAAAACATAAAATAGACTAAAAATATATGAAATATAAAAAATATGAAAAAAAACATAAAGATAGAAAATATATTAGATATTACATATTTACATGTAAAAATATGATTTCATTTATCTTTTTAGTTTAGTTATCGACTTCTTTTTTCTGCCATAATTTGACCAGTTTTACTGAAAATTCTTTCACGTGGCACTGAAGTAGACATAAGACAGAGTCTTTTTTGGACAAATTCATATAGTCTTGGATAAATATTTTTTCTTTGAAACCACCATATTAAGGGGTCCTCGTGTCGATCGATTAAGGGCTCATTTAAATATTTTTTTATTTCATTAATAGCTGCCTACGTAGGGTTTCTGGAACGTTTTACATTTATTACTTTGTTTTCAAAATTTTTCCATATGAGAGAGTGAATTATTGCTTTTTGATGTCAATATATACCGAAGCCTTTTAATAATTCATACGAAAAATAATTCATATACGGGCATGTTGATATTCTCAGAAATTAAAATGTTATGCTATATACTACTACTAATCGTAAAGTATTTGTTTATCAGACTGTGCAACTAAGTTATGCAACCAGTTATACGACAAAAGATTCAGTGGGATCCGAGAACCGGCTCAGGGATCCGGATCTTTGAATTGATTCGGAACCGGTGATCCGACTCTCCAAAAAGATCCGTATTTCCCATCACTACTGGAGATCATCACTACGGCAAAATCATTACGGTGATATTATCGCGTCTGTTTCTCTCACTACTACTTTGAGTCTTATGCGCATGTTCGAGAATTGAGTATGCTTATAGACGTGCGTCAGTTTGCATATTTTTATAAACGCGACATTAACATACAACAGGCCGAGTAGTAGAAAAAGACATAGAAGCAGCTCTTGCTGTCTCACTTACTCCGTGACACCTCCACTTACAGATTAAGTCATTTTTAAGCATCAATCTTCAAGCGAGAAAACTGCCATTGCTACTTGAGTTGTTTTAATGCTTTTAACATCTTCCAAACATTATTTAGAATACTTTTTCAATTTTATTATAAATCAATTTTCCTAACTATATGCAATAACTAATAAATTTACCACTATATATATCTATCGAAAAATGAGGGAATATCATTACCATCTCATAATTTACAGTCCTCCTTTATCGATAGATGTCGAGATCGATCTATATTCACGGGATTTCCATACGGTCATCTTCCAGGAATTAACCGCACTAACTCCACTTATTCAGAACGGATGCTCGACTGGTGCAGTTTTTTTCCCTATTAGGGAATATATTATATAAACATTAATAAGTAATGTTATATGATTTTTGTTCTTGATATAGATGGTTTAAGCTTACAAGATCTTTTTTTAGACCGGCAATTAAATTTGTCCACTAGTCATTCTTAACATCATCAGCGATTTCACACTGGAAATTTTTCAATCCGAAATTCCGCTGTCGCAGATAAAAATTCCTTTAGAAGAATGAAAACGTTGAGTTCACTTTTATTAATCTTAATTGCGTGCGTAAACGCGCTTTCTAAAGAAGAAAATCATAAATATAGAGTTGGCAAAGAACCAAGCAATAAGGAATATTTTGAAAATGAAAAGTATAACCCAAACTATGAAGCCTTTTTGGACGAAGAAGCAGATACTTTTGATGAGTTACCTCCAGAAGAAAATAAAAGGCTTTTAGGGTAAATAATATTGCATATTTTTTATTATTCTCCTATACATTTGAATTTATTACAGAGTAATATTTGATAAAATTGATACAAATATTGATGGGTTTATATCCAGAGAACTCAAAAATTGGATTATTTTTACGCAAAAAAGTCACATTTCAGAAGATGTAACTTGGATTTGGAAGCAACAAAACCCGGAAGAAAAGCTGACAATCTCCTGGGAGGAATATAAACAACAAATGTATGGTTTCTTGGATCATGATAGGGAAAAGGGAAAACCTTATAGATCAGTTATAAAGAAAGACAGAAGAAGATGGGCTGCAGCGGATCAAGATGGAGATGGCAACCTCACTAAGAAAGATTTTGCTGTTTTTCTTCATCCTGAGAACACTGATCACATGAAAAATATTCTTGTACTGGAAACGGTGGAAAATATTGACAAGGATGGTGATGGAAAAATATCAGCTAATGAATATATTGACAATATGTGCAGAATCGAGGATGGTGATGAACTTAATTGGGTCAAGAGTATAACAGAAGAATTCAACATATACCGTGACAAGAATGGAGACGGTTTTATGGATGAGCATGAAGTGAAACAATGGATTCTTCCTGATGACTTTGATGATGCCCATGCTGATGTCAATTATCTGTTTTATGAAGCAGATTCTGATGCAAATGAGCAACTAACCAAAGATGAGGTTTTAAAGAAGTATTATTTATTTCTTAGATCGCAAACAACCGATTTTGTCGAATCTTTTGAGAGGCATGACGATTTTTAAGAATTTCACAAAAAATAATGTGATCAAAGATTGTTTTCCAGGTATAGGCGCAATTTTCGAATATTGTAATCTCATATATGTGTAGGTTGAGAGATTATTTGACAATAACATAGACTGATTGGAGTAAAACCAGACCTAGTGGTGTCACTTGTACTAATATGTTTTATTTAAGCTTTTTCGTAGTATTGTTAATATAGATTTTTAAATTAAATATCATGGTTTTATTTTAGTATTAGCAACAAATAAATTAAACATACTACATAATAAAAGAAAAACAAATATGAGAAAGTTTGATAAATAGCTGACTTTAAACATATCACACAGACAAAAATAAATTAGATAGCTATGACAAGTAGAATTTTTGACAATTTTCAGTATTGTTTAATTATCATCCGATTTTGAAAGGTTTATCAGACAAAGAAATTAATTTATTATATTATAATATACACGTCTGTACCTTACTCATACTGAACTCCAACAAGCATTTATAGAAGTACAATAATGAATTATTAGCCCTCACAGATGACATGAATATTGTCTAGAACTAAAAGTCACGATCCAGACATTACTTGTAGAGCTACAGATGGGTAAATATTAATTTATAATATTACCTGAAGTCAAGGATGAAGTTATTTTCCAAGAGTATGGCTAAGATCTGCGAATGAACTTATGGTAATTTTCAATACAATAAATAGCAATTTAAAATAATTTGTAAACAGAAAATGTTAACCAAAGCATTTACAACTCTGACATATTACATATGTTACATTAACTATAAAATTAATTAAGATTGACTGAAGCTACGTTTGGCAAACTAAAAGATCCATATTACCAACATAAAAAGAACATATTGCTCACATTAGGTTAGAAGTGTGAACAATAATAGAGCTTTAGATGCATATTAAAGCATTCACTTCGCAAAATGTAAGAAACACTTCATTTTGGCTTAACAATTACAGCAAAACAAAAAGTTTGTACTTCTCTTAATATTTTTCTTTTCCTTATATTAGTTTTATTATAATGAACAAACATACACACAGACCTAATGTATTATAAAACATCTAATGACAAAACCTTATTGACTATTCCACACATATTGCTTCCTACAGCAATATACACATATCCTTTATCTCCATATTGTTTTCCCCATGAATTTCTCACAATATAATAAGGAATATCTCCTGAGAGATCATATCCAACAATTTGGGCGCTGTGATTTAAATTAGTATAATTACTATCACAGTGGAATTGTATAACACCACCTACATAGTTCTGCCAACTATTTACATTTAATGCTACTGCTAAAGGGCCCTTGAAGGCTAAATAACTTAAAATTGCATCTTCAGCACCAATAAGACTGGAAACATATTATATTCAAAAACAACCTGTATAGACCTGAGAACTCACCTTCCACAAGAATATTTCGAAATGTAAACTCCTGTAAAGGTTTTTTTCATTTGACAACTTTGATTACTACCAGTATATGGGTAATCTTGCTCTAACATCACAGAGACATTATTCATTACTATCCAGTGAGCTAAACTACACATATCACCCCCTTGACAACCCCAATTCTCTACTGAACAATCCACTGATTGCTGAACACTAAACTCTCTTAGTTTTTTAGTTTTTATAGCAGCCATAGACTCTATTGTTTCTATTACAGAAAAAGCCCAACATGATCCACAATCTTTTTGATTTTTAACATTAGTAATTGCATTCTTCCTCCTCCAGTCAACTTTGTTTGGTATTGGACCCCAATGTTCTTGTAATTCAAACAATTTAGTCAAGTTTGTCTTTATGGGAAGTATCACACTATAGGGAAAAAAATCAGTAAAACTGGTAAGTCCATACCTTGCGGAGGATTTTGTTTTATTTTCATTAAACATTTCAATTTGCTCCAGAGATTTCTACAAGAATGGAATGTTAAGCAATGGAATGTTAAAAATCAACAAGATGGATAGAACAGTAAACTTACCTTGAATGTATCAAACCTTACGTTAAACATTTCTTTATCTACATACGATTTGTTAAAATCTCGGGCATAATTCAAGAAATTTTGTAGTTTAGGATCATTTTCTATTTTAATGGGTACCATGAAAAAAAGCAACATCAAGTAACAGATAATTTCAAGAACTTTCCATACAGAAGCCATGATAATGAGAGAAACCGATTATTTTTCAATATTGAAAACATTTATGAGATAATGGTTTATCAATGTCTTATTTTTATTTATATTTTAAAATTAATATTCTTCTAATAACGTCAACATAACCTAAAATATTCTTAAACATTCTCAGGCATAAATCTTCAAGCCAAAAATTAACCTTGTTTTTAGTTTTAGTTTTAATGCTTTGAACACTTTCCAAATGTTTTTTTTGTATTATATTATACATCTATTTTCATAACTCAAAGTGTAATTTTAATAATAAAGTTCGAAGTATATATCAATCGAAAAATAGAGAATATATCATATAAAACATAATCAAGTACAATAACTAATGTTATATGATTCTTGCTGTTGATGTAAATGGGTTAAGTTTACAAGATCTTTATTGCTTTAACAGCCGATAATGTATTTCCTGATTTAACTAGCAGAGCATTTTTAGTCGGCCAATTAAATTTGTCCACGAGCCGTTGTTTACATCATCTGCGTTTTGAAACTGAATATTTTTTAATCCGAAATTCCGCTGTAGTAGATAAAGAGCATTCTAGAATAATGAGAACGTCAAGTATATTTTTATTAATCTTATTTGCGTATGTAAACGCGCTTCCGAAAGAAGAAAATCATAAAGATAGAGTTTATGATAGAGAACCAAGTAATAAAGAACATTTTGAAAATGAAAAACATAACCCAGAATATGATCATGAAGCCTTTTTGGGTGAAGAAGCAAAAACATTTGATCAATTACCTCCAGAAGAAAGTAAAAGACGCTTAGGGTAAGTAATATTGCATGTGTTTGATTATTCTCTTATATATTTTATTTTATTACAGAGTAATATTTGACAGAATTGACACCAATAATGATGGGTCTATATCCAGAGAAGAACTGAAAGATTGGATTAGGTTTACCCAAAAACGTTACATTTCAGAAGATGTGACTCGGGCTTGGAAGCAACAAAACCCTGAAGAAAAGCTGACAATATCCTGGGATGAATATAAAAAACTTATTTATGGTTTCTTAGATCATGATGCTGTTAGTGATAGTGAGGAAGAAAAAACTTATAGATCAATGATGAAGAGGGACAGAAGAAGATGGGCTGCAGCTGATCAAGATGGTGATGATAACCTTACCAAGGAAGATTTTGCTGCATTTCTTCATCCTGAGGAGCTTGACCACATGAGAAATATTGTTGTACTGGAAACAATGGAAGACATTGACAAGGATGGTGATGGAAAAATATCAGTTATTGAATATATTGGCGATATGTACAGAGGCGAGGAGGGTGATGAAGAACCTGATTGGGTTAAGAGTGAACGAGAACAATTCAATATATACCGTGACAAAGATGGAGATGGTTTTATGGATGAGGATGAAGTGAAACAGTGGATTCTTCCTGACGACTTTGATCATGCCGATGCTGAAGCTAGACATCTCATTTATGAAGCAGATTCTGATGCAGATGAGCAACTAACCAAAGATGAGGTGTTAAAGAAGTATGATTTATTTGTTGGATCGCAAGCAACTGATTTTGGCGAAGCTCTTGGCAGACATGACGAATTTTAAGAATTTCACAAAAATATTTTGATCAAAGATTGTTTCTGTGTAGGTTTTAGGTTATGTTTCAAATTTGATTATTTCTGTTCATCTAGTATATGTTTTGTCACTGCCTATTTTTTCGAATATTTAATGGTATTATGTGTAGGATGGGAGATTATTTGGCACTAACATAAAGACTGATTGAAGTAAAACTAGATCTGATACTGTCACTTGTACTAATAGGTTTTATCTAAGCTTCTTCATAGTGTTGTTAATGTAATATAGTGCCATGCTTTTAAAGATACTGAACTGTAATATATTTTTTTAACTGGATATATTGTTTTTATTTTCGTATTATCAACAAACCAACTTAAAATACTACATAATAAACTAATGGCCAATACGAGGGTGTTTTGATAAGTAATTGGCTTTGGATATAAAAACTGAAAAATAAACTGGGTTGCTATGGCAACAAGTAGGATTTTTGACAAGTTTGAGTATCGTTCGATTATTATCTGATGTCGAAAGGAATGTGAGACATAGAAAGAGGTTTAGCAGACGATTTTTTTATGTAAATGCAAGAAAAATTTCCAAATGCATCTTGTTATTGCAGGATGGGTCCACCCACAAGTTTTGATCATTTGCCATAGTCTTATCTGATTTCTGATCTGAAAATTTACTATGAACCAGATGGTAATTGAGTTTGTGCATATGTAACTTGCAGAATACATTCACTATATTTGTTTTTATATTAAAATAAATATTTGTACGATTCATTAAATGTACGGAGCTGAAAGCTGACCATGACAAATACCACTATTTTTTAATAACCCTCGTAAATTTAATGTTTATGTTGATAAGGAACTATTTACATATTTGATGTCAAAATTGCACTTTGCACCAACTGACCATAGAAAACAGTAACAAATTTAAAATGGCATCTTTGGTTCGCAAAATTATTTGTACTGCTAAAGCTCCAAGACCAGCTAAAGGATCTCCTTATAAGTAAGTACTTTAAAATAATATACTATGATCAAAAAGTAAAATTGCTTTTTTTCATTTATTCATCAAATGAATCCCCCTCACTACAATACAATTTTTTTTTTGCTATCTTCAAAACAGTTTTTATACTCTGCTTCTGGTATATACTTCAAAACCTCCACGAGGTGGTTTTTTCTATCAAGAGTACAGAAAAGTTACACGGATCCATATCTGGTGAATATGGTGCTGGATCAGTATTTGATTTATTGCGAAGAAATGAAAAATTAGTGGGAGTATGCGATGGCTAAATATTTGCACAGCTTCACAATAGTAACATTTATTACACTTAACAAAAAAAATCGTTTTTTAGATAAAATTTAATGTAAACTCTTTACACAATACATTTGTCCATTTAAAAAACCCGCCGATATCAATTGGGTACAATTACAAAACAAGCACTTCTGTCACTTGTCAAGGACAGTCATACCAACCTAAAAAGAAAATGGTTATATCGATAAGTAAAGCGTGCAAATTTTGAAAACCAAATTCACTTTATTTTTAAATCGTAGCATATGTGCAAAAAAAGATACTTACCATCTCTAAATGGAAAATAGCATAGTGCGTGAAGTTAGAGTAAAAAACTTTTTGATTTTATTCTTATTGTTGGTATTTTCAGTTAGTTATGAGTGCACACTGAAACGTATTTAAATGAGATGCTCTATATTAAAGTATTTTGAAACATAAAAAACAATAATATGTCACAGAAACCACATCAACACTTTACAAACTACGCCAAATACAGAAACATATTTTCAAACGTGAATCGATAAATACACACAAAATCATAAAAAAATAGATCTTTTTTTAAGGCAAGAAAAACTAATATATGTCTTTACCAGTGTCGGGTATAAAGGGTAGTATCTTTTAGTTAATAGGGATAATATAAACGAAATGTAAAATTTAACAAATCCGTTTTTCAAATAGGCAATAAATAGTTCTTAGAATTGCTACATTTTTGAAGATTATAGGTAATTTTGTCAAATTAGTGTAATAAAACACACAGACAATGTAGACACACACATATACATATACATATTATAATTTGCTTTAGTCAAGCAGTATCATTTAACAATACGGTATACTTATCTGGAGTCTTGGGTGTGGATCATAATTTAAAACTCGTACCAGGAGGTGTAGGAGCCGAAGCTCGTCAAGCTCTCCAATCTATTGGCCATATTTTAGAAGCAGCCGGATCAGCATACAGCCAAGTGATAAAATGCAACATTATGTTAAATGATATCAAAGATTTCGCTACAGTCAATGATGTTTACAAAGAATGTAAATATTATATACAGTCATAATTTTAAATTAATAAACATTGTAAAACCATTTCCAGTTTTCCGAGAGAATTTCCCAGCTAGATCCACATATCAAGTAGGAAAACTTCCAATGGGGGCAAGTGTTGAAATTGAAGTCATTGCAGCAGCTCTAATTAATGAACAATGTAAATTATAACATATTTCACATATATTGGAAAATTAAAATGATTAAAAATTAAATTTTATTTTTTAGTAGTTTATGGTTTCAAAAAACATATCAAGTTTTGTTAGTTTGTAGGCAACCAGAGAAACGCGGCCGAATTGCTGGTTATTAATATATTAATCTCAATATTTTCTCATTTTTTTCAAAAGAGAAAAATCAAAATAATTATTTTTAAAATGTTACGTTTGTTTTATTTGGGTAAATTATTAATTCACTACATACGTGGTTTTTGAGATGTGGAAACTTATGCGCACAAATCATTTAAATAAGATCCCCTTCTTCAAAATGAGCAGTTTCTGGTGTGATGGAATCGCTATCTGTCATAGCAGATCAGTCAATCACAAGGGGAATGTATCGTGTTTGTTTAGATAATCCGCCTTTACTCCATATGTATTTATTAATTTACACCTTAAACCACTGATCGAATCGACACATTGCGATACACAGAACTTCATTTTCCTTTTCGTCAACAAAGTAAACAAGTATGGCAATTTTAAAATATAAAGTGATACCATTTGTTAATATAAAGCTCAGTGAAATTTAGTTTGGATATAAACATGTTTCAGTGTAATTATTTGCAAAGGTATCGCGGTACAGAAGGCTCCGTTGTCTTCTCAGAATCACCAAAGGTGTTGTTAGTTTGAGAGTTATTTTAAAGTTGTGTTAGGAATCCCATAAAAAGGTATGTCAAACACAGGTATAGTAGAAGTTTCTCTCAATAAACTATAATTTTATAATGTACACAAACCGTGTTCTTGTCTGGTTTATTCGGTAAACACACAGGTTTAAAAATAAATGTGTTTAAAGAATATAGATTTGAAGATAAAGTTGAGAAACAAGGACTTTTACATCCTTTAAACTATAATGTAATGGAGAGATAAGACTGTGTTTACTTTTTAGACTTTTTTTTTGTGTGCTTGATTTATAAAAATATACCTGCAAAATTAAACCAAATTAGTTTCAAAGTCTTCAGATTTTATTTAAATTCTACAAAATTCGAGAATGTTGTAGTTTAGTTTAGTTTGTCGTTTTTGAACATACCAAGTTTTGTAAAAGTAGTAAATGTAAGTAGTGTGGTTTTGTGTGATAAGTGCTTAGAGGAACTAGACATGTGAGTTGAAATTTATTAAAAACAAAAACATAATAAATATATTTCATGGGGTCAACAATTACATTACAAAATAAAAGTTGTGTCATGTTACTTAGTTTAATCTGTATTTACTGTCTGAATAGAGAAATAACTAATAGTGCTATAAATTATTTTTTCCTAATATTTGTGTGCTCTGTAGAGTTATTTGAATCGATTGAGATGTTACCCAGATCCAGAGTTGTTCAGATATGTTTGTTTAATTTAAAATGTTTTGTTAACATCCACATGATTTGTTGAAAATGCAACAAAGAATATAATTTATGCCACAAAGTGGTAGAAATGATAATAGCTTACTAGTAGACTATGTAGCATGTAAAAAATACATTTTGTTTCATTATTATTGTACTATCCATTGATGTAGTAGTAGCGAATATAAACAATATAGTGTTGTATGGAGAAAAAACAACAGGGGGACTGTATAAGTGAGTTTAAATTCATTACAATATACAAAATGGTTATTTAATAGTTAACAATTTACAAAATGAGAAGTCTGGTTATAAAGAGTTGTCCAATAAGAGTGTCATGCTTTAAAAATAAGGCACAATTTTAACTATAATAATAAGTGATAATCTGTTCATTTTTATTTTATCTTGAAGAACAAATAATGGCATTGTTTTAAAAATAATATCATTTCAATCAGCTTCGTTTAGAGGAATGCATTCTGGAAACCCAATTTTTGATTGATTACTCTTTCACATACAGTATTTAAACTCATTTTTAAGACAATATTCATTTTCCAGAATGAATTTGCCGAGCATTCTAAAAGGCATACATACTATTAACCTGAATATAAACATTCCATCCATTGAGCTCTAGAAACTCATTTCTTGTGGTGAGTTAGTCCACTTTCCTTTATTCTATCCTATTATTTGTCTTCGCGTCTTCCGTTATTTTCTTCCACGTGTCTCGGTCCTGTATCTTTTCTCACCATGCTTATATTTCCAATTTCCTTATCTCTTACAGCACCTGATCCTTCCACCTACTTTTCGGTCTCCCCCTTCCTCTGTTAATATCCAGTCTCCATATTGTAATTTTCTTTACTACTTTGTTATCTTCCATTCTTCTTATATGGCCAAACCAGCGAAGTCTTTATACTTTTATGGTCTTCAGGTCTTTACTATATCTTCCTTTCAAAATGGTTTTTATTTCAAAATTCATTGACCTTCTGTATTCATCTTCTGCAACTTTTTTTAATCCATATATTCTTACAATCTTTCTTTCGACTATTCCTAACTTTTCCTAATCCAAGCTTGTTAAATTCAGTATCTCTGCACCATAGGTCACCACCGATCTAATAGCTGCTGTATATACCTTCGTTTTTGTTTTTATGCATATTTTTTTTGCTTTTCATGAGGCTTTTGAATTTATAATAGGCTCTGTGTCCCGCTTGTACTCTGTGATCAATATCTAATGTTTCTGACGCTTTTGCTATTTATTATTATTCCCAAATATTTGAAGTTTTCCACTACTTCAAATTCGTAATTTCGTATTTTTACTGATCTGATTGTAACTCTTCTATTTTCTTACCTTATTTCCATAGATTTGCTTTTTTCTTGATTTATTGTGAGACCTCTTTTCTTTGCTTCTTGTCCAATTTTTTGGATTGTTTCTTCCAGGCTTTGCTGTCTCTTGCTAGCACAGTAAGATCGTCTTCTTATGCAACTGCTTGTAATGATTTATTGATGACTGTTAACCCGTGGAATTACACTCTTTGATTACTGCATCCAGTGTCAGTATGAACAATGTTGTTGAGAGACCATCTCCCTGTCTCGCTCTCAAATTAATCTCAAAATCCCCTGTTTCTCCCTCCGCTATTCTAACTACTGCTTGTGAATGTTTCATTGTCATTTCTGTTAGTCTTATTAGCTTGCCCGGTCTATTCATGTCCGTCATAGCTTTTATTACTTGTCCCCGTTTCAGATTATCGAAAGCTTGCTTGAAATTAATATACACAATTTGTAATTCCATTCCATATTCCTGAGATTTTTCGATTATTTGCTTTACTATATGTATCGCGTCTATGGTAGATCTGCCTCTTCTAAAACCATATTGATAGTATCCAATTTTTGCCTCTGTATACTTCATTAATCCAGATGTAGAATATCAGTTTAAATATCCTTCTTATTAAATAAATCATATTAAATAAATCTTAAATATATTATCCAATCCACTTGCTCTATTTAATTTGAGTTATTACATTCTTCATCAAACTGTTCCTTCCTTCTATGGATTTTTTTCCCATTATCTTATCTGCGGCGTACTCAATACATCTTTTTATATTACTCCATTCTACTTCTATGTTTTCGTTTTCTGGACTGACATTGATAAGATATCTTACAAAAATTACGTGGTCGATAAATCAGAGTAATATTTATTACAAATCATAAAAAAACTAAAAGGTGTAGTAGTTCTCTAAAACTGTTTAGTCAATATAATTGCCGAAGCTAAATACTTTGTAGGATGGCCTTTATTTTAATTACTGATTTACATCTTGGCATGAAGTCAATTAGATGTCGGCATGCTTCTACTGTTATTGAAAATCAAAATATCAGATATGTATTTTACCAGCAAGATGTCGTTTAAACTCATTTGACAGGTTCTCAGCTGTAAGAACTTTCACTTACTGTAAAGGTAAATTCTCTTCATCATAAGGTAACATAATTGTCTCTAAGATTCTTAAATAAATTTCTCTTGTCATATTTTCTTTTATTCAAAATGTTGGAGCTACTCCGGTATATAAAAAGCACCCCCATACTTTGATGATACCATCACCATGCAGAGGTAGCAAAAAGATCCTTCAAAGTCTCGCATACAATACAATTATCCATTTTTTAATCGATTTTCTTAGACCTCCTCTCTTCTCTGGTTGTTTTTGGGGTTTGTCTTTGATTCTTTCAAAATATTAGGAATTGCACCTGGTGACCCTTTGATTGCATTCAGAATAAATGCATAATATGTGTTTTATTGTTAAACGCCTTTCTTCAGCAGTAGTTCAAATCAGATTGAACATAATCGCACCAAAAATAATCCATGGGTTTGAGATCGCATGATCTTCGTGGCCAGCTAACATTACCATTTCACGCTCTTATTGGAAAACTCTATTAGGATTATAATTGTGACTTAGTAATTGTTAAATAATTTTGTGATATTTTTGACTATTTCGTGGAATATTTTTTAACCATGTCGGTCAAGTTGGTTGGTGGTGTTGGTTAGTTTGTTCGATTCCAGCACTCGGATGGTTGTTTTTCTTTCTTTGTTCTGTCTGTTTACTTCCTAAATGTTTGTGATTGTTTCTAGACAAGAGTGTAAAATCCGACTACGAATTACCCCTCAGTCACGCCAGTTAAAGGCTGGGTAAGGCCGGATGCCTTCTGAGAAGTGTTCTACGTTGATCACTCGCGCGTCGGTAGGTTTCCTGATAGACATATGGGTAGGCACATAACCAAGGGTTCATAGCCTGAGGAGGGTGCTGGCCTGGGTTTGTCGGAAGCTGACGACCGTGGTTCGGAACCCACGTTAAGCTGTAGGTCCAGTCGCTAAATAGCCTAGTTGCTGATGCGCCTCTAACCCTAACACTTTACCTTTTTTTTTAACCGTTTAACCTTCAATTACAATGTTTGGGTTGGAAAATTTCAATTATAATAAATATATTGGCCAACAGGAAAGCGATTTCAATTCAAAGACAATTCATACAGTAATTAATTATACCAGTTCAAACATTAAAAAATGAATTATCACATTTTATACATTAACCTAAATATAATAACAAATAACAAGTATACAGGGTGGCTGAAAAGTTCGGAGACTTTTTTGAAATATTCTAGTGTATAAATATACAACTTTAATCAATAACAATGAATTATTACAAAAACATTTGCTCAAAATTGCCTCATTAGGCCTCGATAAAATTCGCTTCGCCTCATTCAGGAAGTGGACGCGAACAATCTTGTAACTGCGAATGTTTTGGACGCGTTCTATACTGATTTCGAGTAGCGTAGCCATCTTACGTATCTACAGCCCTGGATTTCCACGAATCCGGCATCGGTACCTTGTTGATGTTCTCCGTAGTTCCTCCCGTCTCTTTGAAACGCTTCACGATCTTGTAGACTGTCGCCCGCTTGAAACCAGTCGTTCGAACAATCTCAGCGGTCTTCATTCCAGATTTTTACAAGTCGACAGCGGTGATACGTTCATTTTCATGAGTCATAACGTAAACCCAACTGAAAAGAAACAAACACGTAATACTTTGTCTAAATCAAAATTGTACAAGGAATTCAATAAAATCATTCAAATTGGCATTAAGCCACAATTACAATGAACTCAAAGAGATTTAGCACTAAAAACTAAATAACTTTTTTAAATCTCCAGATTAAATCATCTCCTGATGGTTTAATTGATGCTTTAAAAAATCCCTTCAACTGCCTTGAAGTTTTGTTTCTTGTATAAATTACATTTACCATATCTTTGCAGCGTAATCCAATTTAGATTTTATGGGAATATTAAATAGAATTTGTAAGCAGTTTATTTTCTTAAATTGTTGGTCTCGCAAAAGGTCCAAATAATCTAAGATAGGCTATAAAGTTTGTAGGATGAAGACAAGATGAAGCTATTTCAAACCTTGGTTTGTCTACCGTAAGTGGTTTTTCCAACAGGATTGTTCAATTTTGCGTTTTTTTCCAATGAACAACAATAGAGTCGCCCATTGTGCTTATGTATTTATTCCAGTATTTTCTCCGATGTCTTACCCACCTTCCTATGTTTTATATCTTACTTTATTATATCTGTCGTATAATGTTTTCCCGTGAATGCTTCATATTATTTTCGTATTAACCATTCGTCTCATTTAATAATAATAATATTCTTTATTTAGCATTTGGCTACTACATACAATCTGTAATTCATTTATATTTGTACATGTCTATGCATAATACAAATATGTCCACATATGATCTATTCTATAATAATAAAAATCCAATATGCACACTAGTCCATACAAAATAAAACATACCTACCTATTTTTCACAACAAACTAACTTATTTTGCCAAATAATCTTTACGGATTCTATCTACAAACATTCCCAAACTCTCTTTATTTTTTTAGCTCTGCTGGCAGACCATTGAACAGCCGAATGCCATTCCCAAAAAGCGATTTCTGCATATAGGTACTACGTTCAAAATTTATATGGAAATCCTCCGTTGAACGAATATTACATTGGTGTTTTTCGGATCGCAAGATATGCAGGCATTAAGTTATTTTGAATTTTAAAAATCATAACACTAGTGGCCATCTCAATACTCTGCCATACAGAGCACCAGCCCAAAGAGCGCAACATCAAATCCACCGGTCATAATCACAATGCAAAATAATTCGCATTGCCTTATTTTGTAAAATTTGCAATCTATTTATTTCATTTACAGTACAACCTAACAACAAAGATACAATAATTAAAATTGGTATAAATTATGGTATTATATATTAATAATTCTGACCAATTACTTTTAAGCAATTGAGAATCAAGAATTACAACTAGATTTTTAATTTGGTCTACGATTTCAATGTTATTCTTCCCAATGTAAATATTATAATTTTTATCAATAAACGACTTGCAAATACCCCTCTTTTCCAAAATCATATATTTTGTTTTCTCAAAATATATATAACCAATTATCTAATACAGAGAGTTCAGAGAGATCTTTCACCATTTGGTCATAATTTTGTCCCGTTATTTAAAGGAGCATATTGTCTGCAAACAAATTTAAGTTTCATTTTTTAAAAATTGTATACAAATCATTGATGTATATAAGAAACAAAAAGTGACCCCAATCGGCTCCATTGTGGTATACCAATATCATTTTACAGATATAGCACCATTTACTTTTGTTCGATGAAACTCAAATAATGTTTAAGCCAGTTTATAACACAAGATGTCACTCCGTAGTATTGCAGCTTCACAATCAGATATTCTCTGTTTATAGTCTCAAATGCACGTTTTAGGTCCACAAATACACCAACAACAACACTAATATCTTGACCTCATTTCGTACAAACATAATGTAATGTAGACATAAATTACACATAAATGTAATTTTGCTTTCCAAAATATCTACGCAACTGTCTACACACCACTGTTTCCAATATTTTGTCAACAATCAGCAATAGATTGATCGGCCTAAAATCCTCTGGTAATACCTTTGGTATTGGAACAATGATGCTCACTTTCGCATTCCTTGGAACCCGATCACTGGACAACGAAGTATTGATTAAGTGAAGAATTTTGATAACCCACTTGCTTAAATACGCTCTTTAAAAATATTAAATTCCATATATCATCCGATGTGGACTTATTTTCTAAATTCATTACAATATCTCAAAATTGTTAAAATTCTCTTCTAACGTTCCAGCACTCATTCGGAAAACAATATCCTCAAACACGTCGGCCTTTCTGCCACTCCCCACCAATTCTTTCAACATTCGTCACATTTTCTTACTATTTCCTCTATTAAGATCAATATTCTGTTCATAAAATGTCATTTTTCTTTTCTAATCACCATTACAACCTTATTGGGTTTCCTCTTATAATCCTTCCAGTCAGTGTCGTTTCTGGTTAATTTGAAGTTCTTCCCTGTCTTTTTGGACAAGTTTAATGGAATTTGTAATCCACGGTGTTGCGTCAATATTAATCGTTTTTAAGGGTGCCACGGCATTAACTGTCTCATGGATGTTGTTCATTAAATTTTCATAGAGGTGGTCCATATCGGTTGAGGTGTAGTTCCAGTTTCTTCCAATTAATTCTATTCTAATTCGATCCATATTTTCAGGGCTTAAATTTCTTATCAGTTTATGCTTACGCCCTTTCACATGTGTTTCGCATTTAAGAATAAACCCAATGGTTTCATGATTAGAAAGTTGCGAACAATTCCTACCAGCTTCGGTCAAACTAAAATCATTAGTAAATACTAGATCAATGAGTGAATGCGTATCGAGCAATACACGCGTATAGCTTTCTATCACTTGTCTAAATCCAGAATTATCGCTTATTTCCTCTAATTTTCGTTTATTTGGACAATTACTTTTGCAACATATATTAAAATATCCGGTGATTACTCATCTGTTTCAAGTTATAACCAGGTCATTGACCACATTTGCTGTGTCTTGGAAGTGTCTAGTTTTATCTCAGCCACGTATGCTATGATGGGTCGAATTGTTGATTTATATATTCTCATTTCATTCTCATACATTCTCACAAATTCTTTTTGGTGTCGAGATATTTGTTCCTCCGTACGACTTCTCTTAAGCATCCTGAGATTCAAGATGCTTTTACCGTTTTGTATCAAAGCTTATTGTTTCACCTCCCAGATATTTAAAGTGGTTTGCTCGTTAATCTTCTGGTCGATCCCAAATTTGATGTTACTAGATCTTTGGTTTTGTCTGTGATAATGACCATTTAAATTGCTTTGATCTTTAATTGAAGAAATAAATTAGTAAAGTACCGCATCATCAGCATAGCAAACAATATTGAAATAAATGTTTTCTATTTTGTAGCCTGTTGTTTTGTGTAGAGTTTCAATTATTTTGCCCATAATCATGTTGAATGTAAACGGCCTCGGTTTTCAGTTAATTCATTTATCATTTGATTGTATTCATGTATCATTGATGTCGTATATTAGTTTTATGAATCTCAGGCTTACGTATTTTTCTCGCCTTATCTGATGGTGTCCGCCAAACGGACTTAGTCATGTCCACAAAACATTCCTTCAACATCCGAACTCTCTCACTGGATGCTGGGTAAGGCAGGGTGTTTTCTGAGAGGTATTCACTCATTAATCACTCGCCAGCTGTAGACTTTTCGAGATACTAAAGGTTAAAGTACGAACCAGCCATTAATGGTTCTTGAGAGTTGAGGGTTCTTGAGGCTTGAGGGTTCAGACCTTACGTTAAGAGCTGTAGGATCAGTTGCTAAATAAGCTCAGTTGTTGCTGCACTTGAATTCCTAAAACTATTTTTATTGTCTAGTCGATTAAGATATTGCCCAAAGATTTTCGGGTTTGTTTGTGCTTCAGCATATAATTTACGGCATAAAACGACTTACGAATAGAATACGTTTACGTTAGTTACGTAATTTTCCATCAACAATTGTTTGTTAATTTTTGGCTGACCTCATGGGTTGTATTTTTATTAACCATATCCTGCTGTATGGTTTTATTTTCAAAATTACTGTTAGTGATGCAAACGTCTGGGGTTTTTATGAGTATCAGAAATGGTTTTTATCGGAGTAATACACCGACCGATCTAGAAATGTAAACTCTGAGAATATTAAAATAATTTTTTGTGGAAGGTTTATCAGGTTAACAGTAAAAAATAATAATTTTTATCCATGTTATGTCGAATACCAAATAATCCCATTATACTGAGGGTACCAGAAAGTTGGAACATCGTTGGTCTAAATATTTTTCGAACGACCCTTGGAGATCTCTTAAAATAATCTGATTATCTAGCGTTGTATACAGAAAAACTTCCAACCTCATCTATTACCATACCATTGCTACAAAACTAAATTTTTCGGCAAAACAATACGAAGATAGATTCGAGGTAGAAGCATTTGCGCACCTAGATCTTCAAATTTTTCACCTATTAAGTGGGCTTAATAGGGGGTTGAACAATATAAGCAGGCAACTTCAGAACTTTTCCAATCCCTCTTGAATATTGAACGCCCTAAAACATAAGCTACAAGAAACCTAAACACCAAATCGCTTTTATGATTCAATCAATAGTAGCAGGTTGATGTAGACCATAGGTTCCCAATGGGGGCGGGTACCGCACCTTAATGGGCACTGGAGCCTTTCATGGGGCAGTA
The DNA here is from genome assembly GCA_031761425.1 of Cosmopolites sordidus. Lineage (NCBI taxonomy): Eukaryota > Metazoa > Arthropoda > Insecta > Coleoptera > Curculionidae > Cosmopolites > Cosmopolites sordidus. The sequence goes on along the minus strand of JARFXV010000356.1, from coordinate 750,214 downwards.
GCGGGCACAGTTTTTGCAAGTTGGTAAGCAAACAGGCGATTCACGCAATCAAGTATTTTCCGACAAAAATATGCACGAAATCAAATTATCGCCATTATTTTTATAACTATCTATAAATATGTTGAAAAGTTAATTCATTGAAAACGTGGTAAATTTTGTATTTCAAAATATCTGAAACTAGGAAGAAATGCCGACAGTGCAGCATTGATTATTTAAAATATGTGTTTACGCACTCTCTAATCATTAATTATGTGTTTAATTTGCCAAAAAGTTTTTTCAAACGAAGCCATGAAACCTAGGCTTCATTCTGATAAAAAGAACGAAGAATCATCCTATTTTCAAGAACTGGAAAAGAAATATTTAAAACGGGCTCTCAAAAGGTATTTGTCTGGATAGTTTTTTCAATCTATTTGACCAGTACTGAACTAGAAAACATAGACAAAAAACTACGCAAAAACCTGATAATATCCCAAAATGGCATCGCTTATTTGACTGACCTGAATATTTAATAAAATCAATTTACAATTGCAAAATGATGATTAAAACAAAAAACGACACAGCTGCTTTTGTGGGAAAACTTCTGTTCAAACGAAATCTAGGCATAGGTAAGTACGGCCACTTTCCCACATTGTTAGCAGTCTCTGCAAAACAGGAAGATTTACTTGACAAAGATGACAAAATGAAATTGTGATGGAATTTACGTATTTAGAATGTAAATTAGACATAAACAACTTCACAGGAGATATCAGAGTCGTATTGTAACACAGGAGACATCAGAGTCAATTCAGAGAATTAAGATTTATAAAACACTCATTCCGTCAGTAGATAATTAGGGCTGTGAGATGGGTCCACATCTTCACAAAGAAAACAGAAGAGATGCTTGCAGTATTTGAAAGAATAGTACAATAAGAATAGTAGTAATAGGAAGTAACAGAAAGAAAGATAAATCAAAGACACAGTGGCAGGATAATGCTAAAAGAGATCCTGAAGAACTACTGTACATTAAAAACTGGCAACAGGCTGCTAGAGGTTGACCAGATAGGACTTACTGACGATATGTAGCACCACAAGAAGAGGAAAAGCAGTATTATCCATTCCTCTCGATAATACCGACGTAAACCTACTTTCATACCATTAACTCGTCTCTTTTCATAAATTCGGATAACTGCTTAAAACGACCCAATACACAAACCCGTATTACTTTTAAGAGAATGAATTGCTTAGCTAGTAGCAAACGAGTAAGTACCTCACAACTTGAAAAAAACAACATTTTTCCAACCATTTATTTTATCACTCAATAAAAGTAAAAAAAGTAAATAAAAAAAAGTTTATCGAAATATCCAGTACAGTAGGTTTAAGGTTCGTGACATGAAAACAAAGTTTTTTTAATCAATTTTAATATTTTGGATTGCAAATATAATATTTACACTGTGAGGATTAGTGTGGCCTATTGTAAAGGGTCTTCAAATTGAGCGGTTTTTTAATTTTTGAATAAAACAGAATTTGCATTGATTTCAAAAAACGTTTTATTGATAAGGACAAGCATAGTGTACGACATTTAAACAATAAAGGCAATATCTGCCATATAACCACCTCTTGCAGCTCCACATACATCCACTCTTTTGTTAAAATTTTGGATGAGATTTTGGCATAACCGTGGCTCTATTTCACCAGTAATTCGAATAATTTCATCCTTTAGTTCAGGAATCGATTGTGGATTCTTCTTATAAACCTGGCTTTTAACGTAACCCCAAAGAAAATAGTCCAATGGTGTCAAATTACATGATCTTGGTGGTCAATTATCACGAATTATTATCTTATCATCTCACAGTTACAGCTTCACCAGCAGCATTCTGAAAGAAATACGGTCCAATTACACCTAACTGACCACAATGCACACAGAACAGTGACTCGTTTAGAATTTAAACGTTTCTCATGAATAATTTATTAACAGCCACCAATTTCAAAATGTGCTTCATCCGAAAAGATGATTTTTTGAGAAAAATCATCCGTTTGTTCTTTGATCCAATAGACAAATGCGCCACGTTTTAAATGTTCCAGTGTCTTTAGTTCTTCGCGGGAAAATTGTCAAAGACCCCTTTAAAAAACCTACACAGAGGTAACATGAGATGATTTAATCTGGAATTCTCCTGATGATGCTAACATGGTTAGCGAAACGTGTGTCGAGAGTTAAAAAAAAAGTGATTTGGTGTTTAGTGGTAAATCTCTTCAAGTTTAGTGTTTCACACCAAAAGTTCCAATAGAAGAATTGAGTTTACCCACAGATATAACAAAAAAATTAGTGGAATCAATGCCTAGACGTTTGGAAGTTCTCAGTCTCATACTAATGGGATGAATATAAAAAAATATTAAATAAATTAGGTGCCAATGGAAATGTATTTTAATAAAAATTTCTACTGGGGAGGTGTGCAAAAGTTTTTTTTGCGGTTTCAACCGTTATTGTTAATTATATAATTTGTTTAATTGATATTTTCGAATAAATTGTTATACTATGTTATGTGTAATGTCTTGTTAAATTTACAAATATGTTTTAAAATTTTTGCCATGATTTGTGATAAACCCCTAAAAATCAGGGTGCAGGGTGGTATCAATTCATTATCACCAGCTACCTCTTTGTTTAAACTATGTGTCAAACAATATTGGAGGCTCGCTAAATCTATTCACTCTTACTGTCCCTGCAACATATATTTTTTTATGCTTTAGAACTTTCAGAAGTTGAAATGATGGAAAATAATTGTCAATTGTCATTCTGAAAGATGAATGACCACTGGTGCTCAAAGGCCAAATGTTTTTAGGTTGTTTACGTCCAAACTAGTAGAAGCCCCTTGGTAAACCACGAAATCGTATGCCATTCCAGATCTTCTACTTAAAATAAATATTTTTACACCCCACCGGGTTGGTTTACCTTTTGTGTATTGTTTGATCGATGTGCATAAATTTTCTTCCAAATCTAACTGTAGCCAACGAATGGCATCATAAAGAGGGCGTACCTTGTACAATTTATCATTGCAATTTTATGGATTCTCCAAATTATTGACACAGTGTAAATTCGTTCGTAGTAGGAAAAATCTTTCTACTCATTGTATATATATATATATATATATATATATATATATATATATATATATATATATATATATATATATATATATATATATATATATATATATATATATATATATGTATACATATATGTATACATATATGTATACATATATGTATACATATATGTATACATATATGTATACATATATGTATACATATATTTATACATATATGTATACATATATGTATACATATATTTATACATATATGTATACATATATATATATATATATATATATATATATATATATATATATATATATATATATATATATATATATATATACATATATATCATCCTCATCAGCCCGTATCGATTCACTGGAGGATGAAGGTTTCCAACTTTCACGGTCCTGGGCTTTCCTCTGCCACTCTGATCTAATATACTTAACGATGTCATCAGTCCATCGTGCTTTCGGTCTTCTTCGCGGACGTTTGCAATCAATCGGTATCCACTTCAGGATTGCCTTGGTCCATCTGTCATCCTATCGCCTCGCTATATGGCCTCTCCATTTCAATTGCTTTATTCTTCCAATGATGTCACAGACTTTGGTTTGTTCCCTGATACATGCGCAGGACTTTCTGTCTCGTCTTGTAATGCCAAGCATACATCTTTCCATTCCCCTCTGTGCTACCCGAGATTTTTGAATTGATTGCGATGTGAGTGTCCAGGTTTTACATCCGTATGTCATAACGGATAGAACGCACTGATCGAAGACTTATCTTTTCAGGCAAAGTGGGAGTCTGCTCTTAACACAATGTTGAGCCTGCCAAATGCCTGCCCGCCACATTTAACATGCCGTTCCACCTCCCCGGCGTTATTCCTCTCCATTGAAATCCTCTGCCCAAGATATATAAAGCTGTCCAGAATCTTCAAGTCCATTCCTAAAACTGAAATTCTTCTGTCTTGAGCGAAGTTATTGTACATAACCTGACTCTTTTTCAGGTTTATTTTCAAGCCAAATGGTTCGCCAGCCCTTTGCAGTTCTTGTATGCGTCTTTGCAGCTCCTCTGGGTCTTGTGAAAGGAGAACTATATCATCTGCAAATCTAAAATGGTTTCAGTTTGCACCATCGATCTTTACACCATCCTATTTCCAATCCAGTACGAAATACTTCTTCAAGGCCAGCCGAGAAAAGAATAGGCGATATTACGTCACCCTGTCGTACACCTCGTTCTATATATATATATATATATATATATATATATATATATATATATATATATATATATATATATATATATATATATATATATATATATATATAGTAAAGTTTGCCAAGTACTCCGGACTCATCATTCCTTCGGTCTAATTCATATCAGACTATATAACAATTGTGAAAATTACGTTTACACCATTTTATATCATCCTTTTGAGTTGTAATATTATTAAAGTTTGGTTCATTCACTGTTCCTGCCAATAACGCCAAAGGCAAAATATCTTCATCGTCCCAATGGGGCTCGGGAATTTCAAAACTCTTTGAACCAACTTTGTCGGCTCCTACACAAATAATATCTGGCGAAGGAGTTTGGAAATCCGAATTGAATGAATTCTCTAGAAAATCCAGTAAAATAACTACATGTGCTTCATTTTTTGGATCCTATCTAATTTTTAAAATAAAACAAATAGGTACAATTTAGACCAACTGTGCAGAATTAGGACCACTATAAACCGCAACTTTGTTTTAGGCAAACAATTGTTATAACCAAGTGTGCATATAATTATGCCGCCTAAAAAACACCGCCATTTTATTTCAGGTTGATAAAAGACAAAATGTTTATTGTTTATATAAATTTACCGCCGTAATTGTACCGCCTTCAAAGTAGGCCCCTTCTGAAATAATACACTTATGCTAACGAATAATCCAATTATCAAAACAGTTTTTAAACGCATTTTCCGCAATCGACTTCAGTTCTCGCCGCGAATTCTCTTTTATGACTTCTATCGACTGAAAACGAGTGCCTCGAAGTGGTAATTTGAGTTTTGGAAAGAGAAAGAAGTCGGCCGGAACCATATCAGGTGAATATGGTGGTTGTTCGATGGTTTTGTTGAGTTTATGGCCAGAAATTCGTTCACAATTATAACCTTATGAGGTGGTGCATTTTCATGATGCAAAATTCAAGAGTTTTTTCCACAAATCTGGCAAGAATTCCGAGTGCACACACAACACGGCACATTCGGCTCAGTTGGAAGACGCCATTCCGAAGCTTGTTGACTGGTTTCCATGTCAAACTCGTGTCTTATCACCAGTTACAATGTGTTTTATGAATGTGGGGTGGAATTGTCTCGTTCTAGCATGTCTTCAGCGACCTTTACGCAATTAAGTTTCTGAAGAAAATTTAGGTCTTTCGGCACTAGTCAAGCCGTCAACGCGTTTCATGGCCAAACAATCGCTTAAATGGTACGAATTGATTAGCGAGACACAGAAAGATCGGCAGCTATCTCTCTTTAATATAAATGACGATTTTCAATCGCCCCTTCACATTAGCGATCTTAACTTCAGTTGAAGACGTTGATGGCCGACCAGAGCGAGGCAAATCTTCCACCACATCTCGACCGTGGACATCTCTCCACCACATCTCGTGTTTTTGATAAAGTCGATTCGCCGTAAGCCTTCTGCAACATTTTCAGTGACTCGGCAGACGAAATTCCATTTACAATGCAAAATTTTAGACACATTTTTTGTTCGATGTTTTTATTCATTGTAAAAATCGTAAAACACACCTGAGATGAACTGACAAAATCGAGCACTGTAAACAAGCTAAGTGATAGATGACGTATAGAGAACAGTTCAACTCCTCGTCAGTATAGAGAACAGTTTAGACAACTTAGCGATAAAACGAATTTTGACAATCCCTTTAAGCGGGCTTTTCAAATAATCAATTCCCGGTACTTTTTTGACAGAATGTATACTTGTATATGTTTAGTTGAAACCTTTGTCTGCAATATTAGATAATATTATATATAAATTTATTCATACATGCTAATACACGTATACATGTACATACATGTATTGATGATAAAAGATTTAATATATCTTACCTCGTGTGCCAGCCATCATGCAAATCACCAAAATGTTAAAAAGTGATACACTTTTCTACCTCTTAACAAATTTTCTACAGTGTAACCAAACATTAACAACTCAGGGGCCCACCCTGTTTAGCTATGCAGAACTCCAACACGAACAGAACATTGATATCTGAGCTCCATAACACTGGAGCCCGCATTAGAGAATACTCGATTTTTTTTTGGTTATTTTTGTCTACCAACGATGGTAATAAATGTAGTATAGTTAATTTTTTTGTAGTGCCAGTAATTTTGCAGGAAAAAGAATGTTTGTAGTTTATTGTAGTCACAAGTTTTTTTTTTACTCTATTCATGTAAATAAATATCGGATAATATAGAAAATAACGAAATGTCGGAAAAAGCGACTCTAACCCAGAAAATACAAATGATATAAATGTTTGTAGTGGTACGCGTGTATTTGTAGTGACTGTTAAACTCTTGTTATAATTGCAAACAAAAGAATCAACTGATCAAACAATGATTACGATTAAAAAGGTTAAAACCTAAGAAATTAAACCGTTTGTAGCTTCTTGAATTATATATACACATATATACATACATACATGCACATATGTATGTCAGTAAATAGGGCGTATAAGGTTTACTAAAGCAGGGAACACTAAAACATAACTATACATGTTTTATGGAGCAACTGTTTCCATCCAAAATCGTGGATAGCATAGAAAAATAACCGCGAAATTCAGTTGATTCTTTAGGGAAGTAACATAATTTTCAAAAGTGTAACAACACTCCTTTCAACAAGAGTTCGATGGAATGATTATTAACAATTTTTAAACTACAAATCATTATGTCGAATGTAGATTCTTCTGTCCATTTTCAAATGTTATAGAACATGTGCTACTGAAACGATTACACTTGTATCAGCGAGTTAATGATGGGTAAGGTATTGAGTCAATCGTTTCTTAATGGAAACTGTCTGCAGTGTTATGTAGTTACAGAAAAAATTAACCTACAAATGGTACTGATTATGTCTGGGAAGCACCAAAGTTGATCGAGTTTCAGAAAATTGTTTTCCAAGAATTTTCAAGTACAAACGATTTTATAAAGTGTGGAACCTTTTGTTCCCTAAAAATCACCAGTTAGTTGATACTACAATGCATACTGCAATAGCAACAATGACTCGGCGCTAATAAGTTACGAAATTTGTTTATTTCTATCTATTATTGTTTGTGTTTCAATGTAGCTGCTGTGAAATACTTCTTAGATATCCCTAGTCAGCTAAATGTCCCGAAAACATTAGTATTGGTACGGATTAAAAAGATCGCTTTGTGAGACTTATAATTTACTAACGATTTGAAGAGCCTTGATAAGCTGGAGTCGATCGTAACAATTAATTTACCCACTCAGTGTGTAAGAGTGCTTTACTGTCGTGCTGGCATGTAACAATTTCACAACATGAAATCGTTCTCAGGCACCCAATAGGGAAGTTTAAATCACTGGGGAGTTGAGCTTATAGAATTAATGTATGTTGTGATTAATTTACTGCAGTATATACGAAGAAAAGTGTAATTGTGATTAATTTACTGTAGTATATACGAAGAAAAGTGCAATTAAACAAACTTATGAACCATTGTCAGTTGATCGGTGATTCTTGACCTCCTAGAGAAATATATACAATGGATCCAAATTATGATCTTAATTTTCATTAAGAAACGATTGAGTCGACACGTCACCTATAATAAACTCGGTGATACAAGTACCTACTCGGTGATACGTACGTTTCAGTAGCACATATTTGAAACACACTATAAAATTTGGAAACGGACAGAACATTCGATATAATCGTTTGTAATTTATACATTGTTAATAATCAAAAACCGGATTTTATGCATTTTACATATATATGCAAATTCTGCATATTTTGTGATTTTAAAGGAAAATGCATATTTAGGGAACTATTGCATATCTAAGCATGTTTTGGGATTTCTGTATTCTTTTCTTACGTTTTATGGGCGGTCCCGGTCTGCAGATTGGGTTTTCCCTAATGGGACAATAAAATAAAATAAGTACAAAGGGTGGGTATTTCTGACCAGATGTTTTAACTTGGATATCTTTACATGCAACTTCTATTTATATTTATTTTCTCATATTTGTTACTGTTTGCAAAGTTTACAGACTGGTGCCAGTCTAAATTCGTTGCTCGAAGTACCAACGCCTAGTGACTTAACTTATATTTATTCTGTAAACTTTGCTGTTTGTCGGTATTATTCAGGTTGTCGTTTGTTCTAGTCGCAGTTATTATTGTGCATTTAGTAAGTGCAAACAAAGTGAAAGTGAAAGCAGAGATTATGTCGAAAATACTATGTACTTCTTGGATTAAGCCTTACCCAGAACTTGCTTTGGACGGCGACCAGGTTTTTTGCAAATCTTGTTCAAAAATTGTTTCCTGCTCAAAGAAATGTCAAATAGACCAACATATTAAGATGCCGTCTCACGTAGCTAAGGTTAGAAACATGAAGAAGTCTGGGCCCATACAGTCAACGCTGAAGCAGTCATTTGAGATTTTTAAAAACGGAAACCATGACCAGTCAGAATTTAAGTATATTATATTATAACTTGAATTTATCTTTATTGAATACTCAATCACCTAATTAAATGAAAATGTAATTTAGGAAATCAAAATTTAGTTGCATATTCACTGCATATTTACGGATTTTTTGCATATACCCTGCATAAATTAAAAAAAATATGTGCATATATATGCGCATATTCTTAAGGTTTTTGGTTGCATATAATCCGGTCTTTATTAATAATCATTCAATCGAACTCTTGTTGAAAGGAGTGTTGTTATACTTTTGAAGATTATGTTACTTCCCTAAAGAATCAACTGAATTTCGCGGTTATTTTTCTATGCTATCCACGATTTTCTACGGATTTCTATCTACTGACATACATATGTGCATGTATGTATGTATGTATATATGCGTATACTAGTTCAAGACGCTACAAACAGTTTAATTTATTAGGCTTTAACTTTTTTAATCATAATCATCCTTTGATCAGTTGATTTTTTTATGTGCACTTATAACAAGAGCTTAACAGTCACTTCAAATATACCCGTATTACTACAAATATTTATATCATTTGTAGTTTCTGGGTTGGGGTCGTTTTTTCCGACAACTTCGTTATTTTCGATTTTATCCGATATTTATTTTCATGAATAGAGTAAAAAGAAATTCTTGTGAGTACAATAAGCTACAAACAATTTAACACTAATGTCATTCTTATTTTTCGTATTACTATTAATATTTACTGCTTTGAACAATATCTATTGTTTTTCCTGCATAATTAGTGACACTACAAAAAAAATGAACTATACTACATTTTTTAGTATGGTTTGTAGGCAAAAATAAGCAAAAAAACTGGTATTATTTAATGCAGGTTCCAACGTGATATCTGGCATATTTACATTTGTTTTGATGTCCACATATAAAAATTCGATAAACAAGTCACTCCATATTTATATTATGCACACATATTTCGAAAATAGTTTTTGGTTTTCCAAGTGGATTTAAATTTAAACTCGAAACACCTTCGACCGTAATCTAGGTGATATTTTCGATTTCCCATGGTGAAGCTTTACGCTTTTTCTTTTAAGTATGTATCCGGAAAGATTTATGGAACGGCGTAGTTTCAACTGCCAGGACATTTTGCCAAAATTGTGATCATTTCAGATCATTTTGATATAGTTTGTTTTTTTTAAATGATACGAACAGTGATTTATGTGCTGACCGTGATCTTCCTTGCCACAGCCTTTATTTATTTGACCGGGAGGTTGGCATTTCTTTGTAATCCGACGACTCGGAGGTCGATTCAGCGTGTTGAACTAGAATTTAGTTGGGTGAGCTTCCGAGGAGAGGTCAGGTTTGCGCACTGCATTTCAACAGGCAAGATTGTAAAATACGACAAAGAAATGTCGTTCTGTCACACCAGTTTGAAACTGGGTAAGGCTGGATGCACAAGGGGGGTGCTGACCGGATTTATCGGTAGCTGATGACTGTGGTCATGCATACCCTACTAGCTGCTTTTCTTTAGCACTGTACCATTTACACCTAGGACGTTTACGTGCTATGATGATTTGCAAAAATATACAGGATGTCCCATAACTTATCCGCAATAGAGCAACTGGTGATAGTAGAGATCAAAATAAGAGGATTTAAAATGTTAATGCTAATAAATGCATGCATGCATGCATTAGCAACTAAGTACTAGGTGTTTGGAGGCATCGTTTCAAGAGTTCTCCATAAAAAAAATAGTTTCCATACCATTTTTCGCCTGTTCAAAATTTATTGTCACAAGATTTGCCGGCTAGATCAGAATTTTATCAAAATCTACCACATACAAAAACCAAGACCCCCATGTTCCTGAAAAAGATATTGTTTACTGATGAGGCAACTTTTACCAGACGCGGAATTTTTAACTGGTGAAATAATCATTATTACGCCCTAGAAAATCCACACCTACCAAGAGAGCGACATTTCCAGCACGCATTTTCAATTAACATTTGGTGCGGTATTATCGACAATTTTTTCATCGGTCCATTTGAGTTTCCGCAAAGACTGAATGGAGATAAATATGTGCCGTTTTTAGAAAACGATTTAATAGATCTTTTAGACGGTATACCTCTAAACTTAAGACAAGACATGCAAGATGAGGCGCCACCGCATTTTACCGTTGCAGTGTGAATTCATTTGAGTCAACGTTTTCTACATCGATGGATTGGGCGTGAGTTTTCTTGGTCACCTCGTAGCTCAGACATTAATCCGTTGGACTTTTATTTATGGGGTCATGAAGTCTTTTATTTACCATGATGAAAACAATACACAAGACGAACTTTTACAAAAAAAAATCAACAAGCGGCCAATGTTATTAAAAATGAAGAAAATATCTTTTTGCACCCTGCAAAAGTGTATTGAGGTAAAAGGTGGACGCTTTCAACACATTTTGAAGTAAATTTAAAAACAATATTTTCTCCTCGTATTCAAGGCACACTTTACGAATTGCAGATTTTTCAGTCATCGACAAGATGTTCAATGGAATATTCGAACACAAATATTTCGCAAATAAGTCAAAATATTCCCAGCTTTATAGGGAAAAACAAATATGAGCGAGTTAATTATCCACAAAGTAGGTAGCAAGCGCTCTCTAGGAACTAGGTTCAACCTAGTACCAAATTCGGATTTGGCGCCTTTGAAAACCCAACTACCCCCATTTAAAAACCCGATATCTTCAACCGTTTTTAAAATATTTACGGATAAGTTATTCGTCACCATGTATAGTACTAGTTTGATAACCCTTTACATAGTTATAGTGAATAACATTAGTAATTTAGTTTACTTTTATGTTAGTTTAAGTTAACTCATAGGTCATATCAAATTAATTTATTTTAGACATTTTAAGAGTAATCTGGCACATTACTATGTTGCTTTCTGTCAAACAATCAAATAAAATGCTTGGTGTTTTTTTGTTATGTAAACACATTGTACCTTCATCTATCCGATTTAAGTGATAACGATATTAGACAAACTATTTGTGAAAATAGCCAAGTAATTATTTTTTACGTCACCCTTATAAATACGTTTTTATAGTTTTACAAATAATATATACTTTTGTTCTAGGTTCTAGATAGTGAGAGAGACTATAATGGTATCTTGAAACAATCACTAGTATGAACAGTCGTGTTTAGTATGAAGATGTCATCTGGACATAAAAACTCAGTTGCTTATCTGAAACCAGACAGCATCCAGGATGACCATCCATCCGAAATCGTTGACGATGAACAGGTCCAACTGTCTCTCGATCCCAACCTACAAATATATTTGGCTCAAATGGCCCAAGAGTCAGGGTGAGTCCTAGTCACTCAGTTAATAGTCTCTTTTAATTACCTCAGATCCTAATTGACAATGAAATATTTGGCAAGCGTAATTTCTTACTCGCATATTTGGCCAAGGTTATTTAAATTTATTTTTTAAAATGTTTATATATTAACAGCGATATGCGACATTCTATATTTGTTTCGCGCTAATGGATTTTTTACCATCTACAATTTCTTTATTAATCAGTTAGGTCCTCAACTGAAGTCTCGGCCTTTTCTTGTTTACCTTCGATATATATTTATGTACAAAAACTTAATCTTAGTCATTTTCACCTCCTTTCATTCAACTATCGACTCTCGGATAAAAAAAAAACTTGGCGGCTTTGATGTGATAAAGCCATTGAGGATTTTTCGACTTCCCTCGAGAGATGTAAGCGGCTAATCAACCAGGTGATGTTGCAGGGATCGGAGGAGACGAAAATCCGAAGGCACTAAGTCTGGGAATACGTTGGGAGCGATAAAATACCAGCCCAACATCGTTGTCCCAAAGCAAAATGACTTAATTTCGTCCCTTGCCAGTTTTAGGCATATTTTCATCCAGAGCGTCATTAACATAGTTGCTGCTGAGAACAGTCAACAGTGACCGTTCAAGCAAATTGCCGCAACGCATAATACACGACACTGAGCTGATCTTACCATTTACTGAGCCAGTGTTGTGAAAAATGTATTTCTAATCAAATAAAAATTTCGAATAAATGAAATGTATGTGTTATTTGCGAATAACGAATTAATGTCTGATTCTTTATTCGAAATGAAGTAAATAGAATAATTTATTCGTTATTTGAATAACACCGGTCGACACGATTTTTGGGTCTGGCTTCTGCATGTGAAATTTTCGTTTCTCCTACGCTACAAATAAAGGAAAAAATAATTTTTCTAATAAAAGTTTGCTTTTGTAGAAACTGGAGCGATTTTTCGACTGATTTTTATATTTTTTTAATAATTTTATTTTAAATTACGATTAGAAAAAATTTTGCTGAACATCAGAGTCTTTTTAATTCAAGAATTGTGGTAAACAATAGCACATACATGTAAAATAAAAAATCAAAAAGTTCAAAAATTAATATTTTTAGTGGTTCTCTTATGTTTGTATGGGCTTTTCTCGTATTAAACCCCAAATATAATATCCCGTCATATTCTCGCTGTACTGCCCTTGTTAACGTCGTTTAAAGTCCATCACATCTTGGTGAAAACGTCCTCCTTGCTCCTCTGAGTAGGTACCCGTATTATCTTTAAATTGGCCCAGGTGAAAATGTACCATATGAAGCTTATGGGACATTCTGCAGCCCATAATTTTAAATCTTTCAAGCGTAGTGTCAATCAATTTTTCAGAATTGTCAGCTCTGTTGTTTCCAAGAAAACCATTAACAACTGCTTTAAGACTCTCCCAGGCTTGTTTTTCGTGAGCATTGAGGAATTCTGTGAAATCGCCACTGCTCATTATTTGTTTTATTTGTGGTCCTATGAAAATACCCGCTTTAACTTTAGCTTTAGATAATTTGGGAAAAAATCCCTTTAAATGTTCAAAAGCTTCAGAATTTGGATCCAGAGCTTCCACAAATTGCTTCATTAGGCCTAATTTTATATGTAACGACGGCACCAATATATTCTTAGGCTCTACAATTGGTTCTGACCTCACATTATGTTTTCCTATCTGAAATTCGACCCGATCAGACCATATACGTCGTTGGTAATGTACTGAATCTGGTCTGCTATCCCATAGGCAAAGGTGGCAAGGGTATTTAATATACCCGCCTTGCATCAGAAAACTAACCATCTTAAAATCGTCTATTGCTGGTCAATGGTATTCTGTATATTTTAACTTTTCTAGCATCATTTTCATACTAACGTGACTTTCCTCAAGCATTACAGAATGTGCTACGGGAAGACTAAGGAATAGGTTTCCGTTGTGAAGAAGAATTGCTATTAAGTTTTTTGAAGAGCTATCGATAAAAAGCCGTCAGTCAGAGGGTATGCATGGTATTCCGCTTTCCTCGAACAAATTAATCACACTATTACAGTAAAAAAGCCCAGCTTCTTTGGTGAAAAAACATGAAACATTTTTATGGAAATCTCTTTGATCAGTTATTTTCACATCATCTTTAAGCAAATTCCACTGTTTCAATCGTGAACTTGAAATATTTGCTTTATTCTTGTGTAGGTTTAGGTCTAGTACTAAATCATTGAATTCTGTTGAGCTGATGAAATGTGGTCCAAAACTCGGTGACTTTATCATGAATTCACTACCATCGGTGTAGGTAAGCGGTGTACTGGATTCTGTTGAACATTGCGACGATTGAATTCCGAAGTTATCGAATTCTGAATGAAATGGAACTGGAAAATTTTCGCCGTGAGGTATCGGAGAAGACGTTGAAGGAAGATCAGGATAAAAAATCTTTTCAGCATTTTTACCAGATCTACGCTTACTTGGATTAACGATACAAAACTAACAGTCACATGATCACTAGGTTTCCTCCAAAGTCTTGGCACTACAAACTTCATGTGTCATTTTTCTCCTCGATATTAGGCTAGAAATAACGTTCGACATTTTTTAAAATTTAAACTTTTAGTTTTTACTTTCTAAAGTATTTTTGCAATTAACACAGGCAAAGTGAGGTACCCAATTTTTATCTTGATTCCAGATTTTGAGGTTAAAATAGGCTTCATAAGCTTCGCAAAGCTTCAAATTTGTTACCAAAGCAAATTTTTTGCTTCTTATTTTAATAAATTCACCCCAATCAACATCAACATCAACATCAACATCCCCCCCCCCCCGAAATAAGCCAAATATTACCTAATATTATACCGAAAAAATACGAGGAGTGAAGAGAGTTAAATTATTACATTTGAATTGAATATATATCCGAACTAGTGGACGTTGCGTACAGTAACACCATCTCTTGTCGAGTAGTCGAAATATTTTGTATCGTATGAAAACTTTGCGTTGTTTATCGATTATTCGCCACGCCCCTCGGTCGGAATGAGCGGAGCTTTGTGGAAGTTTGTGATAGTTTCTGGACGGCTACTACTTGGCTGCTATATAAGCGGCGCGTGACCGCGCTTACGGCAGTATTGTTCCATGCTAACTCGAAGCGAATATAAGTGAAAAGTGGTGAACGAATAATGAAGAGAATTAAGTGTACCGTGTAAGTGAGTAATTTTAGTGCAGTGTTATTCGGTGACCTTGTTAAGGATATATACGTGAATCATTATTACTGTCGAAAAATGGAGGGGAAAAAAAGGAAGGGTGATAAACTTAAAGGTATGGACTACTGGAAAAAGTGCTGTAGTCAAGGGGTTTCTAATAAAGAAACAAATTTGGATTTAGCTATCAAAGCTTCAGCTACCTTGCATGCTGATAAGAAGACTGTGATGACAAGCGGGCCCTCGACCTCGACCTCAATCACAATACCGAATGTCGAAATCGATGCCATGTCGCTGGTGCCCTGTTCGATACCTTCATCTGCCGAATCTACATCTAGTCTGCAACAAGCCAGCTGCCGGTTACCTCATCTTTTACAACTGTAGCTAAGTTGGATGTTGGTTTTTACGCGAATCAAGAAAAAATCTTGGATGAATATTTTAAAGTCCAAATTTGAAAAAGGCCATGGAACCCACCCAGAGATTATAAGTTTCCTATTTCCAAAAAACGAAACTTGCGCTTTCAATTGAAATGGTTGGAGAGATTCCCCTGGTTGTCATATTCGGAATATAAAAGTGGAGCATACTGCAGAGTTTACGTGGTAATGGGACGTTCGCTTGATGAAGGTAAAGGCGGTCATCAAAGGATCGGCCAGTTGGTAACCGAACATTTTTGTAAGTGGAAAAATGCCCTAGAAATATTTGAAGCTCATGCGAAATCGGGATACCACAAGCGAAATTCAGAACTGGCAGATAACTTTCTAAAAGTAATGTCTTTTTCGGTCACTGAACAGCTGTCTTCTGAAACAAAGAGACAACAAGAGGAGAATAGAAAGAAACTAATCCCTATCGTAAAAGCAATAATTTTTTGCGGCAAACAAGGCATCTCCTTGAGAGGTAAAATCGATTCGGGGCGCATACAAATTACACCAGAACCTGAACAACCACTACAGAATTATGGTAATTTTAGAGCCCTGTTGCGGTTTGCGGCTGAGTCTGGAGATAAATATCTATCTGAGCATTTGAATACTTCACAGAAGAATGCCCTGTACACAAGCCCTCAGATCCAAAACGAAATAATTGACATTTGTGGTGAATTAATTCAACATAAAATAATTGAAGAAGTAAAGAAAGCCAAACTATTTGCGATTCTGGCTGACGAAACCACCGACATCGGACGTGTAGAACAAGTCTCGTTATGTCTTCGATATGTTGATTTTACAGATAATAAACACCATATACTTAAAGAGATGTTCTTTGAGTACATTCCAACGGTCGATGTTTCAGGATCCGGTCTCGCCAATCTTATTATTACATCTCTGAAAAAGCATGGACTTGAATGTTCTCATGTGGTTGATCAAGGTTACGATGGAGCTGCAGCTATGAGTGGGTATTTGCACGGTGCCCAAGCTTATGTTCGCCAAGAATGTCCTCTTGCTCTTTATATACACTGTAGTGCACACTCTCTCAACCTTGCTATTGCTGATTCATGTTCATTAGCAAATGTCCGAAATTGCATTGGGATTGTGCAGCCTGTTGGTTCCTACTTTCGACATTCTGCTCAACGCACTGCTTTGTTGAAAGAAAAAATTCAAGAGCTATTACCCGTCGGTAACCAAAAAAGCTTGCTCTCAATGTGTGAAATACGGTGGGTCCACAAACATGAAGCTATTATAAGATGCAGGGAAAGTTATTCAGCGATTGTGAATGCTCTCGAAGAACTCCAATTTAATCACAATAAGGAAACATCGCAACAAGCCGCCCAATTGCTAAGTACGCTTCGATCTTCGGATTTTGTGATGTGTTTAGTGATTCTTCAAAAAGTTATGAGCTATACATTGTCGCTATCAAAACAATTACAGACAATTGACATCGATCTTATCACGGCATTCAAACATGTAGATGATGTTATTAATGTCTTACAACTGCTGAGAAACAACACTGACGTCGAATATCTTCATCTCTATGAAGACGCAAAGGTTTTACTGGAAGAAAATGGTGGTATACTGCGAATGCCACGTGTCGTCGGAAGACAATTAAATAGACCGAACATTCCTGCATTGGATGTATGCACGTATTACAAAATTAATTTGTTCATTCCATTTCTTGATGATACAATTCAACAATTGGTTGAAAGGTTTACCAAACATCGTAAAGTAGTATCAGCATTATCTGGTGTGCTACCTTCAAATTTTACTGCCAGTTCTGAAATTGAAGAAGCAATTTCCATGTACTCGTCACTGCTTCCCGAAAGCAACATATCAGTGGTTAAAGCAGAACTTGAAGTATGGAAAACAGTGATGACAAGTATCTCCCCTACCCCGAAATCTAGTTTGGAATGCCTAGATGTGCGATAAAAACCTTTATCCTAATATTTACACATTACTACAAATATTTTCTACCATTCCTGTATCCACTGCTACCCCAGAAAGGTCTTTCTCGAGCCTAAGGAGATTGAAAAATTATTTACGAAACACTACAAGTGAAAACAGACTTAATGGTTTGGCTCTCATGAACATTCACTATGGAACAGAAATTCATGCAGATGAAGTAGTGGATATATTTAAAAGAAAAAGCCGAAGATTTCTTCTTTAATGGTTTTAGATTTAGCGCAGAGGAACGAAATTAATTTAACCATTTCATTTAAAGTTAAGAACTTTATAAATATGTCGTAATTTTTCCGATGAATATATAGATATTAAATTTCATGTAAGTATATTTTTGTTGTTTTTTTGCCCCCCCCCCCCCCCCCCCCCAAACTAAATCCTGCCTACGCCCGTGTCCGTTACTTTGTGATATTTTGTTTTTAAACCGAATAAATTTGTTATTTTTGATTTTTTGATACAATTTTTACATTGATTACCTTGACAGAGGAAGAACCATCAATAGCGAATATTATATGGCGTTATTGGTGGGTTTGAAGGAAGAAATTGCGAAAAGACCAGCCCAAATGAAGAAGAAAAAAGGTGATCTTTCATCAGAATAAGTCAATGCGTCACAAGTCACTCGCAACACTGGCAAAATTACATGAACTGCATTTTGAATTGCTTCCCCATCCACCGTATTCGCCGGATCTGGCTTCTAGCGACAATTAACTGTTTGCAGACCTAAAAAGAAAGCTCCAGGGAAAGAGATTTGGCTCCAATGTAGAAGTGATTGCCGAAACTGAAGCCTATTTTGAGGCGAAAGATAAATCGTTTACAAAAAACGTATCGAAATATTAGAGAAGCGTTGGAATCAACATATCATTCTTGAAGGAGACTATGTGATGTGTCACATCAAAGAACACCAAGTCCTCAGCTTCCTGTAGATGCGTGTTATTGACTTTTTTATTAATTCTATTGAGTTTATCACAAAACAAGAAAGTAGTTGGTTTAGCACATTTTAAAATTCCTTTCCTAGACATTCTGCCAAGTTGTATGTTGGAGAATCATTAATTTTCCTGGTTTATGAATTGTGGTACTTTATTTTTTCAGAGGAAAAATATAACGATTAATAACCGGGTTAAAAACTATACGGAGGGAAAAAATCTGATTCGATAGGTTCTACAGTCGAGATTTAAGTTGAAGACCTAAAAGTGTGCTGGGTTACTACTTAGAGTTTTTAAAGCTAGGGATCTGTTATGGAAGGAAGAAACCAGGTTATTTTTTATGTTATAGATGTTGGGGAAGGTTTCTTCCTATTCCTTTCGAAAGGGCATCTCGAAAGTCATGGTGGGATCCAACGTTCGATTCAGAAATATTAGAAGACCAGTACAAGAAAACCTCATATGTCAATAGTAGGATTAAATTTAGGTAAGTTTACTTATCTTCTTTTCTTCGTTTTTCTTCTTTCTCCTGTTTTCTTCTCTCTTCGACCCTACCCAACTTTTAGTGGATAGTAGCCTTTGATTATTCTGTCTATTTATTCTGTAATTTTGACTTCACAATCTTTTCTATTATTTTTTTACACCTATATTATTTGCCCTTCCAATCTGAAGGTCACCTCATCGATGTGAAGAAAATAGTTAGGCCGGTCCAGAAAAAAACTACATGTTTTCGATGAAGAGTTTTTGTTCAGAATTTCTTTTGATTTGGTAGATAGCTATGTATATATTTGATTGATAAGGGTCTTTCAATTTGAGCGGCTTTTTTAATTCTTGATTAAAGCACAGAATTTGCACAATATCTGCCAAAGGATCGTGACTCTATATCACTAATGACTCGAATAATTTCATCCTAGTTCAGGAATCGATTGTGGATTGTTCTTATAAACCTGGCTATTCACGTAACCCCAAAGAAAATAGTCCAATGGTGTCAAATCACATGATCTTGGTGCCCAATTAGCGTCACCGTTTCTTGCAACAACTCATCCAGAAAATTTTTCTCGCAATAAATCAGTTGCTTCATTACCAGAGTGAGATTGCGCCATCCTGTTGGAATCTTATATCCACCAGATCAATATTATGCAATTCAGCCCAGAAATTATGTCATCCAGTTATTATGTCACGATATCGAACACTACTCATAGTTATAGCTTCACCAGCGGTGCTCTGAATGAAATACGACCTCATTACACCTCTTGATCATAATACTCACCAAACATGGATTCGTTTGGGATATAAAGGTTTCCCATGAATCAAATTCAAACTGTGCTTCATTTGAAAAGATGATGTTTTGAGAAAAATCATTTGTGTTTTCTTTGATCCAACTGATAAATGAGCGGCAGTTTGAATGATCTAATGGCTTTAGTTCATGTGTTTTTTGAACCTTATATGACTTCAAAGCTAAATCATTTCATAAAATACGCCACGTTCTGGATTCATTTAGTCCAAATTGTTGTGAACGTCGATTAATGGAAGTTTGTGGGTCTTCAGCAACACTTTCACGTACCCAATCAATATACTCTTGTAAACGACCACAACGACTATATATTGCTCTACTTTTATCTTCCACCGAACCAGTTTCTTGAAATTTTTGAAGAATTCAGTTGATAGTGTTGTCAGAGGGACGATTGTGCAAGCCGTAAATATCGCGTCATTTTTTTTCATAAAATAATTCAACAATTCTAAAGCTGGGTCCACACCAATAAAATTTTGCGTGCCTTAAATTTACTGGAACAATTGGTTTGAATTATCTGATGGAAAATAGATGGTTCGTGTGCGTGCTGTACGTCGACAATATTTGCGTGTGACTTTGTATCTCTAACCGTCTACATTGCCGCGTAGGCACACCACATACAGCCCGCACAACGCAAATTTGTATTGATGTGGACCCAGCTTAACGCGTTGTTGTATTGTGTACGACTCCAGTTTTATAAATGCCCGTAATGATACTAGACCTAAACAAATTCACAATTCAAGAGTTAAATTAAAAAACCGCTCGATTTGAAAGACCCCTAAAGCTGGGTCCACACTAATAAAAATTAGCGTTGTGCGGGCTGTATGTGTTGTATGTGGTGTGCAGCAATGTAGACGCTCTGACACAGAAGGACACACACAAATATTGTCACCGCACAATACGCTCACGTCTCAAATTTTATCGTCAAATTTTTCGTCGTCAAATTTTATTGGTGTGGACCCAGCTTTAGATAGATGATTATCTGTGTACAATTTCTTTTCATCCATCACTCCTTTTCTTCCATGTTTAAAACCAGCCACCATATTTCTACTACTGCATAAATTTCTTTAGCATACAATCATTCCATTCTAGATATTTGATGATTGAACAATACTCGCCTTTTGTTCTAAAGCTTAGTAAGTGTGCTTGTCAAAGTTGTAACCTTCGTGACCGACTGTAACCGACGTGACTAGTGATTAATTTAATGTTGGGAACTTTTATTTTTTTTATGTTGAATTATTTAAAAGTGGTATGATGTGTTGCCCAAATTATTACTAAAATTTCCCCTAGATCTGTCATTGAGATTTGTTTATTATTATTTTTATTAGTTTATATGCTTCCTAAGCAACAAAACAAATTTAAAGGCATCTCTTAAACACACTTGATTATTTAAAATAAATCAATTTCTATTGTTTGCATTTCATCAACAATATTTTCCATAAAAAATTACGACATGCGGTTCTCTTCTACTTTTTTCTTCCCATGGCATCTGCTCCGATGGAGTTATTTCAATGTTATTTTTTACTTTAATTTGAAAATAATGTAGTACTTAACTTGAAGAGATTTACCACTAAACACCAAATCACTTTTTTGAACTTCTCGGCGCACGTTTCGCTAACCATGTTAGCATTATCAGGAGATGATTTAATCTAATTCTCTATGTTCTATTTATATGAAAACCCTATCTAATAAAGCGTCTAAAAATCATGAACCGTGAAGTTTACTAAGCCTTACAGTAATAATTGAAAAAGTTGCATGAACGGAATAGGTCCTTTATCTCGGTTCATGATTTTTTGACATTTTTCTATTTGAATGCTGTCATATGGATCCAAAGCCCCATTATTGTTAGTCTTAAATTATTAATATCTATACTGTGGTCTTGTTCGATTGCATGCTGGGCAACACAAGATTTTTCATTTCTCCCATAACGAATGTGGGCAATATGTTCTTTATATATTGTCAATGTGGATCTTTTTGTTTGCCCAATATACCTTCGATCACGGTCTTGACAACTAATTTCGCAAATCCCCGACTTTTCATGTTGATCTACTGTATCATCTGGATTACCCAGAACTCTTAATTTATTATATGGTTTGTACACAACTTTAATGTCCACTTTTTTCAAAATTTTGTCTAGCCCTCATGTTCATTGAGCATCAAACGGTATTACCATGAATTTATTTGTGTTCTGATCCTTTTGAAAAGTCGAAGATTCTTTCATTAATTTTCTGAAATTATGTTTTCTAGTTAATTTATTTACAATGTTCTTATTATAACCATTCACTTCAGATACCTCCCTAATTAATTTTAATTCTTTGTTATAATTATCTTTATTTAAAGGAAAATTAATTAATCTATTAACTATAAAATTTAAACTAGCCATCTTATTTTGGAAGCTGATTTGAATCGTTAGGAATGTATCTCAAAGTGGTGGTGTTTTTTCTAAAAGTCTTAAAATATTAAAACCTGTTTTTATTGTTTCTACTGAGTAAAACATCCAGAAATGGTAAACTATCATTGTTTTCAAGTTCATGCGTGAATATTATATATTTGACAATGTAGGACTTGTCGAATGTTATGTTTATTTTCGGTTATTCGTGCTAAACTGTGTATATAATTCTAAGAAGAAAAAGATTATTTATAAAAACTGAAAAAAAAACAATAAATGTAAGTCGTAGTTTAGTGATCCAATGTTAATGGTTACCAAGTTATTGTGCTGGTTGTCCACATTTATAGGTCACGTGGGTTTCGGGATTAGATGAAGGCAATTGTACTTGTTTCCATACCAATGCGATACACACAATGCGTCCATTATGTATCAGTACTGGTACGGAAAAATGTGATTAAAATGAAATACCTGGCTTTTTTATGAATTATTATTTGAAGTATTCTCCTCTCGCCTCAATACATTTGTTACCTCGATTCAATAGTGATTCAAATGCGTGCTCCAGCTTATTTTGTGGAATATGGCCTTCGAAGCACTCGTCCGATCTGTTTGGATGGTCTGAATGTCTTCAAAAAAACACCCTTTCAACTTTGGGAACAAGGAGAAGTCACAAGGGTCTAAATCTGGCGAATACGGTGGGTGGTTGATCACACAGACTTGGTTTCGGGTCAAAAATTGATGCACAATTAACTTGGCGCGTTATCGTGCAACAAACTCCAGATGTCTGGATCGCGATATTCTGACCGAATGTGACGAAATATGTGCATCATTCTGGCGGCTGCGACGACCTCTCTGGAATGATTGACACGAAATGATTTCGTCTCCTCCGTCTACGTATGTGGAACAAACTTTACACAAACCTATGTTTTACCCAAATCCTTGTGAAGAATGAGTCGAATCGTTTCCTTCATTCCGTTCATTTTTTCAAAGAGGAATAAAACAATGTTTTACTTTGTTATCTATCACTTTTATTTGTAAACAAAATTTGTGTGACTATAGTTTCGTAAAACGACTTTACATTCTCAAACACTACTTTAAAACTAAGGTTTCACAGCTGTTTATATATTCTATGTACCTAATTTTATACTTTTATTGGGGTTAATTTTTTACAACATTTTAAATAGTGGGGAATTTTGGAGATCCGTCTGATCGTTTAATAGCTGTCTAGACGGATCTTTATTATATTTATAAATTTCAATAGCTTCTAAAATGTTTAATTTTTTGCTTTTGGGCGCTGTATGTAAAATTTTCAAAGTTGTAATCTCGGGAAATATATGTCCGGTATCTAGGAAATGGTTCGCAAAATTAGAGTGTTGTTTCTTTAATATGTATGCAGATTTATGTTCTGTGTATCTGGTTTGAAAATTTCTGCCCGTTTGTCCAACATAGCAGCTACTGCACTCGTTGCAACTTAACATATAAACACCAGATTTTGTATTTGCTGATGTTTCATCTTTGGCATTAAAAATTAACTTACTGGTTGACTGGGTGGTTTAAAACGCTATTTCCAAATTATGTTTCCTCAAAGAGCGAGCTATTTGTTCTGAAATTGGACCGAAACAAACAAATGATAAAAAGTACTGTAAAATGTCATATTTCGTAAATATATAGTCACACAAATTTTGTTTACAAATAAAAGTGATAGATAACAAAATAAAACATTGTTTTATTCCTTTTTTATATTCAGTCTTTTCCATCATTTTTAGTAAAGCATTGCGATCATTTGCTACAAAATCGCGAACTTTTTCAATGAGTGTTTTTTTTCGTGCGTTATCGTGGTGCAAAATCCGCAAGTTAGTTGCCCAAAAATCCTTTCTTTTTTGGCGAATTGCTTGTTGATCAAGAACGGAACGAATGCCATCCAACAGCCACCGAATTCACCTGATTTGACTCCCTGCGACTTCTTTCTGTTCAATCGAGTCAAAAAACCACTACAGGGAACGCGTTTTTGCAGCCGAGAGGAGAGTATGGAAAAATCGAAGACAGCTCTGATGGTCATACCCAATACTAAGTATAAAATATGTTTCGATGATTGGATCAAGCGCTGGCATAAGTGCGTTACAGTCTATGGGGAGTACTTTGAAGGGGACAATATCAATTTTGATAAATAAACTTGTATTTTGTATTTTCTGAATAAATTCCGGGAACTTTCTGATCAAGGTGGTATACGCTGTGTAGAAAAAAGGATTTATCAAAGCTGTTCTTTTCAAAACACAAAGTGATATTGAAATATAGTTATTGGGCCTTGAATATTTATTTTTGTTTTATTGGGCCATTTTTTTCCAGAATTGGAAGCTTGTTCGACGTTCGTTAATCCAAAGTGGTATTTCATTATTTATTGAGTCATATCAACTTAATTATATAAACCTTTTTATCTGGGATTAATATTAATAATGAATTAACTGATATTACTGAATAAAGAGTTTTTGCTGTTTTATCAATTCGCAAATAAAATGTGCCAATAATCAGGTTTGCTTTGTATTGATACAAACGTTTTAAAAATGTGGATTTAACGTACAGTGTCTAGGTAGTCACAGAATGATGGCTCGCTTTCACCTTTTCATGGAAAAATCGCACTATTAATCACACCAAACAGTGTCTTTTTGAAAATTTACGTTAGCTCTATAATCTTTTTTAGTTTCGTATTCTGTATGTGGTAAATGTATCCCTTAAAATAATTGTTTAATATATATATATATATATATATATATATATATATATATATATATATATATATATATATATATATATATATATATATATATATTAAGATGAAGACACCACCATATCTCCGCAATTTGAAGAAATACAAATTTATATATATATATATATATATATATATATATATATATATATATATATATATATATATATATATATATATATATATATATATATATATATATATATATATATATATATATAAAACAATTTTTGGTAATTTTGATCAAATTTAGGAAAAAGTATATAGTATATAACAATAATTTTCATAATATAAATAATTAACTATCAAATGTGATCTCTCACAACTAGTCCTCCGTCTATTCGAATACATTTTTCGATTCTTTTACGATTCTGTTGTAATCATTTTGTGTATAGACCTAAATAATGACAAAATAAAAATGCGAATTTTGTCATGAAACTTGGTATATGGGGTTATAACATCCGGAACAACTTTTTCTAATAACTGTTTTCGATATATTTAACGCGAAGCAAAATATCAAGAACTGACCCTGTTTGTGAATTCGTAGTAGGCTTAGTTTAAAGTTCAGATTTCAGTTGAGTATCTTAAAAAACGTCACCCATCAATCTATCTGACTGTACAAAAATTCAAATTTGTATTCCTTCAAATAGCGAAAATGTGGGGATGTCTTCATCTTAAATGCGACACACTTTATATATATATATATATATATATATATATATATATATATATATATATATATATATATATATATATATATATATATATATATAATATATATATATATATATATATATATATATATATATATATATATATATATATATATATATATATATATATATATATATATATATATATATATATATATATATATATATATATATATATATATATATATATATATATATATATATATATATATATATATATATATATATATATATATATATATATATATATAATATATATATTATAAATTCGTTCTATAAGAAAAATATAACAATATAAATACAATATTTACCACTTGTACTGTCCTTAACAATTTTAATGTTGGAAGTGACCACCGAATGGTACGAGCAAAAGTTAGGAATAACTGTCGAAGAGAAAGCGAAAGAATAGTAAGATCAAAGAAGGGCAAAGTGGATTCTGGGAAACTGCTGGAGAGAGGAAGCGATTTTGAGATTGCTTTTGTCAAACCGGTTTGCTGTGTTACAAGATCCGGAGGAAGTGGAACTGTCAGTTCAATATGAAGAAATCGCCAACAATGTGCTTCAAACGGCTGCTTCAATAGCACCAGAAGAAAAATGTCTCAAACAGACAAAAATCTCCAATGAGACTATTGATTTAATGAAGAAACGGCGGGCAATGAGAAATGCAGGTAGTCCTTTTGGCAGGGTCGAGTACACTGAGCTCTGCAAAACTATAAGAAAATGTATCAGAGAGGACACGCGCCGATTCAACATTCAGCTAGTGCAGAAAACCCTGGAAGAAAACAAAGGAATTAACAAGGCTAAACAGAAGCTGAGATACAAAAGAACGCAAATATATGCCTTAAGGCGTGAGGATGGCACAGTATACATGGCGCGTACGCAAATGTTAGAGGCAGTCAGAAAATGTTATTCTCAGTTATATGAAGATCAGAACCAATCAAAGACAACTATAACCACGAAAGAACAAATGCCAGATATTCTAGTGGAGGAAGTAATAAATGTTATAGAAGCGATGAAAAACGGCAAGGCTCCAGGACAGGACAGTGTAACTGTCGAAGTGCTAAAAGCTGGTGGTCGGACGTTACATAAAACACTGGCAAAATTATTTTCAAAATGCCTCAAGGAACAAAAAGTATCTGACTTATGGAAAAATGCAGAAGTAATCCTTTTACATAAAAAGGGAGCACAGGAAGATTTAAAGAACTACCGTTCAATAAGCCTCCTATCAGTAATGTACAAAGTTTTCACTAATTTATAAAAGAATATTAAAACAACTGAATGACACACAACCAAGAGAACAAGCCGCAAACGCCCGCGAAGAAGACCGAAAGCACGATGGATTGAATGACATCGTTAAGTATATTGGACCAGAGTGGCAGAGGAAAGCCCGGGACTGTATATATATATATATATATATATATATATATATATATATATATATATATATATATATATATATAAATATATTAGAAATATATAAATATAATTATATTATCAGGGAGTACATCCGATCGTTTGTGTCCCGTTTGTTGGGAACGTGCAGACGTTTCGCCAAGGTCACACTTGGCATTCTTAATGCGTGTCTGATAACCCTTAACGTCAAGCGGTTGCCAGGCGAAAGACCAGATTATACCAGTTCTGGCAAAAATAAGAAAAAAAAACCTAATATTGACGCTCTCGCATACGTGAGAGGCTTGATATAATGGACTTCCGAGGCAGTAAATGTATGGTTAATCGTACATGGTAGAATGGCTGTTGGTCCTGAACTTGGTGTGTGATGCCCACATCTCAATCTCCGCCAATAATACTGGCGCGTCATGTCACTATATTAAGTGATAATAGGCATATTTTTGAAAATATGGTACTGTACTTAATGTATGTATATGTACTCTAGGTATGGTAATATGTACTTTAGGTATTGTGATCACAAATTTCTCAATTTTTCAGTTTTATTTTTTATAACGTGATCCTAAATAACCATGCTATTAATCGAAGTCACAAATCAAACAATGAATGTTGCTAATTTACTAAAAAAATGTTTCGTAAAAAAAATTGAGTCGTAGTTTAAAAAATTATTTTTATGGTTTTTACAATTATGTTAAAATGAAGTGTCAAAGCTTTAACACAAAAATGTATTACATTACCCTGGACAATTTATTTCAAAAGATGCCCCATTCAGTCAAGATTTCGAAATGGTACAAAAATGGGCACTTTTCTTTCCACAAAAAAAAATATTATTGGTTATTCTTTTTGCATTTTACATTTCAAAAAAACTCATACCATGATAAAAAATACATTTAGTGAAGATTTCAAAATGATACAATTGGCATTTTTCTTTTTGTACAATTATCTGCGACACGCGATAGGAAGCTTCAGTTGCAGCTTTGTTTTTGTCAAATACTTTTAAAAAATGTTGATTGTTGTTCAATTAACTGTTAACTGATAAAAAGTTTCAAGAGTCGAATGAACAGTTTTATAGTGCCTTTCAATATTGCCCTTTTTAGCAAGGGATGCAGAAGCGTTACACAACAAGCACAAACTTTTACTTTTAATTTATGTAAAGAATTATTGTTCTTCCCACTCGGAATGGAAATGGTATGTCTTAACGTTTTTACTACTGCTTGTCATACTTGTAATTGTAATTGTAACGTAACTGAATACTGAACGCGGCGCCGTCGCACATCTATATATCCCGTTAAAAGCAGCTGAGATCCTTCCTGAATGATCAGTTGGTTTGGTTTGGTTAGTGTAGTAACGTCAGCGGCGGATCTTCGGCGCCTACGATGCGCTGATCAGGCCGTAATCCGTAATAGTATTATAATGTCGATATTTCGATTATGAGTTCGACGTCTGAGGATTGCTTATAGCTGTGAGCTACCGAAATTGTCCACATGAGCTACCGATAGCTCGCGATCGACAGGTTGGCGACCCGGGTCTACCACATCAATTAAAACGTTCAACGAATTTTCGTAATTAGTATTAACCATTTAACCATTTTCAACGTGCTGACTTAGGGATGATTTTATTCGGATGTACTTTATTAAATACTCAACAAACTTCAGCATAAGTGCGTTTTCTGTCACCGTGTCCAACAATTGTTAGTATTTCAATTGTTTCTCTTTCATTGTTTCACGTCGGTCAATAAGTCCCCGGTCTGATATATACATGGTGTCATAAAAAATTCTTACCAGTGGTCGATTGTGCCAACCTTCAAACGTCACGTGACAATCTGTCTACTAGTTTCTGAGTTGTGCTTTATGTGACGCTACGTCCGTTATTTTCAAAACAATAAAAAAAACGGACCAAAAACAACAACGTTTTGGTGATTCTGGTTTGGTATGTGACAACCATGGATCCATCACTACACTCCGGAGTCAAATCGGCAGTCAGTTGAGTGTACAGCAATCTGTGAAAACCGTCCAAAGTGACCAAAAACCCAATCATCAACAGGCAAGGTTATGGCCTCTGTATTTTGAGATGCGCATAGGATATTGTTCATCGATTATGTCGAGAAAGGTAAAACCATCAATAGCGTATATTACATATTACATACATTGGTGCGTTTGATGGATGTTGGATGGCGTTAATGGAAAAAGGTGTAGAAATGTTAGAAAAACGTTGGAATGATTGTATCGCTCTTCAAGGAGAGTATTTATTCATGAATAAAGTCGAAATTTGCAAAAAAAAGGTATGTTTTATTTGTCAGGACGGGGACTTACTGACCGATGTGTTAGATTGTAGTGAAAATTGCATAAAAAACCCTAGATTTCATAATTTTGAAAATATTTTTATTTTCAGGTTTGCTCTTGGATATACGATGTGCATGGCATTCGGTTGGTTAATATACATTATCTGCAACGGTCTCTTAACAACATCGAATTACTGGTTCGTTAAAACTATACTCTTCTTACTACTTTTACTCTACAACATATTTATTCTATTACTCACCTATACGGAAACTTTCCAAAAACACATGTTTACAATTTGTTTTTTCTACGCCTTGTCTTGTATACTCATCAGTTTTCTATTCGCTATCTCAACCAGAAAACTAAGTGTGGGACATTTTTCGGTCTGTGTGCAATTGTTGATATTATTTTATACTCTGATACCTCTCAAGCTTTACGTTGGCCTAACTTTGGCCGTTCTATACTCTGTATTCTTCGAATTGACCGCTGTGTTCTTACTTGCACCCGAAGTGGAATCTGTAGAAACCACATCGTCGATAGTTACCAGGATATTTTCTCATCTTGCCACCCACTTCATCGGTTTCCATATCTATCTGATGAACAACGTAAGATTAAGACAAACGTTCATGAAAGTTGGTCAGAGCATGCTTGTACGAAAACAGTTAGAGTTGGAGAAGAAATTTAAAGAGAACATGATACATTCTTTGATGCCTCCGAGCGTAGCAAATTGGTTATTGAGGGAGGATGAAAATTTTACCAGGCGGCAATCGGCCGAATCTGAAAATAATGATATTCGTTCATTGTTTCGTCCTTTTAACATGGACACCATGGATAACGTCAGTATCCTCTTCGCGGACATCGTGGGTTTCACGAAGATGTCCAGCAACAAAAGCGCCGAAGAACTGGTGGAAATACTCAACAATCTGTTTCAAAGATTCGACGATCTATGCAAGGAGCACTCCTGTGAAAAAATCTCGACCCTTGGTGACTGTTACTATTGTGTTTCCGGATGTCCCACGCCCCGATCCGACCACGCCCAAAGTTGTGTCGAGATGGGGCTCAGTATGATCAAAGCCATAAAAAAGTTTGACCAGGAAAAACACGAAGGCATCAACATGCGGGTGGGGATACACACGGGGACGGTCCTGTGTGGTATTGTGGGTACAAAAAGGTTCAAGTTCGACGTGTGGAGCAATGACGTAACTTTAGCGAACAAAATGGAAAGTACCGGAAAACCGGGGATGGTTCACATCTCGGAGAAAACGTGCAATTTTTTGAAAGATCATTATTTTTTGGAGGAAGGGGAGTGCATCACAGGTAATGCTTAATGAAAGATTATTTTTCGATCAGAACCAAATAATATTTTTGTAGGATTGAAAACATATTTTATCCTGGGTCGAAGAACGGACAGATCACCATCCTACCAAGGTAGC
The DNA here is from genome assembly GCA_031761425.1 of Cosmopolites sordidus. Lineage (NCBI taxonomy): Eukaryota > Metazoa > Arthropoda > Insecta > Coleoptera > Curculionidae > Cosmopolites > Cosmopolites sordidus. The sequence goes on along the minus strand of JARFXV010000356.1, from coordinate 719,404 downwards.
TTTAGGGCAGCGGGCAGACAGAAATATGCGAATTCTCTTCAGTTGTTTGTCTCACCACCTGCTTCATCGGTATCACTTTCACCTCAGACACGACCCAGAGTGTTGTCTTGTGATACGTCGCACATTAAGACTCAAAACAAAAACTTCTTGTCGCCCGACTCTTGCATTATGAAGGCCAGTAGCTTACCAAGTATTTTAGGTATGTACTTTTTAATTTTTTATATATCATTCGAAAAGTTCTCAGCTTGATACAAAGATGGCTTAAGTGTGACCAAATGACAATGATGTTGGGTAATTATCTGCGGTTTTTTAGACAATATTTATTATGACAAACGAAACAAAAATACAAGCGAAACATTAAATGATTATTCCATGTACTTCAGTAACAGCTTCCCATTTGATTGGCAGTTGGTCCATTCCACGGGGAAAAAAGCACTGTTTCTTGAAGGCAATCCACGCTTTGACATAAGCCACCAACTTATCGAAATGAGCGTAGACTGTGCCCGCCTTGGCACAGACGTGATAGTTTATGGGAGCTTCGGTGGCACAGTAAGGAGGATGAGGGAGCAATCCCATCCCTTATTGACAATGCGCGTTCTCCTGATGAAAGACAACTTGGTTCTTTTTACGCGATGATGTGATACGGTCGGTTATGTTTTTGTCGGAGAGCTCGTGCGGGACCCATCCAGCCAATTTCCATACCTTAACGAGTTTCATAAGGGGGCGGGCGATCATAGATTGATCGTCATTAGAATCTTCGGCTTGTCAAGCTTTCGTCCTCTTCCACAGCTATCGCAAGTGCCTGATTGTCGAAGTCCTCTTCCTGATTTGTGCTCCAAGCTGGCATCATCTGATTTGAAGCCGGAAAACCATTCGCGACATTGCATTTCGCTGATTGCCACCTTACAAAACAGTTCTTTAAAATCACATCAAATCAGTTTTATCATCAGTCAGTGCAGAATCATCACCGGGAAGTATTGCGCTTCACTGTTGGTTCAATTGGACTACCACTGGACCACTTTTGGCGAAAAAGAAGGTCTTCTTCCACCACGACGATGCGTATGGGGTTGGCGCATCAAAATCTCTAACCTACGCTTCAGAGTGCTTCCACATGCTCCTAGTTATTACTACCTCTTCCTAACCTTGAAGAAAACGAAGATTCACTTCAAATGATGAGGTTAAAGCTGAGACAATCGCTTATTTTGCACAATTGGACCAGTCGTATTATACTGAGGATATTAAACAGGTCGAAAATGTTTAGAACGACTCTCATATACAAAATGTAGTACCGAAGTATTCCCAGAAATAAACCAATATCCAATTAATAAGTAAATTGCCATTTAAAACAATCGCCCGTTTTGGTGCATTTGATGCGCCATTTTGATGTTTCCCAAAATTATGGGTTGGTAAATAATGGTTCAATAAATTCAATTGATTCCTCGATGTCGATCGATGAATCAATTGAACGAACGCAGCTTGAGCCATAAACAGTTAAATAGTTAGATTAACATTCAGGAAATCTTTAAAGAGATCTCCTGGAAAAATAACTCCTGAAAAAGTGACCAAAAATGACAGGGAATGTTCTACAAACTACCAAATCACCTTCGTTTGTATTCCTTTTTAAGATTCTGAAAACGAACAGGATCCACCAGATGGGGGAAACGTAGAAAGTATAAAAACCCCCACCTCCACTACCAGCTCCGGAAAATACTCAATGAAATTGAGAAACTGGAAAATTCCGAAATTTATGAGGAAATCCAGTACGACCAGCAGCAAGCCGGATATCGATGTGGATTTTGTGTCGGGCACCACTGATGCGAGCGAGGACGGATATCAACAGGCTAGATTAATTATTGCTGGACGTTATGAAACCAAAACTAATAGGTTTGTTTTTTTAGGTTCCCACAATTATAGAGTCTGACTCACTGAACAGGAAGAAAAAAGACTCGTGCATAACTCTGACATACGAGGATTTCCCGCTCAACAAAGACATGCTTGACATAAAATCGTACATTAGTCATTCTCGCAGTGATGTTTGTGCTTTTGATTATTCAACAATTCCAGATTTTGTCCGAGGAGGTAATCATTTTTTATTATTTGTTATCAAAAAGTTTAAAAGCATTTTACTTCTACATTTTGTTAACCCTAATATCTAAAAATATGAAAGTCGGTTGGGAAAATGTCTGGAGAATGTGGAGGGTGAAGCACAATGATCCAGGTTAATGCAGCAAGGCATGAATTGTGAGCTGGATGTGGTAGAAGTTCACTTGTGTTTTATATTAAGTCGTCAACTTGGTTCTTAACCTCTATGCTTCATGACTTGCAGAACATATTCGAATCAGATCTTTTCCTGTAGTATAGTTATCTTTTAGTTTTACAATGAGGTATAATCAATGATCAAAACTTGCGAATTTGCTATTTTCGTAGCCAGAGGATCGTCTATAAGGAATTTGTGCATCAAGGTCAATTGGTGAACCAGCATTGCAGCAGCAAGAGAATTTCATGAAAAATTTCAAAAAAATGTCAAATGTGTGAGACCGAATCTCAAGAACACCTAGGTGAATACCTTACAAAACAGCGACTTCAATTAACGAAAAAACTTGCTTACTGGCCAAAAAGTTTTTGGCAAGTAAAAACATCACTATGGCTCCACAGCCCCCTTATTCACCAGACTTGAGTCATGTTGACTTTCCGTTTCCAAGGTTGAAAATTCACCAACTGCTCCAACGCGGCCTATTCGGAGACCATATAGATCATTCTAATGTTATTCTGCATAGAACAAGATCTACGATGGTGATTATTATTTTGGTTCTTTGAATATTTTAGGAAGCTATCGCTCACAATTTGGCAGATCTCACAATGGAGACTTTTCGGTTTTAAATCGAGCGGGAAGCAGCAGATCACGAAGAGGTCGATCACCCAACTTGGATGGTATAGAACCTCTGGAAAGGTAAGTTTGCTCCACGCTTTTGTGAATGTTTCTACTAACCACACTGTCTATGTGCGTTTTAGAGCTAGAAGTGCCACAGTAACAGTCAGTAATCTTTGTAGACCTAAACGTTCGTTGGATATACCGAGTAGACTGTCAAGCATGGCGAAGTTAGATGAATATTCCGTTCAGAGTAGGAAAGATTCAGGTATAAAGAGTAACAGCCGAAGGAGTAGTATTCAACAGGTAATTGAACTTTCTATAAGTCAATTGACATACGTGACTGCATGACGTACTGTATACATTTTGAAATGCTACGTGTAGTGTAGACAAAAATATAAAACACGATTATTATACACACATAAAAATAATCACAAGGATGACTATATAAAGATCATTAAAACATTGTTGGCAAAGTATTGTAGAGAAAATTAGTTTCTCTTGTATTTATTTGGCAGCTTAGAGGTTGTTTAAGGAATAATTTAAGTATGTATATACTGAACAAAATTATTTTTTGATCAATTCAAAATTTTACCAACAAACGACCGGATTACCAATGGGATGCCTCCAAGCCCCCTTCTGGCAGAAATTTACATGGCTAATTTTGAAAACAATTTATTTAACGACAGTAATTATACAAGACACATACATTTTTGGGTCAGGTATGTCGACGATATTATTTGCATATGGGCGGTTACCGACACACTATTGGGTCAATTTCTTAAATATTTAAATAGTGTAAACACAAAAATCCAGTTCACAATAAAAATAGAGACAGATAATTAATTAAATGTCTTAGAATTAAAAAATATAAGAACACCGAATAAATTAGAATTCGAAATATTTAGAGAACCCACGTATATCGATACAACTATTCACGCAAGTTCAAATCAGTCACGGAATGTAAAAATGTCCACCTTTGATAGTATTATCCACAGACTTCTAACAATTCCTCTTAAAAAAGACAGCTATTAAAAATGAACTTAATATAATCAAAAATATCACACAGAATAATGGATGGATGCCCAGCATTATAGATAAAATGATAAAAAACAATATTAAGAAAAACAACATCAAACATTTTTATGCCGCAACACCCGAAAAAGATTCTAAAGAAAATATTAACACTTTAACCGAAAGATGGGTCTGTGAGACCAGTAGAAAAATTTTAAACTTGAATGTTGGTTACCCTGCGTTTCCGACTGAATTGTAGCTCTCAGTACCTTCCCCCCACCTCTCCATCCCCACCCCCCTATGAATTCTTAGTTGACTGTCTTTGTTTTCCTTAGATACATTGATTTGACAAAACATATGGGTCCCACAGATCGAGTATTTCACTTTACGCAAACCATTTTTACTTTTCTTTTTATTGTTTGTCATCAAGAAACATAATAAAGTAAGTGTTATGTACCCTGACTTTGCTAGTCGCGCTATGCAGATGTGACAAGAACTGAGCGATGAAGGAACTAGCTCAGATGAAGGAGAATACTTTAGCAATTCAGATGATGTTCCGGACTTTGTTTTGTCCGCTCAATTGCAAGACCACAGTAAAGAAACGGATGACGAAGATCTGATAGAAGGTGAGATTGTGCATGAAAATCAAACTATTGATGATTATGGTGTTTTTGGTGAATTTGGGGGTGCTGATTAGATGGTTCTTGAAGATGAATAAAGTCGAAGATGAAGATGAAGATGACTGTCTGATTATATATTTAGTCAGATGAGGAAAAATGAATCTGGACCAATCTATTTTTGGTCAACTAAAAAACCAAATAGAAATGCTCGTACTCCCAGTAGAAATATTAGTCGCGGATCACCTGGTCTTGCAGGTCCTGCAAAAGCTTTGGGAAGTATGGAAAAAGTTTGGAAACTTTCGTTTACCGCTGATATGGTCCAAATGATTTTTGATTTATACAAATCAAAAACTTTCCTCTATCAGAAGTTCATTAGATCCCAATACCGAAAAATCAAACTACCGAGACACAGATGTTATAGAAATGGAAGCTTATATTGGCTCCTGGTTCTGTAGAACATTCTCAAGAGTGCCCATGAAAAAATTAAGTTATTGTTTTCAAAAGATGTTACAAAGAGACCGACCAAAAAACCTTTTGAAATTTTGACATCGGCCTTGCAATTTGAGAATTCAAGTACCCGCGAGAACGGTAATCGATATTACCGAAATATTAATGCTATATATATATATATATATATATATATATATATATATATCCACTCCAGAAGTGGATAGGATACCGCTTGATCGCAAACGTCCGCGAAGAAGACCGAAAGCACGATGGATTGATGACATCGTTAAGTATATTGGACCCAAGTGGCAGAGGAAAGCCCAGGACCATGAAAGTTGGAAGCATGCTGAAGAGGCCTTCATCCTGCAGTGGATCGACACAGGCTGATGATGATGATTATGATGATATATATATATATATATATATATATATATATATATATATATATATATATATATATATATATATATATATATATATATATATGTATAGAATATGACTGTATAGAATAATCTGAATACAAAATAATTGTAATCAACAAGCAAATATTTATTTATTATCATTATTCATACTCATATTGTTCTCTGGAAAAATAAAATTAAAATCAAACAAAATTAAATCTTTCCAATATTTGGATTATTATTACACTTTTTATATTTAAAATTATATATTTAAGAATAATTATAACGTAAACTAATTATGAGATCAAGAATATTGCTAAATGATAAATAATCCCAAATTATTTTATCTTTGTTATGTATATTATTTATCATCTTTGTCTCTATTACAATTAATACAAACATATCTCTTTAAAGTCATCATGTTAATATTAAATTGTTTGGCTGCGGCATTTATACTCATTTTTTCCTCCTCTACGGCTTTTGCTGCATCACTCAATTGTTGACTAATAGCTAAACCTTTTGAGGTCTTTCATTTATATGTACGCATCCTAAAATGTAATAATAATCATTAATACAATTATCAATGTAAGTAATTTTAATTTATTAAAGAAAAATGTGATTTTCTACAATGAACATCTGGTGGGACTAGTTGAGCAAGCACTAAACGCGCGTTGCTCAACTAGCCCCAGTTGAGGCAACAAAATACAAATTAGGTTCTAAAAAAAACATAAGAGTTAAAAATTAATAACCATCTATAATCGAAAGGACAATAATTAAGTAATCTTTAAATACTTACATGGTCCTCATTATGTGTTTTTATACGAGTATAGTAGAAAAATTATGATGACCTGTAATTTTTTTTCGCCGAAAAAAAAAAGCGTTCTCTTATTTTATCCCGGAGCACCGGACAGCAATTCACAGTCGCACTATGTATTTCCCTCCCATAATCCCTTCTTTTCGCCATTTACACTTTTGTTGTAAGTGGCTTAGTTTTCGAGATATTTCGATTGCACAACTTGCCCCTATGATCAACTAGTCCCACTCTACCCTATTTATGACTATCCTGAACCTTTGGGACGTTCGAAAAAGTTTTTCTCCCATATTAAGAACCACATTATGCCTTAATCTGCCTAATATCTGCCAAAAATATCCGTTAAGATTGAAATCCGATAATTGCACAGGCCTTGGCAAAGTCCCAACTTCGTAATCTTCGAGCTATGCACGTACCATCCCTTGTATGAGGATGATCATTGTTATACATCAGTTGAACCGGGTTCAAGAATGATATCGCAATAGTCAGTTGCATTTAAAAATCGTTCAAAAAAACGAGGTCAGTTCTTGCACCAGTGATGATACTACCCTAAATCATTACACTCCCACCATATTGTCCGTGAACTTCCTGATCTTTTGCCAAGCATTCTGGGTTTCCCAATCATTTCCACAGTCTCCAAAATGGAGCCAAAGGCGGAGCAAAATGGAGCAGCCACTTCAAAATGAAGACTCATCGGAGAACAAAACAGAAGCTCAGTGATTGCTACACCAGTTTGCGTCTTCTTCAGTCCTCTGAAGTCTACTGACGTAATTACCTTTGGATAACACAGGTCTTAGATCATGAAATCTAGCCTCTCGGAGTTTATTTTGATGGTTTTGTTACAACCACTTGATATGCAGCACACAGCCGATTTGCTGATTGCGATACTGTGATATTGCTGCGCCGTAAAGCCTCAAAAGAGAAAACGGTCTTGGAACTGATTAGTGCTTGTATGGCCTGTATGTCTTTTAGTCACGTCACATGTTTGTTGAAACCTGAGCCATAAACGATTAATTACACTTCTGTGCACGTCAAGGGCTTCAACAACTGCACTTCGTCTCCTGCACTCTTGAATCATTCCCACTGCACGTAATTGAATGTCATGATCTAAGTGATATTATCAACAAACGCAACGCTAAAGAAAAGTCCATGCACATACCGAAAATATATTTAAAAAGGACGAGTATTATTTTTAGACTTCTAGTAAGAAATTGCCAAGGGCGAGCTGTACCATGTCTCGCATCATTTCCCGATAACTAAAGTCCTGGATGAGCCTGGATACCTGAAGGAGCCATCATATTATATATAAGCAACCGAATAAACCGACACTTAGCGGTATAATATTATCAAAAGTCCAGGGCCTGCAAGGCCTATAACGCTGAATAAAAAATAAATAAAAAGCGCATGTTTTGTTTTCATTTCGTTGCTTTTACGGGTATTTCTTATCTGCAAATGATTAAATTATTCCATAAACAACCGCTAAACTGCCAAAGAAATACCCAAAAATTAATTTTCTCAAAAATATTTTGCTAACAAAATTATCTTAAAAGATCTTAACATAGTTGTTTTCTGGATTATTTTGGTGGTATATCTTTGAATAGACACACATTGGTTTAGAAACCGATTTTTTAACTCTAAGAAAAAACTTTCAGCTCCTTGTTCAGAATTACAGGCACGACAATCTTGAAAATGCCATTGAAACGTATCCCTTTCACTATAGCCGAAAATAATCACATGGAATCATTTCGGGCGAATAGGACAAAAAGGTTATAATACCATTTCGAACCGAATATTAATTAATGTCGTGCAACAGCATACTACTTTCTTGAACGATGTACTCCAACCGCGGCCTACACAAACTATATATTTTACTAAACGGTTATAAAATGTTCGTTCCGTCAAGAATTATTAAAGATTTCGCAAAATATTTACTGTACATCATGCAAAACTGAAAATTTAATGAAATATGTTATAACAGATGTATCATTTCAGCTGGACAATATCCATATGAATCAGGAAATGTTGAAACATCGTGTTTCCGGTTACTACACGTCTAGTCAGAGTTCAGTCAATTCAATACAGGTACCAAAACTGCCTAATCCAACCCCAACACCACCACCTGTAGCCAAATTTGCTGTCGGAATCCACAATTTGAGGAAGCAGTCCGACAGGCAGTTGATAAAGTGTATGCAGGACAATACCGGTTCAAAGTATATTCATTTCATCTCACCGCCCATATCACCCTGGACTTTATTTTTCAAAGATAAAGACATGGAGCAAGAATATCGAGCCAATGTTCACTATATCCCCACGACCATCCAGATGGACACTTTAGCTAATTCCCAATTTAACACTTATTTTGACATCTTCATATCCGTCACAGTATTCTTTATAGTATCAGTTGGTTTAGGTTTTGTCTTTGGAATCACCACTTTATGGTTGGTTATTTTTTTCGTCTGCCTTTTTCTGCAGATTTTAAATTTGGGATTGTGCATGATCCCGATTATTAGATGGATTGACAGCACGTGTTGGTGTAGAAGTAGGTTCTGCAGGTGGAACCTATTCGGAGCCATATTGGTCAGTTTACCGATGACTTCTGCCATTATAAACTTCGGTCCCGATGAAGATATCAGTTATTCTCACACACACATGTTTACTTATCTCCTATTCGTGGGTTTGATTCACTTTTGCAATTTTACCCAGCTAAACTGCTGGATGAAGAACGCCATCGCTACAATTATCAGCGGAGTCTTCGTAGCACTGATTATGTTAAACAAGTGTCCCTACGAGTACGCAGCGAAAATCAACGGGACTGAATCAGGACCACCACCAATAGTCGAACGATTTTACCAACAAAACGGTACTAACTGGGTGCACCAATCAATGGAAGAACCCAGATGTTATTTCAAAAATCTAGATTTGGTAATGAATCTAGTGATGCTATTAGTTTTGGTGTGGATGCTAAACCGGCAGTTCGAGATAGGTTACAGGTATAGCTTCCACGCGAATTTCGTGGCCAACCGTGACAAAAGTCGAATTCAAAGTTTAAAGAACCAAGCCGACTACCTCATTTACAATATCGTACCCGAACATGTCGCCGAAGAATTAAAGAAGCAAGCGAAATATTCCGAGAATTTTAAAGATGTTGCGATCATCTTTGCCAGCATCGTCAACTTTAACGAGATGTACGATGAAAGCTTTGAAGGGGGAAAAGAATATCTTCGGGTTCTCAATGAACTCATCGGAGATTTTGATGAGCTTTTAGACAGGGACGAGTATAAGTGTGTGGAAAAGATCAAAACAATCGGTAGTACCTTTATGGCAGCCAGCGGATTAGATTCGGAAAAGAGGGCTCATCAACCTGACCCCCATGATCACTTGTATGTCCTGATGGAGTTCGCGATGGAGATGCAAAACGTAGTGGAGAATTTCAACAGGAATTTACTGGAATTCAACTTGATACTGAGAATAGGCTATAATTTCGGTGACGTTACCGCTGCTGTGATAGGAAACACCAAACTCTACTACGACATATGGGGAGACGCCGTGAATATCGCCTCCCGCATGGATAGTACGGGAGTAAGTGGAAGGATACAAGTTGGCGAGCATTGCTTACCCATTTTAGAACGGCGTTTCGAGTTTGAACACAGAGGACCGGTATATGTAAAGGGAAAAGACAATATGAACGTTTTCTTGCTGAGGGGACGTAAGTAAGATAAGAAATCTGTCATTTTAGACATTCCAAACGAACACACTAAATGATCCGAATGGGATATTTATTTTATTAAGCCCCAGTGAATGTTGTTTCGGGACAGTATCAACCGATAAATATATCAAAATACATGATTTAGAGGTAGTGTTTAGCAGAATTGATGTTAGAGAAAATTAATTGTTAAAGAGGCAGTTTTAGACGGACATAAACAGTGTTGATCTTTGCTCATCTTCTATCAGAACAATTCGCTATCGAATTGTTTGTGTACGGCTCAGGATATCCGTCTAAAATTGCAGAATTAAAATTATGTAATCTGGTGTAGACGGTACAATAAGAAAAGTCTAACCAAAATCGTAAGAGATGTTCTATATTTCTTGTAGCAAGCTTCGAAGCTGCTTCGCGAAAGAAGTAACGATTTTAATTGATGCCTATACATTTCTTTGCAAGAACAATATTTTTATTAACTGTGATATATTGTAAGAGTTAGAGCATGTACTATATTCTTGTGAGAATTAATATTTTTTATCTCTATTAACTAAAGTCTAAATGAATTATAATTCAGTACTGATAATAAATGTAGTGTATAGATGCACACTACCAGTCAGCGTGAAAGTATAACAAAATGTGATGAATCTATGCGCACATATTCTTAACGAGTTTTGCATTGGGATACTGTGATGGCCACTTTAGTGGGACAGTATGAGCCTGGTTCAGGTTAACTTTTTTACCTTGGTCTGCGTACCCTGCAGGCCGCTTACCGAATATCCTTCGGAAATTCTTTCAAGAACTGAAGGAAGAATATCATTCAGTACAAGTCCTCCACCATTCGGAGTGGCACTAGCCGAGACTAGTGGGGCTCCCCTCTCCATGGTACCCATGTTAGATGAGCTTCCTCATCAACGCTAGAAAAAGCCGCTGTAGCGTACTATACGCTACAATTTTAGGTGTGACCGTCGTAAGGTGAGCAGCCCACCCACATTCAAGTGAGACAGTGTGATTTTGATTCTTCCACTTGCTACAGAGCTTGCTGAGGTGTTTTTGATCGTCCCGTTTCTCATCATTAATGAACCAACTTTCAGCGGTCGGTAACAAAAGTTTCTTTCAATTCCTCTATTGGAATATTTGCTCTTTTTTAATTTTTCCAGTTAGCGTTTTGCTAACTATATTAGCACTAGATTCAATCAACTGAAGACAAGTGATTTGATATGTAGTGGTAATCTTGAGTTTAAAGGTTTCTTTGGAAATACTGGGCATTTTTGAAGCAGCCCTGAAAGATACACCGTTACCAAATATATAGCGATCGGCCGTACCAGTGGGTTGGTAAAGGTTGACCAGGCTTGAGGGATTGTAATGTATACCAAAGTTGTAGCCCTTCGCTTTAAGAAGTACATGGTTTCAGTCACAATTAATAATTTCGTTCGCCTAACCCAATCGCTTTGTCACATATTGTTAGTTCAACAAATGTTTCTTCCAGGATTGCGTTGATCCATATTTTAAACATAGAGATATAACATTTCTCCTTACATTTTTATTGTCCTTAAAATACATTTTTTGTGAAAAGACAGTTTTTCAACTTTAGGACAGTTTGTCTATTAAGCCAAGTTTCGGCAATCATCGATAATTTTTGTTGCATTATATCTCTGTAGGCAATTCGAAATGAATGGCTTCGAGTTTTCCATATAATTAGCAGATGCTGCATAAAACCATCAGCTTCTTCTTATACATCGTCCTACCGTTGTGTCTTTGATCTACCTCTTTTTCTGTGACTCCATTTGTCCCTTCATGATTGTCTTTAGTATTCGGTTTCCTGGCCTTCTCGCCACGCATCCCACCCATCTGAAGCACTGAATCCTCGCATAGTCTACAATAGCCAGATCTTTATTGCTAGAGTTCAAAGCTATACCTGATACTTCAATGTGCACTATTATTTGAAGCACGAAAAATTCTTCTGAGGACTCTGCTGTTTTCTGCGAGATTCACGTCGTGCAACCATAAGTGATTATGAACTAGCTGAATGGGTGTTTTATAGCTCTTAACTTTCGTGTTCTTTTGTACAAGTTTAGATCTTAGGACACACTGTAGGGAGTAAGTGATTTTGTTACCTTTCATAATACGATTTTCCAGATTCCTAGTTTGCTTCCCAGATAAGTAAATTCGTTCACAACTTCAATGTTGTTATCGCCAATTATCCAGTTCTGTTTTCTTTTTCCATTAGTTTTCTTTTCCATCAATTTGGCTTTGTATATATTTATTTTTTTGGATCTTTTGAATGACTACAAAGGAGTACTGCCCTGGCAGCATAGTGCCTCTTTAGAAGTGTTTCTGTGTCAACTCTCAATGCAATTCTACTTGTTAAGCAAGCCATTGATGGGTGCCCTCTATACAAGCAGAACATAACTAAAGGGCGATCCGTTTTACAATTTGTATGTTTTACTGATCATGCTCTCACTGGACTGACTGTACTTGATTTTTTTTTTTAGTTTCTCATATTGGAAAACTAGCACTACAATATTTTTTGCGCAAAACATCGAATTATTTTTTGTTTTGCTGTGCATCAGAATATGGTTAAGATCGGGATTGCAGAAATATTAACTAATAATGATATTCTCAGTACTGAGTTGTTTTTTAGTGACTGTAACCCAATTTATAAAAAAAAGTACAAAATAATTTTCATTTACCATATAAACTATATTCGTCCACCCATGCCTTGCGGTGACGTTTTAAACAATAGCGAATATTTAACAAAAAAAAACCACAATTTCGTCTCATTTATACAAGAATTTGATAGAAAGTATATGTCTCTTTGGAAGTTACCAAAGTTCTACAGTAATTCGTAAGGATAGTTTATTGCAAAATCACAAATTATGACCCGTAACTTCAGGTTGACATTAATTTTTTACGGTAACTTTTTTACTTCCCTATCCCTTCTTCGATATACACCACATTGCTTTTTTATTATATTTTTTCTTCCATAAACAGGATGTTCTTAAAAACACAAAAAACAACCTGTATTTTATACCAAAAGAAGGTCAAATGTGGGTTTTTTACAATGTAGGTGTGATTGTACATCGATTTGGCCTTCTGAAAATAACTGTGATACATTTTTTTGCTTTTTATATAAGTTTTTAACCTGCCTTTAAAAAAATAATCTATGACCAAAGCATTTCTCCTCACGATTGCATTAAAATGTGTATCTTGAATGTTATCAAAGTTATTTATTTAGAATATAAATATCATTACACACATCAAAATAATCTGAGGGACAACTATAGAAAAATCTTTTCAGGACAACTACACAGGAGGGTTCCTAAACATTACATTGCGCGCACCAAACCTCTCTGCGTTTGGATTTGGTATACGATCCATTTTAAAATGTTCCTTGGACACCAGTCTGCCAATTACTATTTGTAGTAAACAAAATTCGAAAATTACCTTAATTGAATTAATATGATTGATCCTGATTTATTTATTTTTTTGTTTGCGAGTATATTAATATATTTTTAAGGTGTATAAAAACAATATTTATGTTTTTTTGTTATATAAGAAGTTAAAAGGAGGTAAGAACGGTAAAATATAGGGAAAGCAAAAATTTTTTTGGGCTAATTGGAACTGCTAGGATGATTTTTTAAATAGGATATCCAAATATTTTTGGGATCCACTGTATATTTTAAAGATCTTTATGTAGCTCCTTAGATTATTTTGATGTCTGTATTTTTCTGAAAATAGAATTAAACTTTATTTTCTTTTTTTTATAGAAGCATTTTTTGTTACTAAGACACATAACGCTGTAATCTTATGAATAGTAAATCTAGCGCCTTTAATTTTTCCAGTCAACGTCGTTTTTATTTTGGAATTTTTTCAGTTTTGTATAATATGATATTAATTTTTTTTTCTGGGTAGGATATTATAGCGAACAAAACCGGAACTTTTGAAGCAAATCGTGTCAACAATGACTAGTTTAATAATATCCTGCTTAATTTATTTGTACAATAACCTATGATATTAACATGTGGTAGCTTTAATGTAATACCAGCTTGTTCCTAATATTTTAATAACTTATACAAAGCCTTTAATTGTAGTAAAGGATTTTACAAATTGTTAGTGATATTTCCCTCTGTCTAGGCAAAGATAATCCTTTTCAATGTCTTGGGTCCAAAAAAAAAAAAGAAAGTATATACAAATAAGGCATGCTACCGATAGATAGAAATGCTTTTTTTATAATGTAATGAATAAAAAATCTATATCTCAAATCTATACGAGGCTATAAAATATAAATTTTTCGTATGGCCTATTTGTAGCTAACTTTTTCATAAAGTTGAGTGCAGTGTGAATGTTAAGAAATTTACTATTTTTGTTATTATTGTAAATATAATTTATGTGCTGTTGTTTAAATTTTTTTGTATATAAATTGTTATTGTTTTACTTATATTATTTTTGTTGTCGCAATATTTAAAAACAAAGTTGTAATTTTCATTTGTCCGAATAATGATTTCAAGAAAATGTATATTTGAAAGTGCCTTCTTCTTCGATGTTTTTTTTTATTGTTTTTAAATTGCAGGCGTAAACTGTGCACCGTCCTTTACTTCAATGACGACATGTGAGTAATAAAAAATATAACTCATTAAGTTTTTCATTTTCTTTATCCCGAAATTCTAAAAGAACCCAAAATAAGATTACAAATTATTTGACGGAAAATAATATCCGCACACGAAATGATAAAGACAATATTTTTATTAGAAGTGGTTTTTGATTAAAAAAAATGTCCAATTTTTACTTCTTTTATATTTTGGAATTCGCCATTCAAAAAGTGCTACAAAGGCCTGAATACAAACAAGAGATATCACAAATCGTTGCTCACTCCTTGCATTGACCTGAGATATAAACTTATTCAAAGGAAAACGAAAGTTAGAATCTTCAATACACTCATTTGACCAGTAGTAACAAAGAAAACAGAAGAGGTACTTGCAATATTTGTAAGAAGAGTATTCAGAAGAATTTTTGGTACTGTGAATGATAATGGTATTTGGAGAATCAGGTATAACTTCAAACTCGAGCAGTTGTTCAAAGATGTGGATATTGTAGACTCTGTGAGGGTTCGGTGACTCAAATCGGCGGGATAGGTGGCGATAATGTCAGAAAACCGAATATCAAGGAGCATCATGGATGGAAGGTTCGAATAGGGGGTAACAGAAAAAGAGCTAGACTAAATACACAATGTCAGGACAATGTAAGAAGAGATGCTAAAGAACTACTGTACATTAAAAACTGGCAAGGGCTGCTATAGATCTATCCGGTTACAGACGAAAGTTAAAGGAGCTCACTGACGGGCTGTAGCATCACAGAAAGAATAATACAAAAGTGTTCAATGGAATGAATAAGTTTTATGGGGTAACCCCCCGCGATTCATTAATATCATTTTGAGTCTTTTTTTGCAGAGCTTTATAGCGTTGTTCTGCAGTAGAATTACATTTTACGGATTACGCGTTCTAATTATTCATAATTAAGAACTAAAATTATGGTATGGCCTGGTTCAAGCACCGTTAAAATTGATTATGCCTTAAGGAGGGAAATGGATTTACATGACTAAAAAAAATGTTTTTTTGAAGTGGGAATCCACTCGACATCAAGCGCGCTCGGGTTGGTGACGTACTAAATCGTGTATACTCGGCTCCAGTTGTCATTAGCCACGTTTTACATGTAATCAGTGTTGTATTTTAATATAATACGCGTGTCTTATTGTATATGATCTGTGGAATATTTAAAGTGCTTACAATTTACACATTTTTATATTTATTTACACTAATAGCGATTTTTTTTTTTTAGATATTTGAATAAACTTGAATCTAACGTATCTATAACATATTTTAGCTTCTATAAGCCTATTATTCCATTCTTAGAATATAATAGTAATAAAGAAGTCCAATCAGAGCAAAATTCAATAATATAATTAATTCACAAATATAATTGTTTATTTTGTAATTAATATTACTTCACAGGTACAGGGATAAGAATAAATAATTTTATATAACAATATTAATATCACCTTGTGATTGAGCATTATTTAGTTGCTTGACCGGGAGGAAGTCCCTCCCATCCCTTACATTGGAGGGCATATGTTTCGTCTTTTGGTGGTTAGACTCATCAGCGTACCGACATATGCTCTCTCGCCAAGAATAGGGAGTCCCTCTCCACAATCAAACAACCCAAATTTTCGCTGACTTCTCGTCGTATGGCCTATATATGGAGTTTTTTGACTTCTTTGGACAGACAGACTTCTTTAGACGACAGTAGTCAGGAGTTATACACCCCCGACCGTTGGGTTCCACAATCTCATGTGGAACGCACAACAACCAGCGTCTCCGTCATAATGAGCATTGGTTAGTTCTTGACCGGGAGGAAGCCCCACCCATCACTACAATGGAGGGTACATGTTTCGTCTGTTGGTGGTTAGACTCATCAGGGTACCGACATATGCTCTCTCGCCAAGAACCGTTGTGGAACAGTCGGTGGTGTGTATATATATATGTGTGTGTGTGTGTGTGTGTGTGTGTCCAGTGTACCTCGCCTAAGGTGCTGGACGGGTCACGGGTGGTGGATAGTAAAAGTTTCATTAGATATTAATGGACAGCTGCGAATATCTCAAAATAAGCAGCCCCGAACCAAGGCAAAAAAAATAAATCCACTTAGCGTCTGACTTGTATCAAGCGGTTGAGTGGTCAGCGTCTGTTCACCAGTGGTGCGGCTGATATTTCACTGGAACTAACTGCCTTCTTCTGGAACTAACCACTCCAGTCTTAACCTCTGAACCGTCATGGTTCAAATTTTTAATTCAAAGTACAAGATGAAGCGTTCTAGTAATTACAAAATTACCCCAGGAGGTAGACAATCTTCTGCCAACTTTGCTGGTACAACCGGACTTTCGGATTCTGGGGCGTCCGGGCTTAAACGCAAAATCTTTCAGATGGAGTCGGAGACCTCTGGCCAACGTCTGAAACCGAAAAAAAAAACTTTCTGTGGAACGGTAAATATCAATTCTCTCCTGCGCCCAGGAAAACTACACGAATTGGGGCGAACATATACTAAACTGTCCTGAGCCCTTAAACAAATTACCAACACTAAACCCTAAACAAACAAACGCAGATTCATTACCACCGAATGAGGATGAAATAATTAGGCAAATCAAGCGACTTAAAAATAACAAAGCTTCTGGTGAAGATGGAATCACTGCTGAAATTTTGAAATCCGCTGGCCCAGGTACAATCAAGGAAATAACCAAAATTCTACAAGAAGTTTGGCGAACCGAACGGATTCCGGAAGATTGGAAAGATGCTCTAATCCATCCACTACACAAGAAAGGAGATGTAACAACTACAGAGGGATATCTCTTCTCCCCGTTTGTTACAAAATTCTATCTCAATGTCTACTAGAAAGAGCACAGGGACAGTTAGAACCTAAAATTGGTGAATATCAAGCAGGTTTTCGACTGGGCAGATCCTGCCCTGAACAGATCCTGAATCTAAAAAGTTGATCCTAAGACATTAAAAACTGTACAATAAAAATCTCGTCTGTACATTTGTGGATTTCAAAAAAGCATATGATTCTATTGACCGCGAATCTTTATTCCAAATCTTGACGGAACAAGGACTAGATCTGAAAAAGCTGGCAATTATTAAGCAACATTAACTAACACAAGGTCAAAAGTTAAATTCATGGGTGACATCTCAGAGCCCTTCGGAATTAAAACTGGAGTGAGACAAGGGGATGGACTCTCGCCACTCCTATAACTGTGTTCTAGAAAAAGTAATACAGGAGTGGCGTGACAAAAAGTCGGCCCTGAATATTGACCAGCCCATTAAACTGGGGATAATCAACATCAAAATAGATTGTCTGGCGTTTGCTGATGATCTAGCAATTTTGACTCAAGATATATTAACGGCACAAAAACAGATTGAAATCTTAAAAGAAACAGCAGAAAAGGTAGGACTCCAAATTTCCTTTGAAAAGACACAATACATGACCTGCAACAGAGTAAGAACACCATTTCTAAAAACAAAATATGGTAGCATCAAACGAGTCTCTCAGTTCAAATATTTGGGTGAAATAATCATGGAAAATGGGTTGGAAAAAGCTGCCAATATGGGTAGATGTCAAAAAATGGAAATGGCATTAAGACTTACACAAAATATTTACAGCAAAAAATCTATCTAAAACTAACAAAAAAATATCTAAAACACGAAATTGAGACATTACAACACAGTTATTAAACCAGAATGTCTATATGGAGCAGAAACGCTCATTATGAATAGAAAGAGAGACATCGAGGACATTAAAAAGAAGGGAAGAAAAATCATAAGAAAAATCTTAGGCCCCAGACAAATAAATTACACAACATACCGACTTCGAGAAAACCAAGAAATCAAACTGATGTACATAGTGATATGAAAAAAGCTGATGTACATAGTGATATGAGAAAAAGAACACTTAGGTTTTACGGACACATAAAACGGATGAATCCGAGTAGATTAACTAGACAAATAGTCGAATTTTATGAAAATAGGAGTAGAGCTAAAGTAGAAATAATTAAATGATTGCTGCAATTAAAGAGGATCTAAGATCAGCAAATATTCCACAATGTGAAATTCAGGATAGAGGCTGTTTCAGACACAAGGTTAACGTTTGGGAGGTTGGCCAGAGGAAAAAATGTAGGAAGACTGGAACAACTTGGTCTGACGAAAGGAAAAAAGCTCATAACGAAAGAATGAAATTAGTATGGGCGCAAAGGAAGGCTAACGACAACAAACGCCTCTAATTGTACTTCGCGTGGTCCACCAGGGTCCATAAGTGAATAATAATAATAATAATAATAATTATATATATATATATATATATATATATATATATATATATATATATATATATATATATATATATATATATATATATATATATATATATATATATAAATATATTGAATTCGTTCTGATTCCGGTTAAGTGAGCGTCACTCGTTAAGTGTCGGAACGTGTGGCATGTAAAGCGAAGTGGTCACTCAGACAGTCATTTATTGAACTATCTAAAATATATTTGGAAGGGAGGGGGACGTCCCCAAATGCTATAGAAGAAGAAAAAACGAAAATGAAAAATATGAAAGACCTATTCTGCGGGAAGCACGGAGTGGAATCTATTTAAATGATGTTTTCAAGATCAGAGAAATTATATGGAGTGAAATACGGTAATTATATCGGCGATGGAGATTCCTAAATGTTTTTGGCAGTTGTCAAATTAAATTCTTATGGTGATGAACTGACGGTTATCAAAACCAAATGCATAAGTCACGTGCAGAAAAGGATGAGAACTCGGCTCCGAAGCGCCAGGAAAGATAAAAATGACGGAGGCTGACGGGAGTGAAAAAATTAAGCACTTACTACGGTTTAGCGATCAGAAGAAATGTTAATAGGCTCAAATACATGAAGGAGGCAATAATGGCAACTTATGATCATATGATATCAACATATGACAATCCAAAACGTGACAATTGTCCAGCGGGTGTAAATAAAAACAAGCTAAAGTTTTTTGAACGAGGACTGAAGCACATCCGACTCCATTGCATCCTGATGTCTAGCGGTTGGCTCCGAAACACCTACATTCTGGTTTGAAGATAATCGAGGTCGCAGTATATTTGGTTGCTTCTTTGTTCATTGAAGGAAATCCAAGCATTTTATTGTTGATAAACGAGCTGAATATTGTAGTTAGCAACCGCAGCTTCAGTTACGCACAAGAAATGGATAATCGACAATGTCGTAAGTCGACAAAATCGTCGCAGCGCCTTGGGGACTAAGGAAGCTCGGAAAGCTCGAAATGAAGATTTGCGAGCTCAAAGCGAAGGATATGATGAAGAAGAAGGATTGCTATATGGTGCTGGAATCACTGATTAACTAGTAAGTAGTTTAAATAAACTTATTACTGCCTTCGAATTATTGTTTTCGGTATTTTTTTTTCAAACGCATTTTTCTCGAAACGATTTTTTTTAAATTTGTGTACACTCTAGCTCAAAAAGTTTTTAACCGATCAGTTTAAAAGTTGATGGTTATTTTCTTTATACAGGGTGTTACATGAGGGGGGGGTACCTAATATGCGTTAGGTAAACAAAAGAGATTATTCCTTGTCCTATTCTTAGAAATATTTTGTCCTATGGTGATTTTTGAGAAACCCTTTTGTTTCGAAGATACAGGGCGAACAAAATTTGCGACAACCATATTCGACATTTGTTGAAATCATTAATGTAAATAAAAGTAGGGTGTACGTCAATGAGTTTATCAAGTACAAAACATTTTTTTTTCGATCTCGATCACTTGGAACGGCTGTTTTATCTAGTAAGTGGATTTCATCGGTCGCATTTGTTTACATAGATTGAGTGACGTTTGGCTGTTTGACGTGTCTTAAATAGTGAGTGAAGTCCTCTATCATAATGTATACAAACGCCGAGATGACTGACATGCACTTCATGTATGGACTTGCTGATGGCAATGCATTACAAGTTAGGCGATTGTACTGTGAACGATTTCCAGCCCATAATGTCCCCGACCGAAAAATCTTCGAAAACATTCATCGGCGTCTTCGTGAAACAGGCACATTGAAACGAACTGAAGGGTCAGGAAGATCACTGACTGTAAGAACGGTACAAATGGAACAGAATGTGCTGGACATGATAGCGGAAGAGCCTGGTAGTTCTACGCGAAAAATTGCAAATACTTTGAATGTGAGTCACTGGACAGTTCTTGCTTGGAAAATTCTTAAGGACAATTTGTTGTATCCATACCACATTCAACGCGTTCAGGCACTACTACCTGTTGATTTTCCTCCACGTATTGCATTATGTCAATGAATATTGCAAACTTTACTTCGCATCCCTCTATTCCTGACACAAATGCTTTTCACCGATAAAGCCACTTTCGCAAGAAACGCAATAAGGAATTTTCATAATAACCATGTGTGGGCAGATGAAAATCCACAGGAGGTATGCGAAGATAGTTTTCAACATCAGTTCTCGTTGAATGTTGGGGTTAGAATTGTAGGTTACTATCTAATTGGACCGGTATTTCTGGAAGATGTACCATTGGCAACAAGGCATGAAATGTGGTTTATGCACGATGGTGCACCACCACATTTCAGTTTGGTTGCTCGTGATTTTTTAACAGCAACATACGGATATCGCTGGATTGGTCGAAGTAGGCCACAGGCATGGCCTGCTCGATCCCCCGACTTAAACCCCCTGGATTATTTCTTCTGGGGATATCTGAAGTCATTTGTTTACGCTATTCCATTGAAGAATTTGGATGAGTTGCGAAATCGGATAATTGCTGGGTGTAACTCAATTAGAAACGACCCTGGTGTGTTTGAAAGGGTTCGGTAGTCAATCACGAGAAGATTGAATGCTTGTATCAAGGCTGGAGGAAGTCATGTCGAACATTTATTGTAGATTGAGCAACTTTACATGTACTTTTTGATAATAAAATGTTGTTAATGTCGTAAATTTTGTTCACCCTGTATCTTCGAAACAAAGGGGTTTTTCAAAAATCATCATACAACAAAAAATTCTTAGGATAAGTCAAGAAATAATCCCTTTAATCTTTGCCGCATGTTTACCTAACACCCTGTATAATTACGCTCTATATTAACCCAAATTTGGAGTAATATTATTGTTTAAAGTATTTTTTTTATTGTAAAAAAAGTTTAAAAAAAGGCAAAAATATGTACTTTTGTTTAAACCCCTCTAAAAAATGCAATTTTCAATGTTTTTGGGGGAAGTTAGGTTCATATATAAGAAAGACATGTCCTTAAAGTAAATTTGAAACACTATTGATTTCAGATGAAAACCGTGGCCTCCAGAATGTACATAAACAGCTACGTCTGATGGTGACCTCTGATTGTCATATTTTCCGAGGAAATATTTCAAAAAATTACAATATTTATTTCAATATATGTATAAAATGTTCTCAAAGTTTTAATAAATTATATACATTCCTATCTTGGTCAAAAAAAATCAAGCAAATCATTTAAAAACGTAATCCTAACCCAATTTCCCCCCTTAATCATCCTTCTAAATCCAAAAAAGTATTATTTTAAGCTCTTACCTAAGAGGAATTAAGTTACCTTCCACATGGCCAATCTTTAGCAGTTATTAACTCAGGGAAATTGGCCTCAGCCAACGCTGAATCTTGCTGGAAGTTCCAATGTTTTCCTGCAAAGTGTTATTAAATGGCTTGCTTCATATCTTCTTTTCTTCATCTCCAAAACATTGCTTTGGTGACTTGTTGCACGCGTTTTAACCCCTTGTTCGCAAAATGCAGTTGAGCGATGCCGTCCTATGATACTCCCCACCAAACCATCATTGACGGCGGACGATAACCTTTCCACTTTTCCAATTTTCCAGCAGTTATGAGCGTAAATTCTGTCATTTTATCCTGTTACATTCAAAGCAATGAAAATCTTTTCGTCTGTGAAAAGAATATTTTCTGTGCCCTTCGTTCGCATGTCGTTCAATTCGCTGTCCGTTAGATCAAGCTTCAAGCTCTAGGTTATGTTTAATGATACGCAACATGGTTATCGGAGATATTTTCATATCGGATTCTTTTAGCAAGCGCTTCGACAACTGTTGGGTCTTGGTCTCGCGAGGTCAATCACTTCTTGTCTTGTCATCGACAGAGATTTCGTGTCGTTTCACGATAAACGATTTTTTTCGATATTATAACGGTTGAAATTCTCCATTTTATCAACTATACATATACAACATCATAACACTGATACGGATTTTCTTTGTTACATATGTTATTTGTTCACAACGAATTGATTTGTTTACATTCGTTTAGAAATCTAGTTAGCCTTGCAAAAAATAAACGCACGAATGGCATTTGAACGCGTTTTTAAAGGGGAGAACGTAGAAGAAAATAGTGCTGCTGAAGAACCTTTTTAGTCTTCCCTTCCCCCTTTTTATTTTTCGTACTATTGAAACACTATACAGGAGGTGAACCAGGAAAATGAGTTAAAGGAAAGAAACTGAACGGAAATAAAATATAGTGCTTTGCTCTGAAAAATTGTTTACTGAGGTAAATGCTGGAGGGGCGGCGCCCAACGCCCTCCCTCACGAGCAGCCCCTGATTCTAGCTCGCTTTCATAGTTAAGGGCAGAATTTTTGGCTTGACTACTTATAAAAGGTGTTCCATATTTCACGCAAGATTTGAATTTACGTTCATTTGTGCGGTCAAGTGTTGACAACAACAAAGCAGTTTGACAGCTGACAGTTTAAGTTTAGTAAAAATGGGGCACTACACAAAGAACGTGTTTTCATTGTTGAACAATATTTCAAAAATAATGAAAGTTTGGCTGCTACAATTCGCAAATTTCGTACAAAATATGGTCGGAATATTGATTTAACTTTGTCAACTGTGAAGAGACTTATTAAAAAATTCAGGGCGACTGGATAAATTGGGGATGCTAAACACACTGGCATCCAATAACAAGCCGTTCAAATGATAATATCGAAGCAGTGCGTGAGAAGTGTAGGAACATCGATTCGGCGTCGTGGACAAGAATTGCAAATTTCAAGAAGCTCTCTACAGCGTATACTCACTAAAGATCTGCATCTCCATGCTTACAAAGTTCAATTGACACAAGAACTGCAACCTAATGTCCATGCATAGTAAAGAGAGTTTGTTGAATGGATTATTGAACAAGGAATGCCGATTTTTCGAGCAAAATCATCCTAAACGATGAAGCTCATTTTCACCTTGATGGCTTAATTAATCATCAGAATTGCCGCATTTGGGATTCAGAGAACCCACACGTGATTGTCGAAAAACAAATGCATCCACAACGTGTCACTGCTTGGTGCGGATTTTGGGCTGGAAGCGTCATTGAACCATACTTTTTCGAAAATGAGGCTGATCAAGCAGTTTCTGTTACTGGTGCTCGATATCGCGACATGATAACAGAGTTCTTTCTACCTAAATTGGATGACATTGATGTGGACGGTGATATGTGGTTTCAACAAGACGGTGCGACATGCCATACAGCCCGTGAAAAAATCCAATTACTGCACGAGATATTTCCTGATCGTGTACTCTCTCGTTTTGGTGATCAGAATTGGTCCCGTAGATCATGTGATTTAACACCATTGGATTTCTTTCAATGGGGTTATTTGAAGTCGTCAAAGGTCTATGTCAACCAGCCCACATCCACCCGTGCATCAAAGGAGGAGATTCAACGCTGCATTAACGAAATTTAGCCGCATTTATGCAAAATGATCATGGAAAATTTTAACAAAAAGAGTGAGTATGTGCCAGCAAAACTGCGGAGGTTATTTGCCCAATGTGCTATTCCATACATATCCCTATCCTATGTACTTTGATTCAATAAAAGAATCAATCGAAAAAAAACGGTTTTCTATTTAATTCGAATCTTGCGTAAATTTTGGGACCCCCTTTATTTGCTAGTTTCCATAAAATCTGGTTTTCATCCTGTTCTTAATACAAAAAACTCACTTTAATACGGTGGTCTTTATTTACTTACACACAATAGATAAGGTACAATACACAAATAAAATTAGTTCACAGTCAAATTCCTTTTATCCTGAAATTCTAAAACAAAAACTTAAATGAAGATATCACAGAAATTTGACCTAAAATTATAATACCCCTAGATAGACCTGTACAATGATAGAGGATGGAAACCCTCCTAAAATAAAAAAGAAATAATAAAAAGTACCGTCGTGGTACATTTATATGTATATAAAACATTTCTAGGCTAACACTAAAATATATTAGTAAAGATACAAACACGTCATAGGTATAAACTTGGAAATATTTCAACAATTATTTATATATAATAGAAAAAATTCTGCACTTAACGTCGGGCAATACTATATTGGTTTGACACTGGTAACCGACAAGTCTTCGCGTTCTCTCACTACAAGTCCTAGAAACACTTACTGTTAGATCACCAAAGGTTCGTCGTCGGAGAATCCAGCGATGGGGGGACTTTCTTCCTCCTCTAAACCGTTATCGTCAAAAGTAGCTGCTCCCGATCGCGAACTGTAATGAGAATTGGCAAAACGCACGAAATTATTCTGCAATCGTCGATTTCTGATGACGAGGAAGGCTATCACGCCCACTAAAGCTATAATAACAAGCAGACTAGGAACGATGATCGCAGGTATATTCGCAGTGGTTTGCTCCTCTTGTTTTGCGGACATCTTGTTGAGCGACTGAGAGATGAGCGAGTTGAAGCCTTTATCCGTTTTGATTCTCACCGCGAACGTATATTCTTGAGCCGAGTGATTTGTGTAGACGAAGGGCGGATGATCTACCATGAATTTATAAGCTGATGCTTCGTTCAAGGTAGTACCTTCGTGCACAAGAACCTCAAACTTGAAAGGACTCGAAAGTTGTATGTTGGTGTCGTCCCAAAATACGATGTAACTGCCGTTTGAAAGCGGTGATACAGCGATGGCCATCGGCGGTAGGATAGGCGGTGCGTTATAGATCACTGGTTTGGAAAATATTGCTGCACTAACATCAGTGGAAACGCGAATACTGTAGATTCCTCCGTTTTCTACTCTCAAGCTGTGATTCAACTTTTTGTCAACTTTTATGTTCCAAACTCTTTTTGTTGTAGCTTCGTTCACAGTCAACTAAAAGAAAAAGTTTTTTATTATCAATTCTACTACCACTTTTAGTGCGAAACACTAAACTTAAAGAGATTTATGACGATTAGACACCAAATCATTTCTTTTTCAAACTACATCTCTTTAACAAAAAAAAATTAAGTATGAAACAAAATTATTTTCAGCTTAATAATAAGTTTTATGAACATCAAGAAGGAACGACAATGGGCAATTGGGGTTTTGAACAATTTTTTTTATCATAAATGGAAAGATCGTATATAAGGTTCATAAAAAAAACTTTATTCCTTATAATTAAAAAGTTATATTAAATTGAAAATAATTTTTAAAAATAATACCAATGACTTGTGACTTCACAATGTTAGAAAACATTAAAACGAACGCCAATATCGGGTCTGCTCGGAACAATTCGAAAGTTATACCGAAATTTACATTCCCGCCCTTTCCGAAACAACGTTCGGAAAGAATCGTAATACCGGGGAAATAAAACAATTTATCGACCTTAGTCACTTTAATTTCTATTTAGGTTTTCTTTTACTTTCGACGTTATACTCATGTATCTTTACCTAAAGATATAGAAGGTCAAAGAAAAGTTCAGAATGAAATATTGAAATTATATTAGGGTTCCTTTTGATTTTTGCATTCGTTTTTATAACTTTTAGTTATATTAATTAATTCATGTAGAGAAAATAAATTAACGTGCCAATTTTGTAGGAAGGAATATTCCTACGTGTCCGCAAAAAATCTACATGTAGCCACACAACCGAGACTAGTAACAATAAGAAAGCCCTACAGGATCGTCTATTTTGTAGGATTTTGTACTAATATTCAAGAAAGCGCGAATAGACAAGAACAAAATTCAACTACCAAGTTGAAAGGTAATTGGATTGCAAATTCTTATAAACAAAATTATTATAATCAAAACAATCAAATTATTATAAAAACAAATATGTACATAATTTTGGGTAGTGTTTGTTTTATTCTGAATTCATCATTAATATAGTTTATATATTAAAATCTACTGTAATCTATTATCCATATTATCCTAGTTGGGGAAAGTTTGATTATGTATATTTAACAGTGTAGTCCAAAACATTGTTTCACATCTTGAAGATAAAAATATAGAATTAATTAAACCACCTTTAATTAGTTCTGGCATAAAGTTATCACAATCTAAGGTTTTAGAAGGCAAATGAATTGCTGCTGCTCTACGTATTCATATAGAATGCGTCATTGGAAGAATACGACAGTTCGATTTTCTCAGTTATTAATCATATGTTGCCTTTTACAGACTATTGTTATCATTGCTGTAGCATTAGTGACTTTACAATCACCATTAATATAAATATAAATGTATTAACACTTTACCATAATGACGTCACAAACATGACAGCCAATCGCGGCGCGTTCGTAGACACGTCATTTTTTATAAATTTTAATTCATTCATAATTGCATTTTTTTTTTAGTTTTTCGCGTCGATTATCAATATTATTTATGAAAAGTTTTAAAACAAAGTAATAAAATTGATATTTATTTTTTATTCAAAAATTGAACTGACCGTCCCATAAAGTCAACTTTCTGAATTATTAATTAATGTAACTCTAACACACTGTAGTTTTTCAGTAGTCATCCCCTAACGATGCTAACATGGTCAGCGAGAAGCGCGTCGAGATATAAAAAGAAATGATTTGATGTTTACTAGGAAATATCTGGGTTTAATAAATGATGGTAATATATAAAAAAAATCCTTACAGTGTAAGAACTATTGTCGGCCAGACTGCAGCTTGGTTTCCAACTAATAAACATCTTCAAGGGATCATGTTCTTCAGGTCTGACTTGAAGTTCCTTGGGTGGTGCCTTGGGATTTGATGATGTAGTCACAAGTTCGAACAAACCAGAGAGCGGCCCGTAGCCGTAAGGTGCTACGATTGCTACGGCGAACATATAAGTTTCGCAGGCGTCCAAATTAGGTATGGTGGCAGTTAAGTTTGGCGTTCTATAACGAACAGCTGGAAAATATCAATGTTTATATAGAAACACTCAATAAAATATATTTTTAAATATTTATAGTTGAGCCTTTGAAGATAAAATGACCAAAAGATGAGGTTATATACAGGGTGTCCAATGGTATACAGCAAAACTGCAGATTTTTTGGGTAAAAATATTGCGATTTAACCTAACTTACCTTAGTCCAAAAGTTAATGGTAACCAAGATACAGGGTGTTAAAGTTATAATTTTATTTTCAATTTTCGTCAATAAATTTCTTAAAAAATTACCGCGTGATCGCAAACGTCCACGAAGAAGAGGCCTTCATCCTGTAGTGGATCGATCGGGCTGATGATGATGATGATTATCTCGATACCGATCGACGTCGCTTATTAAAAACCGACTGAATTTAACTTACACATAACTACGTCAAGGGAAGAAAATTTGAGTCAAGTGTATTAGGTGATATATAGCAGATCCTCTCACCCAGCGAGAGGATCTGCTATATAATTAGAAGAAAACTTCGAACTCTGTCAATGTTCTCTATAGCACCAACAGAGAAAGAGAAGGAAGTTTTTTATGCTGATGGAAAGCGAGATAGACAAGACCTCCAGAAACCACATTAAGTTTATTTTGGCGGACTGTAATGCCCAAAATGGAAGTGTAGTTTACTTGATAATACAAATAACAATGAGAAAATAGCAATGCAATCCTCTCACCCAGCGAGAGGATCTGCTATATAATTAGAAGAAAACTTCGAACTCTGTCAATGTTCTCTATAGCACCAACAGAGAAAGAGAAGGAAGTTTTTTATGCTGATGGAAAGCGAGATAGACAAGACCTCCAGAAACCACATTATGTTTATTTTGGCGGACTGTAATGCCCAAAATGGAAGTGTAGTTTACTTGATAATACAAATAACAATGGGAAAATAGCAATGCAATTCGCTGTATGCAAGGATCTTAGGGTGATGGGATCACTATGTGTGTAATCTGTGTCACCAATAATGAAATAGGAACCAAGGTAAAAAAAAAACCGAAATTAAAAGAAAGTAAAGTTTTTTAGGGTTGCAAACGCATCAGCAACCGAGAAGGCTATTTAGCGACCGGACCTATAACTTAACGTGGGTTCCGAACCACGGTCATCGGCTACCGAAATCCCCGGTCAGCATCCTCCTCGAGCTATCAACCCTTGGTTTTGTGCTTAACCATAAGTATCTCGAGAAGTATACAGATTGGCTTCACGCTAACTGCCTTATCGTCAGGCTGACGCCTTAGACAACGCAGCTAACGCAACTCTAAATTAAAAGATTAACAAACGAAAGCGCTAGGAAGAACTACCAACATAAAACAAAGAAGTAGTTAGAAAAAACCAGATACTTATAAGGTGGTAGCAGAGTCAATATAATTTTGGTATTTTACATCAGAAATACGTAAGCAAGTATAGTCCGTTTCAAGATATTTCGTTGCCCTTCGGTAAAATGTTAATTGCTCCAATAAATCTCAATAAAAATATTCCTAGTTTCTTAAAAGGCGCCAGAGCCGGAGTGGTTTTATTTCTGAATAATTTTGGGAAAAATATAAAATATTGTTTTTTGATGTGTGTATTTTGAATTCATTAGTAGAATAAAAATTAATAAATAAATAAATTTATCTATTAGTATAATACAAATTATAACTTAAATCTAATTATACATTTAATTCGGTTTCACTCTCACTGTCACTTTGATCTACATAATAATAAGTGGTTCTATATTATTAGTAAATGATACATAGGAATTTTAACCAACTTTCTTTGGGAATACTATCTACAACCGTTCTAATTAATGTTGCAGCACTTGCACTTAGAGGCGGAGAAATGCTTTCTGCTTTAACATTGGATTTTACCTGATGCCACATATGCTCAATTGGATTAAAAATGCAGTAATACAGGGGAAGGCGTAAAACCTTATCTCCCATATCAACAGCAATGGTATCACATACATATTACTTTTAATATGAAATGTTATTAATCCAATTCGTCCAATTTCGTGTTATTTCCATTAGGAACTTTATTTTTTTGGTGGTTATGATAACTAGTATTGTCCATTACAATTACGCTTTTCTTAGGCACATTGGGCAAAAGGCTATTTATAAACCAATCTTCAAAAAGTTCTGCTTTGGTGTTGTCATGATAGTCCAAAGATGAATGTTTAATATTTTTGGGGGACAACCGTAAACAATTTGGAACCTATCCATCAGAACCAGCATGCAAAATTGAAATTATTTTTCCCTTGTTCGCTGGGGCTTTGGTTTGGCATTTTTTTGATGTATCTACCCATCCTTTTGCTGGCGTCTCATCACTGCTGAACATCTCAACGATGTTCCATCAAGATCAAATCATGGGACGATTTTCTAATATGTATTTTTTTATAGAGTTGAAGTAGCCAATTCTCGCAATCGTTGTGATTCCATTAATATTTGTCTTTTATTAACGGTCCGATATGCAAAACCCATTTGACATAATATTCTCCGGAGGCTAGTTCTGCTGCTAGAATGTTGGTTTTATTTTTCCTTAGTCGCTGTTGCAATGAATGCCATGTAGACACAGTTTCCTCTTGATACATATAATACATTTTGCTTCGAATTAAGTCTTAAGTGTCGCTTTCGTCAACACATTTGCTCGTCACAATATCTTTACAACAACGGAATTTTCGTTAATGAATACGTTTCTGCCGCGGCTGCATTTACATTAAGCCACCTATTCAATAAAGTAACATACACGTTTTTAACAATTTGGTTAGCATCGGGCGATAAATGTTTTCTTTTAAAATTAGCACTACCGGGGTCACAATGATCATTATCTTGCCAAGAACGCCACATTTTTAGCACGTTTGGAATAACAAAAAATACGATCAAAATTATGCAACTGCGCTGTTTAAGAAAATAATGCGAACTAAACTAAAATATTTCGAAACTACTAAACAAGGTATAAAATTAATTTTATCTTTTTACTTGTTATTTTATTTGGCCGGGCCCTGTTTACGTTTCTTGCAACTTTGCCGGGTTTCATTACCGCAGGGGTTCTTAAGAGTTTATTGTAATCAATCGGTCAACGATATATCTTGAAACGCACTTTAAGTCCGTATAAAAAATAAAAATTATTGAAATGCCCATAAAAAAAGTACAAGTTTCTTTATTCGGTATGATATAACTGTGGCTACGTTATAGGAAAGTTTTACTGTAGTTTTAAGTACGATGGAATGTTGGAAAATAAATGCTTACCTTTAAATAGATTTTCTTGATTAATTCCGTAGTAAACACCGTACGTCCAGGAAACCTTTCCATACTTCTCTGGTCGTTGCCAAGACAATTTAACAGTGGTACCGATGTCTTTTACTGTTCTGGAATCAGTGATCATGATCACTGGTAAGGCCGATCCCAAAGTGGTGGCTTGAATTTGTGAGTGGGGTCCATGCAATCCATTTCTAAATGCATACACTTCAAAGGTATAAGTTGCACCTGGTGCCAAAGTTAAGGTGCAATTCTTGGATTTGGTGGTGTAAGGAGGAAGCTTTGGATATTGTTGGTCGGCAGTTATATTGATCGAGAAGCCATCAGTTTCACCATTGTACGACCACGTCAGGCTAACGCTAGTATTAGTAACATTTGACACAAACAAATCTTTGATAGGATCTACACTGGTCTTTCCATCAAAAACTATGATAGCTGGAGTCGATAGATTGCTTGGATTCATGTTGTTATATGCTATAACCTGAATCAGATATATAGAAGTGAAGCTACAATGGGACCTTGGAATATTTCGTTACACTTACCGCAAATGTATAGGATTTATTATGTTCAAAATCAGCTGTGAGTAAATGAGACGTTTCGTTTCCATTGAGTATTAAAGAGGTCGATACTGATTCCCCAATGTTCCAGAGAATCTCATATCTTACGATTACGCCATTCGGATATGTCGGTTTGTTCCAGGAGATCAAAATATGAGAACCGTTCTGTTGTTTGGCGGTAACGTTGAATGGCGGAGAAGGAATACCTAAAAGGAATATATTAATTGCCACATTTAGACCAAAGGGCCGAAAAGTTCTGTATTTTTGATCGGTATGGCATTTTTATTGCCTATCTTTGCTAGCCTGCTATAGTGGCTAGCAGGCTGCTATAGCAGCTAGCATCATACTTACCTTCGAATGTAGAAACAACAGAATAAAAGGCTGGCGGAAATACCACTTTACTATTCGCCTCCCTCACATAAACGGTAACATTATATAACGTAAAGGGCTGTAGTTTATCGAAAGTATATTCAGACTCATGCACCCAACTCTGGTTTTTCCACGAGTTCTCTCCCACTTTGGTAATGGACGGCATAAATTCTAGATCCTTGTCCGTTTGAATCATGTTCCAGTTGACGCCTAACGTTGTCGCGGTGGATTTCTTCAGATCTCTCGTAATTTTGAACACCTAACGTAAAAACAGTTTTTTATATCCAGTGGAGGTTCGACTGTGAAATGTGAAGCTACCTGGTATACGCGTGTTCGGTTTAGACAGTCGCGTTCATCATAGGAGTCACGACAGTCCACTTTACCATCACACATCATCGACAAGGGGTAGCAGCTGTCTCCATCGCAAGGGAAGTATCCTAAACTACAACTAGGTGTCGCCGGCTCGTTGGGAACGTACTTTTCGTTACATGATTGTTCATCGGTTTTGTCTGGGCAGTCGAAAACGCCATCGCACACTCGAGAAATCTGTTAAAACGAAAAATTTTATCTACTAATTAATTCTGTAGTACGAATTCTTTAGACGTTCCCCTTAAATCACACTTTGTTAAGGACAGTGAGTACAAGTACTTATATGATAAAGTTTTTTCGTAATATTCTCGTTATAAAAACGGTTAAAGAACTGTAGATAATTCAACAAGTAGATAGTAGTTCTGGCAGTGGCGTAACTATACGATCTGAAGTCCGTGGCAAATTCATTAGATGCAGTAAAAATCTACACGTTGTATTTTAATTTTAATAAATCTCTTAAGTAGTTACCCAACTGTATAACTAACATTGTGTGCATTTTAGTTAAATATCTAATAAATTGTATTTTCAAAAGCATAGATATTACATAATTTTAATGAAATAACAATTTAATATTAACAAGATATTTATTAATAAAATTCTTTTCTCTGAGCTTTCTGTTCCGCAAAAGTATCAATAACATCATCAATATTTAAAGATCGGGCCATAGAATTTTCAATAGACAGAATAGCCAAGTTACGTAGCCTGTCTTGTCCCACAGAGTTTCTTAAATGGGTTTTTATTAATTTTAGTTTCGAAATGATCTTTCAGCACTAGCTGTAGTCACAGGAATTGTAGCAAACAACATTAATTCAGTACATACCTCAAGAAAGCTGCACGATGAAAAATAATTCTTTATTATTAACAAGTCAGCAGTTCTCTAACACACAAAGACTTTTCTATTTCGTCTCTGAAGGTGGACCGAAAACTGAATTTTCCTGGCAAATGATTCAAATATGTCTTTTTTATATATATCAACAAATTCTAGAGCTTTTTTTAATAGTTCAGTGTCATTTAAATTTTGCAAAGTGGTAGGTTGCAAAACACTGAAATTAGACACAATTTCATTCATTGGAAGGAAACGCGATTTCAGTTGATTTAATAATGATGTCCAATACTCGATAAAATATGTTCACTTTGAACAAACTTTCCGGATCTTGGAGACGCTCACCTTCGCAAAGTTCGTCAAAATGGCGTTTCACCTTCCTCTGACGAGTTTTAGAAAATTCAGGGTTGATGAACCATTTTTCTGCTACACTATTTGCTTTCTTTTTTAAATCTTCAAATTCTTGTCGATACGTTTCCAATTCTTCCAGACAAATTTTCAAACGTTTTAATCCTTTTGAAAGATCGGTGACTTTAGACTGAAGTGCTTTAGAAGCTGCATCAATAGTTTGTAGAATTTTGCAATAGAAAACCAACAAAAACATAATAAAATTGTAGTTCTCGATCTTCTTCTTGAGTGAGATAGCTTCATTTCTTTCATCTGATTTGCAATTTAACAGAATTGTTTTCGTTAGCGCTTTTTGGATTTCAACAAACCAAACTTTTAAAGCAAAAATAGTATCATAACATCCTGCCCATCTAGTAGGATTCAATGTTTTTAATGTTATCGAAGGTGAAGACTCCATTTCTTTATCAGATATAAAACTTGATAAGATATTCCATCTTTTGATGCCCAATATGCCCAAAAAAATGATAAATTTGTTGAACTGTTTAAAGAAAATTTTGCATATCAATAACCTCTCTTACTGTACAATTAAGTACCAGATTTCAGTTATGAGCAGCACAGTGAACATACACCGCACTTGGCTCGATATCTTTTATGAGTTTTTGAACTCCACCATAAGTGCCTTTCATTGTGTTAGCGCCATCATATCCTTGTCCTCGACACTTAATTTAGAGGTATATTTTTGTCATTTATGGATTTAATAATTTGGTTGGATATTGCTAAGGCAGTTTGGTCCTTAAATTCATGAACACCGCAAGCGATCACGTGGTGGACATTTAAATGATGTTATATTCCACACTTAATGGCAAAGTCCAAGCAATAAAATGAAAAAAACAATCGTTGAAATCTCAATTCGTTGTGCTTTTTTAATTTTACTTTCCGAAGCACAAAATGCATAACCCTTTACCTGGAAAGCTATAAGGCTTGGATGATCAAAAAATAAAGATTGATCAAAACATTCAAAAATTTTAAAAGATAATGTAACTTTTGCCAGAAATATAGGGAAAAACTTTTTACTGTTTACAATATGCTGAGAACGATACATCCAACGATTTAAGGTTCACTTACTGGAACGCAGCTGCCGTCGTCTCTGCATCTGAACTGGCCAAGTTTGTGACAGTTGTATTTGGCGTCGTTACAACTATGTTCGTCCTCGCCGCCGGGACAGTCGAAACTTTTGTCGCATACCCAGGAACTAAAAATGCATTCTCCCGTGTAGCACTGGAACTGATTGGTTTTGCAAACAAACGGCCTGAAATAACATCAATTTTAAGCGATCGAATATACGTGGTTAATGAACAAACTCACTTTGAAGTTGTGGAGATTGGTATTGTTGTGGCTTCAGACGAACTAGGCTCAGTGCAGCCCAACTCATCACTTAAGTCGCCACAATCATCAACCATGTCACATTTCCACCAGAACGGTATACAGCGAGTGTTTTGGCATCGGAACATCCATTCTTGACAACTTGCATTCTATAAAAGTATATTTAGTAATTACAATATACATAAATCATGAATAATTCAAAATATTCTGAGTTTATCTAAAGGAAATGGTAATTCATGATAAATGAAATAAGAATGTTGATTATTTTAAGAGAAGAAATAGCATAAATAAGTAAAGCGAGCCACCAGGGTCTTCTTGATGAGTGTGCTAGATCGACAATGATAATTTGGAAGAATTTTAGCTATTTATTAGACGTTTTCTTCAGTTAGAATTACTATTGATGGACCTTAGCTGTAGACTGTCTTGAATGCTTCCTCTTTTTCTTTCTGTGATGTTACAACAGTCCGTCTCAATAAACCTTGATTTCCTCCAATGTTCGCCTTCATCCAGATCGATTCCAAGTAGCCACTTGTAAGTCTTTAATGTGCAGTAGTTTTTCAGCATCTCTTCTTCCTTTGTCTTTGATCTATATCTGTTCTGTTATTCCTTATTCGTCCTACCATGATTATCATTGGTATTCGGTTTTTTGACATTCTCACAACGTGTCCCTCCCATCTATGTTGCTGAACCCTCACATAACTCACAATATCCAGATCTTTAGGTAGATCCAGAGTTCCGCGTTATGCCTAATACTTTAATTTCCATTATCATTCACAACACCGCAAATTCTTCGGGGTACTCGTGCATCAAATATTGCATATCTGTTTCGCTGACTTTATTCAATACTATGTTAAACGGGACTGGTGCCAATCCATCCCTTTGTCACAAAGCTTCTCGGGTCTCAAATTTTACCATAATGTTGACGAATTTTTACTACTGCGTTAAGGGGGGAAATCCCTTTAGAAATTTCAAAAAATCGATTTTTTTATATTTCGAATATATAATATGTTGAGAGTATACTGGAAGGAAGAGGAAAAATAAAAATATTAAATATTTACGGAGTTATCGCACATATAATAGAGCCCACTGGAGCTCCCATATCGTTAGCTAGGTACAACGACCCACATCTTGGCCTCTGAGATGCGCAAACGAAAGAGTGAGTGAGTTACTGTCTAACAGAGACAGATAACAAAGAGTTCCGCAAATGTACAATACTTAACCGATGTTAACACGAAGAATGCACTGCTTCGAATAAGCTCTGATGCATTAGGCCCTTAGGCTACTGCGCATCCAAACCTTAGAGGCTGATCTTATTTATTATTGAGATGTTTTCGAAAACATTTTCGCAAAGTCCAAACAACAAAAGCCCTTCATTGCGATTTTATTTATTCATACAGTCGGCGATTATCCCACAGGTCGGGTATTGCTTCAAACTATTCAATAAAGCTTTGTATGAGCTGACAATTTGTTTTTTCAACATCGTCACCATCATTAATAATAAATTCTTCATCAATGCTTCATAATGCCATCAGGATGCGAACTTGACGGCAAAGAAACTAATGCTGAAAGCTAAGACTGACATTAATACTGACCGATTGCGCAAGTTACTGTTAGTTTCCCCCACTACCTACGATACTGATGACTGCATCTCAAGAAATCTAGATTTTGTCAGTGCATTCCATCATCCTATCACTATTTTGTTTTAGTCATCAATATTACTACTATTGTCTTTAAATACTGAATTGATAGTGCAATGTTCGCTTTAGAGCTAAGCATCGTTATCCAGGTTAGTCCAATCAGCTTAGCTGGTATTGGAATATACCTCCATGGCTTCCTATATTACCGTTCTTTGTACGCGGTCGAACACCATTTCGAAGTCTATGAACATCTGGAATATAGTAGCATTAAATTTTGTTGTTTTCTCCATTATTCGATGGACTATTGACCCATTCCTTCTTCGATACGTGGTCTACTATGTTTGTTAGAAGTTTATAGGTTATGTAATGCAAATATATGTCACGATAGTCTTCGCATTTCACTATGTTTCACTGCTTTTTTTTTAATGGATGTGGAAAATAAGTGACGCGTGAAAAAATGTGTTCGATGTGTGTGGTTTTTATGGATATCGAAAATCTATTTGGGTAAAACTTTCAATAGCAAAGGTTCCAATATAAAAATTGAAGAATAAAGATTCAAAAGTTTTAATTTTAGTACTTTACCTTGGGATAGAAACCATCGTTTGGTGGTTTTGCTGGTGTCGGCGATGTTTCTGTGCAATTCATTTCGTCCTTTCCATCGGGACAGTCCTTGTCGCCATCGCAAACCCAAGTTTTGAATATACATCTATTGTTCGGCGGTCCACAAGAAAACTGTGATTCGGTGCATGTATTGTTTGAGCAGTTAAATTCGTCTGAACCATCCCTAAGAAATTAATAGACTATAGAAACCATAGCGTACGCAGAATATTTTAGAGCAAAAGCGGAAATCAATATTCGGAATCTTGTATTACCTCCAATTGCAAATATAGCACTATTAAGGTATATTATACTGAAAAATAATAGAGTTTGTAAACCCAAAGCGGCGTAGCCAGATACTGGTACAACCTTTGTGTCTTTAGCAATTTGAGTAAGCTTTGTTTTCGCTCTTCACTCTGTTGATCACTGTTTTTTTTTACTTAGCAGACAAAAAGATTGCAGAAGATAAACTATTCTACACTGCATTTTGAAACAACTCAAGTACGACCGACTTTTCTTCACATAAAATGCTGATGATTAGAAATAGCCATAGAAGAGTATGCCAAACACCATCAACTGTACAACTTCGTATATGTCAGTTTCAAAGAGTGAGGGAATTTAGTAACTGCCATACCCATGCTAACTCAATACTTTACGATGAACTATAAAATCTCCCCAACCTAAGGCTACGATCCAGAAAACCTTTTTGGACAATGGACGCAACAATAACAGGAGATTTCCACCTGGAACAGAAGTGGAGAGAGGTGTGGTGATACAGTCCCCCATAATGGATACCTTATGCACGATCCATCAGAACGTGTCCCCGGCTTCGAACTGTCTCGTCGAGAATGGGTCCAGCTTAACCGGTCCCGAAATGGCCAAGGAAGATGTAACACTTAATGTACCGATGTGGTAGAACTGAGATTTTTTCCTGTGACTGCGGCGTAGATCAGCAGACATACTAAAAGAATGTCCCCGAAGACTCTTCATTGATAGTCTCATCAAGCATCTGCCTCAGTTGTGCAATATATTCTTAGTTTAGATTTAGTGTTGTAATAGTTTGTATTTCTATGTTTGGTTTGTTGTATCTTGCTTTTGTTTGTTGATCTTGCATTCATTCTTGATATGTCATACGAAATAATAATAAGTTTCAAAGGCGTAGGTGGCGGAAATTCTCTTGACATCTCTCGGCGGAATCTCTTACTAGGATCAGTAATCTCTTAATTCTCTAGAGGTTTTATTACAATTTATCAGTTTAGTTCAATTATTTATAAGTTCAATCTTGTAGATTTTTATAAAAAAAATTGGAGGGTGAGTGTTACCAAACGAAAAAAAAAGGTAACTAAGTGTGGGGGGGTAGGGGTAACAAAAATTATAACGAATTGGTTCAAGCAACAAATTTCAAAATTGGACTAGCCCTCTCCCTCCTCAGGATTTGACTACCACTGAAAATATTTGGGGGATGCTCTCAAGGCGACTTTAGAGTGAATCAAGACAATTTACAAATAAGAAAGGTTTGAAAAGTGCTATTCTGGCTATATGGGAAGAAATTCCACAACAAACAATAAATAAAACAGTTGTATGATGAATTACCAAAATTAATTTTACACTTAATAAACCGTGGTTGAAAGACAGCAACATATTTAAATGTTGTTTGATTATGTTTCCGTCTTGTTAACTTTCCTTTTTCCTATAAAACTGAGGGTTTAACATGAAATTTGGAATGTGAAAATGACTGGAAATAAACTCCTTTTCTAGTGACAACTGATGACGTAATCATCATAGATGACGTCACAGTGCGATTGTGACCAATAATTTTCAATGGGATCCTATGGCAAGTGACACCTCGTTTGAAAGGTATTTAAATGACCTATTCAACCATACTAATTTTATTTGGGTTCAAGTTAGTTTTGACAAATAAAACAAATAAATACTAAAATTTCAATTAGCGTATAATTAATACAGATTCACGTAATTCACGTATAATTAATCAAATTCACATAATTAATATATTCAAGTCCGCCTCTGGACAATTATCAAAAAACTTGACGTTTTTGTAATTCTTCGACTTATTTTATTTTTTCTGCTTTTACATGGTTTCAATTTTTGAATATTTAATTGATATCTTTTTGCACGAAACGTTTGAATTTCTTAATAAACACAATAGTACGTATTATAGAAGACAAGGTAGCAGTTACCTTAATGCTTGGAGAGCAGCTATCTTAATGCGGAAATAATTTTCATGTTGCGGAGCGCCTTTTTAATGAGAAGTATCCTGATCGCCCTATATCGAGGACTTATTTGAGGGAGCTTCTTCATAAATTTGAAACAATAAGGAGTGTTAAAGATGCAAAACGATCAGGCAGATCAAAAACTTGTTCTACAACTGTACTACTTCTAAAACTTGTTCTACTACTGTACTTGTTCTACAACTCAAGTTGCATCTACCTGTGAAGTCAGTCAAAGGACGGCTGACGGTTGAAAAAAAAATTTCACCCCTATAAATTAAAAATGGTGCATCAACTTTTAGATGACCCCGACCGAAGACTGCAATTCTGTGAAAATATCACAAATACCACTAGAATTGATCAAGCGCCAGCTTATTTAAAAACAGTTTGTTTTAGTGACGAAAGTACTTTCTACCTCAATGGAAATGTGAATACTCAAAATGTAAGGTACTGGGGTGATACAAATCCTCACGAGTTTAGTGACAAACTTACATAGTTTTCAA
This sequence comes from Cosmopolites sordidus, assembly GCA_031761425.1. Classification (NCBI taxonomy): domain Eukaryota; kingdom Metazoa; phylum Arthropoda; class Insecta; order Coleoptera; family Curculionidae; genus Cosmopolites; species Cosmopolites sordidus. The sequence continues at coordinate 679,775 of JARFXV010000356.1, read as the reverse complement.
AAAAAGCAAATGTCTGGGCAGGTATTCTGGGAAAGCACATAGTTGGGCCTATATTTTTGAGTGGCAACTTAACCGGCAAAGCGTACCTGAAGATGTTAGAGACTGCGATTGCGCCGCTAATTCTCGAAATTCTGGATGACAATCCATATGAATTTGGTAACTTCGAAATCGCGTTCCAACAAGACGGAGCTTCTCCACACTATTGTGCTGCAGTAAAACATTATTTGGATCAGGAATATCGTGGTAGATGGATTGGACGACGAGGTCCGATAGAATGGCCGGCTCGGTCACCCGATCTTACACCTTTGGATTTTCTGTTGGGGTACCTTAAATCTAAAGTATATGCTACAACATTTAAGAGTATTGATGTTTTAAGACAACGAATTGTTGAAGAGTGTAAACCAATTTCCGCTGAAACATTTGAACGAGTGCGACAAGAGTTTACCGATAGGATGTTTTACTGTCAGGAAGTAGGTAAAGCACATTTTGAACATTTACTGTAAGGGCGGACTCCTGAATCTGTATTAATTAAAAGCAAAACTGAAATTTCAGTATTTATTTATTTTATGCGTCAAAACAACCTTGAACCCTTAACAAAATTAGTATGGTTGAATAGGTATTTTAAATACCTTCCTAACGAGGTGTCACTTACCACAGGATCCCATTGAAAATAATTGGTCACAAATGGTCTTATGACGTCATCAGTTATCACTAGAAAAGGAGTTTATGTCCAGTCATTTTCACATTCCAAACTTCATTAGTTTAAGTATAACCGTTCAAAAGATGGGGGGGGGGTATACTTTTGGCTAGCACCGTATATATTTGGTTAAGTGTTAAAAAACTACTTATTCATGTATGCATTTGACAATGATTATAAGACTTAACATAATTATTTTTTGTGCACACGCAATTTTTAGATTACTATATGTAGTAACAGAATGTTACTAGGTTCAGAATAATACTTGATGTTCCACGAAATGTAGCGGTGATTTAGTAACCATCTTCTGAAAACTATGATGAATAGTTACACATTATTGTTTCGTTTTAAACTAAAACCCTTATATACACATATAATTTTACCTGCAGTCAGATTCATTGTCACATTTCCATGTGCTCGGAATACAGGTAACGGCACCGCTCTTACACTGGAATTCTTCTTCGCCTTTGCAGGTGGTCGGTTGGTCTGGGTCGCAATTTCTCTCGTCGGAATTATCTCTGCAGTCGTTTTCACCGTCACACCGCCAATTTCTTGAGATGCATCGCCCGTTATCGCAGGCAAACTGAGATTCCGTACAATTCTGTTTAGGACAGTTTAGTTCGTCTGACCCATCGGCGCAATCCACATCGTAATCACATCTGAAGATATTCAACGCGTTAGATTTTTTGCTTTATTAAATAGTTTGAATAATATTTACTTCCAGTAATGGGGCAGGCATTTCCCGTCGCCACAAACGTGAAAACTGGGAGGACATTGGAACAAACCGCATCGAGCTTCGTCTGAACCATCTCCGCAATCGTCCTCACCGTCGCATCTCCAACCCTTGGGTACACAAAGACCGTTTCCGCATGAGAAATGTTCTGCGCTGCAGGAATTGCCCACGGACGGACATGTTCCATTCGGTAAGGCAATCGCACCTCCCGGACAGAGACAATCTATACCGTTGGCAGTCATACCGTCAGGACAGAGACACTGATAGCTGTTCTTGGGCAGTCCCACGCATATATACGAACAGTTGGCTTTTGAGCAGGCGTTTGTTCCTGTAAATATGACCAATATAAACACTAACTATTCTAAATTAGGAATATTTCAGCTAAAACCATACCAAATTGGATGCCATGCGCGTAAACCTTCAGGTCCATCAAACCGGCCAAGTCTTTCACTACTACTTCAACACCTTTGTAGATGTCTTTATCGCTGCTGTAGATGGCGTTTTTCTTCCAGTCATCCCAATACATTACGTCTTTAAACACGGCGACCGCAAACGGATGGGACACCACGTCGACGTTATGGACTATTTTCAAAAATCCGTCTCCGTGTAAGTCAGAACTGCCGATGTAATCTTGTCTTGCATCTACCCAGTATATTCTGAAGAAAATTGTATTAAATTGTACTTAAATAAACAAAATTCTATTTTTTAACAGATATAAAAAAAAATTGGTGCTATGAATGATACGAGGGTTGCTATTTATGTATCCGGGATAATAAATAAAATCAAATATTTATCATTGAAAATGGCTTTATCGTTTTTCAGAATATTCCTCGCGATGATCGATAGACTTTTGCATACGTTTGAACCAATTTTCACAGCACTTTTTCCATTTCGATTGAGATATCTCTAAAACATGCATTTTGAACGCATTAGCAGCTTCTTCTGGAGTCGAAAATCGTTGACCGCGTAGTTTATTCTTCGCAAACGGGAACAAAAAGAAATCATTGGGTGCGAAATCAGGATTGTACGGCGGATGACCCATCAATTCGATGTTTTGATCGACCAAATATTAGGTTGTTCGATTTGATGTTGTCGAGAGCTCGCGTTGTCATGTTGAAGAATGATCCTGCCTCACTGGTTGTTTTTTCTTATCTCTTCAAAGACTTCTGGCAAACAAATGGTTGTATACCATTCAGAATTAACCGTTCTATGATTCTCTGGTGGCACTGTAGCCACATGCCCATGCTGTATCCCAAAAAAAACAAGCGAACGACTTTTGTTGGGTTTGGCTCATTTCGAAACATTCATACAGTCGAGTGTTGTTTACTTTAAGGCTCATACGCAGATATCCAAGATTCGTCAAGTGTGTAGATGTTATACATTCTGCTAAAAACTACCGGGAAATGGCCAATAAAACACAAAATATTTAATATTTATCCAAATGTATTGTATCGCCTTCAAAGTAGGTCCCTTTTGAAATAATACACTTATGCCAACGAATAATCCAATTATCAAAACATTTTTTAAACACACTTTCTGGAATCGACTTCAATTCTCGCCGCGAATTCTCTTTTATGTATTTTATCGACTGAAAACGGGTGCCTCGAAGTGGTAATTTCAGTTTTGGAAAGAAAAAGGAGTCGGCTGGAACCATATCAGGTGAATACGGTGGTTGTTCGATGGTATTTGTTGAGTTTTTGGCCAGAAATTCGTTCACAATGATAGCCTTGTGAGATGGTGCGTTGTGATGTAAAATCCAAAAGTTTTCTTTCCACAAATCTGGTCTTTTTCGATGAATTTGCTCTCTTAGCCATGCCATGCCATGGCATAGTATCGATGTTTTTTGGCACAACAACCAATTTTGGACGACCTTCTTTAAATTTGCCCATTAGCGAGCGACGGTGACGATTGAATTCACTCAAGTAGTGATATACAGTGGTTTTAGAGGGTGGTTCATCGCCAAACGTCGAAGTGAGTTGATCGATTCACTGTTGTTGAGATAATCCACGTCGAAAGTTGTAGTAAATCATCGCACGAAAATGTTCACGAGTTAATCCCGTTTTTTGACTGAGATGAAATTTTCAAGTCACTAAACAACACAAATAACGTCCGTATGACAAAACTTTCCGAGTACGTATTCAGTCAACAATGTCAAACTTTATGATGTATTTGTCAGATGGCGTCTAGCAACACCATTGTTGCCATTTCCGGATACATAAATAGCAATCCTCATATAGAATTTGGAGGAATAACTATAATTTCACTCAAGCAATTATACAAAGATTTGGATATTGTAGACTATGTGAGGGTTCATGGGGCAAATACGGGGTAGAAGGAGATGTAGATCAAAAATTCGATGGCAAAACAATAAAAGAAAAGATGCTGAAGAACTACTGCACATTAAAAACTGGCAAGGGGTTTGTTGTCGATCGATTGGGTGGGAGGTGTATTCGGAAGTCGAAAAAGGCTCACGGACAGGCTGTAGCACCACAGCAAGAAGAAGAAAATGATCAATTATGGGTTGTGAGGGATAATGACAAAAAATATGTTGAATGACTTTTTATGAAAATCCTGATTGAAATTAGTCTGAACTAACTGAAATTAGAGATTGACGATCGAATGATCAACTGATTGACGATCGAATTAAGGCTAGAACAACAAAACAAAAGGAAATTGCTCCAATCAATCTGCACTGGCTAGCGTGATAGAAAATGGTAAAATTCCTCTTGAAAAGAGACGTACAAGAAAAAAGTATCCCTCAGTCCTCCGCAGATTGATTGTTCTCACCCAAAGCAGCGGTGGGGTTGAGTCAATCAAAAGCATGTTAAGAATTACCAGGCAAGAAAAATGCACATTAGCACTTATAATAGGCTTTCAAAGATGAAAAAACTCCCCCCAACTGGAAGAACTGAATCAGATCTCTTTAAAATCAGGCAATACATTTTACTATAGAGGAAATGAGATGGAGTGGGCTTTACAACACATCGGAAAGTGTTTAGTACTTTGAGAGTATAAGCCTTGAAGTCCGCTTCCTGGTGTTAATACTAAATCACAGCTACATAATTAAGATAGTTCAGCTTTATGCACCAACTTCAACAAATTCAGATGTAGTCCAGGTCTTTTATGATGATATTAGCAGGGCCGTGTCTAAAGTCCCAACATATTTTATCATATTAGCCAGAGATTTTATTGCTAAGCTCGAAATAATGAATTCTCCCTATCAAGAAAGTGAGAAAAACACTTATCAAAGATGTAGACTTATTAACTTCTACCCAAGCATCTTTGTCCAGTCCAAAACCAGATCCCCACCCTAAAAAAAGTTGTATGTTGCTGTCGGTATGGTGCGATTTTAATACTATGACATACTGTCTGAACAAAAGCATATGAGCTGAATATTATTGTGTTGAGCTTGATAAACAAACATGGTTTTGATTCAAAAACGTCCAAGACCGATTAATCGAAAAGGGCAAGTTGTTATTCTGCAGCATGACACTGCAAGACCTCATAGTGCCAGAATGACTCAAGAAAAAATCAAAGAGTTAGGTAGGGAAGCACCATATTCTCATGACGCTGCACCAACTTTTCAGATTAGTGGAAAACAATTTCTTCTCTAACAACTATCAAAAGTGCACCCAAAGAATATTTTACATCAAAAGCATCCTCGTTTTCCTCAGAGAGATGGGCGAAGATAACTCTTAAATGAAAATAAAATGTTGTACGGTATCAAAAAGCGACATTACTTATGGACCACAGACCTCTTTATTTACTAGATCTAAATTTATCAAGAAAAGGGGCAAAACAGATTGTTTTATGTTAGAGGCAATAATTCATTCAAACATTTCTTACCTATTGGCGATATAATCAACAGTGATACCATTAGGCCAGCCAACTTTCTCTTTACCGAACAATGTTATGCTGTTGTTGCCATCCAGATTAGCTCTGTTAACTGAAGGCGCTTCGACAGACCAATCCGTCCAGAACATATAACCCGCCTGGGGATGAACAGCGATACCACGTGGTTTCTTCAATACCTTTCCATCGAGAATGGTTTTTCTCATACGTCCTCTATGACTAACATTGATACGAATCAGTTCAATCTTCGCTCTGTTACCATCGACGAAATAAAGTGTTTTCGAGATCCAGTCGAAAGCCATGCCTTCTATAGATGCCAAATCGTTCGACACCAAAGTCTCTAATTTACTTCCATTCGTGAAGCACTGGCGGTTGATGGTATCCAGATTGATATCAGCCCAGTAGACGCAATTGTTTTCAATATCAAAATCAATAGCTATGACGTTCTTCAAACTTTTGATGGGCAACGGTTCCATTATGCCTGTAACCAAATTATACCTGGATATATTTTCTCTTTGAGCAAACAAAAGAAAATCATCCACTTCGTTGAAGGGGCACGGTATTAGATCAGGCAGATAATGCTGTTCGAAACCCTGAACGCACTTATCTCCTGCTATCTTCCGGTAACCTTTGGTTCTGCTGTAAAATTGTCCCGGTTTACAGTCTTCGGGAACTTTGTATGGGTCATATGGTGCTAGAGTTTTGTCTTGAATACATCTCGGTATTTTGGCGTCGACTTTATTAAAACCAAAGTCGCATTCAAAATCTAATGCGTCGCAGTCGCAGGGTTTCTTGGATATTACCCTGACGAAGTCCAAGCCGTTCAAGCACTTCGCGTATCTCATTCTTCTCTGATAAGTTGTTTGTTCACCGAGAATGCAAGGAATGTAACTGCGATTTTCTTCGGTCTGACTGAGAGACCACATCTTATAATCCTCAGCCTTGCACACCGACTTAAAGATATTGGCGAAATTTACTTTAACGATAATCCAGCGATGTTCTTCCGGTAAAGAACCGAACATGGTAAAGACAGTGGAGTTTTCACCGGGTTGTGTCATCAAGCCGTACAATTTAACTTCCTCGTTATGGAAAATGGTGTGATTCCAAGTTTCACCTTCGTCAATGGTATAGAGAATGTGTCTCGTCGAAAATATGTTCTTGAAGTACTTCACAGCCGATATAATGCCTCCGTGATCGCCCATGTTGAAGAAATATAAATCTCTCAATATCTGTCTCCAGGTTAGACCTGCATCCACACTGATGTAAACGCCGAAGTGCCCTTTGAGGTTATTTCCCAATACTCCCGTGGCTATTATGACCCCCGGAGCTGATTTACTGGATAAAATCGTGACGGATCTACTTTCTGGGTACAACTGGCTGAATTTTTGACTTAGATGCAGGGAACATCCTTTAGCTGGCAGACAGCTGGTAGTTTGTCCCTCCACATCAACGGCAGGTGGTTGGATAGGTCTCCAGGAAGCTCCATGATCAAAGGAGATTATTGATCCTAAATGTTGGGGTCCTAAATTACTGCTTTCTGGTCTCGTAACCACTCTGGATGCGATATAGATACCATTAAGGCCTTCCACTTTATAGATGTCAACAAACGCTTCTTCAGAAATGTGACTGTAAATAAAACACATGTATTTGTAGCAGGAAAAAAAACGATAATTTTACTCACTGCAGCCAGGTTCCTTGCCAGGTGCTGTTGGGGAAGAAGGCAAATATATTCTCGATTGATAGAGTAAACATAATTTTTCCGTCTTTGCCATTCAAGTTATCCGAAACGTACAAGTTTGAGCTGGTCTCGGTGTGACTGGCAGCTACAAGTGCCCTGTTGCCGGTAACATCTACTACGAAAAAGTTCCTCATCGCCAGCGAAGTGTTAAACAAGCAAGGTAATTGTTTGCCCAGCTTATACGAAACATACAAATCCAAGTTGCCCTAAAAACAAAAAAAAAGAGATATACAAGGTGTTGAAAAGTAATGCTAATGGTGGTGTAATGTTCGATTTGGCAACACTGCCAAATCGAATCCCTTTAGGGGGTACATTCCAACATCTGATGTGTCATCAGTACGTGTTTGAACCCCCTATTTGAAGTCGTAATTATTTTGGTGAACAGGATTTTTTAAAGCAGTCTGAAAATGAGTAACTACAATTTTGTTTCAGATTTGGACTGGTTTCAACTTCAACAGGCCTATGGAAACAGCGTTTTATTAAGGGCCCAGATGGGACCCGACAGAATTCTGAAAGAATTGCCTGAAAGGTGGTCAAGATGTATAGAAAGGAAAGATTAAGTTTGTATGGTTTTTTTCATAAATAAATGTCAAATGTAAGAAATATTTTTGTTTAGTATATATTTTCCCGACGATAGTTTTATCACCTTTTTTGGTAAAGATGGTTTTTAACACATTGGACCAGATGCCGACTACATTTCATTTTTCGCTTTGTTGACACTGGGTTATGTTGTATTTATATTCAATATGAGTTCGCTTATTCTATCTAAAAGATCGATAACACTTAAGGGTAGTTACCGCCCGATGTGCGATAATGGTGGGACATCTTTAGAGACGGCTTCATTTCAGTATTTGAAACCAATATTTTCATTTATACTATAAACAAGTGTCATGTATCGTTCCCGAATAATTCCAAGGATGAGTTTGTCACTGAACACTTTGTTTTCTATCGATTTATATTAGTTTTGAGATGTATTTAAAGATCTATTATTTCTATGTAATGTTTTCATTAATATTAAATGATTACTATGTAAGTGAGTTTTCCACTGAACACTTTCGTCTTCTAGTGATTTTTGTAGTTTCGAGAAGTATTTAAAGATTATTTCTATTTCTTTTTCTCATCGAATATTGTTCCAATTATTATCAAATATTCAAGTACAACTAAATTAAATCTGTTACTGTTCATTTAAAATAATATTTAAATTAGCGGTTCTTGATTAATGTTTTGATCAATATTAAATGATTTCTATTTATGTGAATATCCAAACATTCTTTGAGTATTCTTGAAATCATTTAAGAGATTTCAGTTAACGAAGAAAATAAATCTAATTATGAAAAAGTAAATAAGTCCTGGGAAATTCTGGAAAAGACTATCTCTAAAATTCCTTCTAACAATGTAAAAATCCTATTGGGTGATTTCAACGCCCAACTAGGGAAAGAAAAAAAGTACAGGAAAACAGTCGGCAGTTTTCCGCTCATAAATGGACTAACGATAATGGTAGAAGATTGGTTGAACTATGTTCGCAGTTTAATCTAAAAATAAGGTCAACCCATTTTAAGAAGAAAATAACAAAACAAAAGCCCTGGAGGAGCCCAAACATGGGTGAATTTCAAATTGACCATGTTGCCATTTCGTATCTCAATTATAAAGAGAAGTCAGGAACCGTCTAACATAGACACGGATAACTACTTGACTAGAATCAAACTTAGTTTAAAACCCCGAAAACTTATTCAAAAGAGACTGCTAATACCAAAGTTCGACCCAACGAAAATAAAACCAGCCCTAACAGAAGAGCTTGATAAACAACCACCACAGAACTGGCAAGAATTGAAACAAAAAATTATTAAAACAGCCTTAAAGTTGGTCCCTTTAGAAAAACGTAGAAAACATCCGTTGTGGGATGAAGTTTGCGAGCAAGCAGTATTGAGCATTCAAAGATTGGAACAGTCAAAAAACAGCAATAAACTATAACATCTTTTTGAAAGCAAGAAAAGAAACATCGAAGCTAATTAGACAAACTAAAAGAAATTATGAAAACAATCAACTTAATGATATAGAAAAAGATTTCCAAAAAAATAACACCTGAAACTTTTACCAAACATTTAAAACTAAATTAACAAGCTATCAACCCCAACGTCTTTGCTTCCAAAACTAAAACGGACAATTAGCTCTAAATAACCAAGACAATTGCAAAGAACTTGTGAAATATTTTGAACAAATACTAAACTGTCCTGAGCCTTTAAACAAATTACCAACACTAAACCCTAAACAAACAAACCCAGATTCATTACCATCGAATGAAAATGAAGTAATTAGGCAAATCAAGCGACTTAAAAATAACAAAGCTTCTGGTGAAGGTGGAATTACTGCTGAACTTTTGAATCCGCTGGTCCAGGTACAATCAAGGAAATAACCAAAATTCTACAAGAAGTTTGGCGAACTGAACAGATTCCTGAAGATTGGAAAGATGCGGATGAACGGATGTAAACAACTATAGAGGGATATCTCTTCTCTCAGTTTGTTACAACATTGTATCTCAATGTCTACTAGACAGAGCACAGGGACAGTTAGAACCTAAAATTGGTGAATATCAAGCAGGTTTTCGACTGGGCAGATCCTGCCCTGAACAGATCCTGAATCTAAAGTTGATCCTAAGACATCAAAAACTGTACAATAAAAATCTCGTCTGTATATTTGTGGATTTCAAAAAAACATATGATTCTATTGACCGCGAATCTTTATTCAGGATCTTGAAAGAACAAGGACTAAATCTGAAAACGCTGGCAATTATTAAAGCAACATTAACCAACACAAGGTCAAAAGTTAAATTCATGGGTGACATCTCACAGCCGTTCGAAATTCAAACTGGAATGAGACAAGGGGATGGACTCTCGTCACTCTTATTTAACTATGTTCTAGAAAAAGTAATACGAGGCGTGAAAAAAAGTCAGCCCTAAATATTGACCAGCCCATTAAACTGGGGAGAACCAACATCAAAATTGATTATCTGGCGTTTGCTGATGATCTAGCAATTTTGGTTCTTTTTGTTGTAACAAAAGTAAAATGTATTAACGGCACAGAAACAGATTGAAATCCTAAAAGAAACAGCAGAAAAGGTAGGACTCCAAATATCCTTTGAAAAGACAGAATACATGACCTGCAACAGACTAAGAACACCATTTCTAAAAACAAAATATGGTAACATCAGACGAATCTCTCAATTCAAATATTTGGGTGAAATAATCATGGAAAATGGGTTGGAAAAAACAGCCAATAAGGGTAGATGTCAAAAAATGGAAACGGTATTCAGACTTACACAAAATATTTACAAGAAAAATTGCCTATCTAAAAACACAAAACTGAGACCTTACAACACAGTTATTAAGTCAGAATGTCTATATGGGGCAGAAACGCTCATTTTGAATAGAAAAGAGAGACATCGAGGATATTGAAAAGAAGGAAAGAAAAATCATAAGAAAAACCCTAGGCCCCAAACAAATAAATAGCACAACATACAGACCTTGAGAAAACCAAAAAATCGAACAATACACAGATATACCTAGCGATATGAGAAAAAGAAGAATTAAGTTTTACGGACACATAAAACGGATGAATCCGAGTAGGCTAACTAGACAAATAATCGAATTTTATGAAAATAGGAGTAGAGCTAAAGTAGAAACAACTAAATGGATTGCTACAAGTAAAGAGGACCTAAGATCAACAAATATTACACAAGGTGAAATTTAGGATAGAAGCTGTTTCAGACACAAGGTTGACGTTTGGAAGGTTGGCCAGAGAGAAAAATGTAAGAAGACTGGAACAACTTGGTCTGACGAAAGGAAAAAAGCTCATAGCGAAAGAATGACATTAGTATGGGCGCAAAGGAAGGCCACAACAACAACAAACGCCTCTAATTGTACTTCGCGTGGTCCACCAGGGCCCATACGTGAATAATAATAATAAATATTGAGAGATCTCCATAGTATTGTCGCGTGGTTTTCCATTCAATGCTATAAAGTGGGTAAATGCTTTTTTGCTTTTCTGGTATCTGGAGCGGGTAGATCGCGCGTTCTATCTTTGTATCAATTGCACAACTCAGTACCAGAGGCTACACTGTAGGGTGTGGTTGGATATCCATTATGTTTTGTTAGCCCTTTGTTTAGTTTTCGCTTCAGTGTCAGGAACAGTACCCAGTTTGATATTTGATTATTGGCCAATAACTGGTTTCAGTTATGTAGAGAATCTCTATTTGAATTTATGTTGATTGTTATCATGGTTATTATAACTGAGGTTATAACGAGTACCTCTCGTTGAGAATGTGAACAACCTCGTGTGGAAGAATGATTTGTATCGATCTGATAAATTTAAAGTAACATATAGTAAACAGAGAATAGTTTGATGGATTCGGAGTACTCAAGGTTACTTTTATTTCCAGATAGTTAAAGCTGCCATGATTGAAAGCCGCCACCATGCTCGCAAAATGCTGCACCAAACTTATGTATCGAACTAGCCGACCAGTTAGAGCAACTACCGTTAAGACATACCATTTATTATTAGGGAGATATGTATATGTCTCTATATTAAATATATAAGTAAAAAAGCCTTTCAATTTATGTCACGTGATTTTCGTCCTTTCATTACACACAGGTAGTAAAAAAAAGCCAATAATTTTGTTTAGGACCTAATATAACACAAAGTAGCTATAGAAAATATAACATTTGTGCATCCTGTATATGTTTTAAGATCAGTCTGATATCGGAAATAATGGACAATGATAAAAACATTCCTAAATAATATGGATAAATGAATAGAATAATCTAACAGTTCAACAATACACCATTTTTATCACGTGCCAGCAGCTTAGTCATCGTTTTATTTATTCATTCGACTTTGTATTTATTTATATCATATCGCCAACTGACTCCACTTTACCGTAGCTGCATGGCGTGTTAAAAATATTTGCCATTAACTTTTTTTTATAAATAATTTCGATAACATGTGGGCAGGATACTAAAGTCCCAAATACTATTTTGAATTGACCCGACTGAACAAAAACATTGAACAAGTTTCCGTTCTCCAACTTTTTTAAGTCGTCTAAAAAATACGATTTTTCAAACTCTCCAAAATACGCTTCTGTCTCGGCGATAACCTCTTCATTTGAGCTGATTTTTTCCTGAGAGCCATGTTTTCAAGTTAGGGAACAGAAAAAAGTCGCTGGGTGCCAGGTCGGGCGAGTGAGGTGGATGCGAAAGTAATTCGTAGCGCAGTTCGTGCAATTTGGCCGACAATTAAAGATGAATGTGCCAGTGCGTTATGTGATGGAAGAGCACTTTTTTCTGTCCAACAGAACTGAATCTGCCCAACAACTCATTGTAGTACTGCGCTGAGGCATCCATAAGGAATAATCCTTTGGAATCCAAAAAAATCGTGGCCATGACTTTTCCGGGTGATGGAACCGTTTTTGCCGTTTTCGGGGCAGATTCACCGGGAAAAATCCATTGTTTTGACTGTCTGTTGGTCCCCGGAGTGTAATAATGTATCCTGGTTTCATCAACGGTGACGACTCGTCGTAAAAAGTCCTGCGGATTTCGCTTAAAGCGGTACAAACACTTCTTTGACATTGTTAGTCGTACCCGCTTATTGTTAACCGTAGGCAATCGCGGCACACATCGGGCCGACACTTTCCTCACACCTATCTCATCATTTAAAATCACCTACGGCCTTAGCTACTTCCTGCACTTTCGTTCGGTGATCAGCGAGAATCATGTCATGAACCTTTTCGACGATTTTCTCGGTAACCACGTCTGACGGGCGTCCTGGCCGTTTTTCATCGAAAACAGTTGTACGACCACGCTTAAACTCGTTAAACAAATATCTCACGGTTGTCATAGATGATGAAGGGTCCCCATAGACAGCATCCAACTTTTATTTCTTCGCATGTTTTTCCATCCAAAAATAAAAAACGAATTACGGATCTATATTGCCCTTTTTCCATTTTATCCAGAAATACAAAACACGAATCATACAACTGGCTGTCAAAAAAAAACTAACCTATTGAATTTATCTAAAATTCAGCATGAAGTCGTTTAACAGTCTGCAGTACACGATGGTAATGTCAATTTTACTCGTCAACGCCATCTGTTATCAAACAATGGTACTTGTTGATCAACCCTCATATATTATTCATTTTATTTACAGTTAAACTGCCGAAAGATTACCCGTATGTCCTTAATTTTCTATATCACAGAGATTGTCTCAATGTTCGTTTTCTTTACCGAACGAGAGGGGCTATAAAAAATCAATACGTATGTCTTCGGGTATGAGCAGTACGTTACGATAGCGTTACAGCGGGGTAGAAAGAGAAAGTAACAATTAATTAAAAGGTTTTTGTTCGTACCGGTCGTTAAAATTGAGTTATTGAGTATTGAGTTCAGCGATACTGTTATGATTGTCATTTGAGTTGTTTTGTTATTGTGTTTTAGATAAATTTTGTGCTGTAAAGTCCAGTTTTATTGTAAAATAAGCTCTTATAATAACTACTGTTATTGATTATTTTGTTATCGGTAAGTATTTGTAAAGATTGATAAAGTTTTATTTCCTTCAATAATTCTAACCTAACCAAAGACATTTTATTACAAATGTTTAATAAAAAAAGAATTTATATTGACTAATTCTAAAAACATAATGAAAGATAAACAACAGTTTCAAAATAAAAACGGAAATATAGAAGTGCGAACTTTTAAGGTGTCTATATTTATTTTAACATTTTGTATGATTTCATGTATATATGTTCAAAGTTTTGAACATGAAAGTACTAAATATTTATATCTTAGAAGACTGGATCAAAAACTAATCGAAACTCAACGAACAATGGAAGAAGAGTACGAACATATAAAAGCTTGTATTCTTGAGGCTGCGGACGAATCTGTCGGAAAAATACGGATGAATAACAAACCTGACTGGTGGGATGATAAAATAGAACAACAAATTAAAGAAAAGAAACAACTCTACCAGAAACTCCTTCAAAAGAACGATGATGCTACGAGACAAAAATACAAAAGAGCAAATAGGGAGGTTAAAAACGAAGTCCTAAAGAGAAAGAATCAGTCTTGGGAGAAAAAATGTGAGTACATAGAACAACAATTAGGAGGAACCCGAAGCTCAGAAGCCTGGAAGACCATAAAGTCGGTAAAAACATCAAAAAAACAAATACCTAACTTAGGGGGCATAACAAATGAAGACTGGGTACACCACTTTAAAGACCTTTTGGAAGAGAGACGTGAAAATTTTCTAGGAAAACAACACCAAATAAATAATCTAACTCCTATAGATCTCCAACTAAAAGAAGTGCAACAAGCTGTGAAAGACAAAAATAAAAAAATCCCCTGGACCTGGAGGAATCCACCCGGAATTCATAAGGTATGGACACGAAAAACTTTTAAGAATGTTGAAGAATATGTTTCAACGATGCCTGAATGGGGAAGAAACGCCGATCGAATGGAGAGCATCATATATATCAACCATTCACAAAAAAGGCTCAAAAAATGATCCTAAGAATTACCGAGGTATAGCGGTAATCCCAACAATAGGAAGAATATATTCCCGAATCCTTAGAAATGAAATAGAAGAAGACATCAAGGATAAACAAGCGGAAGAACAAGCCGGTTTCCGGGCAGGGAGATCCACCACAGACAACCTTTTCACTCTAAAAATAGCCCTAGAAAAACGAACCCAGCGAAACAGGGAGACGCATATAGCTTTCATAGACCTAGAAAAAGCTTATGACAGTGTACCAGTATCGAAATTATAGGAAGCAATGGAAACTCTCAAGATTAGACCAACATTGATTCGGGCCGTCCAACTTTACTATGAACAGAATTCTGCGGTTATTAAAATTGGAACATCACTATCTGAATCATTCAATACAACAAAGGGGCTAAGACAAGGATGTTGTCTATCTCCCACCTTATTCAAACTATACGTAGACCAATCCATGAAAGGCTGGGCACGGAAGTGTTGGAACATGGGCCTTCGGGTGGGGGATGACACCCTATATACTCTTTATTTCGCCGACGATCAGATAGTGGTTGCAGAAGACCAACAGGATTTGAGCTATATGGTGAGGAAACTAAATGAAGAGTACACACTAGCTGGTCTCACAATTAACTTAAATAAATGTGAATACTTAGCGGTGAGTAGTAATGACAACGACGATTTACCCTTGGAAAACGGAACAATAAAAAACGTTGACAAGGCTAAATACTTAGGGGTGATCTTCAACAGGCAAGGTAATAGTACTGATGAAATTCAAACAAGAATAATAAGAGGTAGACAAATCATTGGAGCACTCAACTCTGTCCTGTGGGAAAGAAAAATTAGGCGAGAAACAAAACTTCGCATATATAGCTCAATCGTAAAGAGTGTTTTGACTTATGGTTCAGAAGTGTGGGATTTAAATAATACTAATAGAAGAAAACTACTGGCCACGGAGATGGATTTTTTGAGAAGGAGCTGTCGGAGATCGAGACTTGAGAGAATAAGAAATATAAACATTAAAAGGGACATGAACATCGAGAGAGATATTGTGGACGACATAGAGAGAAAACAATTGACTTGGTTCGGACATGCAAAAAGAATGAATGAGACAAGATGGCCACGAAAAGTGTTGGAATGGATACCTCCAGAAAGAAGAAAGAGAGGACGACCAAGAAGAAGTTGGAGAGACGGCGTTGACGAAGCCATGGAAGCAAGAGGACATGTGTCACGACAGAACGAACTGGAAGCTGGGGACGGAGAGGCGGCGACAGCCGTAGATAATCCGAGAATGATGTATGATTTCAGATAATGTTGGGAAAAACACTGAAATCGCAAGCCCAACAATTTGTGCTCAATGTTTATGACTATTTCGAAATAGAAAAAAGGAATGGGGGGCCTCTTTTAACCATTCAAGAGGTAAATAATACTTAATTTGATTACGTTTTACTTATATTGCAGTATCATATCGTAATCTTTTTTTAGAGAGTTGTAGCAGCATTAAAAATCCCAAGGAAAACTGTGTATTCTATTATACATGGCTCTACATTCCATTAGGAATTGCAGCCGCCCGATTCTATTGATCTCTAGAAACTCATTTATTGTGGTGAGTTTGTTCATATTCCTCTCGTCTTGCCTTATTCTATCCTATTGTTTCTCCTTGCTGCTTCTTCCGTTATTTTCTTCCACACATCTCGGTCCAGTATATTTTTCCACCACGCTTGTATTTCCAATTTCCTTATATCTTTCCGCACCTGATTTTCCCACCTACTTTTCGGTCTCTCTCTTCTTCTGTTAGTATCTGGTCTCCACATTGTAATTTTCTTTACTACTTTGTTGTCTTCCATTCTTCTTATATGACCAAACTAGCGGAGTCTTTGCACTTTTATAGTCTTCACTATATCTTCTCCTTTCAAAATGATTTTTATTTCAAAATTCATTAATCTTCTGTGTTAATTTCTGCAACTTTCTTTAATCCATATATTCTTGTTATTATGTTTCTTTCGAATATTCGTAACTTTTCCTGTTCCAACCTTGTTAAATTCATTATCTCCGCCCCATAGGTCACCACCGGTCTAATAGTGGCTTTATATACCTTCATTTTTGTATTTATACTAATATTTTTGCCTGTATTCTGTGATCAATCTCTATATTTCTGCCGCTTTTGCTATTTATTATTATTCCCAAATATTTAAAGTTTTCTACTACTTGAAATTAGTAATTTCTTATTGGTTGACTTATTACTTATTTGTATCAGTACAATTACTGATTTGGTTGTAGCTCTTCTATTTTCTTTCCTTATTTCCATATATTTGTTTTTTTCTTGATTTATTGTGAAGCCTCTTTTCTTTACTTTTTGTCCAATTTTTTGAATTGCTTCTTCCAGGCTTATTCTGTCTCTAGCTAGCACAGTAAGATCATCTGCGTATGCAACTGCTTGTGTCGCTTTATTGACGATTATTCCCGTGAAATTACACTCTTTGATTACTGCATCCAGTGTTAATATAAACAATGTTGTTGATAGCCAATATAATTGTCTCACTTCTATATTGATCTCAAAATCCTCTGTTTCTTCTTCCGCTGTTCTAACTACTCCTTGTAAATTTTTCATTGTCATTTCTGTTAGTCTTATTAGCTTGCCCGGTATTTTCATGTCCATCATAGCTTTTATTACTTGTCCCCGTTTCAGACTATCGAAAGCTTGTTTGAAATCAATATACACAATTTGTAATTCCATTCCATATTCCTGAGATTTTTCGATTATTTGCTTTACTATATGTACCGCGTCAATGGTAGACTGCTTCTCCTAAAGCCATATCGACAGTCTCCAATTTTTTCTTCTGTATACCTCATCAATATGTTATTTATTATCATGGTCAGTATCTTATATACAACACTAAGTAAGGTAGTTCCCCTGTAATTTGCACAATGTTTTGGATCTCCCTTCTTATAAATTGGCATTATTATCCCTTTTTTCCACCCATTAGGCATTTTTTCTTTCTTCCAGATATGTATTATCAGCTTCAATATCCTTCTTCCTAAGGCTCCCCAGTATCTTATCATCTCATTGACCATATTATCTAATCCACCTGCTTTATTTAATTTAAGTTGAGTTATTACATCATTGAATTCTTCTTCTGGATTTATCCAGTTCCATATTGCCTTCCAGATTTCCATCCTTTTTCCTTTCCGTCACCGTTCTGTTATCTGTTAATATTTTCTTAAAATTATTTGCCTCGTTTTCGCATTTTGTCTTTTGATATATCTGAATAATTTTATGTTATTCTTATTATCTTTTTCTATCTTCTCCATCATTTTCTTTATGCATCTAGTTTTCTTAGTTTTTACTAGTTTAGTGCTGTTTTTTCTAATTTCCTGATATGCCCTGTAGTCTACATCACTCCCTGTTCTTAACCACTTAAATCTAGCAGCTCTTTTACTCTGCATTCTTCGTCAAAGCATTCCTTCCTTCTTTTTATGGATTTTTTTCCCATTATCTCATCTGCGGCATACTCAACACATCTTTTTATATTTCTTCATGTATATTTTTATTAAGATTAAGGATTATGTTCTTCTCTTTTCTTAATAGTGTATTCTATTAAGAAAAGAAATGAACATAATCCAATTATTTCTTCCTGGAACAAGCCCATATCATAAAAAGATCAAAACAACAGACTTACTCGAAGGAAGTAAAATGGAAGTTTAAAATACCTTGTACAATATGTTTATATAATTATATGATACGTTTGTAATAAATGTGTAATGCAACTGTTTAAAGACCCGAATATTCCCACAGCTTAGTAACATTTTCATTATATAAAAATGGGTCTCAACAACATTTACAGAGTACATAAAATAATGATTTTGACCATACCAAAATAATTTCATTCATTGTTTTGATCAATAACAAAAGAATTTAATTCATAACTATTTCCCTAAAATGTCCTGATAACTTGAAATTGTCCGTACAATTTTAACCTACAAAATTCTCTGTTCAATCTAGGACAAAAAAACTCTACAATTTCATGACACACACTCGACATTTTACGTTAAAATATCGATTTATAACTTGACGTTTTATAATTTCATGTTATAAATATATTCAAATAAACGTATCGTGGATTTAAATCATAAACATAAATGTCCGTCTCTCGAGGCATCAACCACGTTGATTATGAAAGTTTGATTATGAATAATTTTTGATTTAGAGTCATATGGTTAAAAAATAATGACGCACGGGTAATCTTTCCGTAGTTTAACAGTAAACATAAAAACCGAGACAAAGCTTAAGGGCAAACAATCCATTCTATATTTAAACTGTAAACAAAATGTTGGGTTCACGGTGTCACTTGAATATTTTTATTCGTACGGTTTTGTTGCCCTCGACGAGTGTACAAGGCAATTTTCCAATTATTTATTAACAAAGCAAACAATAACCATGACGCTTCTGAATGGTGCACGTTCAAAAAAAAATCGCTATTTTCGTTGACATTTAAATTGAAAATAAGACACATTTTTATTTACAAAAACAAATTAGAGAACGGAGGATTCCTATCTTTATCTTATCTTATTTATTCGGATCGCAATACAAAATATATGACGCATTTTTTTTTTGTAAACTTGAAAAATATTTTCCATTTTATAAAATAATCGGAATCTTGAGAGTTACTGAATTAATTATATTTTTTTTCTATGTATTTATTAAGACTAGTTGGAATACATGAAAATGGAACGATAATAAATAATGTAAGACATATTTTTGTTTAGTATATATTTCTCGACCCCGATTTCACCTCAAATAAAACGATAGGTGCAGTGGCGGCTCGTGAGGTGGGGCGTTGGGGCGCCGCCCCTCCAGCATTTATCACAGTAAACAAATTTTCAGAGCAAAACACCATATTTTATTTCCGATCAGTTTCTTTCCTTTAACTCATTTTAAGATATTATTAAAAATGAAAATCTTCGAATGTAGAAGAACGTCTGTCGACCCATCGCACCAAATAATGCGGATAAAAATCCCATCCTCTCGCCACAATTTTTATATCGTTGATTGGACGTTTACCTCCAGCGACCGTACGCCACGTCATCTTATCTCGTAGTTGGCGTTACATGTTTTGTTGGTTGCCAGAATTCGGGGGGTTTAACTGCTTTCTAAAACATGCGATTTAGACATTTCTCTGCGACAGAGTGTATCGGTAATTAGTTTTAAACGCTGATTTGGCGGGTATGGAGCGTTTGATATGTCTCGCGTCGTGTTGGCCTCGCGAATACTTGTTTTGATTTGGGATTTGCTGCGTGTGTAGACACTGAGTAGTACTTTTTAAATAAAAATAATCAACTTTTATTTACAAACATTAAGGTGTCTGATTTAAAACAGTTAATAATGACTAATGTAAGTCTGGAGCAGAAATTTGAATTAAAAACTAATGGTCGTCCCACGCCCGTATTGAATTTGAGTCAAGTTCAAAAAGAATGTAAAAATAGGGCAAGTTTTACACGAAAATTTGACAGTAAGCTATATGTGAAAGTTTTCTGACGATAGAAAAAGAAGATTTGAAGACCCAATTATTCAAGGCCCGATATTAGTCAAAATGAAGACATTAAAGGCTGTTTAAAGACATTAAATTTTATTTTGAATATGGGTCTGGATACAGCTTTTAAAGAAATCAGTAAGGCGTGCAGAATACTAGTGACTATACAGATGACCTCAGCCGAAGCCGAAAGGTACTTTTCGACTTTGAACTTGATTAAAACATATTTAGGAAATTTAATGGGGGAAGATGGACTAAGTGCTTTAGGTATATTAAATATTGAGAGTGCTATGGTCGAACTAATTCCTTTATCTGCGCAACAAGCAACAACCCATCCTCCAATGTCCTTGTAAGTAGTAACAATACAAAATTTTCCTATAACAAATGTAACAATACAATGTTTTCCTGGTTCATCTCCTATATATGGTTTCAATAGCACGAAAAATAAAAAGGAGGATGGGGAAAGCAAAAAAAAAATCTTCAGCAGCACTATTTTCTTCTACGCCCTCCCACTTTAAAAACCCACGAGCCGCCACTGGATAGGTCTATCGTTTGTTTAAGGTCTTTTAGCATACAAATGTAAGAAATATGTCTGTTTAATTTACAGTTTCCGATCTCTTGTTCCATCTCAGGAAAAACAATAGTTTTATCACATTTTTTGGTAAAGATCGGTTTTATTACTTTGGACCAGATACCGAGCATATTTGATTTTTTCGTTTAAGGGCAATGGGTTGTGTTATTGTGTTTACATTCAATCGCTTCGAGTTCGCTTATCCTATCTAAAAGTTTTGACAACACTTAAGGGCAGTTACCGCCCGATAATAGTGGGGCATCTTTAGAAATGGCTTCATTTCAGTATTTGAAACCAACATTTTCATTTATACAAGTGTCGTGTCGTGTCGTTACCGAATAATTCCAAGGGTGAGTGTATCACTAAACACTTTGTCATCTATTAACCTTTATTAGTTGTGAGTTCAACTCTTTGAACTGAACTGAACTGAACAGGTCACTGAGCACTTTATTTTCTATTAACTTTAATTAGTTTAGTTTGTTACTGAACACTTTGGTTCTATCGATTTATAATAGTTTTAAGATGTATTTCTAGCTTATTTCCTTTTCTCACAGAATACTGTACTGTTTGTTATGAGCAAATGTCCAAGTACAACTGAACTAAATCTGTTACTGTTCATTTTAAATAATATTAAAAAGAGTGTTTCTTATTTAATGTTTTGATTAGTATTAAATGGTTTCTACTAAGTGACTATCCAAACATTGTTTGAATAGTGGCATCAGTATATTTATATGATTTGTAAATTAATTGAGATAGATATCCACGGTATTATAGCGCATTTTTCCTTTCCAGACCATGAAGTGGGTAAATGTTGTTTTGCTTTTCTAGTATCGGGTAGATCGCGCGTTTTTCCCTTTGTACCCATTGCACAACTCAGTACAAGGGGTATAGTTGGATATCTCGCGTTTTTCTCTTGATACCTCGTTCAGACCCGAAGCCTGGACTGTTGTGCGTTTTCCCCCCAGTACCAGGAACAGTACCCAGTTTGATATTTGATTATTGGCCGATAATTAAAGTTATGTAGAGTATCTCTATTTTCATTTACGTTGATTGCTAACATGGCTATTATAACGAGTATCTCTCGTTGAGAATGTGAACAACCTCGTGTGGAAGAATGATTTGTATCGATCTGATAAATTTAAAGTAACAGATAGTAAACAGAGAATAGTTTGATGCATTCGAAGTGTTCGGGGTTACTTTTAACTCCAGGTAGTTAAAGTTGCAATAATTGGAAGCCGCCACCTTGCTCATCAAACTCATGTCAAACTCACCCAACTAGCCGTCCAGTTAGATCAATTATCGTTAAGCCATCTTACCTATTATTAGAGTATGTATACTGTATATCTGCCTCTATATTATATATTTGTTTAAAAAATATATCCTTTCATTTTATGCCATGTGATGTTTGTCGTTTCTTACAATAAAGACAAACAGATCATAAAACTTCTTCTCATAACACTCCAATTTTTTTCACGCAAAGTGGTAATCACCAAAAATTCATTTTTGCTGAACTTTTTTAGTTCGGTAATTAAAGTACTAATAGTTATATTTAAACAAATTAAACTAGTAATGGCAATGACGAAATTGATGCGCGAAGGACAATATTTAATTGAAAACTAAGAGGTGGCCTATACTTTTATCCCACGTAAATGGTAGGATATTGTAAAGGTATATTCACACTTGTTCAACTTTTGATCGTCAAAACGCATGCATCTGTTGAAAGGTTAAACGCATGCGTTGTTGAACGAGAGGCATGCAAGGACGCACGTGAAAAGTCATGACGCGAGAAGAAACGTAGAGCATAGAGTATCTTGATGTGATCTGCAAGTTTTGGCAATAGTTTACAAATTTAATTTGAAGTACTTTAATTACATTAAATTAAATAAATTATATATTTAAAAACAAAAAAAAATATAAATAATTTTGAAAGTAATAAAATTATAAAGTGAGTGCGTACGGAATATTTTTTAGTATATATTTTCCTTTAGTAAATGTATTAATTATTCTAAATAATCCTTTGTCCATACATATTTTATGTATTTTTCCCTTGTTTTCCGAGCTCTTATCAACTCCAGCACAGCAGTACTCGTACCGGCTAAGGTGACAATATCAGATGTCAATTCTTCTATTGGAATTTCTTAAAAACTGATCTACGATGGCGCTAGCGCTATTCCGCAGTCAGCGGAACCAAATTTTTATCGTAAGTACACTACTAAAATTAGGTTTATTGGAACAGATATTTGGTTTCTTAAGTCATGCCAGACTATAAAATATTTCCCTATTTTATTAAAGTTAATATTTCAAAATCTTCAAAAATATGTGATAACTAATTTGGCAAAAAAGAAATGGCTTGACTTAGAAGTCAAACATTTGTACAGTAAAAGGAATATACTTGAAATTCAGGCATACAATCTTTACAAGAAATTAACTTTTAAATTAACTCATGTAGAACATGAATGTTGGTGCACTTTCCAAAGGAATAAGTTCACATCAGTAAATACTAAATTCATTAAAAAAATGTAATCATAATTAAAAAATTCAAAAAAACTCAAAATTGATAATATAAGTAAGTAATATAAGTAATCGATAAGTTTGCAGTAGCGAAAATATGGCAATGTTTGCTGATGATAGCAGCTATTTAACAGGAAATAGAAACATGCAGGGAGCCATTGACACGGTACAGGAAATGCTAAATAAATTTTATAGCTGCTTTACGAATAATAAGTTATCCCTTAACGTGGACAAAACCAGTTTTATTGCTTTTAATCCTCGAACACACACTATAACGGAGTCATATTTACTAAAAATTAACGGTAAATCTATACAGCAAACATCCTGTTCTAAATATCTGGGTGTTCATCTCGATAACAGACTTTGCTGGGATGAACACATAGCTGAACTATGCAAGAAATTAGCTGCTGTCTCATATGCTGTTTATAGGTTGAAACGGGTTGATACCACGGATATTGTGCATTCATATTACTATGCAGAGTTTTACAGTCGCGCTAGGTACTGTTTGATATTTTGGGGTGGGTCGCCTCATCTGACGCGTGTTTTCAAAATACAAAAAAAGATAATTCGAATGATGGGTGGGGTGTCACTACTGGCAACATGTCTACCAATTTTTAAACAATGCAGGATTTTGACTCTACCATCATTATATATTTTGGAGATTATCATCTTTGTTAGGCGAAATTTTGTAGCATTCGTAAAAAATAGTGATGTTCATCACTATGACACACGAGGCTCTGATGAACTTGTTTTACCAATACATTCATCTAAGATAGTTGAACATAATGTTTACTATAGGAGTGTGAAGCTGTATATTAAGTTGCCACAACGATTTAAGCATGTTCAGAATGACTACGAATTTAAAAAATTAGTCCGCGAATTTCTTATAAGTCAAAGTTTTTATAGTTTAGAAGAATATATGTCGTATCAATAATTAGATTCAATGCTTATTTATGTATACAATGTTTATTTGTGCGAGATTATCATTTCATGTATTATTTCTGAGATCGTGTCATTGAACATTCTGTCAATTCTGTCAATCCGACTTAATCATGGATATTTTTATTGTTGTGGGGATTGAATAAATACTTTATTAAATTATATACCTTATCAAGGATTAAATTATTTATTTGTAGGTTTAAATGTTATATATTCTTTGTATGCACAGAAGTGTGGCAATGTGCATGCTCTTGTTTTGACTTTATCCATGCATATTTGTATTGTCTTGAGGATTCAATAAATTATTATTTTTATTATTATTATTATTATAAAATAACCAAAACATAATATTCACGCATGAACTCGAAAACAACGATAGTTTACCATTTCGTAGAAATTTCAGTAGAAACAATAAAAATGTTAGATTTTGATATTCTTAGGAAAAACACCACCACCTCGAGATACATTCCTGACGATTCGAATCATAATTTCCAAAATAAGATGGCTAGTTTAAATTTTATGGTAAATGGATTAATCAATTTTCCTTTAAACAAAGATAATTATACTAATTAAAATTAATTAGGGAGGTATCCGAAGTAGACGGTTATAATAAGAACATTTTAGATAAATTAATTAGAAAAGATAAGTTCAGAAAATTATTGAAATAATCTTCGACTTAAGGATCAGAACAAGAATACATTCATCTTCCGATGATGCCCAATTAACACGAGGGCTAGACAAAATTTTGAAAAAAATGGACATTAAGGTTGTGTACAAACCACATAATAAATTAAAAGTCCTGGGTAATCCAAAGGATAAAGTAGAGCAACATGAAAAGTCGGGGATTTATGAAATTAGTTGTCAAGATTGTGATAGAAGCTATATTGGACAAACAAAAAGATCCATATTAACGAGATATAAAAAAAACACGTTGCCCAACATGCAATCGAACATAACCACAATATAGATATTAGAAATTTAAGACTTTGGATGCATATGAAAGCACTCAAATAAAAAATGTAAGAAAATCATGAACCGAGATAAAGGACCTATTCCGTACAGTCAACTTTTCCAATTATTAATGTAAGGCTCAGTAAACTACACGACTCATGATTTTTGCACGCTTCATTGGGTGGGGTTGTCATATAAATAGAACTTGGTTTAATTTTTAGAATTAGATTAAATCATCTCTTGATGATGCTAACATGGTTAGAGAAACGTACGTCGAGAAGTTTTCAAAAAGTGACTTGGTGTTTAGTGGTAAATCTCTTCGAGTTTAATATCAGATGTATTAATGAAACTGAAATTACACAGTTAACAGTACAAAATAAAATGTTTTTAACGTTTTTTAAAAAACCGTCTTTACTGAACTTGCCAGAAATATCGAATGAAACTAGAGAGAACATGTGAACAGGAGGGAGGCATGCGTCTTAGCCTGCGCTAGAACGCCTGCAGAATAGCAAGTTGAAAGTCACGTTGAACCGAAAAGTTGAAAAAGTGTAGACATAGCATAACGCATATTAACATTTTAAGTACATTTGCAGTTATTAATAATATTAATTAAATATTATATAATATTATATAATATTATATAATATTATATAATATTATATAATATTATATAATATTATATAATATTATATAATATTATATAATATTAATTAAATAATATTAATTAAACATTTGCAGTTATAATTTTACTAAAATAGGTGCTGCGGAGAATATAGATTTTATTTTGCATCATTCAGTTTTTTCTTTGGATAGACTGTCTAATCCAGGCAACAATTGAATTTTTGATACGCTCGCTCCGAGTATACAATTTCTGAGAAATCGTCGTTATAATTCTCACAACTCAGATATTTCAGGAACATAACATATGCGTCATGGGAAACTGTTTATTGAAAATATCAAAAGCAACTTGCAAACTAAAGAAGAAATTATCAGTTTAAAATATTATTTTCACCTCGTTATTGAGATAAAGATATATATTTGCCTACCATTGAATTCTTTATGTTGGTGAGACAAATTACTGTTTGTATGGTTAATGTACCAGGTCTGTAAATATGAAACCGGAATTTGCCCATAGATGGCCATAGCTGTCAATGTAGTTACCGTCAAATCGTGTCATTTCCTTGATGACATCTGACAAAGATTTTCAACACACAACAATACAAGTTTCATACAACAGCATAGTTTTAATAGCTTTGAATATGTCGAATTTTGTGCCTGGAAACTACGATTTGCGAACACCATTGATTTTCTGTTACCATTAGAAGAAAACTGTTGCAGAATGAATTGCATCGAAAGCTTGTCGAAGCTTACGGTGAACATGCTCTTGATAAATCACATCGCTTTGAGTGGTTAAATAAATTCAAAAGTAGCGATTTTGACCGAAAAAGTTTGAAGAGAGCGAATTGTAAGCATTGTTGGATGAAGATGACACTGAAACGCAACAACAACTCGCGGATCAATTAAATGTGACACAACAAGCCGTCTCTATACGTTTGAAAGCCATTGGAAAGATCCAGAAGACGGGAAAATAGGTTCCACATGAACTGAATGAAAAACAGAAGGAAAACCGAAAAACCACTGCGAAATGCTGCTCGCCAGGTGCAAAAGAAAGTAATTTCTCCATCGAATTGTGACTGTCGATGAAAAGTAGATATACTCTGAGAATCCTGCGCGTAAAAGATCATGGGTGAGTCCAGGCGACCTATCGACATCGACTGCAAGGCGAAATCGCTATGGACGGATAACAATGCTTTGTCTTTGGTGGAATCTGAAGGGTGTGATTTATTTTGAGCTGCTAAAACCTGGCAAGTATTGAACGCTACCGACAACAAATGATCGATTTGAATCAAGGTTTTCATGAAAACCGACCAGAATATAAAAAAGTGATAATGATAATGCAGAATCACTCGGTCGTACATCACTCAATACTCTCCTGAAAGAAGTAGGCTTTAAGTACAAAAGGGATGGAGATTATTAATCGAAAGAAACAATATTTCTGCCTTAAGAGCTTGCTTTCTTCGCAAATATATGGAAAATCGTAACAGCACATTCAGACGCCAAATTATATTCCTAGATGAGACCTGGATTTATTCAAAAGGCAACAAAATAAATTCTTGGCAAGACAATAGTGTTAAAAGTGTCCGTAAGCCAGATGGATATGATGGGAAACGTTTTATAATAATTCATGCCGGCTCTTTGAAAGGATTTGTTCAGGGTGCAAGTTTAGTGTTCGTTTCAAAATCTTTGACGTCCGATTACCATGGTGAAATGAACAACACCATATTTCAAAAATGGATGACGACACAGCTAATCCCAAATTTAGAAGAGCCATCCTTAACAGTAATGGATAATGCGCCGTACCATAGTGTACTTCAAGAAAAACATTCCAAATATATATATATATATATATATATATATATATATATATATATATATATATATATATATATATATATATATATATATATATATATATATATATATATATATATATTGTATGCATGTATATGATGTATATGAAATATTTGAAATAATATTTGTAATAAACGTGTAATGCAATTGTATAAGGACCTGTATATTCCAGTGGCGGCTCGTGAGGGAGGGCCTTGGGGCGCCGCGCCTCCAGCATTTATCACGGTAAACAATTTTTCAGAGCAAAACAAAATATTTTATTTCCGTTCAGTTTCTTTCCTTTAGCTCGTTTTAAGATATTATTAAAAATTAAAATCTTCAAATGTAGAACGACACTGTCGACCCATCACACCAAATAATGGGGATAAAAATTCCATCCTCTCGCCACAATTTTTGCATCGTTGGTCGGACGTTTACCTCCACCGACCGTACGACACGTCATCTAATCTCGTCGTTGGCGTTACATGTTTTGTTGGTTGCCAGAATTTGGTGGTTTAACTGCTTTCTAAAACATGCGATTTGGACGTAGATTTCCTGCGACCGAGCGTATCGGTAATTAGTTTTAAACGCTGATTTGACGGGTATGGAGCGTAAGCGTCGCGTATTTCGTTCGCTTCGCGAATACTTGTTTTGATCTGGGATTTGCTGTGTGTGTACACACTGAGTTGTACTTTTTAAATAAAAATAATCAACTTTTAAATGCAAACATGTCTGATTTAAAACAGTTAATAATGCCTAATTTAAGTTTGGAGGAGAAAGCTGAATTAAAAACTAACGGTCGTCCCACGCCCGTGTTAACTTTGAGTCAAAAATAATGTTAAAATAGGGCAAGTTTTTTGCGAAAATTTGACAGTAAACTATACAACAGTATGTTGTGACTATGTGAATATGTGAATGTGGTTGTGAATTTTAATGTTTTCTTGGTTCACCTCCTGTACAGGGTTTCAATAGCATGGAAAGTAAAAAGGGGGAAGGGGAAAGCAAAAAAAATGTCAGCACTATTTTCTTCTACCCCCTCCCACTTTAAAAACCCACCAGTCGCTACTGGCCTATTTCCATACTTTGGTAACGTTTTCATCATATAAAAATCGGTCTCGACAATAATGTTTATAGAGTAAATAAAATGATTTTGACCAATAACAAATTAATTCAATTACTACTTCCCTAAAATTTTCTGATAATTTTTCATGGAGAATTTTGTAGGTTAAAATTGAACGAACAATTTCGGTGATTCGGTGATTCAGATGGGCAGTAAACGTGGCGAGAGTGCCAGAAAGTTGAATACCAAGAATAATGTAGGAGCGAATAGGGTGTAACAGAAAGACACGATGGCAGGACAATGTAACAAGTTATGCTGAAAAACTAGGGCTGAAGGAAATCGATCCGGTTGGAGGCAAAGGTTGATGAAGGTCAATGTTCATTGACGGACTGTAGCGCCCCAGAAAGAACAAGAATGTAGGCAATGAAGGCATTGTAGGCATTACATTACTAATTATTATGAACGTTATTAATTATTTCCGACGCTTAAGTAGCACTTTTTTTGAAGTAAAGAGGTTAATTTATTATTCCAAATGTTTTTATGTTGTCTTGGATGATCGAAAAATGTTAAATCTGACATTTAAAATCAAGCATATAAATACAGTCTGTCAAAAAAGTACCGCGAATTGATGATTTGAAAAGCCCACTTAAAGGAATTGTCAAAATTGTTTTTATCGCTAAGATGGCACAACTGTCCTCTATACTGACGCTGAGTTTGAACGTCATCTGTCATTTAGTTTGTTTACAGTGCTCGATTTTGTCAGTTCATCTCAAGTATGTATTGCGATTTTTACAATGGATAAAAACATCCAACAAAGAATTTCTCTTAAATTTTGCACTGCAAATGGAATTTCGTATGCAGAGTTGCTGAAAATGTTGTAGAAGGCTTACGGTCAGTCGACTTTATCAAAAACACGTACATATGAGTAGTTTAGTGCCTTCCAAAGCGGTCGAGATGTGGTGGAAGATTTGCCTCGCTCTGGTCGGGCATCGACGTCTTCAAATGAAGTTATCGCTAAAGTGAAGGAAATGGTGACTGAAAATCGTCATTTAAGTTAGAGAGAGATAACCGCTGATCTTTCTGTGACTCATGAATCAATTCGTACCATTTTAAGCGATGGTGTGGGCATGAAACGCATTGCCGCTCGACTAGTGCCGAAAGACCTAAATTTTCTTCAAAAACACAATCGCATAGCGTATAAAACGCTTTGTAACTGGTCATGGGTCATGGGTATATGAGTTTGACATGCAAACTAGTCAACAAGTTTCGGAATGGAGCCTTCCAACTGAGCCGAAACTGAAAAAACCGCGTCAAAGTCGATCAAAAGTTAAGGTGATGTTGACTGTTTTCTTTGATCATCGCGATGTTGTGCACTTGGAATTCTTTCCAAAGTCAGACGGTAAATAAAGAATATTATCTGAGCGTTATACGGCGTTTGAGAGAGCAAATTCGTCGAAAAAAGCGAAATTTGTGGAAATAGACTATCATTGTGAACGAATTTCTGGACAAAAACTCAACCAAAACCATCGAACAACCACCGTATTCACCTGATATGGCTCCGGCCGATTTCTGTCTCTTTACAAAACCCAAATTACCGCTTCGAGGCACCCGTTTTCAGTCGATAGAAGACATAAAAGAGAATTCGCGGCGAGAACTGAAGTCGATTCCGGAAAATGCGTTTCAAAAATGTTTTGATAATTTTATTAATCGTTGCCATCAATGTATTAGTTCCGAAGGAGCCTACTTTGAAGGTGATACAGTAAATTTGAATAAATAATAAACTATTGATCTATCTATCACTTTATCTATCACGTTATCTATCACTTTTATTTGTAAACAAAATTTGTGTGACTATAGTTTTGTAAAACGACTTTACATTCTCAAACACTACTTTAAAACTCGTTTAAAAGTCGTTTTACGAAACTATGATAGATAAATGATAGATAACAAAGTAAAAAATTGTTTTATAACACACATTAATTTTCTCGTTCATCACTTTATTCTTATACTAAAAATTATTTTTCCTTTTTAGTTCGGTTTACCATTAAAGTGTGTTTTTAGTTTTTTTAAACTATAATTTTTGACAGAATGTATATCGTTTGACTTACCTTTGTATTCTTCTTTGTGGTAAAGAGATAGTCATTTTTCAGGAAGAAATCTTGAATGTTGGTGGCGTAAATTTTGCTTTTCCTGTCTCTAAATAATTCGTTCGAATACAGAATGGTACTGGAAAGAGTGGGTTCAGCTCTCTGCACTAGCAATTGATGGTTGTCCCCGTCCTTTAACCAGAAAAACGCCTTGACAAACTCGTGAGCTTGCCGGAACGTCATCCCAAGATCCTCGGTAATCCAAAGCTAAACAACAGCAAGTTACTCAATGGATATTTATTCAAAGTTATCCCAGGCTCACCTACCTTGTTTTGACTATCGTTTTTGTCCAAAATAATGAAGGTGTATCGACTCAATTCGAGAAAAGACAGTTCGCTTGGTGTGAAACTGAGCTGGACTTTAATGAAATCTTTTCCGTGATTGGTGGTCACGTATAAAAAGTTATGTCTGACATCGGTAAATACAAACTGAAATTATTAAAAATTTTATTTTAACGAATACATTTTGTGGTGTATCATACAATTGAATTGTATCTGGGGTGATTGTAAAACTTCTCCAAGGTGGCGTAGGTTCCGTTGGGTAGTTTGAACATGTCCGTTTTGTTCTTGTAAGTGTCGCCATCGTCGTACGAGATGTATACGGCCGACGGACTGACCGGCTGTTCAAAGTGACTGAACGCTGGATCCCGAGATAAACAAATAACCACCTTGCTGTTCTCGCCCACCCAATGGACCATCAATTGTTTGTGGGTGTCATTCAGATGGTTGATCTTTAAAAGAAAGAAAAAAAATTGTTTATACTTAAACTCAAACTATTACTCAAACAACTCTAACTCAAACAAGAATTATTCTATTTTTTTTCTTTAAAAAACACATTTCATTTGGGAGAAAAATAAAAACTGGTTTATTCCAAATACAGGGTGCGGAAAAAGTTCCCGTACTTTTTTAAAATATTTCAACTGGCTGTAACTACCAGACAATTCAACAAATCAACAAAATTTAAAAACAAAAATCTTTATTAGACCCGTAAAAATAACAATAAACAAAAAAAATTACAATTGCTCAAAATTGCCCCCTTGGGCGTCAATACATTTACGAAGTCGCTTGCGAATGTTTCCGACGATGCTCGCACACTGATCCATTGTAATTTCGCCCCAGGCGCGCGTCATAGGCACTTTCAGCTGGTCAACCGTGACGTAGCGTGTAGCCGAAGTTTTTTGCTCCAGGATGGACCACACCGAGTAGTCCATCGGGTTAAGATCCGGCGAGTTAGGCGGCCAAACATCTTTGCCCCAAAAGCCGGGAAACAGCTCTTCGCAGACAGCAATTGTCGAATTGGCGGAATGCGCCGGCGCTCAGTCTTGCTGAAGTGTGAATTCAGCTGGGCCAAAGTGCTGCGCCGAACACGGCTCCAGTACGTCGCGGAGGAGACGCTACATTGATCTTGACGTTCCGCTCGATGAAGACCAGTGGCGTCTTTCCGGTAGCGCAGATCCCGGCCCAGACCATGACGGGGGCCGATGGTTTTTGCAGCCGCGGTCTTCTGCTGACCTTTCCTGAGCAGTTGACGGCGATTCTGACAGTTGTGGAGCGGCTCGACGGTAAAGATCTTCCCGTCGGTGAAGAGCACTTTCGACAGGCGAGCACCACCGAGCAGACGAAGCATCCGACGAGATTTCTCGAGTCGTTTCGCCTTCATCGCGTCGTTGAGGAAATGGACGAGAGCGATCTTGCAGCTGCGCAGTCCCAGCTTCCTCCTGACGAATGCTTTTCTAATCAACGCCGAGCTCTTTCGCCATCTTCCGCATCGAACACTCCGGATTTCGTTGAATTCGGCAACGGACCTTCTGGACGTTCTCCGGAGTGGTCGCGGTGGTTGGACGACCGCTTCGAAGACGGTCCGCA
Source organism: Cosmopolites sordidus (assembly GCA_031761425.1). Lineage (NCBI taxonomy): Eukaryota > Metazoa > Arthropoda > Insecta > Coleoptera > Curculionidae > Cosmopolites > Cosmopolites sordidus. The sequence goes on along the minus strand of JARFXV010000356.1, from coordinate 647,196 downwards.
GTCCCCCGGTCTCCTCATAACGCTTCACGGCATCGTACACGGTTTGCTTCTTGTAACCAGTCGTGCGAACAATGTCAGCCGTCTTCATTCCTTGTTTGTGCAATTCGACCACAGTGATACGCTGATTTTCACGAGACATAACTTCAACGTATTGAAAGTAAATAGATAATTACGACACATTCTGGGCCAAAATTAAACAAGGAATTCAATAAAACCATCAGAAATGACAAATAACTTAATTAACTAAGCCAAAAATGCATAAACAAAAAAGTACTTGAACTTTTTCCGCACCCTGTATGCACCATCGCAATTCCACATTTTTCCCATCTCTCTGGCAAATTGTGGATGCCCTACCAGAAAACCATACACCTTTTGAGTCATCCGGTCATCGAGCCATTTTTCGACATCTCCGTAATGCAATTATTTTATTGGAACCCTCGGTGTGAAACACTAAACTCGAAGAGATTTACCACTAAACACCAAATCACTTTTTAAAACTTCTCGACGCACGTTTCGCTAACCATGTTAGCATCATCAGAAGATGATTTAATCTAATTCTAAAATTAAACTATGTGCTACTTATATGATAACCCTACCCAATGAAGTGTGTAAAAATCATGAACCGTGAAGTTTACTGAGCCTTACATTAATAACTGAAAAAGTCGACTGAATGCGTATGGGTCCTTTATCCCGGTTCATAATTTTCTTACATTTTTCTATTTGAATGCTTTCATATGAATCCAAAGCCCTAGTGTTATTAACACTTTTAATTAGTCTTAAATTACTATACCTATACTATTATTATATCTATATTTGTGTTATATGTTCGATTGCATGTTGGGCAATACAAGATTGTTCATTTCTCCCATATCTAATGTGGGCAATTTGTTCTTTAAATCTCGTTAATACGCATCTTTTTGTTTGCCCAATATACCTCACTAGTTTCGTAAATCCCCGACTTTTCATGTTGCTCTACTTTACCCTTAAGATTACCCAGGACTTATATTAATTTATTATATGGTTTGTACACAACCTTAATATCCACTTTTGTCAAAATTTTGTCTAGCCCTCATGTTAATTGGGCAGCAAACAGTATTACCATGAATTTTTTTTCTAATCCTTTTAAAAAGTCGAAAATTCTTTCAATAATTTTCTAAACTTATGTTTCTTAATTTATTTATCTACAATGTTCTTATTATAACCGTTTACTTCGGATACCTCCCTAATTCATTTTAATTCTTTGTTATGATTATCTTTGTTTAAAGGAAAATGAATTAACCTATTTACAATAAAATTTAAACTAACCATCTTGTTTTGGAAGGTATGCTTCTAGTCGTTACGAATGTATCTCGAAGTGGTGGTTTTTCCTAAAAATACCAAAATCTAACCTATTTGTATTGTTTCTACTGACTAAAACATCCAGAAATGGTAAACTATCGTTGTTTTCGAGTTCATGCATGCATACTATGTTTTTGGATTTATTATTTAAGTTCTTAATAAAATCATCTAATTTTTCTTTTTTTTTTTAGTCAAAAATTGGAAAAACGTCATCCACATATCTTAACCATACCTTCGGAAAGTAAATGAATTCATCTTTCGCCTCTAGTTCAAATTTACTCATGAATAAATTGGCTAAGAACGGTTACAGAGGATTGCCCATTGCCGTTCCTTCTTGTTGTTTGTAAAACCTGTTATTAAGCTGAAAACAATTTTGCTTCATACATAATCTTGTTAAGGAGATGTATTCAGAAATAATCTTGTTATTAAATGCAGTTTAACTCGAACTAACTCCCTCAGGTACTTCAAGGTATGTGGAAACGAGACACCCGGAACCAACGATGTTACGTCAAAGGAAACCAAGACCTCACCTTCCTGTAGATGTGTTTTTGGCTTTGTGTTGTCCTGTTCTGTGATAAACTGAACAAAATAATTGTTGAACTCAACCGTAATTGTTGGAAGTGTTTCATGGAAAATGCGAGAGACATTGATTAAAACAAGTGGTAGACGTAAGAGAGCCAAGTCTGGTGAGTACAGCGGTTGGGCAAGAGTTCCTCTCCAAGTGCAGAAATCATGTCTCTGACCGCATTCGCTGTGTGTGATGGACCACTATCGCGTTGCAAAATCACTTTTCTTTGTCTTGTAGCTAATTCTGGTTGCTTTTTCATCAATACATGGTTCAAATTGACCATTTATTTATGGTAGCGAACTGCATTATCGGTTCCACCTGGTTTCAGAAGCTCATGGTACAGTACACACTTCTGATCCCACGAAAGGCACAGCATTACCTTCTTTCCAAAGCGATTCGGTCTTGCGGTCGATGTTGATGGTTCTCCCGGGTCAATCCATGATTTTCGGGTTTTCGAAATGTATCAATTTTTCGTCTCCACTCACGATTCGATGCGAAAAAGTCTTTCAAGCCGAGAAAGCATGGCATGCAGATGATCACAAATGGTTCGGCGACCAACATTTAGCCTGTCTCAAAAAGCATTTGTTGTTGAGTTTGCATATCATCTTTTTCCAACAATGCTTGCAATTCGGCATCTTCAAATTGTTTGGGTTGACCTAGGCGTTCTTCATCTTTCGAGTCGAAAACAGCTCACTAGCTGGACTAAATATAAGTATTGGTACAGTTAGTGCAATTTCGAAAAAGTTGAAGAATAACGAAATCTTAAAATCACTAAAGAAAAAGCGCCTACATCGAAAACGAGTAACTAATCTAGATCATCTTGATGTGGGCTCAATTCTCAATCAAATCTATGAAATGTATGCAAAAAGTGAGTAGATTTTGTATTGTAGATGAGATGTATTTTATAATGATAATATTGTATTTTCATAAAATTTTCTTGAACTATTTTAGACCAAACGATTAATCTTGAAAGTATTCATGAAAAACTAAAGAACATACAGCTAGCTCTTTGATGGACGTAAAACTTCGCTTCATACACTTCTAAAAGAAATTTTCAAATGAAGTAAGGATAACACTGGGGAACAGCAATTTTGTTGACTTGGATCTGTGACTTGTTTTTGACTAATTTTTCATCTCTGAATTCAAAAATATTCAGTTTTTCTCTATCACGCCAAGTTCTTAAGCTACAGCATACCCCTCATTTTACCTTAAAAGTGTGCATACGAAAGGAAATAAGGTGAGATCTGACCAAATAGATTAGAATATTTTATTCATACAGAGGTTAACATATTATTAAAAGTTAAATTGTGTTTATACAAAAAATAAATAAAAGATATTATGGTAAACATTTCTTCTTATAGCTTTTCCTGGAGTGTTCAGTTGTGGACATTCTCGCTTGATGCTTCAACAGTAGTCCGCCATCATACTGTTATCCCATCTACCTTGATACCGCGCTTCCATAACCTTTAGATCTTGGTGGAATCGCTCGCTCTGTTCATCACTAACAGCACCAAGATTTTCGGAGAAGTTAGCAAGATGACTATGTAAGAAATGCAGTTTGATGCTCATGTTGCAACCAAGCTTTTAAAGCTCTCCAAGAGTTGTTGAACAATTTCGATGTAATTCGGGGCTCGTGTATTTCCAAGAAAGTCTTTAACAATATTTTTAAAAGCCAACCAGCATTCCTTTCAAGTTCGGTCATTGTTTCAGTGAAATTTTCATCTTTAACGAGTTGCCGAATCTGTGGACCATCAAACACACCAGCCTTAATCTTTTCATATGACAGGCTAGGGAATGCCGAAATGATATACTTAAGCAGTCTCCTTCAATTGACAAAGCCTTAACAAATTGCTTCATGAGACCTAGTTTTATATGCAAAGGCGGAAATACAATGTTTTTTCTGTCGACAAGTGGCTGATTTAAAATGTTTGGATCACCAGGTCTTAGGTTAGATCTTGACGGCCAGTTCGATTGCACCCAATGCTTCTCACGAGCTCTGAGATACTCTCAGGGATACTTGGTATACCCGCGTTGGTGGCCAAGAAGGAAACAGACCATTTTAAGGTCAACACAGATGTTGATCGCAGATACGCAGATCTCATGCGTAACTGACCGAACTAGTTTTGGATGACGCAACGTCACTCACGCCCCCACTCCTAGGTCGAAGAAGGTTCGCCGGTAGGAGAGCAGTAGTGACTTGTGTGATTCGCCAAGCTTAGTCGGATGCGCAGCAATTGTGGAGAAAAAACTTGACGTGATAGAAAAAACTAAATAAAGCTTTGGAATTAGCATGTCAATTTACGTATAAGACAGCTTAAATATCGAACTCAACAGAGATTATTTTTCAAATTGTTCCCTAGTGTAATCTACGTAGGGGCCTGATGAAACTTCCAGATATTGCATTTAAACGAATCCAGTTTTTGAAGATGTATCAAAATATCAAAGACGAATCTCTGACTTTGTTTATTTGGCTGAAACATGGATATTTCAAAATGGTACACTGATGGACAAACCTGCAACTAGGGCATGGACAAAACCAGAAATAGCAGAATGACTGACAAAGCATAATATTCTTTTTGAAAACACTGAACTACTGTAAATCATTATTCGGTAAGAAATAATTAAAAGGACAGGTTTGTGTTTTATAATGTTCTTTTCTAGGAATAAGCCTAAAAAAGAATATGTGGCAAATCATATGGCTGAAGAGAATGGCCACAAAGTGTTATGTCTTCCCCCTTATCACTGCACATTCAATCCTATAGAATTGATATGGGGCGTGGTCAAAAATTATTACAATCGTCATATAAGTCGAGATAAAAGAACGATTGATAACTATTTGGATATGTGGAAAGCAGCTCTATCAACAGTTACACCACAGATTTGGATGAACAGCATCAGGCATACGAAGAGAAGAAGAGATTGAAAAATGGCGGAATCGCGAAAGAGTATTTGATAGACTAGAAGTTAATCCCCTAATAATTTACTTGAACAGCTATTCAGATACTGAAAGTTTTTTTAGTGATAGTGCATGATTAAACTTTATGTGAACTAAATGAAAAGCCGTTCTGTTCACAAGCACCAATTTCGAAACACATTTTTGAGTAAAACTTTCAAAGCAAAAACTTTTCGTGTTACTTTTTCATTTACAGTTTCATCGATCATACCTGCTTTATACCAGCTTCAAAACCATTGGAACTTGTGTGGCCATAGACGACGAGTGGCCCGGCCGCACACTTTTATGGTAGGGCTTCGTAGTATGAAATTGCAATTCGAAAGTTTTTTCTTAATTAAACAAAATGGTGGATAAACTTAAAAAGATTTACTACTAAACATTAAAATTACTCGACGCGCGTTTCGCGGAGGAGGTGATTCAATGCGAAAAGTGGTCAATGTACAGTATTTCCATGCACTAATTAGTAGGGGTTTATCACACATCATGGCGAAAATTTTAAAAATATGTATTTGTAAACATGACGTACCATACGATAACAATTTCTATCTATTATCAAGAGCTTTTTATCTATTATGAAGAATCTAGATTGACTCATCTTTTGATGATGCTAACATGCTTAGCGAAACGTGCGTCGAGAAGTTTAAAAAAGTTATTTGGTGTTTCACGCCGAAGGTTCCAATAGAAGAATTGAATTGAAGCGGTTTTATTTTCATTTAATTGTCCTTCCTTTTATATTAAAAAAAATAGATCACTGTATACACAAAACGGTTATTCACAGTAAAGTGCCGACACTATTAATTTCCGGATAATAGATTTATCAATTTCTTTCGATATTAATAGGATGCATCATTTAGTGGTTATCTAAAATATGTTGGTTAAAGATGATAACAATTCTTCCTAATTTGACCTCAGGATTTCACATTTTTTTCTGATTCATACTTGTAAAACGCTTATCGATGTATATTTTGCACATTGACAACTGATTCTAATTACGGTCATATCAAATATACTTTGTTTTGGTTAAATCATCATTCTTTTTCAAAATGAGTCATGTAAAGATGCTTTCTACATTTTATTAGTCGCCAATTAAAATAAAAATATACTGAGAAACAAAAAGAAAAGCCAAACCCAATATTTATATCAACAAATTGAAAATATACTCACTCAATAGCAACAATTTCGAAACTGGAATACGCGTAAACTTTCACAGAAATGTAATTTCCATAATATTTTTTACTACATATATGGGAAATGTGTTGGATATATATATATATATATATATATATATATATATATATATATATATATATATATATATATATACTTGGCTTTTATCGACTACGAAAAAGCATTTGATTCCATCTCAAAGCATGCGATAATGGATGCACTGCTTAGGCAAGGTGTAGAGAGAGCCTAGAGCCTATTGGAGCTACAGCCATAATTCACCTTGATGATCTTGAAGTGGGAATTAATGTAGAACGAGGTGTACTTTAGGGTGACACAATATCGCCTATTCTTTTCTCGGTTAGCCTTGAAGAAGTATTCCGTAAACTGGATTGGGGACAGGATGGTGTAAAGATCAATGGTGCAAACTTAAATCATCTTAGATTTGCAGATTATATTATTCTCATTTCACAAGACCCAGAGGAGCTGCAAAGACGCATATAAGAACTGTAAAGGGCTGGCGAACCATTTGGTTTGAAAATAAACCTGAAAAAGAGTCAGGTTATGTTCAATAACTTCGCTCAGGACAGAAGAATTTCAGTTTTAGGAAAGGATTTAGAGATTGTGGACAGCTTTATATATCTTGGGCAGAGAATTTCAATGGAGGGGAATACCGCCCGGGAGGTGGAACGGCGTGTTAAATGTGGCTGGCAGGCATATGGTAGGCTCAACATAGTGTTTAAGAGCAGACTCCCACTTTGCCTGAAAATAAAAGTCTTCTATCAGTGCGTTTTACCCGTTATGACATACGGAAGTGAAACCTGGACACTCACATCGCAATCAATTCAAAAACTTCGGGTGGCACAGAGGGGAATGGAAAGATGTATGCTTGGCATTACAAGACGAGACAGAAAGCCCTGCGCATGGATCAGGGAACAAACAAAAATCTGTGACATCATTGGAAGAGTAAAGCAATTGACATGGAGATGGGTAGGCCATATAGCGAGGCGATGGGACGACAGATGGACCAAGGCAATCCTGGAGTGGATACCGCTTGATCGCAAACGTCCGCGAAGAAGACCGAAAGCACGATGGATTGATGACATCGTTAAGTATATTGGACCCGAGTGGCAGAGGAAAGTCCAGGACCGTGAAAGTTGAAAGCATGCTGAAGAGGCCTTCATCCTGCAGTGGATCGATACAGGCTGATGATGATAATGATGATGATTTCTTAATGAGGCAAATTTATTTAGGAATGATTATTATTTATTACTATGAATACTGTTACCAAACTTGCCAGTTTGATTGAAAACTTTGAAAAATTGAATGTTTTGAATATATCAATACAAGAAGATCACAAATGCATCCACTGACTCAAAATGACAAAGTATAAATAAACATAGTAAGGCAGAGGATATAGACGAATATCAGGCAGGGTTTAAAAGTGGACGATCTACAATAGATCAGTTGCTCACTATCCGTTAAAGAATGGAGAAAACAATAGAATTTAATACTGCTTTTCTCCTAATGGTTTAAATCGTTATCGCGGACTAGTGCTGATAAAATATGAACTTATATTGTTGATATAGCAAAAGTTTTCCGTCCGTTCACCACTATCTTAAAGTAAACATGGGCCGCCGTAGACATTGTACTGATGAAGAAAGGCATTTAATTTAGCAAATGAGAAGTCAAAACAAATCTTACGAATTTATTATGAATGCAAGTGAACGGTCACCATGTGTAATTACTAAAATTTGAAAAAATCACGTATTATCCAAAAATAATATGACCGGAGAGGCCGTCGAAGAAAAACGAGCAAAAAATGGATAATCGCATCGTACGCGAGGCTTTTAAAGGATACTTTTGCTACACTCAGATCAAAAAATCTTGACTTAAGTATCAACACCAAGACCAACAGAAGACCATGTACGATAGAAAGTTCCTTTTTTATGTAAACAGAATTTAAAGCTATCGTTAAAATTCGAGAAAAGAAACTATAGTGAAGATCCCCAACTTAACTGGAAAAACATTTTTAGCGACGAAACTAAAATTAATTTATTTGATTCTGTAGGCAAATTCTATGTGAGAAGATATATTAATGAAGTATTCAATCCAAGTAACACTTTGGGTACCTTGAAGCTTGATAAGGTGGTAGTAACATCAATCTGTACATATAAAAGAAAATATTACAAAAGAAATTTTCTTAGGAATCTTAGACAATGGTTCTACCTTAACGCTGAATAGAATATGCCCTTATAGTAGGTCTACCAATAAGATGTGATGAAGCAGTGGTTCGACAGGAAACATAAATCCGCTCGAGAACCTTTGGAAAGAGTTAAAACGACGTATTGTTGGTAAAAAAAAAGCAACATAGAAGATATTGTGGCAAGAAATTCAGACAGCTTTGTTTTCAATATACAGGGTGTTTGGTGCATCGTTTGGCAAATTAAAATGGCCGATAGCAGGGGTCTTTTGCTATCTCCACAGCCTACATAAAGCATTATTGACCCAACAGATTTTTTATGTTAATTTTAAAATTTGTTTTTGAAAAATTCCAAGGCAGCATTGAAACTTGAATTTTAAATAAAATATTGGTATATCCTCCAAATTATTATTATTATTTTAATTTTAATGTGTAATGTTGTATGAAAATCAAAATTACATGCAAGCGACATCTAGATTTTTTATGGACTCGCAAAGTTTTTGGAAGTAAAAAAATATTTTTATTATAAAAATAAATTTTAAGCTCAACTTTAAACTGCATATAAAAAAAACTAAAAGGTATCATGTTCTTCGAATTATTTTTAAAAAATCTCTGGTTTATCCTTTTTCTAACGGTATGCATTCACCCCATAAAAATGTTTTACTTACTTCACTAATTTGCTAACTTTGTGTATCGGGACGCATTAGGCTGACATTCGATATGCAGGATAAAAACTTGTTTTTGTGTAAACACGTGCAAAACTGTTGTCTGCCTCATATACAGTGGAATTGCATCATCTGTCTATCTCTTTAATTAGATAAACGGAAAACCAACTCAAAAACGCGCGCCGTGATTTCAGTTCTTTTAGTCGACATTACTTACCTAATCGTCTCAACGGGGATAATTACCTTGAGTTCCTGCAAAGCGTCTTACCCGAAATGTTAGCTGAGGTTCCAATATTTAAGACAGGAGTATTGTGTTTCAAAATAACAGTTGTCCTGCACACTGGAGCTTAACAGTCAGGAAGTATTTAAATAATATTTTCCCAAATTCTTGGATTGGGAGGGATGACGCTATTCCATGGCCTCCACGGTTCCCAGACCAAACTCCGTTGGATTTTTACATCTGGGGACGGGCAAAAGAACTTGTATACGTCACAGAAGTTGAAACTAGAGAAGATTTATTCCAACGCATAGAAGCGGTTTTCGTCATAATTTAAAAAGAAATTCTTTTACGTACTACTACAGTAGAAATGAGGCGAAGATTGCGCGCGTGCATACGCAACGGAGGTCATGCAATTCGAGCAAGATTTGTGATTAATTAAAACATTGATTAAGATTTTATTTTTTAAGTCTAAGGGACATTAGTACCCTATGTAAGAAAGAGATAGCAGCCAGACTTCACTGCGCAAGAGTAAGATAGCATTTTCTACAAACTTTGCGTATGTTATTTACGCAAATAAGTATATCGAATATCAGCCTAATGCGTCCCGATACACAAAGTTAGCATAGTACTGAAGTAAAAAGTGTTTATGGTATGAATGCATACCGTTAGAAAGAGAATAAACCAGAGATTATTTTTTTAAGAATTCGAAGACCAAGTTAAGTATTCCGTTCTCATGAGAACCACCGCGTCAGCATGAACTTAGGCTCCAAACCGCACAGATGAGAACCACAACATCAGCATTACCTTGAGAGTCATCACGCCACCGGATGGTCCCGTAGGAACTGCAAGGCAAACACATTTTAAAGTATAAATGATGTATTCACATTCAATATTGTTAATTCTTAGTTAAGCTGTAATTTGATAAAGACCTATTTTTGTAAACCATTTTCAAAATAACGTTTCTAAAAACGAAGTCTGCCGAAAAAGTTCTTTAAGTACCATGATCGTTTTTGGTTTATTTTTTATATGCAATTCAAAATTGAACTTTGAATTTATTTTTACATCTTCCAAAAACTTTGCGAGTCTATAAAGATCTGTAATAAAAATTACTCTTATTTTTTGACCACATAATTTTTTCTGCGTATGAATAAAATAATTATTTACAGACTAATACGAAGGTTGCTATTAATGTATCCGGAATAATAAATAAAAACAAATATTTATCATTGAAAATGATTTTATTGTATTTCAAAATATTTTCCTCCTTTTTTGCATATGCTTGAACCAATTTTCATAGCACTTTTTCCATTCCGATTGAGGTATCTTTTTTTTATTTTGAACGCATCGACCGCTTTTTCTGGTGTCGAAATTCATTGACCACGCATTTTATTATTCACGAACGGGAGCAAAAAGAAATCATTGGGTGCCAAACTTAGAACTGTACGGCGGATGACCCATCAATTCGATCTTTTTACCAGTCAAAAATACTGAGTTGTTTGGTCCGATATGTGAGAGCTCGCGTTGTCATGGTGAAGAACGATCCTGGGTCACTGGTTGTTCCGTCCAGTATTCCTTCAAAAATTTCTGGCAAACACATTGTATACCATTCAGAAGTGACCGTTCTACAATTCTCTAGTGGCGCACCCATTCATCCAAAAAAAAAAACAGACGACCATTTGCTTCGAAATGCTCCTTGCGCCAACAACTTTTGTTGGGTTTGGTTCATTTTGAAAGGCCCATACAGTCGACTGCGGTTTACTTTCGGGCTCATGCGTATAGATCCAAGATTCGTCACCTGTGTAGATGTTATACACAGCTTTTGACGCACCACGATGATTGTTTGAACATTTCTTTGCACCAATCGACACGAGTCTTATTTTAAATGATTACCAAATTATGCGGAATCTAACGCGTACAAATCTTTTTCACGGCTAAATGTTCATGTAAAATCTTATACATGCTGGTCATACTAATGCCCAGGGATGCTTCAATCTCACAGTATGTCACATGACGATCTTGCTTTATCAGTTCGCGCACAGTATCGAGCATGGCACAACAACAGATTTTGATCGATGCACTGTTGTTGAGATAATCCACGTCGAAAATCGTAGTAAATCATCGCACGAAAATTTTCACGAACTAATTCCATTTTTTGACTGAGATGAAATTTTCAATTCACTGAACAACACAAATAGCGTCTGTATGCCAAAACGGTTTGAGTACGTATACAGTCAACAATATTCCCGATGATTGGAAGAAGGGATTAATAATTAAATTACCAAAAAAGGAAGACCTACGCATTTGTGACAATTGGCGTGGTATAACGTTACTACACAATCATTACACGTTACAGCACAAATCATCGTAACAAGATTGGTAGGACATATAAAGGCAGAAATGTGTCCAGATCAAGCCGACTTCAGCCGGAGTCTTTCATGTACTGATCACATAAATACTGTCACGATCATACTAGAACAGTCAGCTGAATGGAGATCGCCACTCTACTTACTATTCATCGACTTTGAGAGGGCATTGGACAGTTTAGCACACCCTGCCTTACGGAAAGTTTTAAAACAAAAGGAAATACTGGAGAGTTCTGTTGTAGCCCATTGTGGATAATAGAAACAAATAATTTGAAACTTTTACTAGTGTGTGTCTAGTCTCCTCTTCTCTTCAATGTTCTGCTAGATTATGTTCTTAAAAATATCAACAAAGATCAATACGCCATCCAGTGGACCATCAATACTAACTTGACGGACCTTGAATACGCGGATGACATATGCCTTATGTCGCATCAATACAACAATATGGTCCATATGCAAAACAGACTTGCAATGGAAGCCCAGAAAGTAGACCTGAAAATCAATGTAACAAAGACCCAGTTGCTGAGAATCAACACCACAAATTTCAGCACTTTCTTCCTCAACTGGTCACCCATAGACCAATAGTAAGATACATATTAAGATGTGGAGAGTTTTACATACTTGGGCAGCATTCTCACAAAAAAATGGAGGTGCAGATCATGATGTCAAAAGCAGAATACAAAAAGCTCAACCAGCTTTTGGAGCTCTGGCAGCTGTATGGAGATCAACACAAACAAAACTTCGTATATTTAACACCGATGTTAGGGCCGTCTTGCTCTACGTATGTAGAAAAGATGGAAAATAACGAAGGCTATAACAAAAAAAAAACTTCAGGTCTTCATAAATAAATGCTTGTGAAAAATACTCTGTATATTCTGGCCGAACAAGATTCGAAACGAAGACTTGTTCTATCTATATATAGACTTGGAGGACCACTATTAATAACAATATACAATCAACAATGTATTCATTAAAATTTATTTGCTTGACCCAATCCTCCATTGTTCCTAGGCTGATTGAGGTATGGCCTTCAGCGAATTTTCTTTTATGACCTCAACTGGCTCTAAACGCCTTCCTCGAAGTGGTAATATAGCTTCAGGATCAGGAAAAAAGATGGGATCATATGTATGGCAACGCGTTTCATGCCCAAACTTTCACTCATAATGTTATAAACGGACTTAAAAGATATGTTCACATCTTCAACCAACTCACTGAGACTGGTACGACGATTTTCGAGCTGCAGTTTTTTTTATTTCGTTCGTATACAATGAAGGTCTATCGCGCTCAAATTGGTCATCGTAACTAGGCATAGTGCTGCCATCTTACAGCAGAAAACATAAAAATACAAAATATTTTATGCGGGCTTTGTAAATGAGAAATTACCAGTACTTTTTACACACAATGTATATTAATAAGGTTCTGTCACTCATTTTATTGGCCACCACTGTATATTTAACGATTTCAAGAAATTGTATTTAAAGATGCCTAAATATTGCCATAGAGTAAAATACATGTAAGATAGGTATTAAAAGTTTTTGGCTGGATTATTCAAAGTTGTGCAATAGTCATATTTTCCTATGATTTTAATATGCTCCAATATAATTATAAAATTAATTCACAATTCCCCCTCATTAAGAAATATAATTCAATAAAGAAAAGTCCATCAAGTGTCGGCCTTTTAACGCCACTTCCTTTGTCAACTGTCAGCCAACCAGCATAAAAGCCCATAGATAGTGGAACTTTTAATGCTCTAAATAGGTTTAATGGGTTATATCCGATCAAGCAAACGTTCTGATGTTTAAAATTATTTACCTACATTCTAGATAATTCCGCGGATAAGAAACGTTGTTTTTATTCGATCCTTTCATCAGTAATGACGTTAAATAAACGATTTGATCATTATTAAATATATAAAACATATTTTTCGATATGCGTGCTTGATGTTGGATAAGTAACGAGTATAAATATATTCCTGCTAAGCGGGGAATTCCCCTTTTTTCTTACTGATGCTTGGTTGTTAAGTGAATTTATAAATCATTCGAAAAAAACACGGAATTTTAGATGCCGGAAATACACTTGCAACTGCGTCATTTCATATAAAGCGTGTATTAACTTGTAAAAGTACAAACAATTGTTTTTTTCCTCTAAAATTTTGACGTTGCATTTCATAAATGACCTTTGATGTTTAGCCTATTTCTTTCAGAATGCGAAAACAATCACAAATATGAAAAAAACAAAACAATTCCCGATAATATGGCAATATTTTACTTAAAAAAAACGTAAAAACAATGGTCTCCTAGTGATTAAATTTTTTCTACAGTGCTTAATAAAAACATGCTTACCTTAGTGGAAGGGTCCACCGCGTCTGGAACTGAAGTTGCTCTTTTATACCTCTGAATACCATCACTTTTTGGACCGTTATCTTCTTCGGCGACAAATTCGTAAATTCGATTTATTGGAGGTTCCCGATTGCCGTGTATGGTTTTTATATGTTTTTCAATGTCAGCATTTGTATTTACCACGAAATAAAGTGCACATATTAAAAAAACAAATATAAAATTTTTTCGACACATTTCAGCGACACGTACTCTCTTGTCGATCAGCTGTGAACGACTACAAAAACAAAAGGGAAATATTTGTGGCTTTTGCTGTGTCAAGTATGTCAAACATCGAAACCTTTTCAAGCGTATTTTAGTGACTATGGATTGTTCCAGAAGTTTAATAAATCGATTTTCTATAAACGTTATTAGTGTTATAATTTTAAACTTTAACTTGTATATTCTTATACCGTATTAAATTTTAATTGAATTTTAAGATAACATATATAAATATTAGACATAAATTTTGCTTTCTTACGTCACTGCTAATGTCATTTATCAATTGGATTTTTTTATAATGTATTAATGCCTTCAATATTTCTTGTTTTCTCAGGTTCAGGTGAATTTTTCTAAAATACTTTTCCTTTCTCTTGTCAGTTTTTTCCACAAATTTTCATTTTAAACATTTGCAAAATGGATGGGATAATTGACAAAGTTCCTGAGCAAGAAAACGTTGAAAGTGATTGTGTTACAAGCAAAAATGAGGCGAAAAGCGACGATGATCAACAAAGGGATGAAAAAACTGCTGGAGACCGAAATATCGAAACGTCTCAAGAAGAAACTTCTAAAGCTAACAAACATGAAGATGTACCTGAAGATTTTTTTGATGACTTTATGAAGCCAGATTTTATGGATGGCTTGGACATAGTCGATGAAGATGAAGAGGAACCAGAGAAAACAGAATCCTTTAATGAAGAAGGACAAACCGACAATGATAAAAATATTAAAGTAGAGGATAAGAAAACCGAGCTGGCCCCAACCAAGGATTTAACTAACAGAAAACGTGGGGACGAAATTAAAAGAGGCCGAAGTCGAGAAGAAAAATATAAGGTATTAGATAAGGAAAAAAATAAATCAAAAAGTACTAGAATTAAGACTGGTAAGACATCCATTGAGACAAATCATTTAGACATTCGTAGAGACCCAGACAAAACCAGGGAGGCAATACAAAGAGATAAAATTAAAACTGCCAAAGATAAAGAAAAACGATTAATTACGGACATTGTGCAGACAGGTTTAGTTCCACCAGGTATGGAATTGGAAGTTGACTTAAATGTAGTTCAAAAAATGGAATCAATTGACAAAAATCTGCCTGTGAAGGATTTAAGAGAGAAACTCAGACCTAGAAAATCAAGCAGATCAATTGAAAGATCAGTGAGACATAATGAGCGTCAAAGTATTTCAAAGACGGTAAGGAAAAAGTCTTCTTCTCCAATTCCAAGGAAAAGACTGAGATCTCCAGTAAAGGAATTTAAAACGTTTGGCGGTCGTAGTTATCAAAAAACTAAAGTAGAAAAAGACCAAACAAGGAGAACTGGGAGAGAGAGTCTCATTAGTTTATCTCCCAGTCCAATGAACGGTCATACACTGTACAGATCTAGTTCACCGAAGAGAAGGAGCTACAGGAGCAGCTTTAGGAGAACCCCAACATTTAGTTCAAGAAGGAGTCCAATTTATAGAAGAAAATCTAAAAGCAGGACACCAATATCTAAAAGAAGACCTTCACGAGATCACACATCATCTGTTTATCAAAAAAGGAGTTTGAGTCCAAGGAACCGGGAAAGAAGATATATGTCAAGGCCCAGGAGGGATGAGAAACCATCATTTTTGGAAGAGTTAGCTGTCAAATTGAACCAATCAAACCAGCAGGAGCAAGGGTCTTCTTCAGCTTCTACATTTCCATATGGGACTCTAGCAGCATCAACGTACATTAGGGATCTAGCTCCCACACCAGTGCCAGCACCAGAAAGCTCATATTTTTCATTAGGTCACAGAGATCAATCTCAAGGGTGCTTGATCCCAACACAAGACTATGATATGTATGATATGAATTTTTTTATTGGAGAGTCTTCTTTATCTGAACAACAGAAGGCTAATGTTTCAGCTCAGTATCATTCCACTGCTAGGAATGCCTCATCAAATGGATACCAAGATGAATTTGCCAACACATCAAAAGTAATTATCCCTGTATTTTGATTTTTAGTATATATTAAATTATTTTCTGATTTTTTTAGTTATTTGAAGACAAGAGTATAAACCTTAGCGACTTTTTGGCAATCACAGCTAAGCCTCAAGGTGTGCTTTTTTTTATTTTTATTTCATAAGAGTCAAGACGTTGGCTATAGTTTTTTTTAAGTACTATCCTGACTTTCGAAAATGGTTATACAAACTTTCAGTGCTAAACTCAGTTTCTGTCAATCTCTCTGGTCTGAAGGTAATTTGTACATTATTGCGATGGGTTTTAAATGTTTGTTATATTCACATATACACAGTATATTGGAAAAATATGGGAAGTTAATTATTTTTCCAAATTTATTTCTTTTTATTCAAAATACATCAATGCACCGCTGACTATCAATATTCCTCAATGAGCCTCGTCACGGCTTCTTGGGCTTGTTTAACACTGTGATAAAACGTTCCTTTCATGGCAAGTTTGAGTTTTGGGAACAAAAAATAGCCACACGGAGATAAATCAGTCGAATACGGAGGATGTTGAAGCACTCATATTTGTTTTTCACGGTCCTGTGACGTGGTGCATTATCGTGCAACAAAAACCAACTTTTCAGGGTTTGATCCAGTCGAATTCGCATCGTAGGCGATCATTTCCCGCACTTTTTCCACCAACTCATCGCGATTTTTGTTTTTTGGTCGCCCTGGCCTTTGGTCATGTTCCAAAACATCAAGACCATTCTGGAATCGCTTATACCACCCTAATACACGTGTACGGGATAAGCAATCATCACCATAAACTTCAAATGTTTCTGTAAAAGTTTTACCGAGTTTGAAACAAAATGTAATATTAGCTCTTTGTTCCATCGTGTTTTTGTGACGAGGCGACAAAAGGTACTGTCAGTTTAAGTGCTATAAGTTGACTATCTATTGATCGATTCGAATGATGGCATTCTCGTTTTATACTCAAGGTATACAGCTTTCAGATTATATATTTTTTCAATAGATTGCGCTAGTAGTGTTTTTTGAATATAAAAAAAGTTCTGTTATTTTTCCGACATACTGTGCATAGCTGTTTGTAAATGTTTACAAGACATGGAGAAGATGCAAAAAGAAGAAAAGAGGTAGTCGCAGAATGCAATATTGAATCATTTGTCTGCTGCAAGTTTTGTGCTTGCCAAGCTGAAAAAAAGCTTTTTTTGTGTATAGTGACTGATAGGTGGATATAGTTTGATAATCTTAAATAAAAAAAACATTGTGAACAAAGGTGTTGTTCTGTATTTGCATTTGTTATTGCAGAAACAATAATGCTTGAGCACTCAGGGCTTTCAACGATCGTATTTTCCAGACTAGGCTCTTTTTCGATTGTTGTAACTCATTTTTTTTTACTTATATTAATCTAATTGCAAATAATTTAGGAAATGGGTCGATGAATGAATTGCGTCTAAAAATTAGACATTTTTTAACCGCCCAATCTTTTTTTTTTAACCGACTAGCATTTTGAAAACAGAAAATGGCGGAAATTAAGTTTAGCACTTAACAGTAGTAGTAGAAAACTTTCTTGTTTGAGTCTTGAAGTTTTTAAATAATTTCAGCAGTTTTGTTTTTTTATGGGGTATTGCAAAATTAAAAGAAAAATGTTTTGCAATCACTGGATGATTGTAGAAGAGTGTATCAAAACTTACTTTGGTCTAATGGTAAGAATTGTACAGTAGTTGATTTATGAGGAGAGTTGAATTAAAGTAATTTTATTTTTAAAAAATAATCAACATAATCTTCCTTTACAGGATTTAGTTCATATGAATCTAATGCCTTAATCAACTCAATGGTCTTTCCGCGATTTTTGCTGAGATTGGACTAATTCCAAATCTAATGCTCACATTTTCTATTTTATCTAGTCTAGTAAATCCTATTACCCTTAAATTTTCTCATGCAGCAGCTTTGGATTTTAATCAATTTGTTATAGCCAGGACGGATTCCATATATTAAAGTTGGGACAAATACTGAATTCCAAATTTTCGTCTTTGTATTTTTAGTTACTTTCGTCTTGCTAAGAAAGGCTGTATCCATTGAGTAGAATATTTTGTTTGTTACCTTTATTCTATTGTTATATATACACATTGTACATGCATCTATACCTTCGAAAATATCAAAAACAAACTGAAATATTAAAGTCATTCTCCAGAAAATTTGCAATGCACACCTTAAAGATTTATATATTTTTAAGAAAATATTATATATAAAAACTAACTAAATAGTTTTTCTTTAAATAGCTAATGTTTCTTCACCAGAACAGTTAAAGGAAAAAATAATGGGTAAGTGTTATTAAATATATTTGTTTATTGTATGATATTGAAAAAAAGTGTAATGAAAATAAGCGGTTTATTGATGATGACGTGGATTACAGTGATACAACGTTGTCAAGAAGCAGTCAAGATAGTAAGCGAAAGAAAGTTCACCGGGGCATTATCAGTTGAGAAGACCAACATTTATCAAACATTGACGGATGAAAATTTGTCACCGTTGCTGCGCACTCCCATTGTACAGCTCCCTTTCACCACATATGGTATGAAGAAAGAAGACGAAAATTACTTCACCGGCCGCTGTAGGAATCTCTTGCGGAAGCTCGGAATAGAAGCGAAGCTCCCAACGAAAATAACTGATCGGTCTGTTGATCAGAAGTCAACGGCAGTGATTAACGAACCAATAATGTCAGTGATGAGTGATTATTATATGTCGCCCAGTCCAAATATAGTGACCAAGTCAACCAGTGCTCAAACTGATCGCGAATTGTCCTCATGCAAGGAATGTCTTCATCGGAAAGGTATTTTATATGCGAATTGCGGTACTCAAACGTCCGATCCCGCGTTGAAATTTTCGGTTAGTACCAACGTGACGGAAGCAGATTTTTACTCGATGATTCCGAAAACACAGTCGTTGGCTTCTATGACTCCGGCCCAGTTGTTGGGTAAACAAGTCTTTACCGGTGATGTTGGTAACAAAGGTTTTACCACTCGAAATCGCGCCATGACCGACAACAGTCGGTTTCAAAACAACATGCCTCCGAATCTACCAAAGGAGGATTCGCGTTATTCCCAATCTTTGATGGGTTCTGGTTTTCCGCCCGGTTTAAATCAAAATAGACCTTCCTACAGTGACATGAACAGGAGGAGCGGTTACAATAGATTCTGAACATAAACTTTATGTGTAATAGTTGATATGAATACTGTTTATTGACATTAATAGATGTACCAAAGTAACTCTTTAGTTCAAGTCAAATTAGTAGGAAAGTATACACTCTCGGAAAGATGGAGGCACTGACAATTTTGAGTTTATATATATATATATATATATATATATATATATATATATATATATATATATATATATATATATATATATATATATATATATTTCTGTGGATAAAACTTCCCCAATTTATCCAAGTAGTTATTTAATTGATTACATGACTTGGTTAATGTGATAGTTATAGTCCCTACATTTGAAGAGATTTTTTTTTATACTTTGTACTACGACAAAAAGAAGCATTAAAAAAATTATAAACAACATTTATTAACACACTCTATATTTTCCCCTTCATTAATGTTTCGCAAATCTATTAATCCAAATTACTTCAAAAGTTCTTCCAGCAATTTTCAACTCTTCTTTTTTTGGAACTACTTACAATTGCTGAAGACCTCTTCAGGAGGTGATTCAATCTATTGGGATTGAATCATCTACTGACATGGCAATCATTCCTCATAAATCCCTTTAAAAGATAAAAGGTAAATTTCTTCGAGTTTAGTATTTCACATCGAAGGTTCCAAAAGAATTGGTCTGGTTTGTTGGTATAAAAAAAAAATTACAATCTCACACTAAAATGTACTGAATTTAAAGATAAACTGCCTGACCCTTTATCTTTGTGAGAATAATAGCAACAATTTGACTGCCTCTATCTTTGTGGGAGAGTGTATGTTTCTTTTGATTGGTAATTGTTCAGTTATTCCCACTTTGGCTTTTTTAAGATATTCATTATTATAGATGATTGTTTCAGTAGATTTGTATTCACAGTAATCTTTTATACAATAAAAAATAATCAGTTTTGTTTTTTTACGGGCAAATTTGTACATAGAATCGTCAGATAGAGGACATGTGAACGTAAAAATATACATTTAAAAGTTACGTCTTTGCATTATTTTTCTCGTAGATTGAAACTCCCCCATATTTTATTTTATTTCTTCGAAAACTGTTCGTATTCGGTTCTGATTTATCAAAACTAAACGTTTTTTGCTCCATATAGCGAATAATTCTACAACAATAAAACAATATGGAAAAATAACAGATAACTGGGTAAGTTAAAATAATGTCTGAATGTACAGTCAAAGCTCCTTATTAACTATTCCGTTATTCGCGAATTAAAAAATTGTTCTTGTATTCACGTCTGAAAATTTCTTTATTCGTGGATCCAAAACTAATGATACATATTGTATTTTTACAATGATATGTATTTATTTACCAGTTACCTTTCAAAACAAACAACTAAAGTAAAAGGTGTATAAATAAGTTTCCGCCGTTTGTCAAAAGATGCTCCCACCAGAAGGGTATGTTGAAATTGTCATTGTTGAAAATGTAAAACGTAATATCGTAAGTTTGATCATCTGTGTATATATATATATATATATATATATATATATATATATATATATATATATATATATATATATATATATATATATATATTTATATTTATATATCCTATCATTAGAGCGTCCTTATATTGTTGATTTGCATTCGTTAGAGCGTCAAGGTGTATAAAGCATCAGTATATTGACGCTTATGCACCTCTCATGTCAAAATTTGTCAGCTGTTTTCTAACGGTCAACCGAATATACTGTCAACACTTCAGAAAGACGCCTTAAAATGGGTTTGGTAAATAAACCTCCTAGCGTATATTTTTAGTTCACAGCATTAGCCGTATGAGGCGCTGCATGGTCTGCCTTATATACGTGTATACGTTTACGTCATGCATTTTTTTGCGTTTAGAGCGTCAGTATGAATTGGCAACACCATAATTCCTTAGAACGATGCTCTATACACAAATATATGACTTTTTACTATATTCGATGTCTTCTTCGATATTCGAAATTGTTATACTGCTTGCTGATACTGTTATATCTTATACTGCGTTACTGATACTAAGTTATGGGTGACCGGATTTTTAAAAGATTTAGCTCGGAATATATAAGTTGGTTGATATATATGTGTATTATGTGAAATAGTTAAGGTATTTGAAAACTATGTTAGTACAATGTTTGCCAGGTAAATTCGAAGGGAAGGACATCTCGTTGGTTTTGCAATATGCCTCTTTCGCCAGTACTTTGCAAATTGGCGATATCACTTCGTTAGGTTATATTTCAAAAGATTATGAAGCAAACAACATAATATCAATGGAAGAAAGTTATGGGAAAGATGATTAAAACAAAAATATGACGAGACATTAATATTAGTCATTATGAAGATTCAAACCGTTTGTCGCGCAATCAGTAAAATAGATATATTTTAAAACCGTTTACTGCCGGTCGCGTTGGTGCGGACGGTAAGAGCAGCGACCTGCCACCGCTGTGCTGAAACCGTACTGGAACGGTAGTTGGTTCGATTCCAGCGTTCGGATGGTTGTTTTTCTTTCTTTCTTCTGTCTGTTTACTTCCTAAATGTTTGTGATTGTTTCTAGGCAAGAGTGTAAAATCCGACTACGAATTACCCCTCAGTCACGCCAGTTAAAGGCTGGGTAAGGCCGGATGCCTTCTGAGAAGTGTTCTACGTTGGTCACTCGCCAGTCGGTAGGTTTCCTGATAGACTTATGGGTAGGCACATAACCAAGGGTTTATAGCCCGAAGGGGATGCTGGCCTAGGTTTGTCGGAAGCTGATGACCGTGGTTCGGAACCCACGTTAGGCTGTAGGCCCAGTCGCTAAATAGCCTAGTTGCTGATGCGCCTCTAACCCTAACACTGTACCATTTTAAACCGTTTACTTATGGTTTGTATATGATGACTATACAATACGTGTACAATGTACGCATTGTTTTATAAATTAAGCTTTTCCCGATAAAAATGTTCATATTTATTATTAACTAACATTACTGGAGACAAATTGTTAAATAGATATTTTGTTTCGTTCGAAGTTTATTATTTTAATATGTAGTGATGTTTTCATTTATCAAAGATTCATTAAAATGAAATAGAAACTGTATCTCTGTTATAAAGAATTCATATTAATATGATCGTGCATTGCGCGATTCTACTTTATCATATCAAGCAAGTAAAGACAAGTCTCGGGATTTTTACTTTGGAAAAAATATGTGAACAAGCGGAAACCCAAAAGGCAATCGCGATCAAAGATGTTTGTTTTGTCCAAAATGTATGTTTTTTTTAGCAGGTATTGAATACAGATTCAGAAAAGTTGTTTTTGGGAAGATTTGCAGCGATTGATCATATATGGGTCTATTACTTGCAACCAGAGTCAAAAATACGAATAATTTTTCCACTGACAGGATAATGTTGATACATTTTTAGTGTGAAACGGTCACTTTTATTGGGGACTAAAATGCATTTGGTTTCTTCAGAATAATGACCCAGTTCATAAGAGTTGTATTTTAATGGCCACCCGTTTCCATATTTTGAACAGCCGTCCTCACTTCAATTAGAAATTTCGACGACCATTTAAAAACAATCTAGAGCAGCAATATCTGTTATTGCGTATCTGCCAACCAATCCGTAGATAACCTTGGATATATTTTTCGTTATCACTCGTGATGGTGGTAATTTACTTTTAAAACTATTTCTTTATTTGTAATACATAAACTACTTACTAACTTTGTATGTACTCTCAAAGATGTCAAGAAAGTGAGTGATCGATGCTTGGTTTGTAGTTTGGTGATGGCAATGGTGTCACTTCTACTCTGAATATAATGCACCAATAACTGCTCCTACCATTACTCCTAATAATTCTGCTGGCAACATGGAGTCTGTTCCCTGCTTGAACCCACAATGCTATTAAGCCATTAAAGAAAATTATACTGCTCTGAACAGATTTAAGTACCATCTAACGTTGGATAAACTAATGAATCTTAAGAAATTCCGAGTTATAGCAAAGTGCATTGCGCTTTCCATCAAACGAGCTTCCTGGTTGACTCTTATGGAGTCTCTATCCCCTCAGTTTTCAAACTCCGACATTTAGAATAAACTACGCAGCTTTCAAGGCAAGCTTATACATAAACGGCCTCTCTGGATCTGGATCTCGGACATGGCCGAAATGCTAATATCACTTTGTTCAACACTTTCTTACCCCTGTCTCTAGCGAGTCCAACCTCGACTTTAGTTGGATTTGGTTTAAATCCTCATCTGTATGTCTTATTAATCCCACTGAACATCATCCCTCAATAATGAACCGCTAGTTCTCCCTTTCTGAACTTACTCTTGCTCTCCCTAGATGCAAAAATAGTGCCACAAGCCTGGATAACATTCCAACGCCTCTCTACTCATCTTGCCTTTCAAACTAAAAAGCTACTGCTAATGTACATAATATATAATGATCTCTGGCTTAACGGCTCTTTCCCTTCTGCTTAATTTCATTCTAGTTTCTGTTCCTAAATCTGGTAAATCTCAATCTCTGACCTCGAGCTACCGCCACATTTCATTCTCTGATCATACTAACAAGATCTTTCAGTGGATAGTCCGCAGGTTGTCTTAGTTATTAGAGCAAAATAGTCTGTTGAACTCTCACTTACGATA
This sequence comes from Cosmopolites sordidus, assembly GCA_031761425.1. Classification (NCBI taxonomy): domain Eukaryota; kingdom Metazoa; phylum Arthropoda; class Insecta; order Coleoptera; family Curculionidae; genus Cosmopolites; species Cosmopolites sordidus. Next base: position 623,384 of record JARFXV010000356.1, on the reverse strand, counting down.
CCTATAAGTATCATTTCTGTCTTTTTAAATCAACGTTAGATCATATTGTAGATTTTAATTTAAATGCCAAAACGTCCTTCTCTAAGGGCGATCCTCTGATCGCTGCCTTCTTGGATGTACAGTCTTCTTTCGACACCCTCTAGAGATATGGTATCAAATATATTCATGTGCATGAAGAATACCTCATACTTTATATCAAAAAATTTCTCTCAGTATATATTCAGTATTCTCTATTATAATTAACGGTTAGCTCTCCTCATTCCCTTGGAAAAATGGTTGTCCTCAAGGCTTAGTCCTGAGCTCCACTCTATTTAGCATCGCCATCAACGATATTTCCACATTCTTTTGTCATAAAATCATCTATTGGCTCTATGTTGATATCTTATTTTACCACTCCTCTTCTTACTCCCGAGTCTGTTCCAGGAAAACCTAAAACTCCCTCCCAAACCTTCTGTTTAGATGGTCTGTAAGATTAGATTCAGGGGAAATGCAAGTGTACTCGCATTTAGGCCTTTACAATATCAAACTACCCTATTCATAAATCCATCTTAATCAAATTTATTTGTCTATTCTTCAATAGTAGACTCCTTTGGAAAGATAATCTAAATTAAAAATCAAAATGATCTTGGGATTATAATGATACTCTCCCATACTTCATGGAACACAGTCTCAAATTAGATCATTATTAAATCAACAATTGACTATGGAAGGATAATCTACAATTCAGCTCACAAATCTTATCTACAAAATCCCCGACAAAATCAAAAACATCGCTCTCAGGGTATTCTTAGGAGCTTTCGAAACAAATCACATTCCCAACTTAAAATAAAAATGCCCAGTTCCTCTAAAATCGAACCACCTGAAATCCCTCAAAAACACAGGTTACTCTTTCATTCAGTTTATTCTATCCTACTTTAAGACCCGTAACTTCTCTCTTACATATAGCCTCCAAAATAACACTAGTATTTTTCAGCTGAACTATTTGCGATATAAAGATATCTCCTTAACATCCATTTCCTGCCCCCTATCATCTTGGTTTTTACTCTTTAATTCTTCTAGCGCTCTGGCTAGCTTCGATAGAAAATCGTCCTACATATCTCCATCTACCACTTATTTTCTTCTATTCAGGAACATGGCGCTTCTATTTGCTTCCTCTGGGTCTCGGGGCTTAACGAGATTGGAGGTGTTTTCGGGAATTGTCGGCGCGTCATCGGTACTAAGTTTAAAAATTTTTAATCAAAAAGTTATATCAAATTGAAAATAAATTTTTAAACTTGATGCCGATTGACGCGCTTACCGATGACGCGCCGACAATTCCCGAAAACACCCGTACGCGTATGACGTCACAATGTCTATTTCCCCACAGCGTTACAGACAGCTGATGCGAGTGTTTTAGTTTTTAATCAACTTATTCTTGTTAGTATCATCATTGTATTGATAAATTTATTGAAAGTGTGAAATATAATTAGTTATCGTGCCTGTTTCGCACCATTTTGAACGAATACTACGAAAACAACTGCCGAAAAAATGTTTTAAAATGTTCCACAAGATGTTTAACGGCGAAATCAATGGTTCCAAGCAGCACGACGCATTAATATTAAAATAACATCAAATTTTTACAACCACCTGTCATCAAATATATACAAAAGATTATTTATAACATTATATCATTTTTTTTGTTTGAGTCTTTATTACTTGCTGAAGCTACAGAATCGTTATATTGAGTGTCTTGAACTTATCTTAGTTTTTCATTAATAATTAAGGTAACTGTATAAGCTTTACTCAGAACTTTATGTTCTGGACATTACACTCTTTCACCGTGCAAATACAATTTTTGGAGTTAAATTAAACAACCTATAGCCTTGTCATCGTAACTTTCGCGTGACACCCTACAAATAATTTAATTATATTTAATAAAAGTAATTTGTTTCTTATTTACATTAATTTTTTTTTAACTCAAATTGGTGCTTTAGCACCTCGAACTTCAGCTGAATTGCATCGAATGTCATTTTTGAGAAAATCTGTGACCATAAAAATATCCACACCAGCTATATTATCAGAATTGGCCTTTATGAACCCTTTGTCACACATTACTGAATTAAATTAGTAACCAACAATTTTTTTTGCACTAAACTTCAATAATTTTACAGGTAAAAGCGGTTGACAGTACTTACGTGACAAAACTTTAACATAATGACGTCACGTATGGCAGCCAATTGTAGCTCTTTCGTAGTCACGTGATTTTATTTTAAATTTTAATTCATTCATAATTAACTGTAAACTATTTTTGTAAGATTATTTCACCTAAATATTTGTATTGAGAGACTCGTCTGATGTTACCATATTTTGTTTTTAGAAATCGTGTTCTTAGTCTGTTGTAGGTCATGTATTGTGTATTTTCAAAAGAAATTTGTAGTCCTACCTTTTCTGCTGCTTCTTTTAGGATTTCAATCTGTTTTTGTGTAATTAATATATCTTGAACCAAAATTACTAGAACATCAGCAAGCGCCCAACAATCAATTTTGATATTGGTTCTCCCCAGTTTAATGGGCTGGTCAATATTAGAGCCGACTTTTTTTTCACGCTGCTCCTGTATTACTTTTTCTAGAACACAGTTAAATAAGAGTGACGAGAGTTCATCCCCTTGTCTCATTCCAGTTTTAATTTCGAAGGGCTCTAAGATCCATGAATTAAACTTTTAATTTTGTGTTAGATTGTGTTGCTTTAATAATTGCCGGCGATTCCAGATCTAGTTATTGTTCTTTCAAGATTTGGGATAAAGATTCGCGGCCAATAGAATCATATGCTTTGTTGAAATCCAGAAATTCCGAGATTTTTATTGTACATTTTTTGATGTCTTCAATTTTTGATCAACTTTAGATTCAGGATCTGTTCAGGGCAGAATTTGCGCGGTCGATAAACTGCTTGATATTCACCAATTTTAGGCTCTAACTATCCCTGTGCTCTGTCTAGTAGACATTGAGATATAATCTTGTAAGAAAGTGGAAGAAGAGATACCCCTCTGTAGTTGTTTACATCCGTTCTATCTCCTTTCTTATGTAGTAGATGGATTAGAGCATCTTTCCAATCTTCTGGAATTCGTTCGATTCGCCAAACTTCTTGTAAAATTTTGGTTATTTCCTTGATTGTACCTGGATCATCGGACTTCAAAAGTTCAGCAGTGATTCCATCTTCACCAGAAGCTTTGTTATTTTTAAATCGCTTGATTTGCCTAATTATTTCATCTTCATTCAGTGGTAATGAATCTGGATTTATTTGTTTAGGGTTTAGTGTTGGTAATCTGTTTAAGGACTCAGGACAGTTTAGTAGTTGTTCAAAATAGTTCGCAAGTTCTTTGCAATTGTCTTAGTTATTTAGAGCTAATTGTTCGTTTTCCTTTTAGAAGCAAAGACTTTGGGGTTGATAGCCCCTTAATTTAGTTTCAAATGTTTTGTAAATATTTTGGGCGTTATTTTTTTGAAAATCTTTCTATTTTATTAAGTTGATTGTTTTCATATTTTTTTTTAGTTTGTCTAATTCGATGTTTCTTTTCATACCTCAAAAAAGATGTTATAGTTTATTGCTGTTTTTGACTGTTCTACTCTTTGAATGCTTTATTTCGGCTTGATACTGCTTGCTCGCAAACTTCATCCCACCACGTATGTTTTCTATGTTTTTATAAATGGACCAACTTTAAGGCTGTTTTAATAATTTAATAATATATATATGTATATATATATATATATATATATATATATATATATATATATATATATATATATATATATATATATATATATGTATATATAAATATATAAATATTTTCTAAGTTGGTATAACTGTCCCTGTCATCTGATGGAAGTATAATGTTATTTCGTTTGTTAAATTAAACAGTTTTTTTTTCTAAAATCCGGTATCTCTTTTACCGCTAATTGTCGAGAGAGAAAGTATAGTTACTAAGGAATATTTAAGCGTTATGCGTCATTTGCGTGAGTTAATTCAAACAATCCAATTCATTATTTTTGAATCACGATAATGTACCATCGCATATCATCTCGTCAGGCAAATACCGTTCCACAAACTCCATATTTACCAGATATTGCATCATGTGACTTTTTTCTGTTTTCTCGATTGTATAAACCACTTCCTGGGTGTCGTTTTGAGTTCATAGAAACCATTCAATAGAGTTCGCCGGCCGCTTTGAAACAAAAGAAGTCGAGTATAAAAACTGTTGAACACTGGGAAAAACGTTGGCATAAGTGTATTCCGGTGAAAGGGGATTACTTTGAAGGAGACAATATAAATGTAGATGTATAAATACTTTTGTTTTATTTAAAAAGTCACCTTACTTTATGATTATAGTATTAGATAGGAGGACGAGAGTGTCGAATGATTTAAGATTGTGTATAGCCACAAGATTGACTAGGTTACAGAATAAATCAAACCCACAAGGTGGAAATATTGTGTCTATTACGGATATGATTATAAAAGCTATAAAATGTTCGGAGAATGGAAAGTTTTGCGTACCCGTGGGCATACGGAGACTAAACTGTTAAAAAATTAAACAGAGCGAGGATGGAAAACCGCAACATCGACCAAAAAAGCAAGAATGGACAAATCAAAGATCAAAACCATGCCAATAGCCAGCAGATAGCCCATAAGAAATTTGTGCACACTGAAAGACTTGGAAAAATAATATTTTCTGTGAGACCGAACATTAAGAATATCTGGGTGGCGCGACCCAGGTGTTCATCAATGCGCTTTGCCACACAGCGATTTCAATTTACGAGTTTCTGGCAAGTAAAACATCACTCTAGCTCCGGAGCCGCCTTATTCATCATACTTGATTCATCATACTAAGATTAAAATTCACCTCAAACAACATCATTTTGGAGAATGTTTTGTAAGTGTAGTGAAAATATTTCTGAGCAACAAGAAAGATGAAAACTATAAAAACTAAATAAAGGGTATCGGATGTCCTTAAAAATGCATTTTTTACACTCACAATTGGATTTTTCCGGAAAAAATGGGTGCTGTAAGTGACGAACAAGGAGAAATGTTTCACCAGGACATCAGGATGATGGAAGCAAGATACCAGGGATGCTGGAACCCATCTATGTTGGGCTACTACTTCTGGTTTTTAAAAAGAGATGATGCTACAGAACATAAGTTTTTGTCGCTGTGTGACATCTTATGTTATATATTTTTTATTCACATAATCAGTAATGTCTTTGCTTAACACGTTTTACATGTTTATATTTAATAAATATTAGATTAGACTTAAAGATTAGATAAAAAAAATTAGATTAATTAGAGATAAATATTATGGGTGACATCTCAGAGCCCTTCGAAATTAAAACTGGAGTGAGACAAGGGGTTGGTCTCTCGTCACTCTTATTTAACTATGTTCTAGAAAAAGTAATACAGGAGTGGCGTTAAAAAAAGTCGGCCCTGAATATTGACCAGCCCATTAAACTGGGGAGAACCAACATCAAAATTCATTGTCTGGTGTTTGCTGACGATCTAGCAATTTTGGCTCAAGATGTATTAACGGCACAGAAACAGATTGAAATTTTAAAAGAAACAGCAGAAAAGGTAGGACTCCAAATTTCCTTTGAAAAGACACAATACATGACCTGCAACAGACTAAGAACACCATTTCTAAAAACAAAATATGGTAACATCAGACGAGTCCCTCAATTCAAATATTTGGGTGAAATAATCATGGAAAATGGGTTGGAAAAAGCGGCCAATAAGGGTAGATGTCAAAAAATGGAAACGGCATTGAGACTTACACAAAATATTTACAACAAAAATTGCCTATCTAAAAACACAAAACTGAGACATTACAACACAGTTATTAAGCCAGAATGTCTATATGGGGCAGAAACGCTCATTTTGAATAGAAAGAGAGACATCGAGGGCATTGAAAAGAAGGAAAGAAAAATCCTAGGCCCCAAATAAATAAGTAGCACAACATACCGACTTCGATAAAACCAAGAAATCAAACAATACACAGATATACATAGCGAAATGAGAAAAAGAAGACTTCAGTTTTACGGACACATAATACGGATGAATCCGAGTAGGCCAACTAGACAAATAGTCGAATTTTATGAAAATAGGAGTAGAGCTAAAGTAGAAATAATTTAATGGATTGCTGCAATTAAAGAGGACCTAAGGTCAGCAAATATTACACAAAGTGAAATTCAGGATAGAGGCTGTTTCAGACACAAGTTGACGTTTGGAAGGTTGACCAGAGAGAAAAATGTAGGAAGACTGGAACAACTTGGTCTGACGAAAGGAAAAAAGTTTATAGCGAAAGAATGAAATTAGTATGGGCGCAAAGGAAGGCTACCAACAACAAACGCCTCTAACTGTACTTCGCGTGGTCCACCAGGGCCCATACGTGAATAATAATAATAATAAATATTAGATTGTAAAAATATGTCGTATCCTTTTTTTTTCTCACCTTCGATCCCCTGTAACAAAAAAAAAAATTGTACGTTTTTCGTGTACAGTTTGACAAAATATAATTTTGTATATCACTGGGATTTTTAACCATGTTATAGTTATATGATAAAGTGTGGGCATACAAGTATATATATATATATATATATATATATATATATATATATATATATATATATATATATATATATATATATATATATATATATTATCAGTTAGAAATGACTATTTTGTATTTCAAGGTTAGGAAATTACTTGTTTGTGTTTCGTTCATTTCGTTTTTACAAACGGAAATATTTTAAATATATAATAAGGCATATATTTTTTGTTATCAAATTTCTATAAAATCCTAGAGTAAATGATCGGACATATAGTATGTGATATTTAGCAATGTATTTATCTAGTAATTTAAATGTAAAAGTTTCGGTATTGCTTTATTCTTTATTTACAGGATGAACGCTATATTTTTAAGAAATAAAATTTAATTACTTTATATTTGTGTTTTATTAAAAGAAAAATAGCATGTAATTTTTTTTTGTTTTAGGAATCCCTTTAATAGCCATCCGGATATTTACACCCAGTCTTTAAAATTAATTATGAGGCCTACAGACGGTTAACTGGTTGACAACATGGTCGACAACCAAGTTAAACCTGTTTGTTACAGATTTTCAACGTGGTTGTGAGCAGTGTCACCTCATTTTCAACATGTTCACCCCATATTCAAAGATTGTCATCGACATCCCTATTTGTTTACAGACTGAACGATTTGTGCATGTTTATTGTTTATACGTACGTATTGGGTTCATTTACCGTGGAGTAGGTTTTTGATTTTTAAAATGAGTGAAAAATTGTTATATCTTGTTATGTATGAATTATGTGAAGAAGAGAACAAACAGCAAGTAAAAAAAGAAAAATATGGTCAAATGATTGGTATTATCAAGACCGAACAGAATTTTCTCATTCTAATTTAACGAAGGAATTACGTATTAGCTCACCTAGGGATTTTAATTTATTTTAAAGAATGGATAGCGAAACATATGATGAATTATTAGAGAAAGTACGACCATTAATACAAAAGCAGGACACCGTTGTGAGGAATACAATTTCTGTGAATGAACAGTCAGCGACTCTCAGGTTTTTGGCAAGTGGATAACCACCAAGTACCATATCACCACAAAGTGGACAATGGAGACCTGTTCCGCTCTAATTAAAGTTTTAAGAGAGTATATAAAGGTAGGTAATAAAAAAAATTAATAGAGTAACCACAAATGACGCTCCATCCCCTGTCAAATATCCTTGTATTTTTATTTGCAGATCCCAAAGACGGAAGGAGAATGGATTTCTGTGTCTGAGGAGTTTGGAAGAAGATGGAATGTTCCAAACTGCATATGAGCCATCGACAGCAAGAATGTATAAATAAGAAAACCCAAGTGTTCCAGTTCTTACTATTTTAATTATAAAAAAACATTTAGCATCGTTTTACTTGCCGTGGTCAACGCAAATTACGAATTTATTATGGTAGAAGCTGGTGGCAATGGTCGAATATCAGATGGCGGAGTATTTTCAACCAGTCCCTTTCATGAACAATTAAAAAAAAATGTATTTCATATTCCTGATTCTGGTGAAATACCCAGCTTTGAAAAATAAATGCCATTCGAATTTGTTGGCGACGTTGAGTTCATTATGACCAGAAACCTGATGAAGCCTTATAAAGAGGAGGTTTTCTCCGATGAGAAAATGATATTCAATTACAGATTATCAAGAGCAAGACGTATTGCAGAAAACGCCTTTGGCATAATTTCCTCAAGATTGCGTGTTCTTTTATATAAAATGAATTTGTCTACTAAAAAGGTAATTATAATAACGTTAGCAACTTGCCACCTATACAATTATTAAAAAAAAAACCTTTCTGTGTACTTACGTGGAGGTGTAGATTTGCAAAGTAAAAGCACTGGAGAAATGGCGCTAGGAAGCTGGAGAGTTGATTCCCAACAGTTGACTACACTTGAACCTACTCGATCAAGAAATTCAACGTCCATTACCAAAGAGACAAGAAACAATTTTTGTACTTATTTAAACCAGATTGGATCAGTTCCCTGGCAATGTATGTAAGAAATAATGCAAAAAAATAATTAGGTAGGTACATACCTTTTATTTTAGTACTTTTAAGAAAAATGTATTGAAGAAAGTTGTATTTTACAAAATAACATTAAAACTATTTTTGATTTATAGGCCAGTTGTTAAGTATTTTACATTTATTTTATATATATTATTCAGAATTTTATGTTTAGTAGGTGCACTCTTAAAACCATTTACCTATGTACTTTTTATTAAAGTAAAGTTAAAGTTTAATTAAAGAAAAAGTTATGAAACATTTTTTTATTTTAAAACATCATTATAAAGACTTTTATGTACGTTACGAGAGGTTACAAAAATAATTATATTGGTATATAATTTTTATTTTATATTTGGATTAAAATAAGTACAAAAAATATTTTTGATTGACCTCTGATGAAATCTGATCTAAATTTATAATTATATTAATTGGAATTTTAAGAACCTTGAAGTTGTCTAATCTTATAATTAGGCCACATGCATTGGCATAACTAGAGAAACAATTTTGGGGGCGGGGGGGTGGACTATTTTTTTTTTTAGTGCTTTGGGCAATTAAAGTTATTGTTCAAAAAAAAGACATTACTTTTATTCAATGTTGAATGAATAGATGTGGTTATCAAAAAACTCATGTTGACACCAGACTCTGTGGGATTGGTAAATGTATTTTCAATTTGCTGTGGCTGAATCAACTGTTATAAATGAACAAGTAGAAATCCAAAAATTATATTTTGACAAACACTTAATTAATCAAAAAAATGTATATTGTATTCCTTTAATTTTATTTACAATCAAACTGGTTTATACATTATCATGTAAGTTGGTAGTGCATACCTCCCCTTCCTCTATTTCTTCACCTAAATCAGTTGTTGATACTCCACAAATTTGAGTTTCGTGGTTCCGAAGAAACTCCAGTTCATCAAAGTACCACAAACTATATAATAAATGTATATATGTATATATAAAAATGTCCCAGCTCCATACCTTTGGCTATCCTCACATTTTTTTAATTCACTTCTATAACAACTTCTAATGTTGTTCACTCTTTTTTTTAAGAGTGTTCACATTTGCTTCTTTGTCATTTTGTTTATATATTTCTAGCAATTTAGCCCAAGCTTTTTTTATTTCTATCTTTGTATATGTGGGATTTTACTTTCCATAATTCTAGCGTATTGTCAGGTAATTGTAAAGGAATTATTATCGTATAGGACAAATTGTAAGTGAGTATTTTTGGTTGCCTATACGGACCATTGGGTTTCATTTCAGTTATCTATTAACGCTATTAATTCATAGATGGCCGAGCCAGTCTAATTCATTACAGTATACTAAAAAAAAAAAATTGAAAAACATGCCATATTAAAAAGTTTGGGTTTTACAATATTTGGCTTTTCTGGATTAATGAATAATTTTTGAAATATGGGGTCATGGGATTAGAAATATCAATTCAGAGTCAACGCATCTTACAGTCATATAAATTACCAGTTGTTAATACAACATGGTATCAAATTCATTAGGCGCCAAGGGCCAAAAGGATACAATGCCTTTAAAAAAAAAAGGGTATTTCAAACAGGGAAAATATTTCCTGCTACTGACCCTTCGTTTAATCCCGAACCCCATGATCTATAAATGTGGACAACCAACACGACAAATTGGGAATAATTAACACGAAATCACTAATTTTCTATTATGACATACATTTGAGTTTTAGATCGTGGCGAAAAACCCAAAAAAAGAAATAATATATACATACATACAATATAAACATGTAAAACGTGTTTACATTACATGAAGGTGTTTTCATTACGTGAAGACATTACTGAGGATTATGTGAAAAAAAAATGAAATAAGATAAGATACAGCGACCAAAACTTTCACTTTTTCCTGTTGTGTACTGTAACATCAACTCTTTTTAAAATACAGCAGTAATTGCTTAACCTAGTGGGTTCCAGCGCCCCTGCTATCTTACTTTCATCGTCCTGATGTCCTGGTGAAATCTCTCTCCTTGTTCGTCGCTTACTACACCCAAACTTTGCGGAAAAAAATCCAAATGGTAGTGTAAAAAATGCTTTTTAAGGACATGCGACACCTTAGTATTTCATAGGCTTTCAAAAGTTTATCTATGCGGTTTTTATACTTTTCATCTCTCTTGTTGCCCAGAAATCCTTTCACTTACAAAACATTTCCAAGCTGCCAATTCCTGTTTGTTTAATTTTTCTTGAAATCTAAAATCGAGTTCCAATAAATATGCCTTCTTTTAGTTTTCCGTCATTTAACTGAGGAAATATTTCTTTTAGGTATTTGAAACCATTACCTTCTTTGTCCATAGCTTTGACAAAGTTTTTTTTCAAAGAAGCAACTTTTTAAGGTTACATAGGGGGGCGTATTTTATGTTTAAAGTAACTGGTTCAAAAGAATTTCTATGAGGCCAATCTTTCTTACTGTAATGTTCTTTTGTTGCCCGACTATCCCATAGACACAAAAAACAGTCAAGGTCAAATAGTCAGGTACAAATAATTTCAATTACCAAATAATACCAAGCAGCTACTTGAAAATGGTACGTGCTGAGTACGCAAAAAGAGCATTCTCTCGAACATGATTTTCGACGTTTGAAATTATTTCAATAACCCCATTTTTCGTCTCTAGTCACAATGCGATGCAGAAATCTCTTCCGTTTTCGCCTTTCAAGTAACTAGTCACAAGCAAACAAACATCTCTCGGTTTCAATTCGTACGGCATCAAATATCCTTGCTTCTGAGACATTTCCAGGTTTTTAAGGCGTTTTGAAATTGCTTGTTGAGTCACCCCAATGATCTTGCCAACTCTTCTTGGCTTTGACACGAGTCTTCATTAAGCAATGCCTACTGCATTGACTGCTGGTGCTTATCGTATCCCTTACCGCTAACGCCATCTATAGGAAAACGGCGGGAGCAAAGTTATATACCTTTTAGTAATATACTATAAGTGCTGCAACTATAAACATGTTGCCAAATATTGCAAGGGACATGAATGCTGCCGTAAATGCGGTAAAGATCATGTTGGTAATAAATGTACTGAAACAAATGTACTAGACTGTTCAAACTATAAAAAAACTACGATTAAAAGATCGTGTCCATGGTTCACGTGACTTCAGATATCTTGCTTGTCAGCTACAATTAAACAAATACAGAACAAATATTAATTACAATATGGATGAGAATGAACAAAGTAGAAATTTGACAAAAAATAGTTAAAGCATTCAATAAAGTCAACAAAAAGATCAGCCTTTGATCAACCTAAACTTGCAATCGACTATATCGACCCGCTCGAAGAATTTTTGAAGACTGAAAGTTGTGAGATTCTATGTACCACAGAACATTGGAAGACAGAGGACCTATTAAAGAATGAGGATACAGGGATACTACCTAGTTACTAGCTTCTACAGAAAAGATGTGAATTCTCATGGTGGAAGTGAAATTTACGCGTCAAGTGACCTACAGTGTAGGGTAAAAAATGATGTATTAGCGGTGTTGGTTGAAGGAACTCTCGAGTACTGTGGATGTGAATTCAAAACCTGTAGATCTAAAGTTATTATTATATGTATATGTCACCAATGAGAATTTTTTAACTATTTTAAATATGTTTGAGGGACTGTGTCAAAAGATGATGAAGGTGCATGGGTTTTTTTATATGTGTGATTATAATACTGATTTTTTAAGTAAGTACATTTCGGCACTCACTGCTTTCATTGATCGAGTCATACAAGTTGCAATATACAATTTCTGAGCTAACAAAAATCACGAACGTAAGTAGCACTTGCATTGATAATATCATAACTAATGGAATACAATGGAAATTTCCCAACAAGTAGTATACTCTTAAATATCAGGCCACACAGCACAGAAAATTGAGTTAAATTATAAAGTATACAAAAATTTGTATCAAAATATTCGCATTTTTAACTTACAAAACAAAGACGGCTTTAGAAATTCACTAACAGATATTAGTTGGTCGCATTTGTATGACTTACCCTTAAATAATGTAAATGCACAATTGATTAATGTTATAAGAGTAATCCTTTTTCATTTCAATACACATTTTCCGGTAGTAAAAAGAAAAAACAGAATCTGGACAAAACGATTTAAAAGAAACCCAGCACTAGAATTTTCTAAGAAAGACTTAAATGTATTGTATGTTTTAAAAACAAAATACTGACAATTCAGAGCTCCTTATAATGAAAACAAAAAACAAAGAATACAATAAAATACTTAGGTACATGAAAAAAATATATATAAACATAATAAAATCATCAGAAAATTGGGTATTGGTGAGTTGATTGATTATGTAAAAAAGCTGAGAAATAAGTGTAGTGCAGGTTCTGATGAAATTTCGATGAATTTAATAAAATGCACAATAGACCTACTAGCTAAACCCCTGTGTTTTATTATAAATAACTCTTTTAAATATGGCATAATTCCTAATCAGTTGAAGCTGACTTTGGTTGTTTCTATTTTTAAAAAAGGTGACCGGTATAAAATTGAAAATTATCGTCCAATAAGCTTACTTTCTTCCTTCTCTAAGATTTTTGAAAAAGTTATGTGTAATCACCTTTTAAATTACATGATTACAACAAAGTAGCTTAAGGGCCGGTTCTACAATGCAAGTATATACCAAGTATAAGCGGTGAACAGCTATACTCGGTATAGGTTATACCAGGTATTATTCTCAAGATATCTGGTGTTGGCCTGTTGCCTACAACGCCTTTAGTTATACCTAAAATAAGGCTGTAGTAGTTCTAATACGTGAAAATAGTAGGTGGGATTGGGCCATCGTTGACAGTTGAAGGTGTGGGAAGTTCTAGCATTTTATAAGCCTAACCTAACGTGAACGGTTTGGAAATTATAAGAATATTATATTGATTGATTTGTCAGTCACTTTTATTTTTTAATTTGCGTGACTATAGTTTCGTAAAACGATTTACAGTACAGCGCCAAAAAGCAAAATATTAGACAATTTAGAAGCAATTGAAAATTGTAAATATAATAAAGAACCGTCTAGACATCTATTAAATGATCAGATAGATCTTCGGAATTCCCTACTATTTAAAATATTGCAAAAAAATTAACCCCAATGAAAGTGTAAAATTAGGTACATAGGAAAAACAGCTGTAATACTTTAGTTTTACAGAAGTGTTTGAGAATGTAACATCGTTGTACGAAACTATACTCACACAATTTAAAAAAAGTGATACATGACAAAGTATAAAATTGTTTTATTCGATTTATAAAAATATTGTTTCATCTCATTGAAATTGAGAAAAAGCCGTGCAATAATTTCACGATTGACGAAATTGTTCTGTTAATCGATTTGGCTGAGGCAAGTAAATAAATTGTCGGTACGTATAAAGTTGTCTTACGTACTAACAGTGCCGGTGATCCTCGCATTATTCTATTCCAGAGTGCAAGAAAACAGACACCTTTTCCAATAATACCAAAGATATAAAATGGACACTGATTGAAGAAAGGTTCATTGCAGTTTGTGGTACAGGAAGAACTGCCAAAATGTTGCGTAAGAAATGGGATTTGTTAAAAAAATCAATAAAGAAGGATTATGCGGAACATAAACAATATATGTACAAAACAGGTGGCGACCCAACGAGAGAAATAAAGTTAGATGGTGTTGGAAATAGGGTGCTGGCTTTGATTGGTGTTGGGGCAAGGGCATGTATTATTCTGATGTTGGTATGGGTTATTTTATATGTTTTTATTCATTCAGTTTTTTTGTCTTGTGTATATATTTTATAGTAAATATAGATTTTCCAGTTGCAAAAGGCACTACAAGTCCCATCACTGAGGCGTTTGTAGAAGAAAATATAAGGCAGTTGGAGGTACTATCAGATGAATCTTCTAGTGCGAATATAGAATTTGTATGTATACTCAAATGAAAAATATTGGTAATAAAATAAAAGTAATTAATAATTATAGGCAAATTGTAACTGGAGTTTATGGAATCCACACCGTTGAGACAGCCTAAAAGCAAAGTGTTGCAAATTTCAAATTATATAGGTAAACATTATTCAAGAAATGATTCCCTTCAACTAGATGACATATGTTTCGTCTCTCGAGGTTCAGACTCTTCAGGGCGCCGACATAATGCCAACAACCTATGTTTTCGCCGACCTCCCGTCGGATGGCATATATATGTAGTGTTAGATTTTCTTTAGCAGTAGCTGAGTGTCATCACACACCCAACCTTTGGGTTTCACAATCTTATAACACACAACAACCTGCGTCTCCGCTTAAAAGAACACTTTTGTTGGTTACTTGACCGGGAAGGAGCCCCACCTATCCCTTCAACTGTTTGACATGTTTCGTCTCTCGAGATTCAGACTCTTCAGGGCGCCATACACCATTACATATACCATACCATCAAGAACAGGGAGACCCTATCCATAGCCAACAACCTATGTTTTCGCCAACCCGTTGGATAGCGTATATATGTAATGTTAGATTTTCTTGGACTGCGTCCAATGAGACAGCAGTAGCTGAGTATCATCACACACCCAACCGTTGGGTTCCACAATCTCATGTGGAACCCACAACAACCTAAATGAATACTTTCCACATATCTGCCCAAATTCAAGGGGATAACTTATATTTGTCGATTTCTACCGAGAATAGCTTTGTTCGGCGATTGTAGAAAGGGCGCTTCAGACTTTATTCCAAGTATAGCTTATACCAGGTATATACTTGCATTATAGAACCGGCCCTAATACCATGCAGCATGGATATCTAGAAAAAAGATCAACAGAAAACAGCCATGAAATACTGAGGGCATTGGAGAACAGTGAACTTCCTTTGGGACTATTCCTTGATTTGTCAAAGCATATGACACATTAAATGATAGTATTCTTTATGAAAAATTGGATCTTTATGGTATTAGAAGACAAACATGTAAATGCATACAATAAAAAACAAAAAGTTAATTTCGAAAAACGATTTCGCTATGTCAAATGAGCTCACCATTCATCTTGGAATAACCCACGGAAGTGTACTAGCGCCAATATTATTCACTCTCTATGTAAATGACATAATTAATGTAAATGATAACATAAACTGGAGTAAAATAACAAGTATGTTGGTGAGAAGTGTAGATGTGCAACAACTAATGGATAGAACTGCTGATTAATTAAATAGTATTGATAAATGGTTTGCAAAAAGACAAATTAATACTGAGTAAAGATAAAAGAAATGTAATACAATTCAGGACAAAACAATTTAGAATTAAAGAATTTGATAATTTAATATTGAATAATATTACTTTAAAAGCGCAATATGTACAATTTCTGGGAGTAATGTTAGATTGACATATGTCCTGGTCTTACCACATAGAACATTTACAAAAAAACTGTGCAAATCCTTTAGCCTTCTTGTACTAAGGAAATACTTGGGTATTGCCACCTTAAAAACTGTGTATTTTGAGAAAAGCTGTATTAGATATTCAGTGATCTTTTTTTTTTGAGTAGCTATGAAATGCAAAAGCTTTTTATATGTCAAAAAAGAGCTTTTTGCAGTATGTTGAATATGGGTCCACAGGAATCGTGCATGGTAAAATTTAAAAACAATGGTTTGTTGACTCTTTCGGCAACTTTTATTCAGGAATGTATGTATAATGTGTTTTTCTGCAAGAATCCAGAGTTATTTACCAGTGGTAAACCACAGACAGCATATACAATAAGAAACATTATCCATTACATAAGTTAACACTCACCCAACAGGGAGCATAGTATAACTGTATAAAAATGTATAATCACCTACCACATTATGTTAAGATTATCAGAGACCAACTGAACTTAACCAACTGAAAAAAATGCTTGTTCAATTTTTATTGAATTTAGAGCCCTACAGTGTTGATGATTATATAGGATATCAGAACTGTAGACAATATCAAGGTGACATTTTTGACTCTATTTCGTTTTATGTATAGTTAACATACTTCTGAAATTAAGATAATTATTATTATTATTATTATTAATGCTCATCAACTACCTATCAAAAGACAGGACCATTACTGGAAACTATTACTCTTCTGTTGGCTGTTCAAGCTAAACGTTCATATGTGAACAAAGGGGAAGTGGTTTTTTATTATGACCTACGTTTCGAAGCGAATACAGGATTTGTTTCCATTATTTCTTAACTTTCTAACTGAAAATTCACTTCAAGTGATGTCAAAGTAGAGACAGTCGTTTATTTTACTAAATGTATTGTCTAAATGTATTCAATTGCGTGAAGTAACTACTAAACTTGAAGAAATTTACCATTAAACACCAAATCATTTTTTGAACTGCTCGACGCACGTTTCGAGAACCATGTTAGCGTCATCAGGAGATGATTTAATCTAATTCTAAAACTAAACTATGTACTATTTATATAAAAAACCCTACCTACTAAATGTGCGTCGAGCAGTTAAAAAAAAAGTGATTTGGTGTTTAGTGGTAAATCTCTTCAAGTTTGACGTTTCACATCAAAGGTTCCAATAGAAGAATTGAAGTAACCACGTTTAAAAACAAGTATGTTGGTGAGAAGTGTAGATGTGCAACAACTAATGGATAGAACTGCTGATTAATTAAATAGTATTGATAAATGGTTTGCAAAAAGACAAATTAATACTGAGTAAAGATAAAAGAAATGTAATACAATTCAGGACAAAACAATTTAGAATTAAAGAATTTGATAATTTAATATTGAATAATATTACTTTAAAAGCGCAATATGTACAATTTCTGGGAGTAATGTTAGATTGACATATGTCCTGGTCTTACCACATAGAACATTTACAAAAAAACTGTGCAAATCCTTTAGCCTTCTTGTACTAAGGAAATACTTGGGTATTGCCACCTTAAAAACTGTGTATTTTGAGAAAAGCTGTATTAGATATTCAGTGATCTTTTTTTTTTGAGTAGCTATGAAATGCAAAAGCTTTTTATATGTCAAAAAAGAGCTTTTTGCAGTATGTTGAATATGGGTCCACAGGAATCGTGCATGGTAAAATTTAAAAACAATGGTTTGTTGACTCTTTCGGCAACTTTTATTCAGGAATGTATGTATAATGTGTTTTTCTGCAAGAATCCAGAGTTATTTACCAGTGGTAAACCACAGACAGCATATACAATAAGAAACATTATCCATTACATAAGTTAACACTCACCCAACAGGGAGCATAGTATAACTGTATAAAAATGTATAATCACCTACCACATTATGTTAAGATTATCAGAGACCAACTGAACTTAACCAACTGAAAAAAATGCTTGTTCAATTTTTATTGAATTTAGAGCCCTACAGTGTTGATGATTATATAGGATATCAGAACTGTAGACAATATCAAGGTGACATTTTTGACTCTATTTCGTTTTATGTATAGTTAACATACTTCTGAAATTAAGATAATTATTATTATTATTATTATTAATGCTCATCAACTACCTATCAAAAGACAGGACCATTACTGGAAACTATTACTCTTCTGTTGGCTGTTCAAGCTAAACGTTCATATGTGAACAAAGGGGAAGTGGTTTTTTATTATGACCTACGTTTCGAAGCGAATACAGGATTTGTTTCCATTATTTCTTAACTTTCTAACTGAAAATTCACTTCAAGTGATGTCAAAGTAGAGACAGTCGTTTATTTTACTAAATGTATTGTCTAAATGTATTCAATTGCGTGAAGTAACTACTAAACTTGAAGAAATTTACCATTAAACACCAAATCATTTTTTGAACTGCTCGACGCACGTTTCGAGAACCATGTTAGCGTCATCAGGAGATGATTTAATCTAATTCTAAAACTAAACTATGTACTATTTATATAAAAAACCCTACCTACTAAATGTGCGTCGAGCAGTTAAAAAAAAAGTGATTTGGTGTTTAGTGGTAAATCTCTTCAAGTTTGACGTTTCACATCAAAGGTTCCAATAGAAGAATTGAAGTAACCACGTTTAAAAATCTCAAAAACCTTGTGTTTTGTTTGTCAGGTTGAGGTTGAGAACTTTTCGTGATACCCTCTGATCCCTCTTTTGTGGAGAGCAGCCAAGATTATTTTAAATGAGAATTCACGTAAGATCTTACAGACATATTAGTTTACACCTAACGTTGGCGAAAATTCTGAAAAAAACGTGTGTTGGCAAGAATTAGACTAATAAACTGTCAAGCAATGCAGTCTTCGTTTAATCCTCTAACCCAGGTGACTAGTGATTTATTTATACTTAAGAACGTTAAGTTTTGTATGTTAACTTATTTAAAGGTGGAATCATTTGACACCAAAAAAATATCACTAACATTTCCCCTAGATCTGTCATCGAGATTTATAATATTTTAAAAATAAATATTATTTTATAAACACCTCTTAAACACTTGGATATTTTTAAGAAATAATTTAATAATAATCGTTGTTTGTGTTATATTAACAATATTTCCATAGAAATAAAATAAAAAATCTACGTGCGCTTCTTTTCTTCATTTTTAGGTTTAAAATAATGTAGGACTGTGTTATTAGTGTTAAATTGTCTATATAGTTCATAGAAAAAGCTTATTTTTAAAAATTGATAAAGACCACTAAACGTAGGTCGTAGTTTAAGAAAATTAATGATTTCCTGTTAATCATTATCAACTTGTCGTGTTGGTTGTCCACATTTATCGGTCACGTGGGAATTTGGTAAGGTTTTAGCCGATAAAACTCCGGCACTGCCTAACGAGTACGCGTTGCCTAACTCTGAGGGTTGTCTTTTGAAGATTTTCCCATCATACCAAAAAAAATGTAAAAGGGCTCTCTCAATTTGAATTTCGACCTCAACGTGCTACTACCGAATAAATTCATCGTGCGGGGTAAATGTTTATATATTTTTAGAAGAAATACAGCATTGAAGTATTCCAAAACATAAGACAGACCTTTTATAGTGCTGTTTAATATAAGATCA
Source organism: Cosmopolites sordidus (assembly GCA_031761425.1). Taxonomy (NCBI): domain Eukaryota; kingdom Metazoa; phylum Arthropoda; class Insecta; order Coleoptera; family Curculionidae; genus Cosmopolites; species Cosmopolites sordidus. Next base: position 603,851 of record JARFXV010000356.1, on the reverse strand, counting down.
GAAATATTGCTATACTGTTTCTTAAATCCTCTTCATAAAATAGCCATTTTCTTCGGTTTTATGATCAAACTACTTCGCACTATCCATTCAATGCTGGCGCCTCTCAGAAAATGTTCATGGACCAATTCGTTATTTAATATATTGTGTTGATATAAAACATTGTTCCGTTTTGGGCACGAGATGGCGTTGTATCGCAAAACCGAAAAGTTATCTATTTTACGTGGGTAAAGTTTTGATGTTTGACAAAAACAATTTCAGCAAGTAGTTGGGATAAAATTGTGTTTTAAAGATTTCGTTAAGTTTTAAAAATGACAGAAAACAGCGAACATGTACGAAATATTCTGATTTTTTATTTTCTAGCAGGCAAGAAAGCTTTGCAGGCGCAGAACATACATACTGTGTACGGTATCGGTACCGTTGGCGGTTCCACGTGTCGTAGGTGGTTCATTTTAATTTTAATAATGCACCACATTAAGATCTAAATTTATACAAAGCAACATGAAAGTTAGGATCTATAAAAAAACATTCATTCGCCCAGTAGTAACTTATGGCTGCGGGACGTGGTCCTTCACAAAGAAAATAAGAGATGATGATGATATTTGAAAGAATGCTATGAATGATAATAGTGCTATGAATGATAATGGAATCTGGAAGATTAGGTATAGCTTCGAACTCAAGCAATTATTTAAAGATCTGGATATTGTAGACAATGTGAGGGTTCAGCGGCTCAGATGGATGGGATACGTGGCGAGAATGCCAGAACTTTGAATATCAAGATAAATCATGGAGGGACGAATAGGGGGTAATAGAAAATCTGGTAGACGAAAGACATGATGGCAGGACAATGTAAGAAGAGATGCTATAGATCTACTGCACATCAAAAACTGGCAAGGGGCTGTTGGAGATGGATTCTGTTGGTGGTGAAGGTTGAAGGAAGATCCATCACATTCTAGATGACCGGCCGAGGTTGAAATTGATCGGTACCGAACAATTCCAATGCTGGACCCATGTCTCCACGCCGACAGGATGGACAACGATCTAGAAGTTGACGCCACTGATAGCCCTGCTTGAGTAATCCGTCCATTTGAGGTATTATGTACGATTAGCTGGCCAAGCTCTACACAGGCTTGTTCTTTTTGTATTTTTGTAGAGGGTTTTAGAACCCGGTCGTTTTAGATTTTATGACCCGGCCATTTTGCGATCGTCATTTTAACCTATAGTCATCTTAGTAGGAAACGTTAAAGGAAGCAATGAAAATAATGAAAACATTAAAATTCGGATACTGGAAATCGCAACAGATTGAATTGACCGAATTGATGTTTGTAGATGATGTAGTCATAGTAGCGGATACAGAAAAAAACCTTCAACACAACTTAGAAATTTTGAACGAAGAAATGACAAAAATAAACATGAATAATATACACAAGACAAAAAATATGATCATATCTAAAGAAAACAAGAAATATAACATACAATTGAATGGAAAGCTAATAGAACAAGTGAAAAGCTACAAATATCAAGGACAACTCACAAGAGAGTATAGGGGAGAGTGGGGGAATGCGAACGGCTAAGGGAAAACTGAAATAACAATGCAGGTTTTTGAGGTAGAAATGTTTTTAATGCTTAATCAGTCGGTCCGTTTATCCTACGAACTGAAACTTAATTCAACATTATTATATTATTTGAAACAAAAAAAAATCTTTTAAAGAAAACAAAACCCTTGGTGTTGAGTATTACCCGACACGCGACGGATAATACCGAACAGTGAGTGGTAAATATGAACTGAAATAATTAAGTTTTTTAATCGACAAAAATCACATCGATAGCCCGCCGATGTTGAAGCTTGGTCCGTACATTTGTCGTGTGCCCATTGGTGGTATTCACAACATATAATCCAATCTTCCGTGGGAGGGCTAACGTATTTCTCACTGCAAAAAATGTAAAAATAGTATTTTCATTGTTAATCCTATCACTCTTCTTTTTTTCCTGTTTTTTGGTTAGAATCTTGAAAATCCTCTATTCTTTAAAATTTCTTACGGCTTTTTTCATCCTTTTATTACCTGGCTTAATAATTTCGATTTTTTCTGTCGTTTTTTTCCAAAATCTTCTCGTTTTTCTCCTTTTCAAATTTCTTGTTCTGCTTTTGTTCTAGTTCTTCTTTCAAAGGTGTCAAAATGATGAGTCAAAATGATTGAATACTTATTCTTTATATAGCGTTTCGATGTCTTAGTAGGAATCACAGGTATATTTACTATATCAGATAGTCGAATAACTTTATTAGAGTCATTTTTTGGTGTTATAGTAGAATTTAGACCATCGGAACATTGTGGCGGAGGAGTGTGTCAATCAGTAAGAACATTAGAATCATGGGACTCAGCAGCAACTACCGGAACAATAGTTTTGGCCTTGGAAGCTGAAACCTCAAAGGCTTGTGTTTCAAGAGCAACTACGTCCGAAGTCGATATCTCCAATGTAGCTTGAACATCAGAAATGCGGGCTTGAGATACAAGGGCATGTGCGTCGGGAGTTACATTAGAAACTTGCACGCCATTAGAATTTTCTGCAAGTGGACCCATTGATGTTTCAGAAAGCTGGGAACTCTGGCTCTGGGGTCACCGCTTTTTCGAATTCAATAGGACGGAATGGGTAAACTCCTGCTGCTCTAAAGCCGTTAGGTGCCTTTTCTAGATTGCTGCATCGGTTGAACGCCTTTGCGAATAGTCCTACCACTTCATACTGCGTTATTCGTCTTTCAGTTCTCTCAGGCATGAAATACTCACATTCTCGGCTAGAGGCACTTTTAAGGAGTCCAAAGAATGTGAGATCTAGTGGAGGTAGTTTATGCGAAGTATGAGGGGGCAGAGGTAGTAAAATAATACCTTTCTGGCGGCATAAAGTGTAAGCCTGAAGGCTCACATAGCTCTCATGATTATTTAAAATTAATAATGTTGGACTATTTTTAGACGGCTTCGCAAACGATATAAAATGGCGAAGCCAGTCGACAAATAGGCTTTCATTGTTCCATCCTGATTGAGACACTGAAGCAACTATGTTGGAGTTACCGTCTTTTAGTAATTGTCCATTCATTCGCGTTCTTTCAAATATAAAAAATGGGTTAATGTATTAACCAGCTGCACTAAATGCACAAACTACTGTAGTAGTAGATCCTCTATCACCACGAGTCGCCTTTCTTATTTGTTTCTGGCCTTTTGGTGCCAAAATTTGTTAATTCCTTTGAACATTTGTGATTCCTGTTTCGTCTATGTTAAAAAAAATTTCAGGTCCAAAATGATATTTATATTGTATGGATTCCAAATTGTTGTAAAAAATCTTGACTTCTGTTTCATTAAACGCATTAATTCTGTTTATACATGTAGCTTCGGGTTTTCTTAAGGAAAGTTTTGGGTGCCTTCTCATAAAGCCGTAATACCAGTTTTTACCTGTCATTTGTTTATTCCGGTCAAAAATTATGACGAAGTTTATTTTTCTCTGCGAATGTGAATTAAATTTTATGCACCATCTCAATTGTCAGACCGTAATAAAGCTTGCTGCATTGCTGCATATGATGCTCAAGCTCCATTTCTTAAGCTTCGGAAAAGATTGGTTTTTCCCATTCCTAGGTTGTTTTAAAACTATATCTTTTAAGTGGTCAAATATCGCCGTCTTTGGCACCGAATAAACAATCGACGCTTTACTTATACTAAGTTACCTATACTTCTACGGCTTTCTCTAAATCTTCTAATTTATATTTTCGTTCAGTTTTTTAACATAATTACATCTAAAACAAATAATAATAGTTATAAGTACATCGGAAATATTAATTATATAATACTACTATATAATATAATACTACTATATTGCTAATATCTGTAAGTGGGGAATGTCATTTTCTACTACTTGACCCGTTCTGCGCAAATGTCACGGTAAATAAACGTAACACAAAAATATAAAAATATGCAAACTAACGCACGTCCATAAGCATACTCAATTCTCGGACATGCGCATAAGACTCAAAGTAGTAGTGAGAGAAACAGACACATATATGTCTGCATCGTAATGATTTCGTTGATCTCCAGGCCCTGTTAGCAATATAGTAGTATTATTTATATATATATATATATATATATATATATATATATATATATATATATATATATATATATATATATATATATATATATATATATATATATATATATATATATATATATATATATATATATATATATATATATATATATATATATATATATATATATATATATATATATATATACACAGCTGCGAATATCTCAAAATAAGCAGCCCCGAACCAAGGCAAAAAAAAAACTAAATTCACTTAGCGTCTGACTTGTATCAAGCGGTTGAGTGGTCAGCGTCTGTTCACCAATGGTGCGGCTGATATTTAAATTCTGGAACTAACCCCTCCAGTCTTAACCTCTGAACCGTCATGGTTCAAACAATTAATTCAAAGTACAAGATGAAGCGTTCTAGTAATTACAAAATTACCCCAGGAGGTAGACAATCCTCTGCCAGCTTTGCTGGTACAACCGGACTTTCGGATTCTGGGGTGTCCGGGCTTAAACGCAAAATCTTTCAGAGGGAGTCGGAGGCCTCTGACCAACGTCTGAAACCGAAAACAAAAACTTTCTTTGGAACGGTAAATATCAATTCTCTCATGCGTCCAGGAAAACTACACGAATTGGAGCAAACATTGAATCGGCAAAAAATCCAAATTTTAGCTTTGCAAGAAACCAGATTAACAGATGATAACACCTTGGAATTCGGCAACTACAGACTTTTTAAAAGTAAAACTGACAAAAGAATACTCAAAAATACACCACATCTCGGTGTTGCTTTCGCTATCTCAAGAAACATTCTTGGTTCTATAACTAATGTCCAGCCAGTAAATAATCGACTTATGACACTATCCCTCAAGTGTGCTAATAAAAACTATACATTAATCAATGCACACCTCCCAGTTTACGAAGAAAATAAATCTAATCCTGAAAAAGTAAATAAGTCCTTGGAAACTCTGGAAAAGACTATCTCTAAAATTCCCTCTAACCATGTAAAAATCCTATTGGGTGATTTCAACGCCCAACTAGGGAAAGAAAAAAAGTACAGGAAAACAGTCGGCAGCTTTCCCGCTCATAAATGGACTAACTATAATGGTAGAAGATTGGTTGAACTATGTTCGCAGTTTAATCTAAAAATAATGTCAACGCATTTTAAGAAGAAAATAACAAAAGACCTGGAGGTGCCCAAACACGTACATAGGTGAATTTCTAATTGACCATGTTGCCATTTCGTACCCCAATTATAAAGAGATTTTAAATGTTCAAGTCAGGAAAGGAGCTAACATAGACACGGATCACTACTTGACTAGAATCAAACTTAGTTTAAAACCTCGAAAACTTATTCAAAAGAGACTGCTAATACCAAAGTTCGACCCAACGAAAATAAAACCAGCCCTAACAGAAGAGCTTGATAAACAACCAGCACAGAACTGGCAAGAATTGAAACAAAAAATTATTAAAACAGCCTTAAAGTTGGTCCCTTTACAAAAACGTAGAAAACATTCATGGTGGGATGAAGTTTGCGAGCAAGCAGTATTAAGCCGAAGTAAAGCATTCAAAGGTTGGAACAGTCAAAAAACAGCAATAAACTATAACATCTTTTTGGAAGTAAGAAAAGAAACTTCGAAGCTAATTAGACAAACTAAAAGAAAATATGAAAACAATCAACTTAATGAAATAGAAAAAGATTTCCAAAAAAATAACACCCGAAACTTTTACAAAACATTTAAAACTAAATTAACAGGCTATCAACCCCAAAGTCTTTGCTTCCAAAAGGAAAACCGGACAATTAGCTCTAAATAACCAAGACAATTGCAAACAACTTGCGAAATATTTTGAACAAATACTAAACTGTCCTGAGCCTTTAAACAAATTACCAACACTAAACCTTAAACAAACAAACCCAGATTCATTACTACCGAATGAAGATGAAATAATTAGGCAAATCAAGCGGCTTAAAAATAACAAAGCTTCTGGTGAAGATGGAATCACTGCTGAACTTTTGAAATCCAGGGTGATTGTGCTTTAATTCATCCACTACACAAGAAAGGAGATAGAACGGATGTAAACAACTATAGAGTGATATCTCTTCACCCAGTTTGTTACAAGATTCTATCTCAATGTCTACTAGACAGCACAGGACAGTTGGAACCTAAACTTGGTGAATATCAAGCAGGTTTTCGACCGGGCAGATCCTGCCCTGAACAGATCCTGAATCTAAAGTTGATACTAAGACATCAAAAACTGTACAATAAAAATCTCGTCTGTACATTTGTGGATTTCAAAAAAGCATATGATTCTATAGACAGCGAATCTTTATTCCGAATCTTGAAAGAACAAGGATTAGATCTGAAAACGCTGGCAATTATTAAAGCAACATTAACTAACACAATGTCAAAAGTTAAATTCATGGGTGACATCTCAGAGCCCTTCGAAATTAGAACTGGAGTGAGACAAGGGGATGGACTCTCACCACTCTTATTTAACTGTGTTCTAGAAAAAGTAATACAGGAGTGGCGTGAAAAAAAGTCGGCCCTGAATATTGACTAGCCCATTAAACTGGGGAGAACCAACATCAAAATTGATTGTCTGGCGTTTGCTGATGATCTAGCAATTTTGGCTCAAGATGTATTAACGGCACAGAAACAGATTGAAATTCTAAAAGAAACAGCAGAAAAGGTGGGACTCCAAATTTCCTTTGAAAAGACACAATACATGACCTGCAACAGACTAAGAACACCATTTCTAAAAACAAAATATGGTAACATAAGACGAGTCTCTCAATTCAAATATTTGGGTGAAATAATCATGGAAAATGGGTTGGAAAAAGCGGCCAATAAGGGTAGATGTCAAAAAATGGAAACGGCATTGAGACTTACACAAAATATTTACAACAAAAAATGGCTATCTAAAAACACAAAACTGAGACATTACAACACAGTTATTAAGCCAGAATGTCTATATGGGGCAGAAACGCTCATTTTGAATAGAAAGAGAGACATCGAGGACATTGAAAAGAAGGAAAGAAAAATCATAAGAAAAATCCTAGGCCCCAAACAAATAAATACAACAACATATCGACTTCGAGAAAACCAAGAAATCAAACAATACACAGATATATATAGCGATATGAGAAAAAGAAGACTTAAGTTTTACGGACACATAAAACGGATGAATCCAAATAGGCTAACTAGACAAATAGTCGAATTTTATGAAAATAGGAGTAGAGCTAAAGTAGAAATAATTAAATGGATTGCTGCAATTAAAGAGGACCTAAGATCAGCAAATATTACACAAAGTGAAATTCAGGATAGAGGCTGTTTCAGACACAAGGTTGACGTTTGGAAGGTTAGCCAGAGAGAAAAATGTAGGAAGACTGGAACAACTTGGCCAACAACTTGGAACAACTTGGAACAACAACAAACGCCTTTAATTGTACTTCGCGTGGTCCACCCGGGCCCATACGTGAATAATATATATATATATATATATATATATATATATATATATATATATATATATATATATATATATATATATATATATGATCATGTCATATCTTTATAACCTACTGTAATCACTGCGTTCGGGTTTTCCCCGCGTTCGCCGCCCCCCCATTCTCCTCTACGAAGCGTGAGTGCAAGGGAGGAACGGTAAAGGAAGGCTAAGAAGAACATGGAACGATGTGATAAGAAAGGAGGCAGGAAAAAGTGGCAAAATATGGGATGAAATTAACGAACTGACACAAGATAGGAAGAAATGAAGAGTTATGTATAGAAGACAACTTCAACTCCAACAACACGTGTGACATCTAAGGGTATAAAGGCATAGGATTAAGTAAGAAAGTCATCTTAGTCCATGGGCATTCCGGACTGCGGACTTCTTGGAGCGCGATCATTGAAGGCTCCAGACTTCTTGGTATCCAAACGTTTTAAACACTGAACTGTTCACTAATCGACCATCTTGGTAACTCGACAATCCAGAGTCTGGATAGCCGAATGGTACCACAAAAGGACAAGGCCCAGATATTTATTATTATTTTCATTAAATATGACAATTTGTCCACCATCGTTTAATAAAGCTATATAATTTGGTTTCATTTAATTAATTCTAGGATGATTTAATACATTTATTTTTGTACACTAGACAATAGCCCTAATACTATGAGAATATTTGTGTGAGATAGAACCTTTCACTTTATATTTCAGATTCTTTTCTTTTGTGTTATAATTGTTTTTTTTTTATTTTTTATTTTATGTTGGTTTCTGAATATATATATATATATATATATATATATATATATATATATATATATATATATATATATATATATATCTGGGTGGCACCCTATTGACGTGCCTGTGCAATGCATCCGCGACCTAATACTCAAATTTTTTTTCTCCTTTATTTGGGTTTTTCGCCACTGTCTAAAACTCAAAAAATATAAAAAATAACTGTTCTTATTTAAAGAAAGAATCACTGGGTAAAAACAAAAAACCATATATTTTTTTTTGTATGTCAACGATACTTACATTGACAACTTTGTTGTCAATGTAAGTATCGTTGACATACAAAAAAAAATATATTTACTTTCACTCGTTACTTTATATATTACAAATTAATATCAACGATATTTACATTGACAACTTTGTTGTCAATGTAAGTATCGTTGACATACAAAAAAAAATATATTTACTTTCACTCGTTACTTTATATATTACAAATTAATATCAACGATATTTACATTGACAACTTTGTTGTCAATGTAAGTATCGTTGACATACAAAAAAAATATATTTACTTTCACTCGTTACTTTAGTTGTCAATGTTGTCAAGTTGTCAATGTAAATATCAACAAACAACAAAGTTTGTTGTCAATGTAAGTATCGTTGACATACAAAAAAAATATATTTACTTTCACTCGTTACTTTATATATTACAAATTAATATCAACGATACTTACATTGACAACTTTGTTGTCAATGTAAGTATCGTTGACATACAAAAAAAATATATTTACTTTCACTCGTTACTTTATATATTACAAATTAATATCAACGATACTTACATTGACAACTTTGTTGTCAATGTAAGTATCGTTGACATACAAAAAAAATATATTTACTTTCACTCGTTACTTTATATATTACAAATTAATATCAACGATATTTACATTGACAACTTTGTTGTCAATGTAAGTATCGTTGACATACAAAAAAAATATATTTACTTTCACTCGTTACTTTATATATTACAAATTAATATCAACGATATTTACATTGACAACTTTGTTGTCAATGTAAGTATCGTTGACATACAAAAAAAATATATTTACTTTCACTCGTTACTTTATATATTACAAATTAATATCAACGATATTTACATTGACAACTTTGTTGTCAATGTAAGTATCGTTGACATACAAAAAAAATATATTTACTTTCACTCGTTACTTTATATATTACAAATTAATATCAACGATACTTACATTGACAACTTTGTTGTCAATGTAAGTATCGTTGACATACAAAAAAAATATATTTACTTTCACTCGTTACTTTATATATTACAAATTAATATCAACGATATTTACATTGACAACTTTGTTGTCAATGTAAGTATCGTTGACATACAAAAAAAATATATTTACTTTCACTCGTTACTTTATATATTACAAATTAATATCAACGATACTTACATTGACAACTTTGTCGCGGCCAACACGCGTCTTTGACCTACACAAACTTTTACAGCTTCATTGCGATGTTTTGTTCCCTCCACCGTACTCACCCGACCTTGCGCCCTCCGACTTTCTATTTACTTAGATAGCTTCAAAACAACTTAGATGGTAAAAACTTTACTTCTATGGAAGTCTTGAAAAATCACCTGGGTCAGTTCTTTAACTAGAAACCTGAGAATTTCTATGAGCGCGGGATTATACAGCTACCGGAGAGATGGAGAAAGGCCATCTACAAGAATTACTTGGTCAGAAACATCTTTCCTTACAATTATTTCATCATATTTAGGTAAATCCTATTTACAATACGGACATTACCGTGAAATGGGGTGACTTTGCCTTTTGGGGCGACTTTGCTCAATTACGCCCGAAAATACGTTAAATGTATCCGTAGCCACTACTTGAACGCAACGTGGTATGTGTCACTTGGAAATTATTGTGGGGGGTATACCGCGTCTCTAACGTCGCCTGAGCGCTTGTCATCATTTGCAAGTGGCAATTACAGTGTCTTTAAGCCAAGCCTATTTCTTACGCCTATTTTGTGTGTTTCAAACTTCCACTTGGCTCCAACAGTTAACTACGATATACTGAGGTAAGTACTTAGTAAAAGTTCATTATACTATTTAGGATAATGATGGTATATAATATATCTGAAAAAAAACAATTTTTGAGGTTAAAAATGTGGTGGGCAAAGTCACCCCCGTCAACAGAACGCGTTGATTACAGATAGTAGCTTTGCCCGACCAATTGTTCGCATTTGTAAAATGCATTAAAGCTAGACATTTTGTTTCAGAAAGATGCCCAGGATTTATAAGAAGAAATTAGGAGTACGCTAGTACCGGAATTATTCTGACGATGTGCTCGCTCAAGCAGTTGCAGACATCCAGAATGGTAAAATGTCAGCAGGGCAGGCTTTGCTTCAATACAAAATTCCTAGGAACACAGTGGACAATAAGATAGCACAGCGACATTCAAAAATTTTTGGTGGACAAACGATATTTTCGATAGAAGAAAAAACTATTTTGCATCAGATCTTAACATGCGCAGATTGGGGTATGCCGCTGGGACGTGTTGTACAACAATTTAAAAATAATCTTCCTGGGGACATGTGGTATAGGAATTTCTTAAACCGACATCTAGACGAACTCACCGTTAGGAAATGTCAGAATGTAGAAAGAGCAAGAGCAGCGGTTGGAAGAGGACATATGTCATCTTATTTTGATCATTTGGAGAAGTCTTTAGAAAATATTCCAACGCAGAACATTCTTAACTTTGATGAAACCAACTTCTCGGATAATCCCGGATCGAAGAAGATGGTCTTTAGAAGAGGTGTTAAGTACCCTGAAAGGAACATCAACTCCACCAAAGGCTGCATATCAGTAATGTTTGCGGTGTCTACTATTGGAGAAGTGCTACCTGTTTACGTCGTATATAAGGCGGAGCACTTATGGAGAACATGGATTGAAGCCGGCCCCAGCGACACAAGGTACGGGAGAACCACGTCAGGGTGGTTTGATGGGCCAAATTTTGATGAATGGTTCTTACAAATTATTGTCCCATGGGCAAGAAAATTGGAAGGTTCTAAATGTATTATTGGGGAGAATCTGAGTTCCCACCTTAGCACAAAAGTTATACATCGTTGTGAACAGCTAGATATAAAATTTGTATTTCTGCGAATGCCACCCATCTTTGCCAGCCCTTAGATGTGGCTTGTTTCGTTCCTATCAAAAGAATTTGGAGAACCATTTTAACAGATTACAAAATGAAAAATCCACACAGTGTAAGCTTGGAAAAGTTGGTTTTCCCAAGACTACTAAAAAGATTATTAGAAGAGATGAAGCCCAGAATTGCTGAAAGCATCAAGTCAGGCTTTAAGACGTGTGGCATTGTTCCAGTGAACCGCCAAGAGATGTTGAAAAAAATACCGGGTGCGCCTTCGCAAGCTCATGATGAAACTCCAAGGGTAGTGAGCGAAACTCAGGAGATAAGGATTTTCCGACCAAAGGCCGTCAAAAGAAAATTGCTATTCCCGCAGGAAAATCTGTTTCCTTAATTGATTTGCAACTTTCTGAAAGTAAGCAAGAAAAAAAATGTATCTATAGAATATCCTGAACCTACAGCTGGTTGCAGCAAGGATATTTCACATTCTGGGTCCCAGAAGAGAAAGACACAGCATCTTGAAACAGACTCTGACGACAGCAGCGACTCAGAGGATGAACATATGTCTTAATATAACAGCTCAGATGGTGCAGAAAGTTTTTCGGGTTTTCAAATAAATATGCAAGTGAATCCAGAGAAACTTAGCATCGATGATTATGTTATTGTAAAATTTGGCACAGGCAAAAAAATATTTTACAAGCACTATGTGGCCAAAATTATAGACATCTATGAAAGCAGCGACGAATTTTCAGTTAGTTGCCTTCGCACAAAAGACAAAGAAGTTTTCGTCTTTCCTAACGAACCCGACATTTCTGATGTAAACTTGAAGCAAATCGTTGGTGTTCTTCCTACACCTGTAGGCTGCCGTCGTGGAAGAATTATTTTTGGGGTTGACTTAACGATCTATGTAAATTAAGCAAAAATATGTCTTATATCTTACAACTTAAAATAAGTTAATTGCTTACCTATGTTATGTTACCATGTTTAAGTAACAAAAAAAAGTTTTTTACCTTACAGTTACAGTTACCTAGTTGAATAAATTTGTATTTTTTATAAATAAATATGTTAAACTGCCTATATAATTCTTTGTAACCAACAAAATTGGTTGATATATATATATATATTTTTCAAAATGTGTTTTGCGTAATTACGCTTTTAAATGGGGTGGTTTTGCTTTATCAATAAAATAAGAGGGTGGGCAAAGACACCCCATATAGGCAACTAACTTTGCCCACCCCGTTGTTTATTTTTTTTACATTATTTTTTTATTGAGCAAAAAAACAACATTATTGTTGTATTGTCCTTATTACCACTTGTAGCATAGATCATACGATTTCCAGAAAATACAACATTTTATGAAACAAGAACGGTTTAAAATTCAGAATTGGGCAAAGTCACCCCATTTCACGGTACTTTATCCACTATCAACCAAAAACAACTTCGCTCCATCTATTCAGTGTTGGTGTTTCTCAGAATAACTTACGTGAACCAATTCTTTACCTAATACATTTTTCTACTCATTTTTCAATATATTACTACATCGCCATAGAGCGGTATCATCAGATTTAATTTTATTCCTATTATTTTAGAGCCACCCGGCAGAAAATGCCCTTCAAGGTCAATGTTTTAGGAACAAGGTTTTTGTTAAGAATATATAATCGCTTCATACCTCATAACAAAAAAGTTTAATAACAAGAAAGGCAAATAAATTGAAAAATAAAAACAGTTTGCAAGAGAGGCAATTAAATTAAAAAAATGAAAAAATAAAGTAATTGTTTTATTATATTGCCTTGACAAGGTGAGCCCTCTGGTGGCGCCACTCGAAACGACACTGGAATGGCGCACGCTCAACGATCGCCTCGCTCGAACATCGTCGAACGTCGCCGGAGTTGGCTGTCGTCGTCCGCAATCTCATAAGTCGAGTGTTTCTTATTGGGGTTGCCATGTTGTGGTTTTAATGGGGTGTGCGACATAATTTTTTTTGTTTATTTACGTTGTGACGATCGCCCGATTCATCTAGACAGTGTCTGGTCGGAGTCGTATTCGTGACTCCGCCAGGGAACGCGATATCGAAAAGTGACCGCCAGTGATTTCACATTTTTGATGCACGTGTAGTTATAAGAAGTGTCTAGGTCGATTCCTTAAAGGGCATAACGCCAGTTAGTGTTCGTTATTATCCTTGTACCAAACAGAGACCAGCAACACTTGGTACAGCGTGTTTTACACGCATCGTTGTTATTGTTTTGCTTGGTGTTTTTGACCCTTGAATTACGTCCGTCGTGGTTCCGAGACAAGTCCATTATTTGACGCGACAGAGGGAAGGCAGGCAGTAAACCGATCCGTCGACGTTCCGTTCTTGTTTCGACGGTCTTTTCAGTGTTTACATCCAGCAAAAATGACAAAATGCGAATTTCGCGTCGCGGACGCTGTTTGATAACGGCATGTCGTGTTCGTAATCGTCCCCGTTACCGATCGGAGACTGAGGCGGCCTTTTCGGGCTTGGTGTTGTTCGCTGGCCTTGCGAACTGCCGTTGTCGGGAGGTTAGTGGCCTTAGCACGCGGCTTTGTTTACCCAGTGACGGTGCGAGCATGGCGATGGCGGCCGTGTAAAAGAACCTCCACGCGGCGACGACCACGATCGTCGCGGTAGGCGGTGGCCCGACGGGGTGCTCTAGTTTCCCCCTTTTATGGTTTCTCCTCCGTCAATGGCGTGGCACAAACACGACCACGTTAATATGCTCATGGACAAAAACAAGCCCAAAAGTAAGTACACTGTACGCAGCTATTCCCTTATTGAGCATGATACATACATGCAACTGTCAACTCAAAATGTAAACAAAAACAAGGCTTTTTTGACAGTTGTTCGTTTACCTTCTGTTGTTATGGCGTTGGCGACAGTAAAAGCTAACTTAAATGATTTACTTGACATTTATAAAAATAATAATTATAATTTCGGGTAAATATATGGTTTCGAATTAATCATATAGCTTCATGTCATTTTTTGACAGGTCAAAATTAATAACAACTATTGCTTGCTTGAGATTCGACAAAAACACTCCATTTACAATAAGTAGTTTTAGTAACGACGTTTTTGATTATTGTTACTAGTTTTCAAATTGAATCTGGATTTATATAAAATTGTAACGATAGCAAATATTTCATGGGTTTGAGATACGTTTTTTTTTGTTAGAGATGCCATGTCATGCTAGACATATTGTAAACAAAAACAAATAACAAAAGCATCCTGTTTGTTTTATTGGCAATATAAAACCCAACTTATACCAGGTAATATTTCTATGAAATAAACAGGTATTTTGGTTTTCTTAAATATAGTCTTGGGCAAAAATATTGTGCCCTTGTGTATTCAATCCTCAAAAATAGTACCTGCAGTCTTTTATTTCGTATATTGTCGGCTTCTTGGCATTTACAGTTTAATGTGTAGATAATAAATAAGTTTTTATTAAACGTTGTAAAATGTATAGGGTATTTTTTTCCCTGTAATAATTTAGATGATTTTTCTAATCCGAACTGGACTTACATTGTCTTATTTTTGTTTATTGTTGGACAATTTGTTAAATTACGCTACACTGATTTTTAATCTGTTCACGCTGTGATGTGATTTGAACAAATTAAATTGTATCAATTTTTATATTGAAACCTTCGATGTCAAGCGCTAAGCAACTGAAGACATTTACCACTAAATACTAAATCACTTTTTTATTCATTTTTCGACGCGCGTTTCGCTAACAATGTTAGCATTATCAGGAGATTTAATCTAATTCTAAAACTAAACTCTGTTCTATTTATATGACAATCGTGAAGTTAACTAAACGTTATATTAATAATTGAAAAAATTGACTGAATGGAATAGGTTCATGGTTTTCTTACATTTTTCTATTTGAATGTTTTCTTAGCTATTCAAAGTGTTAGTATTATTTATGGGACATTTTTAACAAGTCTTACATTACTAATGTTAAATTATGATCATGGTTGAGTGCATGTTGGGGAACACAAGGCTTCTTATTTCTCTCATACCTAATGTGGGCAATGTGTTCTTTATATCTGGTGGATAGGGATCTTTTAATTTGCCTAACATACCTTCAATCACAATCTTCACAACTAATTTCATAAATCTCTAATTTTTATTTTTTCCCTAATTTTGTGTGCAACAATATGCACTCGAGCATGATTATTAATACAGATATGGTTATATATGTTAACCAATAATTGATGAATGGCTTTAGTTCATTCTTTGCCTCCAAGCTTCATCCATTTCTGTCCCAGAAGCTGTATTGCTAATTGTAGTTTTAATAAGCTTTCCTCCAAATTGCGTTTATCCACTCATTTTATTTTGAATAGAAACAATTTCCTTCAAATAATTAAAAAAAATACTATAGCTCAAAAAGGTCTTGAAATAATCCTTGAAGACCTCGAATAGGAAATTTATTTGTTTCAAGACTGTTTACAGTCCTGACCTAGTGTCTGGTGACGTCATTTTTAGCAATTAACGGCGAGATTGCTGGTTGGTTTTGCGGTTTATTTAAGGAGTATGATACGAAGAATTAATAATTGTAATAGCGAAATAATTATATCGATGTTATGTAGTGGAAAGGGGTGCATTCATTTTTGTTTTTTAGGTTTTATATATGGAGATATATTTTACAATAACATTTATTATTATTTTTATTTTATCGGATTAGAAATATAAAATTTTCCGGGCGTAAAATTGAAAGAACACTATTTTACATGCTCCGTATTCGCCTGATACGGCATCGTGTGACTATGTTCCTATAATTTCTTCATGAATTGTCGTTTCAAATTGTTCGTATCATATTTTGGTACTGTTGCATTTAAAAAGAAAAAAAAACATTTATCTGAATAAAATCCGCATATATTTTTTATTTAAAATATACGTTTTTATTAAAATTTTCAAACTCGCAAACTGATTTTAATTTCTTTCGATCCACATTACAATTCTACATGTCTCCTTCAAAGTAGCTGCCTTGGAAAGCGACACATCCCCGGAGACACTTTATCCACTGATCATAGCAGAGCTAGCACTGAGATACTGGAATCGCCTTCACGCCCTCGGTTACGGCTCGGTTTCAGTGTTTTTTTAAGTTAAATTTTCAATTTTGGGAAAACGATAAAGGATTCAAGTCTGGTGAATAGGGGGCCGCCGAACCGCAGTGAATTTTTTACTTGTCAAAAACTGGTCTCGTTTGGTCTTAAACCACCAAAAAAAATCTGGGACCTTGATAAAACGCTGTTCCCATAGGTCTGTTGAAGTTTTGCAAAAGTTTCAGTCGCACTGTGCCCAAGTTTGAAACAAAACTTGAGAGCGAACTGTTATTCAACATTGTTATAATTAATTTTCAGAGCGCACTCTACCTGGTGTTTTAGTCTGGTCTTCCTCTAGACCAGTTACCCACCGGTTGTTGGTACTATACTAAACTGAAAGAGATTTACCACTAAACATCAAATCACATTTTTTAAAGTTCTCAACACACGTTTTGCTAACCATGTTAGCATCATTAGGAGATGATTTAATATAAATTAACAAAATTAAATCAGATCCACGTCATCAACAATTTGACTGCCCTGTTGCCAGATTGTTATTAAACATCATAACCTTGCTTTAGTGAATCCTTTTTACAATTTACACTTTAATAACAGTTAAAAAAAATCAACTCTAAATTAAATGCAAATTACTAAGTACCTAAACAAATTATAATAAATGTTGAAAGTCTTGCAAGTGTCGATTTAGTACCTCTATATAGATTGAGCACATTTCAAAATGTTTCATTCAAAAACATTTGAATATTTGAATGGTAATGGTTATTAAAATAAAAAGATTATATAATTACTAATGCATTTATTTATTTATATATATATATATATATATATATATATATATATATATATATATATATATATATATATATATAATATGCAAGTGCAAAACTGCATGTACTTTTATTTTAAGTATATGCTCTCTCATACTATTTCATTATATCATTTTCTGTATGCTCGATTGTATTCTTCCATATCTTAGGAGTAAGTGTGAAGTGCTTCACCCCACATGTTTATACAGTCTTGTTGTATATTACCATCCCTACCCATATATTTATTATAGTAATTTTTTACAATTCCCCATATAAGTTCATTTGGGTTGAAAATGCAATGGTATGGGGGAATATGTAAAACTTTGTGCCCATATTGTTCTGCTAAGTTGTTTACTAGATATTTCCATGCTAGTTTATTTCTGAAAAATATACACTTAGGAAATATATCAAAATAATAAATTTGCTTATGGTACATACTCGTACAATTATTAATAGTTCAGTTTTAAACCTTTCGATTTAAAATGCTATATTATTATTAGTTAACCAATCAATTATGAATGGCAACTTTGGTTTGTGAGCTCTTTGGTATCTTGGTTAATAACATGCTATGATAAGTAGCATTATAAACAAAAATTAAAATTAAACTTGGCTTAAGTATTTTAATAATTGGTTTTCAAATCATTTGAAGAAATTTTCCTGATTCATTTCATCAAGGTAATCAGTAAACTCCTTTTATTGACAAAAATATGGTCTGCACTTTTATTAAATCCATCTTCACTGCCAGCATGAAGTATGATGTATCTGAAATAAAAGTTTTCAATCAAAACTTTTCATATTTTTTTGCATAGTTATGTAACTTACCTTTTACCATCAACTTTTGTGGTTTTTACACTCCTCTTCTTATTAGCTTTTATTCTTTCATATAACCTCTGAAAAATTTATACGTTTTAGAGCAACATTCGAAAGTTCCATAAGTCCTCGTCTTGGATCATCTTTTTTTCCATTTAAAATCTACTTCTTTCAATACGTTGCACAATCGTTACGCAATACGTTGCACAAGTTGATCTGCGGTATGCATCAAAAAGTTGTTTCTCTTGCTCATGTAAGTTACATGGTGTCCTGAAAATTAAAATTTAACTGTGAGTACCTACATATAAACTACATATGGGATTAAGAACAACCTTTTCTGCAATTTCTAGGTTACGAATGCTTATTGCGATTATACCAGTGGCGGCTCGTGGGTGTTTAAAGTGGGAGGGTGTAGAAGATTTTTTTTGCTTTCCTCTTCCTCCTTTTTAGTTTTCGTGCTATTGAAACTTTATACAGGAGGTGAACCAGGAAAATTAATTAATGGAAATAAACTGAACGGAAATAAAATATGGTGTTTTGCTATGAAAAATTGTTTACTATGATAAATGCTGGCGAGGCGGCGCCCCAACGCCCTCCCTCACGAGCCGCCACTGGTTCATATATGATATAAACGGTGTAACGAATAGAACTTGTACCTAAAGCTTCAGTATCAGTATCAGTAACCGTTTTAGTAGAACTACGCTTTCTAGGGCATTTTAAAACTTATTAAACATTGTTTTTCACCTCTTGTGAAATAATACTAACAGTGGATATACCCAATCTTAAGGTTACTACAACACGCTAAAAATATATTCTAGTTTCTATAATGTACTATATGACTAAACATATCCAATTAACTGAAAATTCCTCTCCAACAGCCGCAAAGGGTAACAATGGACCATCTATCATTTTGTTAAAAATAGAATATCAGGGATACTACTAACAACGACTATTTAATTGATTTGGCATTTTACAGCCGCTACTCTGACAATTTTATAATTGTATCATTATTATGGCACAGTATTATTACTATGGTAGCTCTAAAAAAAAAAATTCCATCACAAGGAAAAAAATCAAAGTAAACGTTCAGATTATATATTTTCTATATATGCGATAACCTCCAAACGTGTTAATAAATATCAAGTAAAATGTGAAACTTGACAACGTCGCATATGTTACCAACCAAATACAGCCATTTGATTTATTGAATACATTCCATTTGATTCTTTTATTATTTAGTTTATTTAGTGGTATTTCTGCTGTTCTTCGATAGCGTCATCGATGACGTGCAATTGATTTTGTTTTGTACGGTATATATATATATAATATATATATATATATATATATATATATATATATATATATATATATATATATATATATATATATATATATAAATTTGACTTCGACACACAGTATTATTACTATGGTAGCTCTAAAAAAAAAATTTCCATCACAAGGAAAAAAATCAAAGTAAACGTTCAGATTATATATTTTCTATATATGCGATAACCTCCAAACGTGTTAATAAATATCAAGTAAAATGTGAAACTTGACAACGTCGCATATGTTACCAACCAAATACAGCCATTTGATTTATTGAATACATTCCATTTGATTCTTTTATTATTTAGTTTATTTAGTGGTATTTCTGCTGTTCTTCGATAGCGTCATCGATGACGTGCAATTGATTTTGTTTTGTTACGGTATATATATATATATATATATATATATATATATATATATATATATATATATATATATATATATATATATATAGATATATATATATATATATATATATATATATATATATATATATATATATATATATATATATATATATATATATATATACATATATATATATATATACATATATATATATATATATATATACATATATATATATATATATATATATATATATATACATACATATATATATATATATATATATATATATATATATATATATATATATATATATATATATATATATATATATATATATATATATATATATATATATATATACATATATATATATATATATATATATATATATATATATATATATATATATATATATATATATATATATATATATATATATAAATTTGACTTCGACTTCTTCAGCCAGGTTTTTTAGTTAGCCCGGAGGCTCCTACTAGTTTCAAATGAGATTTCGACCCAGAGGTGGACACTTTTTATTTCTGGGGATCTCTAGCTGACCCTTGAAAGTAAATTTTATTTGTCTTATTTTCTTTTATCCAAAATATTTGACCAACTCCGTTATATGAAAAATATCCCCATACTTGATGATGTTACTACTACCATGCGGATTGAATTCTTCATTAATAGGTCTTTTCACATACAATTTGCTATCAGAACCAAATAAATTAATTTTGGTTTCATCGATAAAAATTTTGTTTTTCCAGTTACGTTGGAAATATTTTCTAGTTTCTTTTTACAAATTTGAACAGTTGCTTTACATTCTGTTTACTAAAAAATTAAACTTTCTTGGCTGCTCTACCGTATAGGTTTTTCGGTTTTAAATGTCGTCTGATGGTTCTGATGTTGATACTTGGGTCAAGATTGGGTTTTTTTTAATGACGTGGCAAAAGGATCCTTCAAAGCCTCGCGTACAAACCGTAATCATTTTTTGCTCGTTTTTCTTGGACGGCCTAGCCTTTCTTTTCTAGTTGATTTTGGGTCACATATGGTTCTTTCAAAACTTTAGGAATTACACATGGTGACCGTTTAATTGCATTCGTAAGGCATGCATAAGATTTGTTTTGGCTTCTGAATTGCAAAATTAAACGCTTTTCTTTAGCAGTACAATGCCTAGCGCGGTCTATGTTTACTTTAGTATAGTATAGTTTACTTTAGTATATTTAGTATAGTGGGAAACGGACTAACATTTGATGCACCAAGCAAATAAATGCATATTTTATCAGAATTGGTATAGTCCGGTTCAAGATATTTCTTTTCCCTTCGGCAAAATGTTAATTGCTCCAATAAATCTCAATAAAAATATTCCTAGTTTCTTAAAAGGCGCCAAAGGAGTGGTTTAACTTCTGAATAATTTTGGCAAAAATAAAATATTGTTAAATTATGATTAAATTATTATTATTATATATGACTAAAACATTGTTTATTGTTTTGTGTATTTTGAATTTATTAGAACAATAAATATAAATAAATAAATAAATAAATAAATGTATCTATTAGTACATTGATGATTAGTATTATTAATGCCTATAAGAATATCTTCATTAGTTTTGATAGGACACACAAACAGATAGCAGAATACAGGGAATTGAGAGCGATATTAATCTCTCGTATGCAGAATGGTGAGACCAATCTCAGGATAAAATACATAAGCGGAATCCCAAAAATTGTTCGTATTAACGGTAATTTAAACTAAGTGAAGTGTCTGATAGAATTTTGTCGCGGCCCGACTCGATACTATCGTGTTTATATCAAAATACTAGGGGCCTGAACAGCAAGACATTAGAATTTTATAAATCTGTTTGTGGTACAAGTCATGACGTTGTTGCGATCACTGAAAGCTGGGCTCAGGACAATATATCATCTAGTGAACTATTCGATAGTCGATACTCTGTTTTCAGATGTGACAGGGACTTGTGTAGAATGGGTGTGTCCAAGGGTGGAGGTGTAATATTGGCTACCAGGAAAAAATTAAATGCAACTCAATTGGATCTCCAGGCAATCCGCTCGAAGATCGTCAAGGCCGATGTGATAGGGTGTAAATTGACTGTTAATTTATCGACATTATATGTTTTTGTTATATACGTTCCACTCAATATTAGTTTCAATGAATTTTCATCTTTCTTCGAGCTTTTGGAAACATTTCATTGTCTTCATAATAATAATGTATTGATATTGGGCGACTTTAACGTGCCGAATCTTTGTGAGGATAGTATTCCTGATCAGAAAGCAGAAATATTATCTAATTTTATTAAT
This sequence comes from Cosmopolites sordidus, assembly GCA_031761425.1. Lineage (NCBI taxonomy): Eukaryota > Metazoa > Arthropoda > Insecta > Coleoptera > Curculionidae > Cosmopolites > Cosmopolites sordidus. The sequence continues at coordinate 581,691 of JARFXV010000356.1, read as the reverse complement.
TTACTTGGTTTTAAACAATATAATAACTATCGCAACACACATCATAAAATATTGGATCTTATTATCTCAAATATCCATTGCGAGATCTCTAGAGAACTGTCACCGTTGGTTAATGAAGATAGTCACCATCCTTCCCTCTCCATCTTCTTCGCTTCTAACTCCAATGAGCGGCGTGTGTTTCCCGCCAACAGATCCCAATTCAAATACAATTTTAGAAAAGCAAATTTTTTGTTGCTTTATCAGAGGGTTTTAAATATAGACTGGTCAGATTTGTATGTTATAAGTGATGTGAATAGGGCATGCGAGTTTCTGTATGGGAAGATATTCGGTATTATTGATGAATGTGTGCCCCGATCTATCATCCGTAAGAGAACATTTCCGGTGTGGTTTACACCCGAGATAATAAAAGCCATAAAGCGCAAGCATAGACTATTCAAAAAAAGGAAAAAGTCAGATTCGCAGCCTTTACGGGAACAATTCAATGTGCAACGAACTTCTGTTAAGAAAATCATAAACACGGCCCACAAAATCTATCTAAATAAAGCTGAGAATTCGATATCTGATGATCCTTCATCATTTTGGACTTACGTCAGGACAAGGGTTTCGTCGGATTCCCTTCCTGAATTTCTCACAGACGGAGACTGTGAGTACTCAGACCCTAACGATATTGTCAACGCCTTTGCAAAGTTCTTCAGCGGCGTTTATAGACCTCCGACTGATCGGAACATGACCCCACATAGTGATAATTCCAGCTCACAGGTAACACTCGACTATTTATCTGATGATATGATAATGAGGGCACTGAAAAGATTGAAGAAACGGTTTGTTTGCGGACCTGATGAGGTACCGTGTTTTTTTGTCGGAGATTGTGCTCCTGCGTTATTGAGGCCGTTATCTTTTGTGTTTAATTTGGCAATTTCAACCAGCGTGTTCCCAAAAGTGTGGAAGGAGGCAAGAATCGTTCCGATCTTTAAGAAGGGCGATCGTTGCAGTATCTTAAACTACAGACCTGTGTCGATTTTGTCGCCTTTTGCTAAAGTATTTGAGATGTCCGTTTATGCGTGCATATTCAGTCAAGTTAGTACGATTAGCAATTTGGCTTGCTTCGCTCAGTTTGTTGGTCGGGCTTTGGATGATGGTGGACAGGTCGATACGGTCTACACTGACTTCTCTAAGGCCTTTGATCGAATGGATCACTCCATCTTGCTGCATAAATTGGCACATTTTGGATTCAGTGACAAACTTATACTATTATTTGAGTCATATTTGAGCGATCGAGTGCATTACGTTGAGGTACGAGGTTATAGATCACCTCAATTTACCGCCACGAGTGGGGCCCCACAGGGCAGTAATCTTGCTCCCCTTATTTTTGCACTATTTATTAATGATATAGTAACAAATGTTTCAAGCAATATTTTAATGTACGCAGATGATCTGAAACTATATAGAAATATAAATAGCAACGCTGACTGCTTTATGTTGCAGAACGATATTGAGGTTATTGAAGAATGGTGCAACATCAACAACTTGCCGCTGAATTTTGGCAAGTGTTATATCATGTCATTTGCGAATATCCAGAATGTCACGCATTTTGATTACAACCTGAATTATTGAGAGGGTCGGGATGTTCAGGGACTTGGGAATTGTTTTTGATACTAAAATGTCTTTTTCATCTCACATTAGCCACATTCGGAGTGAGGCAATGAGAATGTTAGGATTCATCTTTCGGAACTCGGCAGATTTCGTGAACATAAATACACTCAAAACTCTGTATCACAGTTATGTGAGATCAAAGTTGGAGTATGGTGCTGTAGTATGGAACCCTTTGTATAACAGATACAAATTGCAACTAGAAGGTGTCCAGAGAAAATTCGCTAAGTTTTTAGCATTCAGACATGATGGAAGATATCCGACGAGATATATAGATCAGAATAGTCTCCTGTTGAAATTTCAAATATCATCGTTAGTTAGTCGCCGAAAATATTTACTTCTTCAGTTCATCTATAAATTCATTGACTGCCCTGAACTTCTATCTGTGGTGGGCTTCCACGTGCCTTCGAGGTGTATCAGATCCTGCCCCACCTTTCATTTACCCTAGAACCAACTTCATGGTCAGGACACCTCTGTTTCAGGCCATGAAGCTCTTCAATGATCTGTGCTGCGATGTTGACATTAATAACGTATCTGCAGATCGGTTCACGAGGTTTGTCGCCTTGAGGCTGTTGCAGTGATCGATAATAAATTGTAGGGATCGTTGTTGTAGCGCTTTATTTAAGTCTGTTATATACGCATTGATTTTGTCTTGATTTTTTTTTGGTTGCTTTTTTTTTATAAATTGTCTCAAATGCATTTATTCTGTCAAACAATAAAGGTTATTATTATTATTATCTAAGTCTGTTATTATATAAGCATTGTTTTTGACTTGAATTTCTTTTTTATCTTTGTTATTTTTTTATGAATTGTCTCATAAATGGATTTATTCTGTCAGACAATAAAGATTATTATTATTATTATTATTACAATAAAAATTATAACTTAAATTTAATTATACATTTAATTCGGTTTCACTGTCACTTTGATCTATATTAATAATAAGTGGTTCGATATTATTATTAAATGATACATAGAATCTTCTATTTTAATAACATGGTTAATCGAATTTATCCAATTTAGTGTTATTTGCATTAGGAACTTTATTTTTGGCCGGTTATGATAACTAGCATTGTCCATTACAATTACGCTTTCCTTAGGTACATTGGGCAAAAGGCTATTTATAAATCAATCTTCAAAAAGTTCTGCTGTGGTGTCGCCATGGCAGTCTGACGATGAATGTTTAATATTTTGGAGGACAACCATAAACAAATTGCCAAAAATCCATCCATCCTCGGAACTAGCAACTGTAAAATTTTAATTATTTTCCCCTTGTTCGCTGGGGCTTTGGTTTGGCATTTTCTTGATGTATCAACCCATCCTTTTGTTAGCGTCTCATGTGTATCGAACCATGTTTCATCAAGGTAGATAATGGGACGATTTTCTAATTTGTATTTTTTTTATGGAGTTTAAGTAGTCAAACCCTCATCGTCGCAATCGTGATTCCATTAATATTTGTCTTTTATTAATTATCCGATATGCAAAACCCATTTAAGATAATATTCTTCGGAGGCTAGTTCTGCTGCAAGAATGTTGGTTTCATTTTTCCTTAGTCGCTGTTGCAATGAATGCAATGTAGACACAGTTTCCACTTGATACATATAATAAATTTTGCTTTGAATTAAGTCTTTGTCGCTTTCGTCAACCCATTTGCTCGTCACAATATCTTTAACTGTAGACAATGGAGTTTTCGTTAATGAAGATGTTTCTGCTACGGCTGTATTTACATTAAGAAGCCTTCTATTCAGTAAAGAAACATAAACATTTTTAACAATTTGCTTAGCATCGGGCGATAAATTTTTTCTTTTAAAATTAGCACTACCGGAGGCACAATAATCATTATCTTGCCAAGAACGCTACATTTTTAGCACGTTTGGAATAACAAAAAATACGATGGAAATTATAGAACTGCACTGTTTAAGAAAACAATGCCAATTAAACTAAAGTATTTCGAACATACTAAACCAAGTATAAAATTAATTTTATCTTTTTACCTGTTATTTTATTAGACCGGGCCTAGTTTACATTTCTTGCAACTTTGCCGAGTTTCGTTACGACAAGGGTTGTTAACAGTTTATTGCAGCCAATCGGTCAACGATATATCTTGAACCGCACTATACGCGATAACGTTATAAAATGAGTACACTCTTATTTTTCTCACCACAAAAGTTTGAACCATTAGGAGGAAATATATTCTTTAAGAAGATAAGCAGCAATAAAATGCACTGGCTATATTGTAAACAAAATGTTTAAAGGTTAGCTAATGTTAACATATTATTTATTACGGTAGATAAATTCGAAACGAAAACTTGGGATTTAAAACTTTTTTTCTACCACTCTTATTTTACTAGCCACCACTGTATGTCTCAAATATTTTGTTAGCGAAATCAAAAAGATTGAAATAAAATTAATTGGTAGAAAATCGATCATAAAATCAAATGGGTTTTTATTATCGCAAAAGCAGATGCAAAATACGAATTTCATAGCTTCATATCATCTTTCCTCCGCTCCGTTGCTTCTTCCATCGACCTCCAGCCCAAAATTGAATGAACCGAAAATGCAAGGAAAAAAAAATACGAGCTCGACAGCAGCGGTTTGTCTCTCTCTACGGATGTCGTACCGTCTCGTTCTTCGGAGGTCCATAACCTCGTCTTCCTCGGTGTCTATGGTTGGCGCTATGATGCTCGTTATTTTCTGGAGTGCTCAAGAGTCTCTCGACTCAGCAGGAGCCGTACCTGTTGCGATCGAGATTAATGCCACCGAAGGGTCCCAACGGTCACCGACGATGTCCATCCGGTGATATAGGCGTCTGCGGAATCCCTTTCAGATTCAACGATTCGATGATTTTCATAGTTGTTTAAAACTAATATTTTATTAATAATTTTAATGATTTATTTGTGATTTCAATTAGTTTTGTATTTCTACCAGGTATGGCGGTTAATTATTTGTATTTTTTTAAGAGATGGCACTGGAAACAAGGGTCGGTTCACGGTCTAATCTCTTATGTCATTTTGTTGCTATGACAGTACCTTTCAAAACGTCATTGATGTTTAAACGATTTCGAGTTAGCGTTATATTTTTTTTCGTGTGGTAAACATTCGAGTTTCGAGCCAAAAAAAAAACGATTTTTTTTAAATATTGTGTAATACGTTCATTAGTGATTTGTCGGCCAAACGCATCATTGATATCGCGAGTTGTTTCGGCAGGTTTTGATCTAGTTTGAACTGGAACAAGAAAATTGTGCGAATTTGGATTGTGTCGGATAAGCATGCCAAGTGTACCCCCACGGCGTTTTCTATCGACATTTGGGCGTCATTTTGGTACCAAATAAAAAAAATCACCCCAACTTTCAGCTTTTAATTTGAAATATTTTCCGAGTTATTTTAAAAAAACCTTGTTTTTGGTTTTTATGTTTTTTATATTAAAAATGAAAATTAACAGATGCAGATTTTTTTTTCCGAATTCTAGAAATAAAAGACAAAAATATATTTGTTTATGATTCTCAAATTTTATTTTTTTTTATAAAACAAATAAAACTGATATCTAAACCATATATATATATATATATATATATATATATATATATATATATATATATATATATATATATATATATATATATATATATATGTATGTATATATATATATATGTATGTATATATATATATATATGTATATATATATATATATATATATATATATATATATATATATATATATATATATATATATATATATATATATATATATATATATATATATATATATACATACATACATATATATATATATATATATATATATATATATATATATATATATATATATATATATATATATATATATATATATATATATATATATATATATATATATATAAAAGATTTCCAAAAAAATAACACCCGAAACTTTTACAAAACATTTAAAACTAAATTAACAGGCTATCAACCCCAAAGTCTTTGCTTCCAAAAGGAAAACGGACAATTAGCTCTAATTAACCAAGACAATTGCAAAGAACTTGCGAAATATTTTGAACAAATACTAAACTGTCCTGAGCCTTTAAACAAATTACCAACACTAAACCTTAAACAAACAAGTACAATTAGAAGCGTTTGTTGTTGTTAGCCTTCCTTTGCGCCCATACTAATTTCATTCTTTCGCTATGAGCTTTTTTTCTTTCGTCAGACCAAGTTGTTCCAGTCTTCCTACATTTTTCTCTCTGGCCAACCTTCCAAACGTCAACCTTGTGCTGCTGATCTTAGGTCCTCTTTAATTGCAGCAATCCATTTAATTATTTATACTTTAGCTCTACTCCTATTTTCATAAAATTCGACTATTTGTCTAGTTAGCCTATTTGGATTCATCCGTTTTATGTGTCCGTAAAACTTAAGTCTTCTTTTTCTCATATCGCTATGTATATCTGTGTATTATTTGATTTCTTGATTTTCTCGAAGTCGGTATGTTGTCGTATTTCTTTGTTTGGGGCCTAGGATTTTTTTTATGATTTTTCTATCCTTCTTTTCAATGTCCTCGATGTCTCTCTTTCTATTCAAAATGAGCGTTTCTGCCCCATATAGACATTCTGGCTTAATAACTGTGTCTCAGTTTTGTGTTTTTAGATAGGCATTTTTTGTTGTAAATATTTTGTGTAAGTCTCAATGCCGTTTCCATTTTTGACATCTACCCTTATTGGCCGCTTTTTCCAACCCATTTTCCATGATTATTTCACCCAAATATTTGAATTGAGAGACTCGTATGATGTTACCATATTTTGTTTCTAGAAATGGTGTTCTTAGTCTGTTGCACGTCATGTGTCTTTTCAAAGGAAATTTGGAGTCTTACCTTTTCTGCTGTTTCTTTTAGAATTTCAATCTGTTTCTGTGCCGTTAATACATCTTGATCTTGAGCTTGAGCCAAAATTGCTAGATCATCAGCAAACGCCAGACAATCAATTTTGATGTTGGTTCTACCCAGTTTAATGGGCTGGTCAATATTTAGGGCCGACTTTTTTTCACGCCACTCCTGTATTACTTTTTCTAGAACAGAGTTAAATAAGAGTGGCGAGAGTCCATCCCCTTGTCTCACTCCAGTTTTAATTTCGAAGGGCTCGGAGATGTCACCCATGAATTTAACTTTTGACCTTGTGTTAGTTAATGTTGCTTTAATAACTGCCAGCGTTTTCAGATCTAGTCCTTGTTCTTTCAAGATTCGGAATAAAGATTCGCGGTCTATAGAATCATATGCTTTTTTGAAATCCACAAATGTACAGACGAGATTTTTATTGTACAGTTTTTGATGTCTTAGAATCAACTTTAGATTCAGGATCTGTTCAGGGCAGGATTTGCCCGGTCGAAAACCTGCTTGATATTCACCAATTTTAGGTTCTAACTGTCCCTGTGCTCTGTCTAGTAGACAATGAGATAGAATTTTGTAACAAACTGTTCAAACAAAAAACGTTCTATCTCCTTTCTTGTGCAGTGGATGGATTAAAGCATCTTTCCAATCTTCCGGAATCCGTTCGGTTCGCCAAACTTCTTGTAGAATTTTGGTTATTTCCTTGATTGTACCTGGACCAGCGGATTTCAAAAGTTCAGCAGTGATTCCATCTTCACCAGAAGCTTTGTTATTTTTAAGGCGCTTGATTTGCCTAATTATTTCGTCTTCATTCGGTAGTAATGAATCTGGGTTTGTTTGTTTAAGGTTTAGTGTTGGTAATTTGTTTAAAGGTCCAGGACAGTTTAGTATTTGTTCAAAATATTTCGCAAGTTCTTTGCAATTGTCTTGGGTATTTAGAGCTAATTGTCCGTTTTCCTTTTGGAAGCAAAGACTTTGGGGTTGATAGCCTGTTAATTTAGTTTTAAATGTTTTGTAAAAGTTTCGGGTGTTATTTTTTTGGAAATCTTTTATATATATATATATATATATATATATATATATATATATATATATATATATATATATATATATATATATATATATATATATATATGCATACACATTAAAGCACGAAGATGCCAATAAGATTAATGAATACATAAAACAAATTAAATAGAATTAATATACGTCACGATCCTCATTAATTACAACACAGTTTTCTGTATTTTTGAAAATACGACCCAAAATTTCTGCCGGCTTTACAATTTTCGACAAATATCTAGCATGAGATAGATATTAGTTAACTGCTGCTACGTGAGAACAGCAACCGGAGTTTTGAGAAATTGGTAGAATAATATTTATCAAGACGTTTTCGTTTACTTTCTCTCTTTTGTTGAGGTTATACTAGAAACCGATTTCTTAAGCTGGGTTCACACCAATAAAATTTTGCGTGTGTGTTGCATTTACCGGAACAATTTGTTTGAATTATTTGGTGGACAACAGATGGTTCGTGTGCGTGCTGTGCGGCGACAATATTTGTGTGTAACTTTGTGTGTCAGAGCGTCGATATTGCCGCGCAGCCACACCACATACAACACATACAACCCGCACAACGCATTTGTATTGATGTGGATCCATCTTTAGATGAAAATTTTGCTTTTATTTCCTGATAGTTGGCATTTGTCGTCAAAACTGTCATTAAATGTAATTTTAATATTTTCTTATAACAAATTAAAAATTAAATCTATACATTGAAAGTTTTCCAAAAAAGTCAATTTTTTTTTCTCAATGTTGTACCAAATCGAAAAAATTCAACAATCCTGAGTATAGAAGAGTATAAAAGACGTTTTCTGCTAAAATTTGGTTAAACACAGTTAAAAAAATGTTTTAGTTTTATTTGTTTTATAGAAAATGGGATTTATATTTGAGAATGATAAAAAAAATATTTTTATATATTTTACTTCTTAGTATTAGGAAAAAAAATCACCATTTATTAATGTGCAGTTTTACTATTTTATTTCTTAACAAACTTAATTATATTTAAATACAGCGGTGGTTCGTGGGGGAAAAACAGGTGGGGCACGTATAACCAAATTTTGGAATGGGGATAGGGAAATGCGTCGCAACCTAAAATTTTACAATTCTTATTATCATACACACATTTTGCTGTGTAAGAGATCGAGTGTAATTATCAGACATCAAATTTTCAAATAGGTACCTAGATAATAAAATTTTGCTAGACTCACCATAGGAAGGACCATGACCATTAAATCTGTTTGTAGATAAAGTCCATCCTCCTAAATTTCTGAGCCGCAAAGTGGTACATGAGTTGATCATTAAAATTTGAAATGTACTTCACAAGTTTTTTTCAATAGATAGTATTGCTAACGCGTACATAGTGTTGATTAGAAATGTTTTGATTCGTTTGAGGGTAGAGAAACATCTTCACTCATTGCTTTCCACAGGCATCACAGGGACAGTACACAAAACAGTCAGAAATTCCACAAATTATATAAATTGTTTTGAATAAACATTTGTAACAGCGTCACAGCCACACTGTGTTTCATAATATCGTCCCGTGTCTACATTACCGAGAGTTGATTTTTTAATTTTAAGTAATTTACGTTTGCAAATAGGTTACATACAGTTTTAATGTCTTCATTTGGAAATACGGCTCGATATTCACTAAATTTTTCAGTTTCAAATAAATTTGCAACAGTTAGGTATACATCGAAACTAAAACGTTCATGAACTTGTATGGTTAAGGTATCACAGATTTCCTTGCATATCGTGACATTCGGATTGGGATCTTTTTTGTCAGTAAATTTCCGTTTCTTTCTGCGATTATCTATGATCGTTGTAGATTCTTCATCAGTTAAGTTACCAAATTCTTGATTAATTGCTTTGCAGTTGATCAAAGAGAATGTTGCAGTGAGGCATTATTTTATTGAAGAAAAACAACCAAAATTTAAAATTATCATCCACCAAATAATTTATTAACTCCTGAGCTTGATTCATAAAATTTTTATCCGACTCGGCGTCCATAATTTCTTCAAGGCATGTTTGCAATTCTTCTTTGTAAATGTAAACAGATTTCACACATTTAGACGTTAAGTTCCATCTGGTAGGGGCTGCACGGGGTAGACGCTTTTTCACGCCGCTGTCCAGAACAGTTGTCCTTTTAAATGATCGAGAAAAGAAAGCGGGAAATGCCTTTCCATTATTTTGTCTTTGCAACATCTTTCAAGTATTAGATTTAATTGGTGAGCATATCAGTGAATATACTGTGCATTCTTATAAATATTTTTAATTTTGGCTTGTACTTCTCCGACTGTACCTCTTATCACGGAAGCAGCGTCATAACTTTGAGCTATGAGTTTCTTAGGTTCTTTGTCTATTCCTAGCCTCTTTATCTCTCGTAAATTTCACCATTTTTAACATATTTGATTGTAAAAACCATCTGAATTTGAATAGATGTATCGGTTGTTTCATCGCCCTGTATGGCAACATATTTTACTGTGTTTTTAATAAATCGCGACAAACATGCAGCATTGCATCCAGTAATTCGTTCTGAATATGTTTGGAGATTAAACTTGAAGAGATTTACCACTAAACACCAAAATACTTTTTTGAACTGCTCGACGCACGTTTCGCTAACCATGTTAGCATCATCAGGAGATTATTTAATCTCCTGAATTGTTTGGAGATGTCTAGAAATAATTTATTTGTAGAGTATTTTAAATGAGCTTCTAAAATACTGTCTATTTCGGCCATCAAATTTACTAGCCCTCTGAAAATGCCAGGATTTTCTAAAGTGTAGGTTTCGTCATGCCCACGTAAGGCAAGCTCATATGTCCCACAATTTTATAGCGTCAATTAACTTAGACAATATGTAACGATTCCTATCAACAGTTTTATTGTGATTTTTAATAGAGTTCCGATATGCCCTACTGAGTTGAGAACGAATGCTTGTCTGAAATTTCTAGCTCATTTTTCAAATGTCTTAGGGAAATAGAATGTGGTTTTACCTTTGCGTTTACCTTTACGGGCCCACGTGCTCTTATAGACCAACCGCCACTAATTAAACACCAAATTACTTTATTAAACTTCTCGACGCGCGTTTCTCTAACCATGTTAGTATCACCAGGAGATGATGCTAACATGAGATGAATGGTTTTTTAACAATTACAAAGGGCACTATAATTTCTAACTTAATAAGCGACATTATATCGAATTCTTTAAGATGTCAAGAACAGTCATACCAAAATAAAAAAAAAACAAATGGTTTTATAGATACGTAAAGCGTGCGATATTTAAAAGCCACGTTACTTTTTGATCATTGTAACATACCTTGAAAAATAAATACAAAAATAAAGTAATTTCATTTTTATAATACTGAAGGAAAAATGCAAAGTTCATTTGTCGACGAAATATAAATAAAACAGTTTTGCGTTACTTAAAGGTTACTGAAAATATCCAGAGATATTCCGCCCACGGGTTTCTCATAAATCGTGGGCAGAGAGCGATTTCCGCACACCTTTTGACGACCACGCAGTTGCAAAGACAGATCTCTGTCCGTTTATTTTATCGGCCAAGAATTTGTTCGATTCACCGGGTTTTTTTTCCTACGCGGAAATGAAACGTACTGACCATATTTTTCTACGTGCATCGTGACAAGGTCACATTAATGCACTCGCCACGCAGATCATCAGTATTTTCAATGTAAAGTCAAAGCAGGAAATTATTATAGTCTTTACCTTACAATTAATTAACTGCAAATTTAATGATCGTTTTTTACCGTAGGTTTTATAAACAGCCTTCATTTAATCCTGTAACCCACATGACTAGTCATTTATTTAAACTTACGAACTTTCATTTTTAATGTTGAATCATTCAAAGGTGGTAGCATAAGATATCCCCTAGATCAAATGCCTCCAAAGTACGTCCCGCGGGCTAAATCCGGCCCGTCAGTGTTATCAATCCGGCCCGCGACGGCTAATGGCTTATTGTTGCTGTGATGTTGGATAAATAAACACATAATGATAAAAACTGGGTTTTATTACTTGCTGGGTAAAGCTTAATGACAAGTATAATACGCAAAAAATTTAACTTAAGCATAATAACTAACAAATAATTGAAGTGAATCCCACTAAATTATAAACTAGCTAACATCTCGCGGTTTCACCCTCGGTAGTTATGTTGGGGTAAAGAGTATCCTATATGTATGTATGTCGATGTTTGGAATGTATATATCTTGAATCACACATGATTTTTATCCTAAAAATCCCTCACGAACAGAAAAGCTAAATTAACGCGAATGAAACCGCGGGGTGCCCACTTGTAAAAAATACTAATGAAATTTATGTAATTGTGATTTTCCACCGACAATAGTTTGTAGTTGTAGACCAATTTTGCTTGTACCGATTATTAAAAGAGATTTAAGATGCTTATCGGTTAACTTAGATCTGTAAACATTCTTTGTGTACTTCATTTTGGAGAATGTTTTCTCACATAAGTAGTACCAAAAACAGTTCACGAGCAAGATGCAAATTATTAAATTGTACCAGTGGAAGACTTATAAAAAGATGAGTTTCGATATTTGTTCATAATTATATCACTGCACTGTTAGTCAATAATTTCCATTTAAAGTTCCGTGGCTAGGGTTTCAATGTCAGTATCAAAAGGATTTTAAAAAATCTTAATTTCATTCGCAATGACATCAAAGTCTGAGGCACGAATATCAAAATTTATCTTCAAAGCACTCAAAGCTTCGATTGCAAAATCGACGGGAAACTCAGTCTCAGTAGTGTGGCTGAATATTTCACATGCTTTAAAATCTGTGAAACATTTTTACGTTAATTGTGATTGAAACAGTATTATTTTCTGCCAGAACGATTTGATATTAGTGTATAAATCAGGCAGAAGCTGGTTTTCAACTTGCAATCTCAATTCAGTTTGTTTATATGTTTTGTCAAATCGACATAGAATCCTAACTTTCACAGCCATTCGCTATTTTGTAATTCGGTATGACGGCGATGCTTTTCATTCAAAAAATTTCGATCTCTGCTCGAAGTTCAAAAAAGCGTTGAAGGACTTTACCACAACTAAGTCAGCGTACGGCAGTATGATGTAACAAGTCATTTTCTCCAATCTCATCAATAAACTCGCTGAACTGTCGATGATTCAGCCCAGTGGATCTGATGAAATTAATACCTGATATGACTGGTTTTAGAATTTCAGACATATTCAAACATTTTCCGCACAAGTACTGCTGATGAATGATACAATATGTAAGACTAATGGTTTGGAAGTACCATTATTTTCTACAGCCTTTGACACAAGTGCAATCACTCCTTTATTTTTACCACACATGTTTTTGCCTCCATCAGTTGTAATAGATTTCAAGTTTTTCCATCAAAGGTTCTTCTTATTAATGGCATTTTCAACTTCCTTAAAAATATCTTCTTTAGTGGTCATGTCGTGAATACTATCAATATCAAGAAGTTCTGTATAGCGTTTATCTACTCGAATAAAAATCAACACTTCAGCAGTATCTGACATATCCGTTGACTCATCCAAAGCCAGAGAAAACCACTCAACATGTCCATTTTTGTCAGGCAGTTGAGATGATATATTTTCTGCGATGGCTTGTATCCTCCGAGCCATGGTGTTTGCTGACAAACTGACACGTTTAAATAAATTAACCTTTTCGGGGCACATTTCTTCGGCTACTGTAATTACGCATTCTTTGATCATTTCTCCTTCGGTGAATGGTTGGCACGAATTGCAGTCTCTTTTTCAGTATTGACTTTCGTAAACAAAGATTGCTGCGATTTCAATCAGCGCTTCAAATTTTTCTCTGTCTGCAATCTTCGTATATATTTGAGTAATTTTGACAATGTTTCGTTTCATAATGACGTTTAATCTTATATTCTTAGAGAACGGCTATGGTTTTATTGCAAATCAAACATAGCGCCTTATTACTGGACTTAAACACGAAATATTGGAAGTTCCATTGTTCTTTGAATGTTCTGTATTCACTTCTTTTCCATACTAGTAAATCACACAAAAACAAGTCAAATCAAAATACTGTTAAGTATGGGTGTTGGTTGGTTTGAAGATGTATTTTAAACGGGGTTATGCACTATTTTATTCTACAACAGACAGTTTCGCTTCCTTCGCCTTCCCTAGACAGACTGACTCGCGGTCGCGCCGCTAGCCTTTTTATACTCCAATTACTGCCATCTCGAAGTGAGTGGAATACACCAGAACTTTCTCGAACCAACGAGCTTATTCATGAATGTTTAATTGTTACTGCGTTTTCGAAAGTACTACTAAGCGCTATCTCTTAGCGATAAAGGGTAATACCACTACTTATTTCTGCTTTTGACCACCAGATTTCGTCAAGTGTCACGACATGTCAAGTGTCAATGTCAACTAGCGAATTTAGCAATCGTATGCTCTTTTAGGGCGCGTACTCAGCGACTAGTTTAGAAATTGAACATGATGGCGGAAAATTAAAACGGTTTTGGTCCTTGGAACTTACTGGAGTAATCAGTATGGTCCTAGGCTGGAAAGTTTGGAGATCCCTCTAATCGAGATTTGTTCGCCGTGATTTTTATTAGTTTTTATGCTTCCTGAACAACAAAACATATTTCAAAAGCACCTTTTAAACGCATTTGTTATTATTATTATTCACGTATGGGCCCTGGTGGACCACGCGAAGTACAATTAGAAGCGTTTGTTGTTGTTAGCCTTCCTTTGCGCCCATACTAATTTCATTCTTTCGCTATGAGCTTTTTTTCCTTCGTCAGACCAAGTTGTTCCAGTCTTCCTACATTTTTCTCTCTGGCCAACCTTCCAAATGTGAAGACTGTGTGTGAAACAGCCTCTATCCTGAATTTCACTTTGTGTAATATTTGCTGATCTTAGGTCCTCTTTAATTGCAGCAATCCATTTAATTATTTCTACTTTAGCTCTACTCCTATTTTCATAAAATTCGACTATTTGTCTAGTTAGCCTACTCGGATTCATCCGTTTTATGTGTCCGTAAAACTTAATTCTTCTTTTTCTCATATCGCTATGTATATCTGTGTATTGTTTGATTTCTTGGTTTTCTCGAAGTCGGTATGTTGTGCTATTTATTTGTTTGGGGCCTAGGATTTTTCTTATGATTTTTCTTTCCTTCTTTTCAATGTCTTCGATGCCCTTCTTTCTATTCAAAATGAGCGTTTCTGCCCCATATAGACATTCTGACTTAATAACTGTGTCTCAGTTTTGTGTTTTTAGATTTCCATGATTATTTCCCATTGATTATTTCCATTTTCCATGATTATTTCACCCAAATATTTGAATTGAGAGACTCGTCTGATGCTACCATATTTTGTTTTTAGAAATGGTGTTCTATGTCTGTTGCAGGTCATGTATTGTGTTTTTTCAAAGGAAATTTGGAGTCCTACCTTTTCTGCTGTTTCTTTTAGGATTTCAATCATTTTCTGTGTCGTTAATACATCTTGAGCTAAAATTGCTAGATCATCAGCAAACGCCAGACAATCAATTTTGATGTTGGTTCTCCCCAGTTTAATGGACTGGTCAATATTCAGGGCCGACTTTTTTTTCACGCCACTCCTGTATTACTTTTTCTAGAACACAGTTAAATAAGAGTGGCGAGAGTCCATCCCCTTGTCTCACTCCAGTTTTAATTTCGAAGGGCTCTGAGATGTCACCCATGAATTTAACTTTCGACCTTGTGTTAATATTGCTTTACTAATTGCCAGCGTTTTCAGATCTAGTCCTTGTTCTTTCAAGATTCGGAATAAAGATTCGCGGTTAATAGAATCATATGCTTTTTTGAAATCCACAAATGTACAGACGAGACTTTTATTGTACAGTTTTTGATGTCTTAGGATCAACTTTAGATTCAGGTTCTGTTCAGGGCAGAATCTGCCCGGTCGAAAACCTGCTTGATATTCACCAATATTAGGTTATAACTGTCCGTGTGCTCTGTCTAGTAGGCATTCAGATAGAATCTTGTAACAAACTGGGAGAAGAGATAACCCTCTATAGTTGTTTACATCTGTTCTATCTCCTTTCTTATGTAGTGGATGGATTAGATCATCTTTCCAATCTTCCGGAATCCGTTCGGTTCCCCCAAACTTACTATTAGAATTTTGGTTGTTTACTTGATTGTACCTGGACTAGCGGATTTCAAAAGTTCAGCAGTGATTCCACTTTCACCAGAAGCTTTGTTATTTTTAAGCCGCTTATTTGCCTAATTACTTCATTTTCATTCGGTGGTAATGAATCTGGGTTTGTTTGTTTAGGGTTTAGTGTTGGTAATTTGTTTAAGGGCTCAAGACAGTTTAGTATTTGTTCAAAATATTTCGCAAGTTCTTTGCAATTGTCTTGGTTATTTAGAGCTAATTGTCCGTTTTCGTTTGGAAGCAAAGACTTTGGGGTTGATAGCCGGTTAATTTAGTTTTAAATGTTTTGTAAAAATTTCGGGTGTTATTTTTTTGGAAACCTTTTTCTATTTCATTAAGCTGATTGTTTTCATATTTTCTTTTAGTTTGTCTAATTAGCTTCGATGATTCTTTTCTTACTTCCAAAAAGATGTTATCGTTTATTGCTATTTATCTTAATACTGCTTGCTCGCAAACTTCATCCCACCACGGATGTTTTCTACGTTTTTGTAAAGGGACCAACTTTAAGGCTGTTTTAATAATTTTTTGTTTCAATTCTTGCCAGTTTTGTGCTGGTTGTTTATCAAGCTCTTCTGTTAGGGCTGGCTTTATTTTCGTTGGGCGTTATACGTATTCGCGTCAAACGCATTTGATTAAAAGAAATAATTTTCGTTGTTTGCCTTTCAACAATATTTTCAACAATATTTTCCATAAAACATCTATGACATGCGCTTCTCCTATTATTTTTCTTCCTCTGTATTTACTCCGATGGAGTTATTTTAACATTTTTTTTTACTTTAGATTCAAAATAATGTAGGACTGGTCAAATGTTATGTTTATCTCCGTTATTAGTGCTATACTGTGTATATATTATGTGTAAAAAGTACCCGGAATTGGGGTTTTGAATAAAAAATAATTATCGATTTTATAACTATATTTTAAAATTTTATCATAAATTATATTGAGAATCGAAGAAAAATTCATTTTTCTTCAGGTTGGCAGCTTAAGCCTACGCGATGCGTGCGTTGAATTTCACGCAATACATCGCGATAAGTTTCTTTCAAATCTGGAGTTTTTAAGAAATAACTTAGTAAAACTAAAAACAACTGGTAAGGTGTGCCCAAGGATTGGCAAAAGGCGCAAAAATGTTGTTACTGAAGAAAATATTCTTTGTAATGTGGAAAATCCTCACAAGTCAACACACAAAATTGCCCAAGAGGTAGATTGTTCTCAGTCAAAGGTGTGGGCCACTTTACAGGGGAACATTATCCGTACAAAATGAGAAGCCTACAAGAATTGCATGATGATCATTGTGATAGAAGATTGGAATTTTGAAACTAGTTTTTGGACAAGAATCGTCAGCAACCGAATTTCAAGAATCACATTGTTTATATCGACGAAAGCTTTTATTTAAATGGCTTGCTCGTTAGACAAAATTACAGATATTGGTCTGACAGTAATCCTTGTTGGGTTGAAGGAAGAATACAAAATAATCCAAGAGTTAACGTATGGTGTTGAATCTACAATAAAAAAATGATCAGACCTATCTTCATAGAACAAAATTTAGATGGTGAACGTTATTTAGAGTTATTGAGAACCGAACTTGAATTGTATATTGATGAACTACCGTTAGCAGAATGAAGACTGTTCTACTTCCAACAGGATGGGGCACCACCTCATTTTATGCAAAATCTGCGGGATTATCTCCATGGACTGCTGCCAGAAAGATTAATAGAACGAAGTGGTTCAGTTGAGTGACCTGCTAAGTCGCCTGACCTCACACCTTTAAACTTTTTGCTGTGGGGTTTCTTAAAAACCAAAGTGTATTTGACCGCTTCTAGTTTTGTTGATGAACTGAAACAATCAATTCGGCGAGAAATTAATGACATTAGGCCGAATATGTTGGAAAATGATAGTAATAATATTGGTAAAAGAGTTCATTATTGTAGATTACAAGAAGGGCAGTTTGAGCATTTCTAAAAAAATAATCATTGATTAGTTTTCAGGAGTTATTTTTTATTGTTATTTTAAACTAGTTTCTTCTATTAATTCTTCTGTTGGAACCTTCGGTGTGAAACACTAAACTCGAAGAGATTTCCCACTAAACAGCAAATCACTTTTTTGAAACTTCTAAAGTAAAAGTAAGTAAAGTGTTTGGGTTAGAGGCGCATCAGCAACTAGGCTATTTAGCGACTGGACCTACAGCTTAACGTGGGTTCCGAACCACGGTCATCAGCTTCCGACAAACCCAGGCCCGAGGGGCACCCCCTTCGGGTGTTATAAACTCTTGGTTATATGCCCACCAATAAGTCTATCAGGAAACCTACCGACTGGCGAGTGACCAACGTAGAACACTTCTCAGAAGGCATCCGGCCTTACCCAGCCTTTAACTGGCGTGACTGAGGGGTAATTCGTAGTCGGATTTTACACTCTTGCCTAGAAACAATCACAAACATTTAGGAAAGATAAACGGACAGAAGAAAGAAAAATAACCATCCGAGCGCTGGAATCGAACCAGCTATCGCTCCAGCGCGGATTCGGCAAAGCAGGCGCTCTTATCGCCGCACCAACGCGACCGGCTGAAACTTCTCGACGCACGTTTTGCTAAATCTCCTGATGATGCGAAACGAGCGTCGAGAAGTTTCAAAAAGTGATTTGGTGTTTAGTGGTAAATCTCTTCAAGTTTAGTAGTTTGTTTTAGCAAAAAAGTTGTATTATTGTTGAATAATAATTGATTGTTCTAAAACGGCAGCTCCAATATGGAAATGCGACAACATTTTTATTTCGAATTTTAAGATTTATCAAATGTGAAAAAATATGGTGTAGCCATTTAAAAAAAAAATTGTTTTAGCAGCTACCGAAGAAATCTGGCAACACCGTAACGAATTATTTGTAAATTTTTCTTAATAAATTTATTTCCTATAACTTTGCATTTGGAAGTACTAGTCTGTCACTTTAAATAAAAAAGTTGGCCTATGTCAGGTTTTAAAAAAATGACACTGTACCAGGTGTCCCATTAAGGATGGATCGCGGCCGTATTTTGCAAACTATTTATCCCATAGCTTTGGGAAAAAAAAATTGTACTAAAAATGATCATGAGAAATTCACCAAAAATATTTTTAAGCTTCTAAAACGACTGCAAGAGGGCGTGACGAGCTAAACATTTTTAAAAATAATTTTTTTTGTGTATTTTCAAGTGTTAACCGAGTAAGAAAAATTCTCAGTTATAATTAGCAAACTGTCTCCTACAGCTTTGTTTTATGGCATTTTGTCGTAATTTCACGAATAGAGGGTTGGGGGGGGGGGGGGGGGAGTTTTACCTATTGAAATAAAAAGTCGTCTAATGTCCGTTTGCCTTAACCGATTTTCCTCAATTTGGATTCATTTAAAAGGCAATTGCTGGAACAATCAGATAATCTGGGAGATAAATTATTTAGTTTATAAATGAAACCGCGAGGTGGCGTTACATTCAACAATAGTTTTTTTGAAGTTTTGTTCAGTTTTTTCAAACGGAATGGTACAGCTTTTACTACATGGCAAGAAAGGTAATTTAAAGAGGAATCATCCAGTGAAAACCCGAAATCGATATCTCTGACATGTCAAGAGATATTTCGATTTTTCTGAAAAAATCAGTTAGTTTTAATTTTTACCGTAATATTAAGTTAAAAATTGGTCTTAATATGGTACAGCTTTTATTACATGGCTAGAAAGGTAATTTAAAGAGGAATCATCCAGTGAAAACCCGAAATCGATCTTTCTGACATGTCAAGAGATATTTCGATTTTTCTGAAAAAATCAGTTATTATTTCACTACTACCTGCATTAAGTTAAAAAAATATTAACCTAATGTTTGCCTTCCTTCACACTTTACCCAGGTTTAGGACTGGTCCAAATTCTTCGTGCCATATTAATTTGGAGCGTGTTTAAAGGCCAACGGGCCAACAACGAAGATAATAATAATAACAGTCAAATAAAATTAACAGCACAACAGTCTAATAATTAACAGAATCTGAACTTTAACGCCTTTCTAAATGTTCAAAATGCCTTCCATCCTTAGAAATGCAAATATTTATTTTTCGACGAGTACTAAAAACGGCAGCTTCAATTTCCGCTCTTGAAATGCTGGTTATTGAATTTTGAATTATTTCAATCATGTTTTCTCGTGTGGTAGGACGAGTTTGAAAAACAACGTCTTTTAGTCTTCCCCACAAGTAAAAATCGAGGACTGTCAAATCCGGTGAGCGCGCCGGCCACGAAAATAAACTACCCCGTCCTATCCAACGATTTGGAAACGAAGCATCCAAGAAGTTTCGAACCACCTGCGAGAAGTGGGCAGGGCATCCATCATGCTGGTACCACATTTGTCTTCTTGTTTCCAACGAAACATCTTCTATCTTCCTCGTTTTTGAAACTCGTCCTACCATACGAGAAAACATGATTGAAATAATTCAAAATTCAATAACCAGCATTTCAAGAGCGGAAATTGAAGCTGCCGTTTTTAGTACTCGTCGAAAAATAAATCTTTACATTTCTAAGGATGGAAGGCATTTTGAACATTTAGAAAGGCGTTAAAGTTCAGGTTCTGTTAATTATTAGACTGTTGTGCTGTTAATTTTATTTGACTGTTGTTATTATTATTATTTTCGTTGTTGGCCCGTTGGCCTTTAAACACGCTCCAAATTAATATGGCACGAATAATTTGGACCAGTCCTAAGCCTGGGTAAAGTGTGAAGGAAGGCAAACATTAGGTTAATATTTTTTTAACTTAATGCAGGTAGTAGTGAAATAATAACTGATTTTTTCAGAAAAGTCGAAATATCTCGACATGTCAGAGATATCGATTTCGGGTTTGAACTGGATGATTTCTCTTTAAATTACCTTTCTAAAACTATTGTTGAATGTAACGCCACCTCGCGGTTTCATTTAGAAACTAAATAATTTATCTCCCAGATTATCTGATTGTCCCAGCAATTGCCTTTTAAATGAATCCAAATTGAGGAAAATCGGTTTAAGGCAAACGGACATTAGACGACTTTTTATCTCAATAGGTAAAACTCCCCCCCACTTCTTCATTCGTGAAGTTACGACAAAATGTCATAAAACAAAGTTGTAGGAGACAGTTTGCTAATTATAACTGAGAATTTTTCTTACTCGGTTAACACTTGAAAATACACACAAAAAAAGATTTTTAAAAATGTTTAGCTCGTCACGCCCTCTTGCGGTCGTTTTAGAAGCTTAAAAATATTTTTGGTGAATTTCTAATGATCATTTTTAGTACCATTTTTTTTCCCCAAAGCTGTGGGATAAATAGTTTTCAAGGTAAGTCCGCGATCCATCCTTAATGGGACACCTGGTATATATGGAATTAAAATGAAAATTTAAAAGAAATGATTACAGAGTAATTGGGGAAAAAATAGTAAAGTCACCCTATTTTTCCCAATTACTACTTATCTGCAGTTTTTTCTATCAAACATCAAAACATTACATGTTGTAAAGTAGATAACACTACTCCGGTTTTGCGATGCAACGCCATCTAGCGCCAAAAACGGGATAAACTTTTGCATCAACCCAATATAAAGTCAGAATATCTCCGTCGAACATTATTATTTTTTGTGTTTGGTATTCTTTAAAATTCTTATTTGTACTTTAGAATTTACGCTTGCCAACTGTAACAGAGTCAGTTCCGGTCAAGATAAAATACGGAAAATATATAACAGATATGCCCATCGAACAAAGGCATTTGACGTTGGATTTTCATTTTTCTCTCCTCGCATCCCTTCTCGCTCGAGCCCTTGGCAAAGATTAATGGTGTTTTTCGATTGTTGAGTCATTCCGATAGTCTGCCTATAACAGCATCGCGTTGACCAAAATCCAAGTCGGCGACGGACAGTTCGGTTGATTGAACTTGGACGTTGGCGAACAATTTCGTTGTCTGTGCGAATTCGTGGAAAATCTTAATGAGATATGTTCGCCGATTAGTGCGAGACTGTTTACCCCTGCCAGTGAATTTTTTATTAATATTTTAATTTGTACACATATAAAGGGTTTGCCAATAAGAAGGATGGAACTTTAAAATTAAATTAAACATACATTTTTTTGCTCAAAATTCATCCGTATCGTATCCATCAAATTCCGGAAAAAAAATCTTCCAGCCTTGTAATGCTCGGTATTGATGGTAACGGTGGCTCGCCCCTTCCTCATTTTTTAAGAAATAAGGACCGATGACTCCCCCATGCTAAAATCCACACCAAACTGTGATCTTTTTCGGATACAAATGACTCTCATGTATCACGTGTGTATTAGATTCGCACCAATACCGACAATTTTGTTTATTGACGAATGAACTTGACGATGAAATTCGTTGTTCGCTTCCATCATTTCGGGGGCCCAATCGGCAAATTCAGGACGAATACGATGGTCGGTTGGTTTCAATTCTTGTGCCAATACCATCTTATACAGATGTAAGCCTAAGTCCAAGCTTAAAATTTGCTCAAAATTGGCTACAGGCCTAACTCTTGTGAGCGGCGAGCAACCGAAACGTTGCCATTTTCGGCTACACTTGGTTGAACGACAGCAATATTCTTAATATTTCTGGCTTGTTTTCTGTCGTACAGGCACCACACTATCGTGGAGTGTAAAATCACTTTCAAAGTTTCCAATAACACGATCAATAGCTTGTTCGGAAGGACCACCACGATGGGTCTGAATTGTTCGTTGAGTAGCACTAGGGGACCGCGAATTTGCTTGATAAAACTGTACAATTTCCAAACGTTCTTTTAACATGAAATTACCCATGGTTTAACTGCAAACCTTTCGGAAAACAACTCATAAGACATATCAGAGATCGGTAAACAAATATGGCCACCATGAGTTGTCAAAGTTGAATCATCCCACGAATCATCTATGCATCTTCGTGACAGAGTTGGTGGTCTCCCAGGCAAACGATGCGTTCCGTATGTCTCGCCGAATCTAATCAACAATCTATGAAAGCACAACCGATGAAAAACTTCGTTCTAATTGGCTTTTTATGTCGCTACAACTCATCCAGTTTGCGTGTAATGAAAAAATGAATAATCTTCTAAGACTTATTTTTTCCCATAATGAAGCACAAATTTTGATTTTTTTTTCATACAATTGGAGGTCTTAATACTGGTAATTCAAGAAACCTCACCACACAACGGTAAAAGGGATATCGGTTAAAAAAAAATCGTAAATTTAACCAACGATTCTTTACCTTATTTTGAATAAAAAAAATCCTTGAAACATAAAAACAACATTCAATCTTTAAACATCCAAAATGCAACTAATTCTGCTGAAAACATTTGATTAAAATTCAGTTTTTTGTAACATCGACATCTTAAGATATTTGAAAATAAGATGCAAGATTTTTATAGCCATTTATTCCGTACGTTTCATCATAAATTTGGTTTGTTTACAAAAAAAGTAATCTTACACATTAAGGTTGTTTAATGTCAAAGTTGAAATTACTAGCACTAATTTGTCACACCCCACACAATAACACGTTTTAAACCATTCATATCGCATTAGGAATATTAGAAATGATCAAAATGTTCAGTATTTGTCTATGCAAGTCTGGCACTGTTCTAACCTATTTTTCCCAAACACCTTGAAAACGTCATAGTATATTTCTAATCTTGTTGGTAGCACCTTCTCGTAAATAAGAAGCGTATCGTGATATTCGCGTACAGAATTCAATTTTGGTTTTAAATGGAATTTAAATACACACACTGAATTAATTTATGTCGTAGACATCTTTTTTTCGTGGAGATCATCTCAATTAGTCAATGCGACGTTGTCGCTTTCATTTTTTGGGTGATGTATGGCTAATTCTTAATTTCAAAAAAAATGTAAATACACACACTGAAATAATTTATGTCGGCAACAGTTTTTGCCGTGGGGATCATCTCAATCAGTCAATGCGACGTTGTCACTTTCATTTTTTGACTGATGTATGGCTGATTCTTAATTAAAAAAATGTAAATACATACACTGAAATAATTTATGTCCTCAACACGTTTTGTCGTGGGAATCATCTCGATTAGGCAATGCGACGTTGTCACTTATTTTTTGTCTGATGTATGGCTGATTCTTAATTTTAAAACAATGCAAATACACACACTGAAATAATGTATGTCAACAGCTTTTGTCGTAGGGATCATCCCAATTAGTCAGTGCAACTTTGACATTTTTATTTTTTGCCCACTCGAGCGAGCTGATGTATGGCTGATTCTAAATTTAAAAAAACGAATTAAATATTCACACTGAAATAATGTATGTCGTCAACACCTTTTGTCTTGGGGATCATCTCAATTAGTCAATGCGACGTTGTCGCTTTAATTTTTTGGCTGATGTATGGCTGAGTCTTAATTTAAAAAAATATTTTAACAATACTCATTAGTTTATTCGTTAAATAATAACCAATTATTCTTTCCTAAATATGCTTTTACACATATCTGCTTAAAATGATATTTCTTATCATAGCTTTGCGATTGGTGATACTGTTGTGTGTATAACTTTGTGTGGTATAACTTTGCAATATTTTTTCTCGGAAACTCTTAGGTTTTTGCCCCTTATTCTAAGGAACTTCTCTATTTCGGGCTAAAATGTATGGAAAAATACAATCTGATTTTCCAAAATAAAAAATAATCGATATTTTAAAAATTGCAATAAATTGATGAGTCAAAGTTCATCGATTTGAAGCTGCGTTCGCACATTCTCATCATCAGTACCCATTGCATCCATTTAAAAAGATGCACCGTCACTTTGGTGGGATTGAGGATGCACGTTGGGGGCGGAGAGGGACGCCTCACCGTCGGCCCGTCTACGGCCGTTAAAAATAAATGTTGATATTTTTAGAAAAAGAATGTTGTTGACCGGGTAATTCAACGCTCGGAAATGCCGACAACGGATTTTGTGCAGTTATTGTGGGTCAAAATGCGGACGTTGTTTTTGGATCGACGACGGACGTCGTCGCTATCGAAATAAATTTTGATTACCTGTTACTCATTGTAGAGGGTGTCACAATAGGTACTTCGGGTAGTTTCCTTTTTAAATAAAACCAACTATTATGTAAAAATAACATGTTTATTTCATCAAACAGTAGAGACACGGCAGTTATGTCTTAAAAATAATATTCTCCAAATGTCCCACTTAGCTGTTTTTACAGATGGTCGTTCTTTGCGTAAAATTGTCAATAACAATTTGGCACAATAGGGTTTTTGAATAAAAAATAGTTATCGATTTTTTTACTTTATTTTAAAACCTTATCATAAATAATATTGATAATCGATGCGAAAAACTTTTAAAAAATTTGTTACAATTAATTATAAATGAATTAAAATGTTTAAAATTAAAAAAAAAGTCTCGTTACTACGAACGCGCCGCAATTGGTTGCCA
This sequence comes from Cosmopolites sordidus, assembly GCA_031761425.1. Taxonomy (NCBI): domain Eukaryota; kingdom Metazoa; phylum Arthropoda; class Insecta; order Coleoptera; family Curculionidae; genus Cosmopolites; species Cosmopolites sordidus. Next base: position 556,567 of record JARFXV010000356.1, on the reverse strand, counting down.
TGTTTGTGACGTCATAATAGTAAAGTGTTTTCACGTCAGTACTGTCAACGGTTTCTACCTGTATATAGACCGTCAAAATTATTGTTGTTTAAGTGTAAAATAAAATATTGTTGGTTACTAATTTAGTTCAGTAAAGTGTGACAAAGGGTTCATAAAGGCTAATTCTGATAATATACTTGCTCAAAAATGACATTTAGTTCAATTCAGCTGAAGTTCGATATGATAAAGAATCAATGCGAGTTTTAAAAACATAATAATAATGTAAATGTAAATAAGAAACAAAATATTTCTATTAAATATAATTCAACTATTTGTAGGGTGTCACGAGAAAGTTACAGTGACAAATCAATAGGTGTTGTTCAACTTAACTGCAAAAATGGTATTTGCACGGTAAAAGCACGTGTATGTCCAGAACATAAAATTCGGAGTAAAGCTTATACAGTTACCTTGATTTTTAATGAAAAATTAAGAAAAGATCAAAATACTTAATTTACGATTATGCAGCTTCAGCAGATAATAAATTCTCAAACAAAAAAAATTACATAATGTTATAAATTGTAATCTTTTGTATATATTTGTAATATTTTTTGTAATATTGGTTTTTAAAAATAATGAAAATGTTAAATATTGAATAACCAAAAGATATTTTCTAGTTTTGTAGAGAGAGAGAGAGAGAGAGAGAGAGAGAGAGAGAGAGAGAGAAGGCACCTTCCGAAATAATACACTTATGCCAACGAATAATCCAATTATCAAAACATTTTTGAAACGCATTTTCCGGAATCAACTTCAGTTCTCGCCGCGAATTTTCTTTTATGTCTTCTATCGACTGGAAACGGAAATCGACTGTCGCAAAGTGGTATTTTGAGTTTTGGAAAGAGAAAGAAGCCGGGCGGAGCTATATCAGGTGAATACGGTGGTGGTTCGTTGGGTTTTGTTGAGTTTTTGGTCAGAAATTCACAATGATAGCTTTGTGAGATTGTGCGTTGTCGTGATGCAAAATCCAAGGGTTTTCATTCCACAAATCTGCAATGACGCCAGTGAGTCACTATTGGTCTCTAATTTAAAATCGTGTCGGTCACGTTTCTCACTATTTTCGAAATTTGATCACTGTTGTCACTATTTCAGAGCTCAGAGCTATTCAATGCTAAACTCTGTTTTTGAGATGGGCTTAAAATGTACGACGGTCGTCCAGATTTTGTCCCCATGACGAGGAAGCGTCTGTCAGGTGGCCGCAGTGAAGAGGCGACACGAGCCAGAAAACGGGCCGAGGATGAAGAAGAACGCCGTCAAAGGGAGGCGAATGAGCAGCAACAACGAGCAAACAGAGAAACAATCGCGAATCTCGAAAATAAACTCAAAGAGAAGCAAGAGGTAGAGAGAGAACAGAGGAAAGCCGCCAACCAACTATCGGAAGACGCAACCAAGAAGATTGAAAATGCTATGAGAGAGAGGGCTGAGAAGTGCTATAAGGAAAGTGCGCCACTGCAGAAGAAAGTAAAGAGAAAATCAACAACTTTACTTTAGAAGTTATTTCAAAACCACATCGGCAAGAGCAGGAAAGGCCCCGAAGACCCTGACGACCCTGACCGGACCCCTCTGCCTTTATTTAGGAATTGATGACTTGAAATTGTGATATTATCCAAAGTTTAGTTTTGAAAGCTAGATAAATTTTTTAAGTGATTTTATTTTATTTATATATATTATTTAATACAATAATAATGATAATATCCAAATAATATAATAATAATAGTACAAATTACTTTAATCTTAATACATATTCTTATCCTTTTATTGTAGCATTTCTCTTGACTTTCATTTACTTCCCATATCCTACAAATTTCTAATGGAAATACTGCAAATGAGCTCTGAAATGGTGAAAAAAACGACTAGCTTTCGCAAAAGTTCCTAAATTGGTTGGGAAAAGGTCACTATTTAGAAGAAAAAGTCACTAATATGTCACTATTTCTGTGAAAGATAAGTCACTATTTTACTATTTTTGACCCTTTGAAGCTTTATTAACCCTACAAATTTGGCATTTTTCGTCGAATTTGCTCTCTCAAAGGCCACATAATGCTCAGATAATGAATGAGATTCTTTATTTACCGTCTGACCTTCTGGCACGAATTCCGTGTGCTCAACACCGCGATAGTCAAAGAAAACAATCAACATCACCTTAACTTTTGATCGACTTTGACGTGGTTTTTTCGATTTCGTCTCAGTTGGAAGGCGCCATTCCGAAGCTTGTTGACTGGTTTGCTTGTTAAACTCATATACCCATGTCTCATCACCAGTTACAATGCGTTTTATGAATGTGGGATCGGAATTGACTCGTTCTAGCATGTCTTCAGCGATCTTTACGCGATTGAGTTTCTGAAGAAAATTCAGGTCTTTCGGCACTAGTCGAACGAAAACGCGTTTCATGCCTGAACAATCGCTTAAAATGGTACGTATTGATTCCTGTGACTCAGAAAGATCAGCGCGTATCTCTTTAAAACTTAAATGACGATTTTCAGTCACCATTTCCTTCACTTTAACGATGTTAACTTCAGTTGAAGACGTTGATGGCCGACCAGAGCGAGCCAAATCTTCCACCACATCTCGATCGCTCTTTTTTCTGCAACATTTTCAGCGACTCGACACACGAAATTCAATTTGCAATGTAATATTTAATAAAAATGTAAATTTAAATTCTTTATTCGATGTTTTTATCCATTGTAAAAATCGCAAGACCCCTTTGAAATGAACTGACAAAATGGAGCACTGTAAACAAACTAAATGACAGATGACGTTCAAACTCCGTGTCAGTGTAGAGGACAGTTGTGCCAACTTAGCGATAAAAAGACTTTTGACAATTCCTTTAAAGATTTTTGTTTGAGAAAATGAAGTGATATTTACGGTTTTCACAATCGTCCATCTCAAAGCACTATTAATCGAATTGTTCAAAAATTTCAAGAAACTAGTTCGGTGGCAGATAAAAGAAGAGCAATTTATAGTCGTAGTAGTCGTTTACAAGAGCATAGTGATTTGGTACATGAAAGTGTTGCTGAAGACCCAGAAATTTCCATTAGTCGTTTACAACAATTTGGACTCAGTGAATCCACAACATGCCGTATTTTACGGAAGGATTTAGCTCTGAAGGCATATAAGGTTCAAATAAAACAGGAACTAAAGCCACAGTATCATTCAAAACGGTGTGCATTTGTCAGTTGGATCAAAGAACAAACAGATGATTTTTCTCAAAAAAATCATCTTTTCAGATAAAGCACTTTTTGAGATTGGTGGCTGTGTTAATACACAAAATTGTCGTATTTGGGGTGAGGAAAATCCACTATTGATTCATCATAAACGTTTACATCCTAAGCGAGTCACTGTTTGGTGTGCATTATGGCCAAAATCTGTATTCAGCTGGTAAAACTGTAACTGTGAATGGTGTTTGATATCGTGAATGTTTTTCCCTTGGATTTTATGGGCTGAATTGAATAATATTGATCTGAAGGATAGGTGCCAAAATGTCATCCAAAATTTTGGCAACAAAGTGGACGTCTGTGGAGCTGCAAGAGGTGGTCATTTGGTAGATATTGCCTTTCGTGTTTAAATGTCATACACTATGCTTCAATTATCAATAAAAAGTTTTTTGAAATAAACGCAAATTCTGTTTTATTCAAGAATTTTCAAAAAACCGCTCAAACCCATTTACGTAGTTTTTCATTGCTTAAAACATCCTCTTTAAGCCAGTAATTTTATTCCTCTTCGGTACCACGATGAATCTTTGGAATCGAATAACCCGACATAGCCAGTTTTTAGTCCTGAATTGTTTTGGCACAATTCCTAGCTCTGGCAAATTCCCCTGAAGCTGCTCCTTCAGCCCCACGGCTATTCATAAAACGTTGGCATCGAAAGGTGAACGTCCTGATCTCCCTGACTCATCTCCCCCCCGGAAATTTTTGAACCAGAGTTCTGCTTCGCAGATTTGCAGCGCGGCGTCAATGAACCAAAACAGATTATGTACTATCAGTGAACCAAAACAGATTATGTGAAAAAACATTTTTTCGTTATCGAGTCAAGTACTTTTCACATTATCTTGGTAATTTCTGTACGATCTGTATTTCAAACGGATACCAGTTAAAAATAGGAAAAGTGAACTAAAGGTGATATTTGTGAGAAGCGCACCTTGAGAAATGCTAAAAAATAATGGAAAAGGCTACACCTTGACTAAAACCTGAACCGATGCCAAAGACATTTTCGTAGTCCTATTTTAATCACTCGACATAAATACACAAAAAAAAGCTACGGAAATAAACTTAAAAATATTTTTACGGCGTCAGAAATATGGTAAATATCGTCTTCCTAATTTGATCGGATAGTTTTCGGATCTACCTGGTAGAGATGGCGGTACAATAACCGACCAGTGGACGATAGCATGCAAACAAAAGCGACATCCTCACGTGCCATAGATATCGGCGCTTGAGATCGAGCCTTAGCAACAGCCTTGGTAGTACATTACAAGTCATCCGTGGCAGCGTGGTTGATCTGGCACCTGTTGGGGAAAAAATCATGGTCGGCCGGGCCGAAGGGGGGAAAGGATCGGCAGGGATCGTCTTTAAACGAAAATAATTAAGACGGTTAGGAAATTTTGTTTCATACTTTACTTGTCTTAAAATATTGGGTTGTTCCATAAGTTCCCGCCGTTTTTTTGTTAAAAAGTTTTCATTGTTCACAATGCTTCTATCTTTTGCTTCTATTGCTTCATCTATTGCTTCTATCTCTTGCAATTTTTTATTCCGTTTCGCCAGAAATCGTCGGGCCTGTACTTGAAAAAATTGTTAAGCCAGTTTTCGAGGTCCTCATCGTTAGCGAAGGTTACGGCCGTCATTTGGTTGAACAGCGAGCTGAAGAGGTGATAATTAGTTGGCGCAAGATCTGGAGAGTACCGCGGTTGCGGAATAACCGCCTCATTCCGAGATCATTCAGGGCATCTTTGACGATGTTTGCTATGTGAGGTCGTGGAGCAAGATGCCTTGTCAATCGGGTCGTTTCAGTGAATAATGAATAATCTTATTTACATGTCGTACCTTGTCGACCCTCTTATTCGTCTCTAGCATTTCCTAGTACACGAGAACCTCCCAGTCCCACCAAACACAGATCTTGATCAGTTCTTGGTTAACTCCCGGCTTTGGTGTGTCTCATGCGGTCACCCACTTCTTCCTTTTCTTCATATTGACGTAGAGACATCATTTCTTATCTCCCGTGACGATTCTGTACAAGAATCGTTAATAGTGGCCGCGTGTAGCTTGGTGTCGGGCGATATTTTGCGGCGATTTACCTTGTCTGCTAGTTTATGTGGCACACAAGCTTCGAGTTTTTGAGTAAATCCCATAGAGTGAAACGGTTGGAAGATTGTCGCAAGGCCGCGTTGTCGTCAATGCGGCAATAGGTAATTTTGGGTCTCAAAATGAGGTAGTTAAAGCGGCGTAAGCCTCATGACAATAAACAATGAATTTATAATTATCATAAGCACAAGAGTACAGGAGTAATTCCATTACATTTCGAATTATTTCTCGGGAGGGGCCAATCGATTTTGCTGAAACTTGGGAATCTTGATGTACTCTAAAAAGTATCCCCACAAACCAAATGTCAGCCTTCTAGTGGGTATAAATAATATTTTAGACTCCTAGATCATTTAGCCTTTTTTTAGAATGTAATTGAGAAAAATAAAAATTTCCGTAGAATGACCATTTTCAAATGGCCACCAAAAATTTAATTTTCAACAGATGTACTCTCGCCGTAGCTCTTTTTTTTCGTAGATGTAAACTCCCCAAGCAAGTGACTCAAAAAAAAATTATTTGCATGCAAGGTTCGGTGATATTCCATTTCAAAGTTGGTGATTTTTGAAAAATTGCGAACTTTGATCCTCCAGTACGCATTTCTATCAACTCCGAATCGCACAAAAATTTAGGAGGACATACTGTTTTATGTCTAGAATAATCCTTCGACGGGATTTTCTTGGCCTGAACTTCTGTGATTTTCTACAATTTTTCAAACATTGGTAAAATCAATAAAAATTCGGATCTTTAAAAATTCAATAATTAAGCTGCTTATTTCGTTTCTGGTTGTTTATTTTGCATTTATTTGGATAATACGATAATAAAATTATGTGAACATAATGCAAAATACTGAAAAAAACATCTTTTGAATATAATTTTTATTAATTACTACGTATTTTTATCACTTTTGTAGTAATCTATGATCTTTTGTTGTATTTCCAGACCAAATTTCAAAGTCTTCTTCCTTTCATGGGTTTTTATATTTTTCGGATATCCTTAAAAATAAATTTATGATTAACTCATTTTTAATTCTTACAAACTTACCATCCATTTGTTTAAATTTATTAAGTTTTGACGACATATAATTGGTGCAATTAAAATATTCTAAAATTTGTGGGAGTGTCAAATCTTTTGGTAACAAAATTACACTAATCTGCAAAGTACACTAATCTGCTCGCATTAGTTTCGGCATTGTCAAATAAGTGTCTCAAATTTATAATCATTTCTCTCAAAGCAAAACTATCTTTATGTAAATTAGTATTTCAGGATCAGCTATTGTTATTTTCAAGTCAACTGCTTTAGATAATTTTTCTGCAAATTTATCAGATACCTGCTGAACTAAATTTTCAGCTTGCACTTGCGATTTAGTTTTATAAAATTCTTGCTGCTTCTACGTCGGTAAATCTAGATTTGTCCAAATGTGATTAATTACTTCTTTATCCTGACCAGCAGTCATGAATTCAGAACCAGATGAAGTTAAATGAAAGGAATTTGTTGACTCAGTACGTTGAGGACAATGAATGATTCCCTGGCTTGTACTTTTTTTCTACTCCAGAACTCTAGTAGATCGTCGTAATCTTTCTCGATTATCTTCAGTATTACTTCCTTCAATCGAATTATATTGCTCAGTGGTTTCCTGTGATGTACTGCAAGTATTTTTTTTTTTCGGTAATGCGATTTCCTGAAGTAAATTATTGTCACATCGTTTGCATATCTTGTCACCTGGCATAAGCTTTAACAAAAGATCAGTTGAAGCTTTCGTATCAAGCTCCAAACTTACAATTCTTAAATCTTTGCGTATATTATACATTAAAATTTGATCTTGGTATGTTTGTATTAACCTGTTAGAATCAGCAATCATTTTTAGATATTGTAGTAACTGAACTTATAAGAAACTCTGGTATTCTACATATATTTTACCAAAAGTTAACTTTTTCTATACAGAGAAACCTGCTTTAATATTTGATCTTATGTTTTTGGACTGACCTATTAGAATCAGTAATATTTTTATATATTTTAGTAAGTGGAATTATAAGAGGCTCTGGTTGTATTTTAAATATATTTTAACAAAATTAACTTTTTCGATATAGAGAAAACTGCATTAATATGTGATCTTATGTTTGTATTGACCTTTAGAATCAGTAATATTTTTTAGATATTTTAGTAAGTGACATTATAAGAAGCTCTGATGTATTCCAAATATATTTTACAAAAATTAACTTTTTCCATAGTAAAAAAATGCATTGATATTGGATCTCGGTAGGTTTTGTATTAACCTATTAGAATCAGCAATATTTTAAAAATATTTTAGTAAGTAAAATTGTAATAAACACTGATTTTATCTCAGATATATTTTACCAAAATTAATTCTTTCTGTAGAGAGAAAATTGCATTATTATTTGTCTTGGTATGTTTGTATTAATTTATTAGGATCAGCAATAATTATTTGGTATTGTAGTAATTGGAATTATAAGATGCTGTGGTCGTATTCTAAATATATTTTACCAAAATTAACTTTTACTATATAGAGAAAACTGCATTAATATTTGGTCCTATGTTTGGATTGACCTATTAGAATCAGTAGTGTTTTTTAGATATTTTAGTCAGTAAAATTATAAGAAGCTCGGATGTATTACAAATATATTTTACCAAAATGAACTTTTTCTATAGTAAAAAAATTAAAAATATTTGATCTCGGTAGGTTTTGTATTAAAATATTAGAATCAGCAATATTTTTAAAATATTTTAGTAAGTAGAATTGTAAGAAACTCTGATTTTATTTCAGATATATTTTACCAAAATTAATTCTTTTGTAGAGAAAAAATTGCATTAATATTTATCTTGGTATGTTTGTATTAATTTATTAGAATCAGCAATAATTGTTAGGTATTGTAGTAATTGGAATTATAAGATGCTCTGATTGTATTCTACATATATTTTACCAAAAGTTAATTTTTTTTATATGGAGAAACCTGCTTTAATATTTTATCTTATGTTTTTGGACTGACCTATTAGAATCAGTAGTATTTTTTAGATATTTTAGTAAGTGGCATTATAAGAAGCTCTGATGTATTCCAAATATATTTTACAAAAATTATCTTTTTCCATAGTAAAAAAATGCATTAATATTGGATCTCGGTAGGTTTTGTATTAACCTATCAGAATCAGCAATATTTTAAAAATATTTTAGTAAGTAAAATTGTAATAAACACTGACTTTATTTCAGATATATTTTACCAAAATTAATTCTTTCTGTAGAGAGAAAATTGCATTATTATTTGTCTTGGTATGTTTGTATTAATTTATTAGAATCAGCAATAATTGTTAGGTATTGTAGTAATTGGAATTATAAGATGCCCTGGTCGTATTCTAAATATATTTTACCAAAATTAACTTTTACTATATAGAGAAAACTGCATTAATATTTGGTCCTATGTTTGGATTGACCTATTTGAATCAGTAATATTTTTTAGATATTTTAGTCAGTAAAATTATAAGAAGCTCGGATGTATTACAAATATATTTTACCAAAATGAACTTTTTCTATAGTGAAAAAATAAAAAATATTTGATCTCGGTAGGTTTTGTGTTAAAATATTAGAGTCAGCAATATTTTAAAAATATTTTAGTAAGTATAATTGTAAGAAACTCTGATTTGATTTCAGATATTGATTAATTTTGGTAAAATATCCAAAATTAATTCTTCTGTAGAGAAAAAATTACGTTAATATTTATCTTGGTATGTTTGTATTAATTTTTTAGAATCAGCAATAATTTTTAGATATTTTAGTAAATGAAATGGTAAGAAACTCTGGTCGTATTCGAAATATATTTAACCCAAATAAACTTTTTCTGTGGAGATATTTTTCATTTTTCATAAAATGGTTTTTTTTCTATAGAGAGAAAGTTGCTTTTATATTTAATCTTATTATTTTGGTATTAATATATATTTTTGTAAATTTGCTTTTGCATATAATAATGTAGTAAGTGGTCAAGTTTATAAAACGACCCATAGTAGATTTCCTAAAATATACTTTTAACTGTTTTTGCACGTGTATTTATGGGAACTTTTGATGGCTTTTCAAATAAACTTTATCGAAATTTAACTCGATTTACGTAAAGTAAAAGCAAATATAAACAGGAAAGCTCCTCTATATAAAGGCAACGCGGTTTTTAAAATATTTTAATAGAACCTTGTTTTTTCGGAACATTTTTGATCTATTTTTATTTTAAAGTAGTTCTTGCTCCTATTTCCGGCGCGGCTTGCACATAGGTAGCCTGAGAGCGTTGTAAAAATAAACTTTGTCCGTGTTAAATTTTTGATGTCTCATGTTCTACGGGATGAAAAATAATCGGGAGTAAACAGCATGTGACATGAAATTGAAATAAAGCAGGTTAATTAGTTTTAACCTTAAAAGGACCTGTTTTACTTCAAAGTTGTAGGATTTCTCGTTAACATTGATTATTTGTAATGTTTAAAGCTGTGACGACTAAGGTGGATATTGGATTATTCCATAAGTTTCCGCCGTTTTTTTTTTATTTAAAAGCCTCATTGAAAAAAGCAAGTATTATAACAATACATTAATTAATAATTCTTCGTCATTGTTCACGACTTGCTTCTACCTTTTGACTAATTTATTGATGCCGTTTCACCAGAAATGGCCGGGCCTGGACGCGAACAAATTGTTTTCGATGACGTTCAGACAGTTTTCCACGTCTTTATTGTTGGCGAAGCTTACGGTCCTCATTTGGTTACGCAACGTACTACAGATGCGGAGGAACCTCCCATTCGAGATCATTCAGAGCCTTGTTGACGATGTTTACTGTGTGAGGTCGTGCATTGTCGTGGAGGAAGTTGACTTGGTACCTTTTTTACACTGAGCGGCTAGAAAGGCATTCCTTGTCGACAGTCTTGACCTCCAGCATTTTCACACACACGAGACCTTTCCAGTCCCACGAAACGCAGACCTGGTCTCCTTGGGATGGATATCTTGCTTAACTCTCGACTTTGGCGTGTACACGTTGAATTTTTGTATTTATCTACATTCCTATTCTTTACGAGCCTGGACTTCACCCTAAGAAAGTGTTACTGAATCCTAATGAAAGCATAGGTGCTGAATACTATTGCTCTCAGCTTTATAGAGTTAACAAAGCTTTCAAAAACGCCCAAGGCTGAATAATCGAAAATGTGTGACTCTGCACCATGATAATGCAAGGCTCCACAGTACCAGAATCACCTAAGACAATATTAAATAGTTAAGCTGGGAAATACTTTCATGCCCGCCATATTCTCCTGATAGTGTGCCGTCAGATTACCACCTGACTCGAAGCACTCGAAAAATATTTTACTTCAAAATCATTCTTATTTTACAAAAGGGAAATGGTAAGTATTTCAGATGTTAATATTGATTATATTGTAGATTATAAAATTTTGTACAGCGTTATGGGTACAGCAAAATATTAATGATTATCCTGAATAAACTCCCTTCTGGAAATTTCCAGACATATTTTGTTGAGATGCCCAAACGTAATTGTTTTATTAATGTTATTGATTGACGTTTTGTGGTTCATTTTATGGGAATTCCCAATGATTTTACGGAAAGTTTTCAATGTAAGGGTTTTTTTAATGTGCAATGAACAATTTTTGTTCTCCTTGCTTATTTGATACATATATTCTGTCAAAAAAGTACCGAGAATTGGTCAATAAAACACCAAAGGTTTATTATTTATCCACATTTATTGTATCGCCTTCAAAGTAGGGTCATTCCGAAATAATAGACTTATGCCAACGAATAATTCAATTGTCAAAACATTTTTTTATTATATTTTTCCGGAATCGACTTCAGTTCTCGCCGCGAATTCTCTTTTATGTCTTCTATCGACTGAAAACGGATGCTTCGAAGCGGTAATAGGGGGTTTTGGAAAGAGACAAAAGTAGGCCGGAGCCATATCAGGTGAATACGATGGTTGTTCGTTGGTTTTGTTTGAGTTCTTGGCCAAAAATTCGTTCACAATGATAGTCTTGTGAGATGGTGCGTTGTCTAATTTGGCCTTTTTCGACGAATTTGCTCTCTCAAACGCTGCATAACGTGCAGATAATATCCTTTATTTACCATCTGATCTTCTGAACATCACCTTAACTTTTGATCGACTTTGACGTGGTCGCTAGTCGAGCGGCAACGCGTTTCATGCTCAAACAATCGCTCAAAATGGTACGAGTTGATTCGTAAGACATAGAAAGATCAGCGGCTATCTCTCTCAAACTTAAATGGCGATTTTCAGTCACCATTTCCTTCACTATAGCGATCTTAACTTCAGTTTAAGACGTTGATGGCCGATCAAAGCGAAGCAGATCTTCAACTCATATGCACGTGTTTTTGATAGTCGCCTTCGCAACATTTTCAGCGACTCTGCACACGAAATTTCATTTGCAATGCAAAATTTAAGACAAATTCTTTGTTCGATGTTTTTATCCATTGTAAAAATCGCAAAACACGCTTGAAATGATGTGACAAAATAGAGCACTTTAAACAAACTAAATGACAGATGACGTTCAAACTCCGCGTCAGTATAGAGGACAGTTGTGCCAACTTAGCGATAAAAAGAATTTTGACAATTCCTTTAAGCGGGCTTTTCAAATGATCAATTCCCGGTACTTTTTTGACAGAATATACTGTGATTGGAAATGACGAAGAAACAAAGGCAGTATTGTATGGAAAGGCACAAGACGAGAATATAAAAACAGGTTTTCTCGTATTTCTAGTTACACAAGAAGTGAAAGTTAATACGGATTTGTCACTTTTCTGTGATATAGCTGCGGCCTAAACGCTTTTACTTTTCTTATTCGGATGTTGTGGGCGTCGATATTATTACCCCAACCTATCTCAATCAACATCGCATGTCGCATGTTGGTTTCTAATTCGCCGTTAAAAAGAAGCTTTTTTAAATCTAAAGTTAAATATCGATGTTTTTTTATTTATCAGATCGGTTCATAAGTTTGTGCGAATTTTTACAGGGTCTTTTAGGTTGTTAAGAAAGTTATTGCGGTTTTTAACCATTGAAAATGGTTATATAAAATTGAAATGCAGATATCGGTTCAAACTTTATTAATCGAAATAAAAACGATTACAAACAAAGGTGACAGAAAAAAAGAGGATGGGAGAAGAAAATCGAACTGGATAATTGGCGATGACAACATTGAAGTTGTGAATGGATTTATTTATCTGGGAATCAAACTCGACGAGAACAACAATATCACTGTAGATATCAGAAACCGTATTGTTTAACTTTTTTATCGGTTGCCAAGTTCAGCTTGGAGGCTACCTGCTCTACCAAGAAGAGAAAAAAAGATTTATTCTGAGAATTGTATCGAATTCCTGTAAGACTAAGACCAATTGCTGAGGTAGCTAAAGTTCAAACAAGGAAACCAGCATTAAATACTCGCTACAAATTAGTCGGGCCAATGGCTGAAAAGATTGCAATGGGCAGAAAGAGCAGTGGAATGAAATAATTTTACATAAAAAAATCAATTCCGATGGGCCTGATGGTTTTTCTTTTTATTTTCACGATCTCAGGAAGGAAGAAAAAATGTTAGCCAGATTGTAAATGGAAGGATGTCATGGTTTGGGAGAGTTGTGTCTAATATTTTGACGTTGTACATTCAACGTTGTACATTGATCATTTAAAGAGCTCGCATAAAGGGATTGTCAAAATTATTTTTAAGTATTGTCTGAATGATTGTGACGTGTTCATATATATTTTTTCCATTTTTTGAGTTTTTCGCCACGATCTAAAACTCAAAAAAAATATCAAAAATATCTGTTCTTATATATATTCTAAATATATGTTATATCTGTTCTAAATATATGTTCTTCAAATAAAGAATCACAAAAAACAAGCGAAGACAAATTTATCAGTGATTCTTTTTCTGTAATAAATTTGCCTAAGAAACAAAATTTTAAAAATATACAAATAAATATATACAAATTTTTTAACGTTAACGTTTCGGGAGGTCTTCTCTGAAAAGATAGAAAGTAAATATAATTTGTGTATATGTCAATGATACATTGACAATATATATATATATATATATATATATATATATATATATATATATATATATATATATATATATATATATATATATATATATATATATATATATATATATATATATATATATATATAAGAAATCTTTCACCCTTTCTCCACGTGGTGCCACCGATCACCTTCGCCCAACTGTCCACCATACGACGTCACGTGTCTCTCGGGACCGGTTTCTGGCCTTTCAGCCGTCATCAGCCGAGCTCCAGACGAACGCAAGGAAAGCAGTTGGGAGAGACGATCGGGGCCAGGCCAGGTCAACTGGCCATTTTAATGACGGGACGTGATCGCACACAACTCACGCCATCATACGGCGAATGCTCGTAGCAGTCAGGACCGCTCGTAACATTCTGCCTGGAACCTCGGGTATAGTACTAGGTATGTCCACAAGCCGTGGAGGGAAATATTACAGAAATCTTTCACCCTTTCTCCACGTGATGCCACCGACCTGGCCTGGTCCCAATCGTCTCTCCCAACTGCGTTCGTCTGGAGCTCGGCTGGTGACGGCTGAAAGCTAGAAAACGGTCCCGAGAGACACGTGACGTCGCATGGTGGACAGTTGGGCGAAGGCGTTCGGTATTACCACGTGGAGAAAGGGTGAAAGATTTCTGTAATATTTCCCTCCACGGCCCCGTTACGCTCCCTTGTGGGTATATATATATATATATATATATATATATATATATATATATATATATATATATATATATATATATATATGAAGACCTGAATTTTCTTCAGAAACTCAATCGCGTAAACGTCGCTGAAGACATGCTAGAACGAGTCAATTCCGAAACCACATTCATAAAACGCATTCTAACTAGTGATGAGATATGGGTATACGAGTTTGACATGCAAACCAACTTCCTTGCTGACATGCTTCCAATTGAGTCGAAATCGAAAAAACCACCGCAAAGTCGATCAAAAGTTAAAGTGATGTTGATTGTTTTCTTTGACTATCGCGGTGTTGTGCACACGGAATTCGTGCTAGAAGGTCAGACGGTAAATAAAGAATCTCATTCATTATCTGAGCGTCATGTGGCTTTTGAGAGAGCAAATTCGTTGAAAAAGACCAGATTTGTGGAAAGAAAAGTTTTGGATTTTGCATCACGATAACGCACCATCTGACAAGGCTATCATTGTGAACGAATTTCTGGCCAAAAACTCAACAAACACCATTGACCAACCACCGTATTCACCTGATATGGCTCCGGCCGACTTCTTTCTCTTTCCAAAACTCAAATTACCACCTCGAGGCATCCGTTTTCAGTCGATAGAAGACTTTTTGGCTTTTATTAACCAATTCCCCGAAACTTTTTTCACAGAATGTATTGTGTATTCAGATGTCAGTATTTCTTCTTTAGCTTTCTTTGTGGTTTTTCGTTGATTAAAATCTTTGACAGCTATTACTTCCTACATTGAATAAAATTATTACTACATAACATTAATTTAATTAATTTTTGCTGTTACAGATTACTGTCAGAAATAGGTTTTATTTTGAGAAAATTTCTGATTGCAATTCGATGGAGAGAGAGAGGCAATTTTTCAGTCACGTATCTACGACAATACAACCACGACTAAGCGGTAAACCGACGTAAATTGGCCCTAATTTCTAATTATCCGCCTATTTTTAGCGCATCAGACTTTGATCAGACATTGACCTAATTCTGTTATCTCTCTGGATCGTCTGCTGCTACTGCGGCTGTCGTTCTTAATGCCTCTGACCTTTTCGAAAAATCGACTCTTATTTACACATCTTGTCCTTATCTTGTCGCATTATCACGATTGATAGCGAATAGTACCGCTTTCACAATTTCACATCATGTTACACACGACATAGTCGTTATTTTATCTTGAAATAATCTGTATTTTAACTTATATTTTGTTAAAAATTATCTAGGTGCTGAATTCCGTCACTCTCATTATTCTAAAATTGGTATGTACTGCTAAGATCGAACAGTAAGGTGGCTTTTGTTTTTAAAAATTGCATTAGATTTGGCCTAAAAACGAAATTTCTTCGCTGATGCATTAGAAATGTTAAAGGTGGTACAAGGACTTCAGCGGTGATGGAGAAAAGGTTATTATGTTGAAGAAAATACTACCAAAATCAAGGATCTTGCACTGGATAATCCCTCGATTAAGTGTTAGAGACATAGTAAATATTTCTGGAAGATTTGTGGCAAAACAATTCATGGTTTTTACATCAGGATAATTGTTTGCCAAATACCGTTCTACAAACACCATATTCACCAAATATGGCATCGTGTAACCTTTTCCTGTTCCCTCAATTGATGGAACCACCTCGTGAACGCCTTTTTGACTCCACAGAAGCCATTCAAGAGAGTTCGCTTGCCGCTTTCTTAAATAAGCAGGAAGTAAGAACACCAAATATACAAAACTGCTCCACGAATCTATCCTGATTTATTTATGTGAATCCTGGATGCTTAGTAAGAGATTGAACTCAAAAATATCAGTGCTTGAAATGAGAATAATCATAAGAAGTGAGAAAATGGGTAGATCAAACACACGGCGGCAGGACGATGTAAGAAGAGATTTTGAAGAATTACCAAAATTAATTCGGTTGGAGGTCAAGCTTACCGACCGGTACCAAAGGAAGAAGAAGATATGAGGAAATCAGGAGAGAAGACTTAATTGAGGGCCTGTGTTAAAAACACGAAGTAGAAGCAATAGAGTTGGTTTGGTCACATTAACAGATTGGACGAAAATAATTTAGTTGAGCAATTCTGGAAATTAGGCTGGAATAAGGATGGAATGGAATGGAATTAGGCTGGAATGGAATCACGACATTGCGGGTATACTCAGGGAAAAGGGATCAACTCTCAGACAACAGAAATGTGTGAAAGAGGTTCTGTTAAGTCTTACAGAATCATCCAGATGCCTAACGACATATTGGACATAACTAATTTTTATCATTGAGGTTATCAAGAAAGTAATTACAAAAAAAAAATAATAGGCGTTTCGAGTAATGATGTCGATTCTAAGAGATGGTTATGTTGCTAATTGTTGCTAATGTTGCATTTGTTTGTATAGACTAATGATATCTATGACGTTTTGGAGGGTAAACACACGCAACAGGTACATAAAAAACAGTTTTTCATAAAGAAAAAGACGTTTTGCGGGGAAGTTTAATAACCTTCTTTCACGAAAACGACTGCTGAAAGATATCGATTCTTGGGTGAAGCTTAGGGTGAACGTGCTCTAACCCAAAAAACTTATAAACGATGGTTTAAACGCTTTAAAAGTGGTGATTTTGATATAAAAAACAAGGAGGGTCCAGGACAGACGAAAAAGTTTGCAAACATTATTGGATAAAGATTCAACTCATGAATTGAAACAACCGGCATTGAAGACACCCACCCACAAGAAGCATTGAATGTTGCTCAATCCACAATTTCCGAATGTCTACACGCATTGGGAAAAATTCAGAAGGGAGAAAAATCGGTTCCATATGAATTGAAGGAAAAAGACATTGTCCTTGGATGCCTTTCGCACAAGCCCGGTCAACAGCATGCACTCCATATCGGAAATGGAGCCTCTAAACTACCGTCAGATTGATCTACTCTTTAAATACGCAATCTCCTTTAAATTCAGGCCATTCGTCCGCACACACAACATCTCTTTCCGTTCTCTTCTACACTCCGACACCGTAAATGATTGACGGGCCCAGGGAGCAGGTCAAAGATTCTCTTTCCTATCATCGCTTTGTATATCGCTTTTATATATCTATGCTTTGCAACTTCCCTACTCCTTACATCCACAATTCACTCTTCACTCTCACTCTTCACTCTCACTCTTCATTCTCACTCTTCACTCTCATTCTTCACTCTCACTCAAAGACATACTAGTCGTCACATTATTAAAAATAGTCTAAAATGCATCCTCTCCAATTTTACCCCTCCAGATATAATATACACGGACGGCTCAAAGTCCGCGAATAGGTACCTTTACACATACATTTATATTGTTATGGAAATAATCGCTCAAATTTTGCGAAAAAATCTACATTATTAGCCGAAACACCGATTAATTTAATGAAACAATTATGAAAAATAATAAATAAACTATTTTGGTTAAGCCTTTCCAATTGCCATTTAATATTGTGATCTGAATGGAAGATTTTGCGAGACAATGAGTTTTTGATGCACGAAATAAACGAAAGTCTGATGGTGTAATGTCAGATTTATATGGTTGATGCGGTAATACATTCCAATCAAGTTCGAAGAATTTTTGGCGAGTCGCCAAACTGTATGTGGTCGACTATTGTGATATAATCGGATACCTTTACGATTTTTCATCTCTTCTGGATGTTGTTTTTGTCGTAAAGCACCAGCCAATTAGGCTGGTTATTGATTATAAAAATTTTTTCAGTAAGAGCGTCAGAACTTTGAAACGTGATATCGGCAACACTGTTTGAAATGTAAATGTCACTCAGAGTGCTTAGTTGAATACATTGTGTCAATTCACGCGTACTTCTAGATGTCTTGCGTTTAATTTTCCTGCAGACAATCTGTTTTGGTCAAGTTCCAAAAACAAATCCAATATATTGAATGTGTTTATGTAGCCAAGATCTTTTTAATGGTCATCATGATTCATGAGAGCGCGATGCATCTTGGAAACAGTAACATATGGAAACATTAACATACCTAAAGCATTTAGTATATCTTTTCATTGAATTTCTAAAATATATTTTAATCAAGTTCAAAGTCCAAAATTCATACAAATATTCGCAAAAGGAACGAAACATGCGACGCGCGACATATCAAACACTTCATACCCGTCAAAACAGCGTTTAAACCGAATTACCGATAGGCTCGGTCGCAGAGAATCTACGTCCAAATCGCATGTTTTAGAAAGCAGTTAAACATCCGTATTCGGACAACCAACAAAACTTGTAACGCCAACGACGAGAGAAGTTGACGTGGCGTACGGTCGCAGGAGGTAAACGTCCGATCAATGATGTAAAAATTGTGGCGCGAGGATGGAATTTTTATCCGCATTATTTGGTGTGAGGGTCGACGACGTTCTTCTACATTTGAAAATTTTAAAATGGGTTAAAGGAAGGAAACTAAACGGAAATAAAATATGGTGTTTTGCTCTGAAAAATTGTTTACTGTTATAAATGCCGGAGGGGCGGCGTTCCAACCCAGCCGCTTCCGCTTTTTCACTCTGTTTTTTTAGGCTAGTTTGTGGCTCCTGCCTATCTATAATTTAACTGTCCGAAACGGGTCTGTTTTTTTTATTTTGGAATTCTAGTTATCATCGGAAGTGTCGGAATTTCCCCCTTTTTTGTGGGGCATGTCCGACTATTAAGCAACGGAGTAACAACGAAGTCCAGAGAAACTTTGTGAACGTTACCTGGGATGGGACCTTGCCTCCATCAGAAAAAGGAGCTTGGTCACGATCAATGCCGGGCCGACGACCAGCGGTCGTTATCGGTCCGGCATTTGGATCGGGATCTGGGAATTAGCGATAGCGGTTAGCTTGTGTGGAACTTCGAGCCGGAAATTCGAGAAGCGCGAGTCCCATAAGCTTTCTACCACGGAGATTGTGGGGACTTATTTGGGAAGAAAAGCTCCAATGGAAAAGCTTGGAGCATTGCGCTTAACTGGGCCTGAAATTGGCCCAGTATATGAGCAACGAATTGCTCCACAAGCGCGGAAATTGGGATGTCTTGTGGAGCGGGCCTGGTCGGAACCTAATTCCTTTGAGACCCCCACACGAAGATTGGTGGAGGTATAAAAGGAGGAGAAGGATTTTGGGACTTGGGAACATTGGTTCCAACTTTCTCTATGAACAGTTTGCAGCCCTCACAGAGACGTCTCGACTGGGTCTCGTATCGCAATCTTGGAAATTCGCCGTGTGCGAACCCCGCAGTTGCAGCAAGTTGCTGGTGTGTTGCGATCCTTCTTGCACTCCCTGGATGAGTGCTCGCCTGCGTACTTTACGCAGACGGGCTCGGCATGACACTTCTTGGCCGAATGACCGATTTTCTGGCAGCGAAAATACTGCACTACTCTGCCATTCGACCGCTGAGATTCTATCTTGACACTCTGGTCCAAGAATTTCCTGATTTTGAAGATTTCCCAATCTTCTCTAGGAACAATTACTTGAACGATGGCAATAGGTTTGCCAGCGACGAGCCGCCACTGATTCAGTCCCAAATCCGAGGAAATAGCTCGGTGGACGAAGATTCACTTCAAATGCTGAAACCTAGTAATTTCACAAGAAGAGATTCGGTCCAGCAGATTTCGCACACCAAGTTTTTGAGGAACCCACACATCGTTTGGGCATAGGTACCCATTTTTATCAGGTGGTTAAAAACAGTCGATTTGCCAATAGTCTTTCAAATTGAGCGTTTTTTTAAAATTCTTGAATAAAACACAGAATTTGCATTAATTGAAGCATAGTGTAGGACAACTAAACAGGAAAGACAATATCTGACAAGTGACCACTTCTTGCAGCTACACAGACGTCCACTCTCGTCAAAATTTTGGCATAACCACTCAATTTGAAAGACCCTTTATTTATATTTTTGAAAACCGATTTTTTTCACTTCTTCAACACCCATTCAAGTATGAATTGGTCAGTTAGTTGTTTAATTACGGTATAAAATTTAAGAGGTTTTTCGTAAAAAAAAATACGCATCTGCGTGAGATATTCCACCACACTCTTATTTTATCGGACCAGACAGAACGGGGTAATCGATTGGATAGATATTATTGAGGCCAAGGCTTCCGTGTCCATGTAATATGGCGGTGCTCAATAGAACGGCTTGATTCATTCCATTTTTCCTTCAACAAGCGTTGTATTACTGCCAGAGTGTTTTGAAAACTTAATTAAGTTTTTGCTTAATATTACATAAAAGTAGATATTTAAATTTTTTCTGCACTTGTCTCATTTTTTCTATCTTATTTTCGGTATGTACATTCTGTCAAATAAGTACCGGAAATTGGTCAATAAAACTCAAAATGTTTACTATAAATCCAAATTTATTGTATCGCCTTCAAAGTAGGGTCATTCCGAAATAATAGACTTATGCCAACGAATAATTCAATTGTCAAAACATTTTTTTATTATATTTTTCCGGAATCGACTTCAGTTCTCGCCGCGAATTCTCTTTTATGTCTTCTATCGACTGAAAACGGATGCTTCGAAGCGGTAATAGGGGGTTTTGGAAAGAGACAAAAGCAGGCCGGAGCCATATCAGGTGAATACGGTGGTTGTTCGTTGGTTTTGGTTGAGTTCTTGGCCAAAAATTCGTTCACAATGATAGTCTTGTGAGATGGTGCGTTGTCTAATTTGGCCTTTTTCGACGAATTTGCTCTCTCAAAAGCCGTATAACGCTGAGATAATATTGTAAACTAAATGACAGATGTCCCAACTTAGCGATAAAAAGAATTTTGACAATTCCTTTAAGCGGGCTTTTCAAATGATCAATTCCCGATACTTTTTTGACAGAATGTATTGTTTGTAAAAAAATATTGGAAAAATGTCAGGAGAATATGGAGCTTTTTCTAATTTTCTAACAATAATATTAGGTCCTCTACTCAATTCTCGGTCTTTTAACTACCTTTGACATTTATTTAGGAAAAAAATACTCAACTGTAATTTTCGAACTAATCTCTTACAAATCGAAAAAAAAAATTGGTAATTTTAATGTGATAAACTTATTGAGGCTTTTTTCCACATCCTCAAGATATGTGAAGAGGCTTTCAACCAGATGATGTTGCAGAGATCGCATAAGAGGAAAATCCGATGGGGCCAATTCTGGAAAATGCGTCAAAATCTCCCAATTTAACTCCGATATTGTAAATTCAGGGTCATTTTTTGCTATATGCGGCCGTGGGTTGTCCTGAATTAGTTTCTGCTGATAACGGTCAGCAGTGTCAGGGCAGCAGATCGGGCGGTACACACAAGAATTCCAGAATATATATATATATATATATATATATATATATATATATATATATATATATATATATATATATATATATATATATATATATATATATATATATATATATATATATTATATGTATGTATATGTATATATAAAAATTATATTACACTTGTACATACTAGTTTTATAAATAATTAAAAATTAAAAGATGGCAGAGATTTGGGTAAGTAGGAGACTGTTTTAAAAATCCTCGCTGGCGTTGGACATGATTCCTATTGCTCATTGAAGGCATTGCCTGAAATTAAAAAAAAACCATTACTGAGGAGGGTAACAGCTACCTCGCAACGTAGGAGATAAGGATAATTTTTTTGTAGAAATGGCAGCTGTTTGAAAAAAAGTGCAAATTTTTATCCAAATTTTGAGTTTAAAAAATTTATAACTTTTGAACTAGGCATCCAATCAAACAAATACGTAGCGAGATGTATACTATTATAAAGAAAATGTGTTATAAATTTGAACAAGATCGGTTGAGTAGATCTTGTGATATCGTGTCCACCAGTTTGAAAAAAGTAGTTTCGAGAAAAACGCAAAAGAAAAAAAGTACGGCGTCAGAGCCTAAAACCAAATATTTTTTAAAATTACCTTTAATCTACGATTCCTGGGCCGTACATGAGATCTTCCATTGTTACTGCGATGTCCTGCGACTCCTTTTGAACAGCTCTTTTCCATTTTCTGTCCTCTTTAGTCTCATGTTGGCTATAGATATTTGTTGCGAATCCAAGTTCTCGGCAAATCGCAGCGCACTTGGGTCAATTACAAGGTTTAATAATTGCATCATTTGTAATACAGTAGTATATCCATCATTAAATATTCTAACAAACAAAACCAGAAGCACTCTACGAGTAGCAGAGGTGAAAACTCTAGGAGCAATAGCGGGGAAGACGCTTAAGAACCAGCAACATGTTGAGAAGAGGATAGAGTAAGATGGGGTAGAAATACACGGATATATTGGCGGGACCACGCGGAGAGTGGCAGCACGCAGAGCGGTGGGGAGAGCACTTAGGAGATTGAAAGATAGTTGGGCATCTACATCACAGGAAAAAATTAGGTCTCCTTAAAGATTAAGAAGAAGAATAAAGACGAAGAAGAAGCAGGCGAGAAATTTTGGAATATGATCATTCTGAAGTACCAGGTCTGTAAATATGAAACCGGAATTTTGCTCATAGCTGGCCCTAGCTGTCAATGTAGTTATTGTCAAACCGCGTCATTGGTGCCCTTTCCTTGTTGACATTTGACAAATATTTTCAACTCACAACAATACAAGTTTCATACAACAGCATAATTCGTAATAGCGTTGAACACGTCGAATTTTGTGCTGTAAGCTACACAGCATTGATTTTCTGTTACCATTTGAGAATGCTCTTGGTAAATCACAGTGCTTTGAATGGCTTAAAAAATTCAGAAGTGGCGATTTTGACGTGAGAAACAAAGAACGTGGAGGAGCACCGAAAAAGTTTCAAAACGGCGAATTGCAAGCATTGTTGGATGAGGATGACTCTCAAACGCAACAACAACTCGCGGATTAATTCTTTATACGTTTGAAACCATGGGAAAGACCCAGAAGATGGCAAAATAGGTTACACATGAATTGAATGTGTAAAATGTGAAAAATGTGCAATACTTCGAATAAAATATTTTTTATAATTTTCTTATAATTGTCCCAATAAACCTCAATAAAAATATTTCTAGTTTCTTAAAAGGCGACAGAGCCGAAGCTTCTTCAGCTTAACTTCTGAATAATTTTGAGAAAAATAAAATATTGTTAAATTATGATTAATTTTTTTTTTCACGGGTGAACACCCGGATCTCCGAAAAAAAGTACTCGAGATAGATTATCCAAGAGTACTCTTCAGCTTTCCCAGTCTAGAAAAGATCTCACGATAGATGCCGCTTGAATTATTACTGCCGTCTGGATCTTCTTAATAATGTTGTTCGGAATACCCATTGTTTTTAGAGAAGTGCTCAACGTTTTTGGCACTACTCCCATAGATGATATTATAACAGACACA
Organism: Cosmopolites sordidus; assembly: GCA_031761425.1. Taxonomy (NCBI): domain Eukaryota; kingdom Metazoa; phylum Arthropoda; class Insecta; order Coleoptera; family Curculionidae; genus Cosmopolites; species Cosmopolites sordidus. The sequence goes on along the minus strand of JARFXV010000356.1, from coordinate 533,151 downwards.
ACTTTCGCAGATCTCAATTTCCATATCTTTATAATCTCATTTTTTAAGTTGGTGTATTTTTCCAATTTTTCGTGATGTTTTTCTGTCATGTTGTTGTTGTTTGGCACCGCTATGTCAATGAGTAGTGCTTTTTTGTTCTTTTGTCTAGGACAGTGATATCAGGTCTGTTGTGGACAATCTCTTTATCCGTTAATATTGCCTTATCCCAATACACGCGGTATATGTCATTGTCTATGACTGGTTGAGGTTTGAATCGGTAGTAAGGAAGGGCGATGTCAACTGGAATTCCATATTCTTTAAAAATTTCAAGGTATACTATTGTATCGACCAAGTTGTGGTGTTCAAGGTATTTGTTGCTTGCAAGCTGAGTGCAGCCACTCAGTATGTGATCGATGGTTTCTTGTTACGTGCTACATTTCCTACACTTATCTGTAGTAAGGCCTGCCTCCTTAACGATATATTTTCTATAATTCCTGGTGTTAGTGACGTTGTCCTGTATGCTCAAAAGAAAGCCCTCTGTCTCAGGAAATATGGTCCCTGCCGTAAGCCATCCCACAGAAGCGGCAGAATCGACTATTTCACTATGAATGCCATTGAAAAATCTGCCGTGCAACACCTTGTTGGTCCAGCTGTTTAATAGCTGATCTTCAGTATCAACACGCTCTAGTGGAACATATTGTTTATTTTTTAGGTTTAATGGGATTAGGTTAGCATCAGCTTCAATAACTGATTTGTGGAGCGGAATATGCTGATGACTGTAAAAATATCTTCTGAGTTGTTCCAGTTGTATATAGTGGAGGTTTTTTACGCTCAGAATGCCTTGACCACCCTTTTTTCTAGGTAAATGCATGCGAAATTTGGTTAGTGTTGTTCTTACTATTCTGTCGATATTTTCTAATTCAGTGTTTGTCCATTTGATGATGCCAAAGGAGTACGTCAACACAGGAATCGCAAAGGTATTAATCGCTGTTGATATGTTGCCAGCATTAAGCTTTGATTTGAGAATGTCCTTCAGTCTAGTTTTAAATGCATCTGTTAGTTTCTGCTTCATTAATTTGTGTTCTATACTATTTATTTACGCGATTCCTAAATATTTATATGTTTCATTTCCATCCATGGCCATTAGAGTTATTTGACCATTAATGTATATGTTGTCTGCTTTCCTTAGTTTACCTTTCTTTACTTCGAGAGTTTTACATTTGCTTATTCCAAATTTCATTCCTATGTCTGTGCTCAATCGATGAACTGCCCTAAGTTCTCCATTTGACCTGAACTGGATGTATATAGTTTCAGGTCATCTATGTAAAATCTATGGCTGATTCTGGATGTTGAATTGTTAGATTTTAGTTTGGTAACCATATCCCGTTTTTTGTAATGCTCTTGACAATGGATTAAGTGCTACACAGAACCATAATGCACTCAGTGAGTTACCCTGAAAAATTGTTTTGTTAATAGGAATTTCCTTAGAAAAGATTTTCTGGATGCCGGACACAACAGACAAGGTAGTTTGCCATCCTGTCATTGTGTGTTCTAGAAATGTTACGATCTTTTGGTCTATTTTATATATGTCCAATACCTCAATAAGCCAAGAGTGGGGCACATAATCAAATGCTTTAGCATAATCTATATAGCACATACTCACATCCCTGCATTTCTTCTTTGCCTGATCCATCACCACACCATCAATGATAAGTTGTTCTTTGCATCCTAGTACTTTTTTCCTGCTGCCTTTCTGTTCCTCAGTTAATATGTTATTTTCTTCTAAGTGATCATATATTTTTTGGCATATGATGCTTGACAGCAGTTTGTACATCGTTGGAAGGCAGGTAATGGGTCTGTAGTTGGCAGGATCAACAGTTCATTGTTTTTTTGGTAACAAATAAGTGATTCCTTGAGTCAGAAATGATGGTGCCAAGTCAGGCGTAGCAAGTATCCTATTCATCTCCCTCAGTATATGCGGGTATGTTGAACGGAATTGTTTGTACCAGTATGTTTGAATTTGATCTCTACCTGGACTTCTCCAGTTGGGCGTTTTGCATAGTGCATTCCTTAAATCTTGTTCGTTGATTATTTCACGATTCATCTCAGGTAAGCTTTTACCCCACTCCTTTTCGTGCTGTATCCAGGTAGCTTTTCCGTTGTGTGTAGAAGTGCCTGACCAAATGGTGCTCCAAAATGTTTCTAACTGATCTATTGGATCTGTTGATAAAATTATTATCCTCGTACTAAACTCAGCATCTCAGCCTAAGCTGGTCTATATTACAATGCCAAAATGAGAAAGCAATTCAACTCCTCTCACTTAGCATACAATTTTACGAACAATGTGGCATGTCTGCAAGACTACTGCACGTTGTCCCACTATGGCAATCGATTTTGAGATACCAAGGTTCTTCAAATTTTTTGAAAAGTTCTTACTTATTAGGCCTTCGGCGGATATAACGAAAGGCACTACCTCTACCTTATGCAGTTTCCACTGGTTTTTCAAATCGTACGCAAGGTTTTCATACTTAGTGGTTTTCTCCAACTCGGTTTTCCTGATATTATGAGAGAGTGGCACTGTGATGTCACTTATAATATGGAGCAGATGCGTTATCTAATAGCGAATACTTTAATGCAATTTGCCGATGTATAATTTTCGCCAGCTGATTATGTCTTCCTAAATAAGCATTAGGGGCTAGAACTGCACACCCACCGATAAGGTGTTCAATCGTTTCCCCCACTATGCCGCACTTCCTACATCGGTCGAGAACATCCATGTGTAGTATATGCTTTTCATAGTTCCGTGTTCTTACTACCTTATCTTGAATAGATGTTGCAAAACCTTCTGTTTCTGGGTACAACAGCCCATCGAGACAATGGTCCATCAATGGTATCATCCTCGAGTGACTTTGGATACCGTCCGTGCAGTGTCTGTTGTTTCCATTCACGGATACAATCCGTAAGTGTTGTTCTACCATCAACACGATTCAATTTATCTAGGTTCAACGGGGTGAAGCCCCGGTCCTCCTTAGCAACCAACTTCATTAGCGTGCTGCTTGAATTAATGAAGCGTTCTCTCATCTTACTCTCCTGGTTCAGACAAAGGTTCTTAATGTTCACGAGGCCTCTGCCTCCCAACTTTCTTGGAATGTACAGTCGCTTCATAGATGAATTTGAATGCAGACATCGGAATTTTGTCAATGTTCGGCGTGTTAATCTATCCAGTCCATAAAGGTCTGTTTCTGACCATTTAACAATACCAAAGGAATAGGTCAGAGTTGGCACTGCCCATCCATTGATCGCTCTAATCAGGTTTCCACTATTCACTTTGGTATTTAAAAGTTTTGTAAGCCTCTTTTCGTACATAGTAGAAAAGTCTTTCTTTAACTGGCTATGGTTAAATTTCTCGTTTTGAGGTATACCTAAATATTTATAGGATTCTTCTGGTGCCAGTTGTATGTTACAGTGTGTTGAATGTTGATTGTTGACTATTCCTTTTTGAATGCTAATGGTAGCGCATTTATCAAGTCCGAATGACATCTTGACATCCCTACTAAATTCTTCGACCATTTTTATTGAAGAGTTTTGTTTTTCTCCAGTTTCTCCATAGAGTTTAAGGTCATCCATATATAGTAGGTGCGAGAGCTTTCGTGGATTCCTCATGTTTAGTTTATATCCTATATTACTGTTGTTCAGTAATGTAGACATAGGGTTTAGGGCTAGACAAAACCAAACTGGAGAAAGGGAATCTCCCTGAAAAATTCCTCTCTCGATATTCGCAGTTGTAATGCATTGTTGATCGATAAAGAGATTTGTTTTCCATTTCCCCATCAGGCACCTTAAGGAGTTAATGATGGGAGGGCTTATTTTATAAATCTTCAGGACTTCTAGTAACCAATCGTGTGGAACACTATCGAAGGCTTTCCTGTAGAGTATATAGCAGATGTTTAGGTTGCGTTTTCTTTTCCGCGCTTGTTCGAGAACTACAGCATCGATCGTTAGCTGTTCCTTGCATCCCATACTTGCTCTTATACATCATTTCTGCTCTTCTTCAAAAATATTGTTTTCATCACAATGTTTGTAAATTTTTTCATTGATTAGGGCTGTCAACAATTTATAAAATACTGACAGACACGTGATGGGTCTGTAGTTATTGGGTTGCTTAGCCCGATCACCCTTTTTGTACAGAAGATATGTATTGCCTTCCATTAAAAAATTCGGGAAAGTATCAGGATTTATCATTACCTCTTTAAATGCACTAGCAAGTGGGCGGTGGGCCGCCGTAAAGTTTTTAATCCAGAAGTTATGTAATCCATCTGGTCCAGGAGCTTTCCAGTTATGAGTTTTCTTGACGGCGGTGCAAATGTCAGTCGCCGTGAAATCGTTAAACTCCATTTCTGGGAGAGCAGTTGTGTGCTGTTCAATTGTTTTAATCCAAGGTGCCGCTTTTTCATAGTCATCTGATCTTTTCCAAACCGATTGCCAATATTCTGCAAAGGAGGACATGTCCACATTCTCAAGTTCTGTCCTGCTACTGCCTTGTTCGAGCTCTCTATAAAATTTCTTTTGATTATTTATGAATTCTGAATTTTGGTGCTTTCGTTTTTTTAGCTCGTTATATCTTCCTAGCCTAGCCCCTTTAGATTTAGCTTTCTGTCTAAACCGATCTTTAAGATCCAATAATTTTTCGGAGAAGTTTGGATCGTCGAAGCTAGTGCCAGATTTATTGGCAATTGTTTTTATTTTTTTCATTACTTGATCGATTACCAGAAAGGTATTCTGAGATGACGTCGACTTTCTTTCGGAAATCATCGATATTATTTTCAAGGCGTGTTTTCCAGGCAGGCGTATTTTTCTGGAAATTATGCCTGCTCGCTGATTAGTACAATATAAATAAATACATAAATACATTTATTTATATTTATTATTTATTAAAAATAAATTTATATATATATATATATATATATATATATATATATATATATATATATATATATATATATATATATATATATATATATGTATGTATATATATATATGAAAATCAGAAATTTTTCATCTTCATCCGTACTTCCACGTACCACTGCTCGTCTCAAATCAGTCGCCGCCACCACGTCGAGACAAGTACCTCCCAGGACCGGTTTCTGGCCTCACAGCCGTCATCAGCTGGGCTCGAGCCCAACGCAGGGAAACAGCTGAATCGAAACGAACAGAGGAAGACCAAGTCAACTGGTCATATCGATGGCGGGTCGCAATCTCAATCTCGCGCCATCAAAATCGCGTGAATGTTCGCGGCAGTCAAAAAACTTCGCGATACATTCTTCCCACAACCTTGGATGTAGGTATAGGGTTTGCTCAAAGGATAGCGTAGTGGGGCCGTGGAGAGAGATATTTGAAAAACAGAAATTTTTCATCCGTACTTCCATGTACCACTGCTCGTCTCAAATCAGTCGCCGCCACCACGTCGAGACAAGTACCTCCCAGGACCGGTTTCTGGCCTCACAGCCGTCGTCAGCTGGGCTCGAATAATATATATAATTAATAATATATATGAATAATAAGATATAATTTATATATATATATATATATATATATATATATATATATATATATATATATATATATATATATATATATATATATATATATATATATATAAATTATAACATAAATTTGGTTTACATCTAATTTGGTTTCACTCTCACTGTTGCTTTGATCTACATTAATAATAAATGGTTCTATATTCTTAGTAAATGATACATAGGAATCTTCTATTTTAATGACATGGTTAATCGAATTTATCCAACTTTCTTTGGGAAAACTATCTACAACCTTCGTAATTAATGTTGCAGCAGTTGCACTTAGAGTCGGAGAAATGTTTTTTGCTCTAACATTGGATTTTACCTGATGCCACATATGCTCAATTGGATTTACAATACTGTAATACGGTGGACGGCTTTTTAATATAAAATGTCTTTAATATTTCTAAGTCACATTTTTTATATGAATTTTCGAAGAATATATATCTTTTTTTAACATATCGTTCTGAATTTCCAATTTAGTGTTATTTGCATTAGGAACTTTATATTTTTCTAGCGGTTATGATAACTAGCATTGTCCATTACAATTACGCTTTTCTTAGGCACATTGGGCAAAAGGCTATTTATAAACCAATCTTCAAAAAATTCTCCTCTGGTGTCGTCATGGTAGGCCAAAGATGGATGTTTAATATTTTTGGAGGATAACCGTAAACAATTTGGAACCCATCCATCCTCGGAACCAGCATATAAAATTGTAATTATTTTCTTTGTTCGCTGGGGCTTTGGTTTGGCATTTTCTTGATATATGTACCCATCCTTTTGCGTCTATTGTGTATCGAACCATGTTTCTTCAAGGTAGATAATGGGATTATTTTCTAATCCGTACTTTTTTATACAGTTTAAGTAATCAAACCACTATCGTTGCAATCACTGTAATTCCATTAATATTTGCCTCTTATTACTGGTCAAATATGCAAAACCCATTTTGAGATAATATTCTCCGGAGGCTAGTTCGGCTGCAAATAATGTTGATTTCGTCTTTCCTTAGTCACTGTCGCAATGAATGCAATTTAAGCACAGTTTGCACTTCATACATAGCATATATTTTGCTTCGATTTAAGTTTCGCCGCTTTCGTCAACACATTTGCTTTTACCAGAATCACTATGCACTTTTTTGTCTGTAATTGGCTTCATCACAATATCTTTAACTGTAGACAAAGGAGTTCGTTAATGAAGACGTTTCTGCTGCCTCTGCATTTACATTAAACCCCCTATTCAATAAAGAAACATACACATTTTTAACAATTTGCTTAGCATCCGGCGATAAATGTTTTCTTTTAAAAGTAGCACTACCGGAGGCACAATGAACATTATGTTGCCAAGAACGCCACATTTTTAGCACGTTTGGAATAACAAAAAATACGATCGAAATTATAGAACTGCACTGTTTAAGAAAACAATGCGAACTAAACTAAAATATTTCGAAACTACTAAACCAGATATAAAATTAATTTCATCTTTTTACCTGTTATTTTATTAGACCCGGTCCTGTTTACGTTTTTTGCAACTTTGTCGGGTTTCGTTACGGCAGAGGTTGTTAAGAGTTTATTACAGCCAATCGGTCAACGATATATCTTAAAACGCATTTAACAATAAACGTGTATTTTCTATACAAAAATGCCGGTTTCATATGTACATACCTGGTACAAGTGAATTCAATGAAAAATCACCTTTTGATAACAGTTTATTTCGTCTTGCAAAATCACGAAACGATTTGACGGAATTGTCACGCAAACAAAGTGCTCAGGAATGGTTTTTGGCGCCAAACAAATTTAATAACAACATTCCACTTTTCAATATTTACATTTTGATAAGTGGGTATTCTCCTTTTTCGGCGTGGAATTATACGGGGACGAGATTAGCGAAGAGCGATAGTGATGTACAGCACACCTACAAAAATATTCGGTTCAAGCTGTGCGTCAGCCAAATTATCACTGGGCGTTTTTTGATTTGAGATAATTTTAATTTATACAAGGTTTATAAATCACAGTGATTTTAGAGTTTGTTATGTAGAATCCACGTGAATTATTAGTAAATAACCGAACTAAAATTTATATCTAATTTTCTACAGTATTTAAGACTTGTATTACAATTGCTTCGACACACATTACCCTTTTTCAAATACGAAAACTAGCACTTTGATCAAAAAGTTCTCGGAATTTATTTAGAAAATACACGTTTATTCATCAAAATTGATATTGTCCCCTTTAAAGTACTCCCCATGGACTGTAACGCACTTATGCCTGTATGGCCATCGGAGCCGTCTTCGATTTTTCTATAACCTCCTCTCGACTGCTAAAATGCGTTCCCCGTAGTGTTTTTTTTTTGAATTGAACAGAAATAAGTCGAAAGGAGCCAAATTAAGTGAATTCGGTGGCTATTGGATGGAATTCGTTCCGTTCTTGGTCAAAAAGTCACCGATAATGATGGCATGTTCGAGGGTGCGTTATCGTGGTCAAAATCCACGAGTTCGTTGCCCAAAAACCTTTTCTTTTTTGGCGAATTGCTTCACGCAAACGTCTCATAACGTCCAAATAATACTCCTTGTTGGCCGTTTGACCTTCCGGAAGGAATTCTTGATGCACAACACCGTTATAGTCCTTGAAAACCGAAAGCATCGCGTTTTTCAATTGAAAACGACGTGTTTTTTTCGGTCTTGGCTCATTAGGTGTACGTCATTCACTCAACTGATGTCTGGATTGCGTGTCGTACTCATAAACCCACGTCTCGTCTCCAGTAATAATGCGTTTGATAAATGTTGGGCCGGATTCAGCCTTGGAAATCACGTCTTTTGCGACGTCAATGCGGTCCCTTGTTTGCATGAAACCAGGTCTTTGAGCACCAACTTTGCTGCAACACGGCGGAGACCCAAATTATTAACTAAAATGTCTTGAACGGGTCCATAAGCCATGTTCAAGTCCCTGCTGCTAACTCTCTGATGGTTAATTTGCCGTTATTGTCCACAATTTCTTTCACATTATCGATGTTTTCGTCGGTTTTCGTGTTGACGGCTTGCCACTGCGTTCGTCATCATCGACGGACTCGCGACTACTTCTAAAGTGTTCATGCCACTGAAAAACGACTGTTTTCTTTAGAGTATCGTTGCCGAAACACTTTTCCAACATTTCCAAGTCCTCGCACCATTGAATCCGTTTTTAACGCAAAATGTAATGCAAATGTCAGGCTATAACGCTGAAATTTGGTGGGAATGTCAATGACAGATATGGCTACCTAGCAAAAATACATAATTCTAATCGGGTGACTGAGAACGGTTGGCATTCCGCGAACTTTTTGATCAAGATGACATTTGAAACTGTACAGCAAAAAAAGTAATTACTACCTCAAAGGTTCATAGGCCCAATTATGCCATAAATGATAATAGTTGGAAATTCCCTTTTTTCAAGTCTCGGGGTGCAATATAAATTAAACAGTGGTGAACCCTCAGGGTTATTTAGCAAAATACCCAAATTTTTTCTTCTATTAATTTCTAGGCTCTCTAAGGCTGGGTCCACACCAATAATATTTTGCGTGTGTACTGAATTTTCTGGAAAAATTTGTTTGAATTATCTGATGGGAAACATATGGTTCGTGTGCGTGTTGTGCAGCGACAATATTTGTGTGCGATATTGGGTACCAGAGCGTCTACATTGCCTCGTAGGCGCACCACATACAACGCATACAGCCCGCACAACGCAAATTTGTATTGATGTGGACCCTACTTAAGAGATTTAATTTTTTAGATTTATTTTCACTATACAACATTTTAAAATAGTGGTTACAAATAATTGAAATTATTTTGTCCCTTAATATAACTTCTTTTATGTTCATTGACTCTAATGGCAAAAGACGAATGAGCCACACCACTCTGTTAAACTAACTTGTAAAGTTTATTCGTTTGACTTTTATTGTTACTAATAAGCCGTCCTAGAATATTATAATGTTTGTTTTGAAATTTATATTTATATTGTTTTTGAAAAATGTTTAAAAACTAATTTGGTTACTTTTCCTGAATGTGTTACGCTTTAGTGTTTTCACGCTTTATTTTCACGCTTTATTTTTGATATTATTGACAGGATATATTAAATTATTAGTTTTATTATAGAATTTTTTATTAATTATTTAATTTATATTTAGGTCGTATCTGTTATTTACTGCGACCTGTTTAGGGCCGGTTCTACAATGCAAGTATATACCTGGTATAAGCTATACTTGGAATAAAGTCTGAAATGCCCTTTCTACAATCGCCGAACAAAGCTATTCTCGGTAGAAATCGACAGATATAAGTTATCCCCATGAATTTGGGCGGTTATACTCCGAATATAGTTATTCTTGTTTTCTATTGGCCAGCTTCAGTTGTCAGTATTAATAAACAACCTGCCCTTTCTTTATATTCGACAGTTTTATACATTTTTAATTATAACAGTGAAATAAATAATTGATATGGATCCCATAAATATAAACATTTTTGATTCTGATGAAAGTGATTTTGAAGACGTAGTTTTAATTCGACGGCCAAAATTATTTAAACATCGGTATGAAAAAACATAAATATATTGTATAGTTATACGATTTTTAAGGTAAAATGCAATTTTTAAGCCCGATTACTTCGTGGAGTTTGACGACCTGGAGTTTTTTAAACGTTTTCGCTTACAAAAACTAAATTGTGCAATGTTTCTGTGTTTTATTGAAGATGAAATTAAATCTTCAACAGATCGTAATAGTGCGATAAAACCTGCAACAAAATTGTTTTTGACATTGCGTTTTTACGCTACGGATAGTATGTTACTTGCAGCTGGAGATTGCGCAGGAGTAAGCAAAACATCTGCTAGTACGATTGTTATCAAGGTTACTTTAGCGATTGCATCATTATGTGGAAGGTACATCAAGTTTCCAGAAACAGAAGCAGGTCGCCACAAGCTGAAGGAAGAGAGATTATTGGTACTATCGAGTACATTCAGGTCTGTATCATTTCACTAGGTGGAAATGAAGCAGAAAGGTACCGTAACAGGAAGGAGTATTTTTCATGGAATGTTCAAACAATATGTGATGCACGCCTACGTATAATGGATATTGTTGCACGGTGGCCTGGATCAACTCATAATCAAACCCTCTACTACAACTACTTTGCATTTCAGATGTAATTTTGTCTCCGTATGCCTGTTTAGCTATGCAGCTATTTTATTCGCTTAGAACAAATAAACATTTATCAGGCATTTATTAAATAAATTGGAAAATCACCTAATTAGTTGTTGATAAACGTCAAAATAAAATAAAAACGGAAGTACATTTTTAACGTTTTATTTTAAGCCTCATGATAATACATCAATTTCTAAAGTAAATAAAATCCCTTGATGCAACTATTTATTTGTTATTTATGATGCTAGCTAATTATGTAATATTCACATCTATTAACAAATCATAATTATAAACAAAGAATGCCTGTGTGGTTGGCGATACAATATTTTTATTTTCAACTGATGTTTTTTCTTCCAAGCATTTTTTTTCCTTTCTGATTCCTCCATAAGTGCCATTTAAAAATCAATGAACTCGATTTTTTTTCTGGCCAACTTTTCATATACTTTCCCACTGCACCCTTGCTGCAACTTGGATGAAACTGATTCGTTTTGATCTATGTAGGTGTTGAACCTATCTTAGTGTAGGTGCTACAGTGTTTAGATAGTTAGTGTTTAGTGTCATTTCATCATTTCTTGAATAATGTTTACCTATATAATTTGAGATATGCAACACTTTGCTTTTAGGCTGTCTCAACTGGTGTGGATTCCATAAACCCCAGTTACAATTTGCCTATAATTATTAATTACTTTTATTTTATTACAATCTTTTTTATTTGAGTATACGGTCAAATATTGTATTGGCACTAGAAGATTCATCTGTAGTACCTCCCAACTGCCTTATATTTTCTTCTACAAAAGCCTCAGTGATGGGGCTTGCAGTGTCTTTTGCAACTGGCAAATCTGTATTTACTATAAAATATATACACGAGAAAATAACTAAATGAATATAAACATATAAAAACCCATACCAACATCAGAATAATACAATGCCCTTGCCCCAACACCAATCAAAGCTAGCACCCTATTTCCAACACCATCTAACTTTATTTCTCTCGTTGGATCGCCACCTGTTTTGTACATATATTGTTTATGTTCCGCATAATCCTTCTTTATTGATTTTTTTAACAAATCCAATTTCCTACGCAACATTTTGGCAGTTCTTCCTGTACCACAAACTGCAATAAACCTTTCTTCAATCAGTCTCCATTCTATATCTTTGGTATTATTGGAAATGGTGTCTGTTTTCTTGCACTCTAGAATAGAATAATGCGACGATCATCGGCACTGTTAGTACGTAAAAAACTTTATACGTACCGACAATTTCTTTACTTGCCTCAACCAAATCGACTAACAGAACAATTTCGTCAATCGTGAAATCATTGCACCGCTTTTTCTCCATTTTAATAAGATGTAACAAATTTTTATAAATTGAAAAAACCATTTTATACTTTGTCATCCATCACTTTTTTTAAATTGTGTGAGTATAGTTTCGTACAACGACGTTACATTCTCAAACACTACTTTAAAACTAAGGTATTACAGCTGTTTTTCCTATGTACCTAATTTTACACTTTCATTGGGGTTAATTTTTTTGCAATATTTTAAATAGTAGGGAATTCCGGAGATCTATCTGATCATTTAATAGATGTCTAGACGGTTCTTTATTATATTTACAATTTTCAATTGCTTCTAAATTGTCTAATATTTTGCTTTTTGGCGCTGTACTGTAAATCGTTTTACGAAACTATAGTCACGCAAATTAAAAAATAAAAGTGACTGACAAATCAATCAATAAAATATTCTTATAATTTCCAAACCATTCACGTTAGGTTAGGCTTATAAAATGCTAGAATTTCCCACACCTTCAACTGTCAACGATGGCCCAATCCCACCTACTATTTTGACGTATTAGAACTACTACAGCCTTATTTTAGGTGTAACTTAAGGCGTTGTAGGCAACATGCTAACACCATATATCCTGAGAATAACACCTGGTATAACCTATTCCGAGTATAACTGTTCGCCGTTTATACTTGGTATATACTTGCATTGTAAAACCGGCCCTTAATGACATTTAATTCTTTGTTATGTCGACAACTGATATTAACATCAACTTTAGTTGTTTATTATTATTATCATCAGTTTATTTGTTTATCATCAATTTGCTTTAGAAGTACTAATAGACAACTAAATCAATTTTTAACTTACATACATTTTTTACATAAGAACATTAAATTGACAGTTGAGGAAAAACAATATAATAGTATTAACTTTGTAGATTTAACAATTAATATAAATGATGAACATGATTTTACATTTTTTTTAATAAATTATCTCGTGCAGATTTATTTATACGTTTTGTCAAAAAAGTACCGGGAATTGATCATTTGAAAAGCCCGCTTAAAGGAATTGTCAAAATTCTTTTTATCGCTAAGTTGTCGCTAACTATCGCTAACTGTCATCTATACTGACGCGGAATTTGAACGTCATCTGTCATTTAGTTTGTTTACAGGCCCGATTTTGTCCGTTCATCTCAAGTGTGTTTTACGACTTTTACAATGGATAAAACATCGAACAAATAATTCGTCTTAAATTATACATTGAAAATGAAATTTCGTGTGCCGAGTCGCTGAAAATGTTGCAGAAGGCTTAACGTGAATCGACTTTATTAAAAACACGTGCATATGAGTGGTACAATGCATTCAAAAGCGGTCGAGATGCGGTGGAAGATTTCAACGTATTCAACTGAAGTTAACATCGCTAAAGTGAAGAAAATGGTGATTGAAAATCGTCATTTAAGTTTGAGAGAGATAGCCGCTGATCTTTCTGTGTCTCACGAATCAATTCGTACCATTTTAAGCGATTGTTTGGGTATGAAATGCGTCGACGCTCGACTGGTGCCGAAAGACCTGATTTTTTTTCAGAAACTCAATCGCTTAAAGGTAGCTAAAGATAAGCTAGAGCGACTCAATTCCGACCCCACATTCATAAAACGCATTGTAACTGGTGATGAGACATGGGTTACGAGTTTGACATGCAAAGTAGTCAACAATCTTCGGAATGGCGCCTTCCAACTGAGCCGAAACCGAAACAACCACGTCAAAGTCGATCAAAAGTTAAGGCGATGTTGACTGTTTTTTTTTTATTATCGCGGTGCTATGTACTCAGAATTCTTGCCATAAGATCAGATGGTAAATAAAGAATATTATCTAAACGTTATGTGGCGTTTGAGAGAGAGCAAATTCGTCTAAAAAGGTCAGATTTGTAGATAAAAGCTCTTGGTTTTTGCATCACGACAGCGCACCATCTTACAAGGCTATCATGGTGAACGAATTTCTGCCCAAAAACTCGATAAATACCATCGAACAACCACCGTATTCACCTGATATGGCTCAGGTCGACTTCACTCTCTTTACAAAACTCAAATTACCACTTCGAGGCACTCGTTTTCAGTCGATAGAAGACATAAAAGAGAATTCGCGGCGTGAACTGAAGTCGATTCCGGAAAATGCTTTTAAAAAATGTTTTGACAATTGGATTGGATAGAAAGGGGCCTACTTTGAAGGCGATACAATAAATTTGGATAAATAATAAACATTTTGTGTTTTATTGACCAATCCCTAGTACTTTTTTAACATAATGTGTAGTCAAATTATATGAAACTACCCTGAAAACTAAATGTAGCTTCGAAAATTGAAACATGGTTTGTTATTGTTAGACTACAACATTTTTGATCAGGCGTCGCGTAAGGACGCTACGTATATTAAATGACAAACAAATTGATTGTTAACTAAAAATAAATCGCGAAAACGTCACATTCCTTACCTTGAACTTTTTGTTTATGGTCTTAAATTTATTGATGTTTCAAATTGTATTCGTGTGTATGTGTGTGTGTATTTTCTACGATGCATTTTATGATTTATTACCAGTTAACGACAACACTAAATAATAAATTATTTATTTATAGGGCGAGAAATATTTAAACATTAACATTTTATTCAAACAAATTAATGTTTTTCTCTTCGGGACATTTTTTATACTCGACTTCTGGTATTTCCTTTAAAGTGGCCGGCGAACGCTCTTGAATTACTTCTGAGGACTCAAAACGACATCCACGAAGGGGTTTCTTTAATCGAGAGAACACGAAAAAGTAACACGTTGCCATATCTAGTGGATATGGTGCTTGGGGAACGGTATTGGTTTGTTTTTTGGCGAACAATTGTCGAATACTAAACTTGAAGAGATTTACCACTAAACACCAAATCACTTTTTTTGAACTGTTCGACGCACGTTTCGCTAACCATGTTAGCATCATCAGGAGATGATTTAATCTAATTCTAAAATTAAACTATGTACTATTTATATGAAAAACCCTATCTAACGAAGCGCGTAAAAATCCTGAACCGTGAAGTTTACTAATCCTTACATTAATAATTGAAAAAGTTGACTGAACGGGATAGGCCCTTTATCTCGGTTCATGATTTTCTTCCATCCACATATCTTAACCATACCTTCGGACATACTTCATATTTTCCGATATATGATGGATGACGTTTTTGCCATTTTCGATTCGCAAATTGAAAATTTAGATGATTTTATTAAGAACTTAAATAGTAAATCCCAAAATATAATATTCATGCATGAACTCGAAAACAACGATAGTTTACCATTTCTGGATGTTTTAGTCAGTAGAAACAATAAAAATAGGTTAGATTTTAATATATTTAAAAAAAAACACCACCACTTCGAGATACATTCCTAACGATTCAAATCAGCTTCCAAAATAAGATGGCTAGTTTAAATTTTATAGTTAATAGATTAATTAATTTTCCTTTAAATAAAGATAATTATAACAAAGGATTAAAATTAATTAGGGAGGTATCTGAAGTGAATGGTTATAATAAGAACATTGTAGATAAATTAATTAGAAAACATAAGTTTAGAAAGTTATTAAAAAAATCTTCGATTTTTCAAAAGGATCAGAACACAAACAATTTCATGGTAATACCATTTGATGTCCAATTAACAAGAGGGCTGGACAAATTTTGAATAAGTGGACATTAAGGTTGTGTACAAACCATATGACAAATTAAGAGAAGTTCTGGGTAATCCAAAGGATAAAGTAGAGCAACATGAAAAGTCGGGGATTTACGAAATTAGTTGTCAAGACTGCGATCGACAACGTATATTGGGCAAACAAAAATATCCATATTGACAAGATATAAAGAACATATTGCCCACATTAGATATGGGAGAAATGAAAAATCTTGTATTGCCCAACATGCAATCGAACACGACCAGAGTATAGATATTAGTAATTTAAGACTAATTAAAAGTGTTAATAATAATAGGGCTTTGGATGCATATGAAAGCATTTCAAATAGAAAAATGTAAGAAAATCATGAACCGAGATAAAAGGCCTATCGCGTTCAGTCAACTGTTTCAATTACACTGGGGAACAATCTGAAAAATTTATTTTTAAGCTGTTTTATACGTAAATTGACATGCTAATTCCAAAACTTTATTTAGTTTTTTTCTATCACGTCAAGTTTTTTCTCTACAGTTGTTGCGCATCCGACTAAACTTGGCGAATCACAGAGGTCACTACTGCTCTCCTACCGGCGAACCTTCTTCGACCTAGGAGTGGAGGCGTGAGTGACGTTGCGTCATCCAAAACTAGTTCGGTCAGTTACGCATGAGATGCTAAAGTACGCGGGTCTGTGTCGCTCTGATGTAGTGTAGTCAAAGTATGCATAAACAACTACAGATTTTCGTTATGTCAGCCTCTGGTAGTTCTCGTCGTACGTGCTTAAACAGCCCTGATTCATTTTGTTATATATGTGGCAGTTTTACCATACCCATTCAACGGACTAATATTAGTAAATTTGTCAGGCAAGCCTATTTTGCTTATTTTAAAGTGAAAATAGGTGACCAAGATAAATCATAGGCCCCTTATAAAGTGTGCAAGCAGTGTGTAGAGAGTTTACGAATGTGGACGAAGAGAACACGTAATAAACTTTCGTTTGGTGTACCAATGGTTTGGCGAGAGTCCAAAGATCACTTAAGTGATTGCTACTTTTGCATAGTGAAAACATCAGGATTCAACTAGAAAAACAAACATAAAATTGAGTACCCTAGTTCACCGTCAGCTATACGCCCTGTGCCTTATTCAGCTGAAATTCCAGTGCCAGTTTTTCAAGAAATACCTGCTTTAGAAATACAAGAATGTGAATCAAGTGAAGATCGAAGTGACTCCACCGACGAAGAATTCAAAGTTTCCAATGATTCTGTTCGTAAAGGATTCAATCAACATGAATTAAACGATTTAGCACGAGATTTGGGACTATCCAAATGAGCGGAATTATTAGCATCAAGACTGCACGAACAAAATTGACTTGGAGCTTGACAAAGGAGCTAAAGTCACTTACTATCGATCCAGAGGAAGTGAATTTAGGCAGTACTTCAGAAATAATGACGAATTTGTATATTGCCAGAACGTAGAAGGTTTAATGAAAGAATTGGCCATTTCTAACTATAACGCAACTGAATGGCGATTGTTTATAGATAGCTCAAAGCGTAGCTTGAAGTGTGTTCTCCTACATAATGGAAATGTATACGGTTCAGTCCCAATAGGTCATTCAGTTTCTTTGCGTGAAGAATATGGCGACATAAAGAAAGTCATTGACTGTTGCAATATAACATGCACCAATGAATCATCTGTGTTGACCTTAAAATGGTCTGTTTCCTTCTTGGCCAGCAACACGGGTATACCAAGGTGCAATCGAACTGGCCGCCGAGATCTGACCTAAGACCTGGTGATCCAAACATTTTTAATCAGCCACTTGTCGACAGAAAAACATTGTATTTCCTCCTTTGCATATAAAACTAGGTCTCATGAAGCAATTTGTTAAGGCTTTGTCAATTGAAGGAGACTGCTTTAAGTATATCATTTCGACATTCCCTAGCCTATCATATGAAAAGATAAAGGCTGGTGTGTTTGATGGTCCACAGATTCAGCAACTCGTTAAAGATGAAAATTTCACTGAAACAATGACCGAACTTGAAAGAAATGCTTGGTTGGCTTGGAAATACACGAGCACCGAATTACATCGAAATTGTTCAACAACTCTTGGAGAGCTTTAAAAAGCTTGATTTCAACATGAGCATCAAACTGTATTTCTTACATAGTCATCTTGCTAACTTCCCAGAAAATCTTGGTGCT
Source organism: Cosmopolites sordidus (assembly GCA_031761425.1). Lineage (NCBI taxonomy): Eukaryota > Metazoa > Arthropoda > Insecta > Coleoptera > Curculionidae > Cosmopolites > Cosmopolites sordidus. The sequence continues at coordinate 515,275 of JARFXV010000356.1, read as the reverse complement.
GTTAGTGATGAACAGAGCGAGCGATTCCACCAAGATCTAAAGGTTATGGAAGCGCGGTATCAAGGTAGATGGGATGCCAGTATGATGGCGGACTACTGTTGAAGCATCAAGCGAGAATGTCCACAACTGAACACTCCAGGAAAAGCTATAAGAAGAAATTTCTACCATAATATCTTTTATTTATTTTTTGTATAAACACAATTTAACTTTTAATATTATGTTAACCTCTGTATGAATAAAATATTCTAATCTATTTGGTCAGATCTCACCTTATTTCTTTTTGTAAGTACACTTTTAAGGTAAAATGGGGGGTATGCTGTAGCTTAAGAACTTGACGTGATAGAGAAAAACTGTGAATATTTTTGAATTCAGAGATGAAAAATTAGTGAAAAACACGTCACAGATCCAAGTCAACAAAATTGCTGTTCCCCAGTGTTATTAATGTAAGGCTTAGTATGCTTCACGGTTCATGATTTTTACACGCTTCGTTGGGTAGGGTTTTTCATATAAATAGTATATTGTTTAGTTTTAGAATTAGATTAAATCATCTCTTGATGATGCTAACATGGTTAGCGAAACATGCATCGGGCAGTTCAAAAAAGTGATTTGGTGTTTAGTGGTAAATCTCTTCGAGTTTAGTGTTTCACACCAAAGGTTCCAATAATTAACTCACGCAAATGACGTATAACGCTTACCAGGTATGGCGGTTAATAATTCTTGTGAGATCTTAGAGGGTTAATTATTATTTTGAGTGAAAGTCGTTGTATACTTGTCGATACTTACGGTGACAATGACCCAATGCAAGACGCTTGTGGCCGTTGGTTTAGACCAGGGGTCTTCAAAATTTCCAGCCTTAGGGCCATACTGATTACTCCAGTAAGTTCTAAGAGTCGTTTTAATTTTCCTGCCATTATTTATAATTCCTGAACTAATCGCCGAGTTCGCGCCCTAAACGAGCATACGCTCGATAAATTCGCTAGTTCAATTACTATTGTGTATTGTTATGATTGTGACGTGACACTTGACGGAATCTGGCGGTTAAAAGCGCTAACAGATGGCGCTAGTAGTACTTTTAAAAGTGCAGTAACAATGAAACATTCGTGAATAACATCGTTGGTTCGAGAAAGTTCTCATGTATTCCACTCACTTCGATATCCGTAAAATCACCGCGAGTCAGTCTGTCTAGGGAAGGCGAAGGAACAGTCCTTGTGCGGAAAATGTTTAGATATATCTGAAGTTCTAAAACCAGTTATTTTAGTTGTTAATTTCATCAGATCCACTGGGCTGAATTGAATCACCGACAGTTCCGCGAGTTTATTGAAGAGATTGTAGAAAATGACTTACCATTCATACTGTTGTACGCTGGCTTAGTTGCGGAAAAGCCCTTCAGAGCTTTTTTTGAACTTCGAGCAGAGATTACATTTTTTTGAATGAAAAGCATCGCCCTCTTACTGAATTACAAAATAAATGGCTGTGGAAGTTAGCATTCTAGGTCGATTTAAAAAAACATATGAACGAACTGAATTTGCGATTTTAAGTTGAAAACCAGCTTCTCCCTGATTTATACACTAGTATCAAATCGTTTCGGCCGAAAATAATACTGTTTCAATCACAATTACCTAAAAAATGTTTCAAACATTTTAAAACTGGTGAAATATTCAGCCACACTAATGAGACTGAGTTTCCCGTCGATTTTGTAGTCGAAGCTTTGAGTGCTTCGAAGATAGATTTTGATATTCGTTTCTCAGACTTTGATGTCATTGCGAATTAAATTAAGATTTTTCAATATCCTTTTGATACTGACATTGAAACCCTAGCCCCGGAACTTCAAATGGAAATTATTGATTTACAGTACAGTAATATAGTGTAGTGATGATACAGTGTAGAACAAATATCAAAATTCATCTTTGTTGGAATTTTATAAGAGTCTTCCATTAGTACAACATGATAATTTGCATAAATTTGCTCGTGGGTTGTTTTCTGTTTTTGGGACTACTTGTGTGAGAAAACATTCTCCAAAATGAAGTGCACACAGATTGTTTACAGATCTAAGTTAACTGATGAGCATCTTAAATCTCTTTAAATAACCGATACAAGTAAAATTGGTCCACAATTACTACAAACTATTGTCAGTGGAAAATCACAAATACATAAATTTCATTAATATTTTTTACAAGTGGACACCCGGCGGTTTCATTCGCGTTAATTTAGCTTTTCCGTTCTTGAGGGATTTTTAGGACATATACATATACGACACTCTCTACCCCAACATAACTACCGAGGGTGAAACCGCGAGATGTTCGCTAGTTTATAATTTAGTGGGATTCATTTCATTTTTGATTTGTTAGCTATTATCCTTAAGTTAAATTTTCTGCGTAATATATTGTCATTAAGCTTTATCCAGTAAGTAAATAAAACCAATATTATTATCATTCTGTGTTTATTTATCCAACTTATCACAGCAACAATAACAACAATAAGTCATTAGCTGTCGCGGGCCGGATTTAAGACACTGGCGGGCCGTAGTTTGGAGACATTTGGTCTATACCAACAAATGTATTAGTAACGCCATCTCTTAGCAAAATCGACATTATTAACCTAAACATCTATTACATTGACAATTTTAATTTATGGGAAATATCAACTAAACACCCTGTTGATTCCTTGCCCTTAATCTCTTGTCCTGACATGTGGTTAAATTTGAACGAACCTAAACTCGAGATTTATCACAAAACACCAAATCTGTATATTGGTAGATGAACATATTGTAGACTATGTGAGGGCCCAGCTGCTCAGATGTGCGGGACGTCAGAAAGCCGAATACCAAGGAGAATCATGCAAGGAGGAATAGTGGACAATGTTAGAAGAGATGCTGAAGAGCTACTGCAGATTAAAAACTGGCAAGGGGCTGCTGGATATCAAACCGGATGTAGGACGAAGGTTGAAGGAGGTCAAGGCTGTAGGACCACAGGAATAAGAAGAAGAAACGTGTATATCAGTTAAAGGGGATTATTTTGATAGTGAGAAAGACATTAAATTATATTTTATTGATGATTGTTAATTATGATGGAATTTCACCCATCTTCATGTCATTCCCATGAATTTTAGATGACAGGAACAGCGAGCATCGCCGATAAACAATGACATGACCACTATATTTTATTTGTTCGGATACACATTATTTTCTATCGGGTTTTCGGTGGGGGGAAATCGAAAAATCAAAGACGGAGAAAATTGGGTCGCTCTAAATTTACGTTCAACCGGTCGAAACCTACCTCAACGAGTCAGGGGTTGCATGGCGGCGGCATCCGGCTCGAAATAGCTCTCGCGACCAAACTTGTAACAGTCTCCTTCGTTCTGGACGTTTTTAATGTCCATTCTGATACATAAATATATGCAAAATCGATATTTACCGATTCAGAAAACGAGCTGTTAAAGCGCACAATATGTACTAATATATTTTCTGAGAAAAGCACGTGAGAATACTCTTAAGAAATCAAACTTTCGGCAGTTTATGAAGAAAAATGTATTAAAAAAAACCTTCGGTGTGAAACACTAAACTTTAAGAGATTTACTAACTTCTCGATGCGCGTTTCGCTATTCAATGTGTTTTGATATTTTCCAACATTCTTGTTCTGTTGGGTTGTTCTATATGTTCCGCTTTTTTTTCATTAACAAGTTTTATCGAAAAAAGCAAGAATTATAACAATAAATTAATCAACAATTAATCATTATTCGCGACCTGCTCCCACCTCTCGATCAATTTATTTATGCCCGTTCTCCAGAAATGGGAGGGCGAAGAGATTGTTAAGGTAATTTTCATCGTTGGCTAGGGTTAATTTCATTTGGTTGGGCAGCGAGCGAAAGAGATGATAATCGATTGGCGGAAAATCTGGAGAGTACACCTGATGCGGAAGAACCTCCCATTCGAGATCATTCAGAGCATCCTTGACCTTGTTTGCTGGGTGAGGTGTTGGATGCAAGAGTTATACGTCGTACCTTATCCACCGTCTTGTTGTTCTCCAGCATTTTCCAGTACACGAGACCCTTCCAATCCCACCAAAAGCAGATCTTCATCATATTTGCTTAACTCTTAACTCTAGGCTTTGGCGTGTCTCCTGCGGCCACCCACTCCTTTCTTTTCTTCATATTGACATAGAGACACCATTTCTTATCTCCCGTGGCGGTTCTGTACCAGAATAGTTGCTTGTAGCCGCGTGTTGCTCTGTGTTGGACGAGATTTTGAATAGCGTTATTGCGGCGACTTTCCTTGTTTGTTAATTTGTGTAACACCTAAGCTTCAAGTTCTTGAGTAAATCCTGTAGATTGTAGATGTCAGGAGGCGGTCGCAAGGCAGCAGCCCATTTTTTCAACTAATTCTCGGCCTGTTTGACGTCCTCCTTCAAAGGCGCTTGCAGATGGCTCCCGCCAAAGTAAGAAGTCCAGGCTGAATTCAAAGAATCTCAAGCACTCCGATCGGCTATAATGTCCTCTCTATATACGGCGCAGATATGTCGAACTGCTTCTGGAGCTTTTTAACCACGATGAAAGGCGAGGTTTTTTCCGCCTGGAAGTTTCGTTTCAATAGCCTGGAAGTTAATTAAAATTAAGTTTGTCAGAAAAATGATGGCAATGGGCTCATAGAGTAAAGCACTTGACCAAACAAAGTAAAAATGGGGAGAAAAACAAACGAATTATACAATTAACGGGAACTTATGGAATAACCCATTTTATGGCCATGTCGGATGTAGGCTGCAATTAAATGCAGCTCACACCATCCTCTGATTCATAACAGTACTACTGTGGGAAACCGTTCGTGACTTGCCCATGTCCCATATTAAAAATATTTTTTAAAAATCAAGGAAATTTCTTTCGTGCCCCAACCAAGAATTTGCCATGTGGAACGGAATCTGGAGTACGGAAGATATTTCCTTGTTTGAATATTTTTAATATTGTCCACGAGCCCACAAATGTATACAGGGTCTGTCCCTAAAGTAAGTTGAATAACCTTGCGCCGTCGAAGCAAGCCGCTAGCAAGGCGCGTCTAGTGACGGGAATCGTGGTGGGGGGTTTTGGGGAAGCCAACGATACCCGTGTTATTTGCCTATAGGCTGTTTCATAGTGCGTATCACTGCTAGTTCGAACTCTTGTCGAACGTTACAAGACGAAGTAATCTTAAGTTACGAAGATGTCGCGTTACAATGACCAGCGTTACGCTATAACATTTTAGGTACGCTCAAGAAAATGGGCGCCAAGACCCTTACCATGCTGAGGGAAGCTTATGGAGATAATACCATATCCCAAAATATGGTTTACCGCTGGAACAAGATGTTCCGGGAGGATAGAAGCTGAAGACGAAGACTGCCGATTGCTTGCCGAGTGCTTGCCGATTAACATAAGGTTGCTCGTACAACGATCTTGCGTAACCTTTTGGAGAAGTGCAGACAAACAGTGAACAGCCATTTTTAGTTGAAAGTCCTGAAAAGGCTCTAAAGCAGAGTGGAACGCATCAGGAAGGAGATCGCCAATACTTGACGTCTTCACGGAGTCAAGTCCATCATTGTCACGGAGTACTTAGCGAAACGCGGTGTGGCAACACTGCCCCAGCCGCCGTACAGCCTCGACTTGGCACCACCGGACTTCTTGTTTCCGAAGATCAAGAAGGAACTCAAGGGGCACCATTTGGGGACTTTGGAAGCCGTCAAACAAGCGACGATGAGGTGTTGGAAAAATGCTGGCGCCAAAGTTCCGACGCGGAAAGAAGCTACTTTGAAGAATTTTAGTTGCTTGTACCTTTATCTGCAATAAATTTTTTTTTCTGGACTTATTCAACTTACTTTTGGGACAGACCCTGTATTTTTAATCAACTATTAAAATCATCAAGTTGAAATGACGCGTTTCTTTTATAGTCTTTGTGTTGGCGAGTCGTAAGCAATAGTTTGTTCTTAATTACTCCGTATACGTGGGCTGTGCGCCTCTCCAATGCTGCCTCCCCACCCTCCCCAAAACGGTACCCCTCAAGGCCCCCCACCCTCGAAGGGTGTTCTTGGCGTCAACCTACGCGACCGTCACTGTCCGTAACGTAGGTCGAAAAACGTGGCGATTCGGGCCCGCTGAAATAGGCTGTTTACGCAAAAGTCGGTTGGTGAAACAAGTTCAAACATGCGCGCGAAAGCGGAGGGAAATTCGGCGAAGCGCTGAAAATGCGTGGGAATGTTGGGACGCCCACACACATCTACATTTTCATCGGTATTATTGTTGTGAAAGGACATAGATCTTAGGTCATGTGGTTCTAGCTAATTTATATCTGTATAAACAATTTTATTCGCAGGTAATTTTTAAAATAAAAAAAGTTTAACATTATTTCATGTCAATCTTGTTTTCAGCGAAATATTTTTTTTTAATCGTCAGCTTAATTCATCGTTTAGTCTATTTTTCGTTACTTTTGACCTTTATTAACTTATATCCTTAACACGTTGTTCGCGTCGCTATTTGTTTTTGTGGTACTGGTTGATAACTGGCCGAATTAATCCATGATTTTTGCCTCTTTGGAAGTTCCATGTTTCGTCACAGGTCAAAATCGTATTCAAAAAGTTATTTTTCTTGACACGACAGACATCAAAGCGTCCATTCTTATTCTCAGTGGTGAGGTTGGAGTGTTACTGAGTTCCTGTCCGAGGTCAAGCAATCTACGACAACGATTTTTCTTCAACAGTGCTTCCAATTCTCCATCCTCCAATTATTGTGGCTCTTCCGGACGTTTTGCTGTTCTTTGGCTGTTCCGAAAGATGGCGCTTTTGAATAATTATACGTGGGGGGGGGGGGGGGGGGGCCGGATTACTTCGTCATTTTTGAAGTGCTGTAATCCGCTTTGCATCGATCGAAACAAATGGTAGTCGGAAGGGGCAGTGTCTGGTGAATAAGGCGGATGAGGCAAAACCAGCCAAGGAACTGTAACGTTTCTTTCACAATGTTTGCAGTATGAGATCGAGCGTTGTCATAAATCAAAATGCAGTATGAGGTCAAGCGTTGTAATAAAGCAAAATTAAGTTCGTGGGTCTTTCAGCCCATTCTGGACGTTTTTCTTGCAATGCTCCATTCCAGTTGATCATGTGTTGTCGATAAAGTTCAGCAGTAATAGTTTTATTCGGTTTCAGCAGTTCATAGTAACCAACACCTTTCTGATTCCACCAGATACACAGCATAAGCTGCTTTCCATGAATATCGTTGTGGCGTTAATATGGACGGTTTACCTGGCTTAACTATTGCTTTTCTGCGCTTAGGATTGTCGTAATTAATCCATTTTTCATCACCAATAACAATTAGATAAAAATAGACTTCTTTTTATGCCCTTCAAGCAACATTTCACATGTGGTTAAACGCATCTTTTGTTGTCTTTTAGTCAATACATACGGTACCCAATTTCCTTCTTTCTGAATGAAGTTTGTGTACACTTTTTCTAACAGTTTTCGAATCAACATTTAATGCTTTTGACAATTCTTCAAGTGTTTGACATGGATCTTCATCGAGTAATACTTTCAATTCTGAATCTTCATTTTTTTTTGTTTGGCCTGGATGTTCTTTTTCTTTCCCATTAATATCACCACTTTTGAAACGTTGAAACCAATTTTCACATGTCCATTTTTCCAAGCATGTACTCCATAAGCTTCTACAAGCAAACGAAGGCCATAGAAAGGCACAAGGAACGCAGCATGCCACTGTGTTTGGCTCTTATCGATTACGAAAAAGCATTTGACTCAATCTCAAAGTAGGCCATAATGGATGCATTGCTTAGCCAGGGTGCAGTCAAATGCTATGTAAACCTATTAGGATGAATATATGATGAAGCTACAGCAACATTTCACTTTGATGATCTTGAAGTTGGAATTAATGTATAGCGGAATGTACCGCAGGATGACTCAATATCGCCTATTTTTTTCTCGGCCTGCCTTGAAGATCTATTTCGTAATCTGGATTGAAAATTATGGTTATAGTGCATACTTAAGCCATCTTAGATTCACAGATGATATTGTTCTCCTTTCACAAGAATCAGCTATGCAAAGACGTATACAATAGCTGCAAAGCGCTGGAGAATCATTTGGTTTAAAAATAAACTAGAAAAAGACTCAGATTATGTTCAGTAAATTTGCTGAGGACAGAAGAATTTTAGTTGTGAACTACTTTATATATGTCCAGCAGAGGATTTCAATAATAATACTAATTTATTGAATCCTCAAGATAATACAAATATGCACGAATCAAGTCAAAACAAGAGCATGCACAGTGCCACATTACCGTGCATACAAATAATACGTAACAATTAAACCAACATATAAATATTTTATTCTTGATAAGGTATATAATTTAATAATGTATAACTATGTTTAACAGTACAAAATATCCATGATTAAGTCGAATTGATAGAATTGACAGAGTGTTCAGTGATACGAACTCAGAAACAATACAATGATATGATAATCATACACAAATAAACATTGTATACGTAAATAAGTATTGAATCTAATGATTTATAAGACATATATTCTTCTAAACTATAAAAACTTTGACTTATAAGAAATTTGCGGACTAATTTTTTAAATTCGTTGCCACTCTGAACATGCTTACATCGGTGTGGCAACTTATACAGCTTCACATTCCTGTAGTAAACATTATGTTCAACTATTTTACATAAATGTATTGATAAAACAAGTTCATCAGAGTCTCGTGTATCATAGTGATGAAAATCACTATTTTTCAGGAATGCTACAAAATTTCGCCTAACCAAGATGATAACCTCCTAAATATATAGTGATGGTGACGCGACCTACCCCAAAATATCAAACCATACCTAACGCGACTGTAAAACTCTGCATATTAATATGAATGCACAATATCTGTGGTACCAACCGGTTTTAAACTATAAACACCATATGAGACAGTGACTAATTTCTTGCATAGTTCAGCTATGTGCTCATCCCAGCAAAGTCTGTTATCGAGATGAACACCCAGAAATCTAGTACAGGATGTTTTGCTGTATCGATTTACCGTTAATTCTTAGTAATGGCAGTGATATACCGGGGATACCGCCCAGGAGGTGGAACGGCGGGTTAAATAGAGCTGGCAGGCTCAACATAGTGTTCAGAGCAAACTCCCACTTTGGCTGAAAAGAAAAAGTCTTTGATCAGTGTGTTCTGCCCATTGTGACATATAGAAGTGAAACCTGGACACTCACATAGCAATAAATTCAAAAACTTCGGGTAACACAGATGCTAATAGAAGGATGTATGCTTGGCATTACAAGACGAGACATAAAGCCCTGCACATTGATCAGAGAACAAAACAAAAGTATGTGAGATCATTGGAAGAGTAACGGAATTGAAAATATGGGTGGGCCATATAGCGTGGTGACGGGACGACAAATGGACCAAGGCAATCCTGGAGCACGAAAAAGAACGAAATCACGATGGACTGAAATGGACTGAGGATCGCGAAAGTTGGAAGCATACTGAAGAGGCATTCATTCTGCAGTGGGTGGACACGGGCAGATGATGATGAAGTCATCAATATGTCATAATTTTTGACATGTTGATCGTTCCTTTTTTTCAAGCGAACGAAAGAACCAACACATTTTCCGACTGATTTTTTGTTTTCATTTGGTAGACGAAACTGATCGGAAATCGTAACGTAGGGAGTCCTTTAATTTGTCATCCCGCACATTTATAAATAAATTGGATAACGTCGAGATTTTTGGTCGAGGTCCAAGTGGATCATCGCGGACCAGGGAGCCGACACAAACGGCGAGGTCAGTGCGACAAATGTCGGCTGTCGGCACCGGAAAACGGACTTACTTGGGCGCATCAACGATAGAACACGCTCCTTTCGATATTTTCGCTCAGGAAAATGAATCATATTTCCTATTTTGGACTTGTCCAGGCGCCATTGTATAAGATGAGATTAGCTTGTGTTTCGGAAAGTTCACCATCGGTGATTTTGACATTGTGATTTTATATAACAAGTGGCCCAAATTGAATGCCGGGTTTAAATTTCGCGCCACCTTTTTTGTTTTGCCGTTAGTGACTCTGATGGACACTTATAATAGTGCTGCGATCAAAAAGTAAGATGAGTTTTTAAATAAAGCACAAAGTGTTTATTTGTTTATCCAAATTTATTTTTTCTCCTTCAAAGTAATCCTCTCTAATACACCTATTCCAATGTTTTTACTGTCTTCAAAACAATTGTTATACTCGACTATATGGCTTCTATGAGCTTAAAATGGTGTCCACGAAGTGGTTTCTTCAATGGAGGGAACAACAAAAAGTCACATCGTTCCGTTTCTGGTAAACCTGGTGCTTGTGGAACGGTATTTATTTCAATTTTAGCGAAAAATTGACGATGTTAATCGTTGATTACTCACTACAAGTCCTTAATTTTGATAAACTTCTGTCAAATGTCAAAGAGAGTCACATCAACGTTAATTGCTCCAATAAATCTCAATAAAAATATTTCTAGTTGCTTAAAAGGCGCCAAAGCCTTAACTTCTGAATAATTTTGGGAAAAATAAAATATTGTTAAATTATGATTAAATTATTATTATTATTATGTATGACTAAAAAATTGTTTATTGGTTTGTGAATTTATTAGTACAATAAAAATAAATACATTTATCTATTAGTACAATAAAAATTTTAAATTAAATTTAATTATATATTTAATTCAAGTTCGTTCTCACGTAACAGTGAGATCTACATTAATAAGTGCTTCTATATTATTAGAAAATTATATATAGGAATCTTCTATTTTAATAACATGGTTAATCGAATGTATCCAACTTTCTTTGGAAATACTATCTACAACCTTCCTAATTAATGTTGCAGCACTTGCACTTACAGTGGAGAAATATTTTCTGCTCTAACATTGGATTTTACCTGATGCCACATATACTCAATTGATGCCACTCTGATGCCACATATACTCATTGTTGCTATGAATGCAATGTAGGGACAGCTGCTCTTCATACATAGCATAAATTTTGCTTCGAATTAAGTTCTTGTTCCTTTCGTCAACACATTTGCTTTTACCTGAATTACTACGAACTTTTTTGGCTTTAATTGGCTTCGTCACAATATCTTTAACTGTAGACAACGGAGTTTTCGTTAATGAAGACGTTTCTGCTGCCACTGCATTTACATTAAACCCCCTATTCAATAAAGAAACATACACATTTTTAACAATTTGCTTAGCATCGGGCGATAAATGTTTTCTTTTAAAATTAACACTACCGGAGGCACAATCATCATTATCTTGCCAAGAACGCCAAATTTTTAGCATGTTTGGAATAACAAAAAATACGATCCAAGTTACAGAACTGCACTGTTTAAGAAAATAATGCGAACTAAACCAAAATATTTCGAAACTACTAAACCAGGTATAAAATTAATTTTATCTTTTTTCCCTATTATTTTATTAGGTCCGGCCCTGTTTACGTTTCTTGCAACTCTGTCGGGTTTCGTTACGCTAGGGGTTGTTAAGAGTTTATTGCAGCCAATCGGTTCTTTATCTTGAAACGCACTATATATGATTCTTCCAATTAGAAACTTTGGAATATAAACACACACACACACACAAATAATTTTCGTCGATGAGGCTGATTTTCAACTGGAAGGTTTTCGTCGTTTAATCCTTGCGTAGTTCATGGGCAGCAAATGCAATTCAATCGAATCACCGTTTGGTGCGAGTTTTGTGTAGAACGCGTGAAGGCTCGTATTTTTTTTTGAAACTAAAAGACAATCGTTACTGTAACATGAAAATGGAGTTTTTTTTTTGACACCTACTAGACTATATGGATCTGAAAGAAATTTTGTCGTAGCAGGACGGCCCTATCGGCATAATTCAAACTATATTTAACAGATCGGTCAATAAGTCCCCGGTCTGATAAATAAAACACACTTTTTTTGTAAATTTCGACTTTATTCATCATTATGTTCTCTTTGAAGAGCAATACAATTATTCCAATTATTTTTAAACATTTCTACAACTTTTCTATAGAACGATTTCTCTGTGCCTTCAAAATATCCTTCAGTTTCGGCAATTACCTCTTCATTGGAGCGAAATTTCTTTCCAACGACCATTTGTTTGAGGTCTGAGAACAGGACAGAGTCGCAGGGGGCCAGATCTGGAGAATACGGTGGATGAGGAAGCAATTCGAAGTGCAATTTAGCCATCGTTACCAACGATTTCTGACACAGTGCATTGTCGTGGTGAAACAGCACTTTTTTTGTCCATTTGGAGACTTTTTTTGCAATCTCGTCCTTAAACGCACTAATAACGTTATGTAATATTCGCTATTGATGGTTTTGCCTTTTTCGAGATAATCGATGAATAATATCACATGCGCATCCCAAAATACAGATGCCATAATCTTGCCTGCCGATTGTAGTGATTTTGGTCGTTTTGGACGGCTTTTACCGGTTTCTGTCCAATCAGCTGACTGCCGATTTGACTCCGGAGTATAGTGATGGATCCATCCAAACATTGCTCAGATTCATCAATACGTAATGTTGTTGTCCCTCTGTGAGCAAACGTGGTACCCATTTCGATAATAATTTACTCATTCCCAAATGTTCGTGCAAAATGATGTAAACAGTTCCTTTCGATATCTTCATGATATCAGATCCTGCAGCTTTGCTTTACGGTTTTGTGAATTTTTCTGATGTTGTCTGGTGTAACCACCTCATTTGGACGTCAGAACGTTCAGCATCATCGGTGCTTGTACCGTCACGTTTGAATTCAGCATACCAATCAATTATGGTTGATTTTCCTGGAGTAGACTCCGGGTAATATTTATCAAGCCATTCTTTTGGTTCAACGGTATTTTCTTCATCAAAAAGTAATGCTTAATCAACATACGGAATTCTTTTTTTTTCTATTGTTTTGAAAATAATAAAAGTAGTGTGACTTAAAGCACAACAACTCAGAAACTAGTAGACAGATTGTCATTATATTTTGACACATAATGTTTGAAGGTTGGCACTATCTACAATTGGTAAGGATTTTTCGTAAGTATTTTTCGTTTGTCTTATCCATCGTATAGTCTTGATTTATCACCTTGCCATTTTTTTATCCTGGGCATCAATAATAAAAGGCCTACTTGTTGATTTTTAACCACTAATTAAGCTGTGGCTGCCTGTTAAATTAAGTGTTTTCATATTACCTCTTCTGAATGTTATACATGTTCCTAAATTTGATCAAATAGTATGCAGAAGTGTGTGATACAGAATAATAATTATTATTATTATTATAAAATACGGAAGTGTCAGCGTAGAATAACTGTCACTGCAGAATAAAAATATATAGAGTCCATGTAGGAGGGCGGCGTGTACGAATACCTTGGAATATAATATACCAAGAGAGTTGAGCATACACTCATTATGGAAACTCCAACTAAATAATTTACTCCCAGATTTGCACAACATGCTGGTTTGAGTCTGACCTTGACAGCAGAAATGTAATAAAATCTATAAACACTTTTGTTATACCAGCCTTAACATATTCGTTTGGATTTATATCTTGGTCGAACGCAGATATCGAACAGCTACAACAAATAATCACAACTGCACTAACGAAATACAGAAAACACCACCCGCGCAGTAGTTTAAAATGATTTATATTATCGATAACGAGGATTTATAAATATTTGTTAATCTACACGAAAAACAAATATCCAGCTTGAGAATATATTTCCATCAAAGAATGATAGAATGCCCGGTATGTGCTGGCGTGTTTTTGCTGATGATAATTATACGCCTCCGGGTATTAAAAAACAGGAACGACAAAATGAGAGCATTCAAACAGCCGTAACGATTATTCAGGAGTGGAAAAATATGTATTTGCACGGTAGACATCCTTCCTTGATCTTGATGATGATGATTAAAAATAACATTTCAAAATTCCCCATCGTTGCGGTACGTGGAAAAAAATTGACTCGAGATCAAAGGTCAAAAAAATGGGTTTTTCGTGATTTTTATCAAAACGGTAGATAATTATTGTAAAATTACCTCAGACAAAAATTGTAGATAAAATTATCTATAAAAAGACATCAATAATTTTTTTCCTAAGAGCCACCGTTCCTGAGATATAACGATTCAAAAAGTTGTAAGCGTCATAATATGCATAAGTACGTCACGTATATATATATATATATATATATATATATATATATATATATATATATATATATATATATATATATTAGTTCAATGTGATGAAGTTTTTAAAAAAAAGTAATTCAACTCCACAAGAAATTATCACCAACGGATGATTTTTCGATTTCAGCACAGTTGGAAGGTGCCATTCCGAAGCTTGTTGACTGGTTTGCATGTCGAAACTCGTATACCCATGTCTCATCACTGGTTATAATGCGTTTTATGAATGTGGGGTCGGAATTGACTCGTTTAGTCGAGCGGCAACGCGTTTCATGCCCAAACAATCTCATAAAATGGTAGGAATTGATTCGTGAGACGCAGAAAGATCAGCGGCTATCTCTCCCAAACTTAAATGACGATTTTCAGTCACCATTTCCTTCACTTTAGCGATCTTAACTTCAGTTGAAGGCGTTGAAGGCCGACCAGAGCGAGGCAAATCTTACCACTCATATGCAGGTGTTTTTGTTAAAGTCGATTCACCGTAAGCCTTCTGCAACATTTTCAGCCGCTCGACATGCGAAATTCCATTTGCAAGCAAAATTTAAGACAAATTCTTTGTTTGATGTTTTTATTCATTTTAGAAATCGCAAAACACTTGAGATGAACTGACAAAGTCGAGCACTGTAAACAAACTAAATGACAGATGACGTTCAAACTCCGCGTCGATATACAGAACAGTTGTGCCAATTTAGCGATAAAAATAATTTTGACAATCCCTTTAAGCGGGCTTTTCAAATGATCAATTCCGGGTATTTTTTTGACAGAATGTATATGCTCAACTTGAAGAGATTTACCACTAAACACCAATTCACTTTTTTTGAACTGCTCGATGCACGTTTCGCTAACCAGGTTAGCATCATCAGGATATCTTCAAGTTTAGTATTTCATACCAAAGGTTCCAATAGAAGAATTGAAAATGTATATGGTAGTCTCGTAGTGGTCGTTCACAAGAGCATATCGATTTGGTACGTGAAAGTGTTGCTGAAGACCTAGACATTTCCATTAGTTGACGTACACAACAATTTGAACTCAGTGAATCCACAAATTCCAAACTCACTGAATCATTCAAAACTTCGTCTATTTGTCAACTGGATCGAAAAACATGATTTTTCTAAAAAAAAATTATCTTTTCAGGTGAAGCACGTTTTGAAATTGATGACACATTTTTTTTGATTGATTCATGAGGAACCTTTACATTTTAAATGAGTCACTGTTTGATGTGCGTTATGGTCTGTGTATGGTGTTCGATATCGTGAAATGATAATTGGACTTTTGTGGACTCAATTTAATAACAATGACCTGGAGGATTTGTGGTTCCAACAGGATGGCGGTCAATCCTCACTCTGCTAATAAAATTGAAATAATTGATTTCTCGAGAGAAAAATTTCCTGTGCGTGTTATTGCAAGAAACTGTGATGTTAATTGACCACCAAGATCATGTGACAATCCACAATTGATTCCTGAACTAAAGGATGACATTATTCGAGTCGTTGATGAGATAGAGTTATGTCAAAATGACATCCAAAATTTTGACGCCTGTGGTCTGCAAAAGGTGGTCATTTGTCAGATATTGCCTCTTTCGTGTTTAAATGTCATACACTATGCTTCAATTATCAATAAAAAAGTAGTTTTAAATCAACGCATATTCTGTGTTTTATTCAAGAATTAAGAAACTAAGTCAAAAAAGTGTCGGGTCATTATGATCCAACACTATTGTTCAACAATTGAATCAACTGGTCGTATTACTTTTCGTTTTGACTAGTGTGAAGGTATCTCGTCGTGGTATTAAAATTGATTTTAATGGGGGGGGGGGGGGGGATATTTCCATCAAAGAATGATAGAATGCCCGGTATGTGCTGGCGTGTTTTTGCTGATGATAATTATACGCCTCCGGGTATTAAAAAACAGGAACGACAAAATGAGAGCATTCAAACAGCCGTAACGATTATTCAGGAGTGGAAAAATATGTATTTGCACGGTAGACATCCTTCCTTGATCTTGATGATGATGATTGAAAATAACATTTCAAAATTCCCCATCGTTGCGGTACGTGGTGTCGGGTCATTATGATCCAACACGATTGTTCAACAATTGAATCAACTGGTCATATTACTTTTCATTTTGACTAGTGTGAACGCATCTCGTCGTGGTATTAAAATTGATTTTAATAGGGGGGGGGGGGGGGGATATTTCCATCAAAGAATGATAGAATGCCCGGTATGTGCCTCCGGGTATTAAAAAACAGGAACGACAAAATGAGAGCATTCAAACAGCCGTAACGATTATTCAGGAGTGGAAAAATATGTATTTGCACGGTAGTCATCCTTCCTTGATCTTGATGATGATGATTAAAAATAACATTTCAAAATTCCCCATCGTTGCGGTACGTGGTGTCGGGTCATTATGATCCAACACGATTGTTCAACAATTGAATCAACTGGTCGTATTACTTTTCGTTTTGACTAGTGTGAACGCATCTCGTCGTGGTATTAAAATTGATTTTAATAGGGGGGGGGGGGGGGGGGGCAAAAAAAGTGGTGGCCCAAACGTCCGATTTATGCGAGTGTCGTCTGTCTTGATGGGCGATGGGTCTGCAATGCGCCCGTACCGTCGGAATTTCATTAGATAGGTAATTTCGAGACGATGCCGTAATTACAGGAAAAAATCATACTTTAAATTCTCCGGAGCAATAATGGCGGGAGGGACAGAGTGTGAGTGAGTAATAGGGAGGGAGAGAGAGAAAGAAGCATCGCCCGCCACCACGGCGCAATTCTATTACCGCCATTTTCTCTGGATGCCGTCTAGGGCGAGGCCATGTTGCCACATTTTGCCTATTTTTCGCTCGTATTCTTTTTGTTCTGGAGTTTTCTGTTCGTTCCCGATGGGTCATACTCATATCTGGATCTAGACGTTCTCTCTCAATGCATATGGCGTTTTTAAATGGTTTCAAAATTCAAATCAATCTTTATATCTGATAAATCTGGGCATAAAGAATCAAAGTTCTTTATATCTGATTATTATGGATCTTTCAGTTTGCCCAATATACCTTCGATCACAATCTTGACAACAAATTTCGTAAATTCCCGACTTTTCATGTTGATCTATTTTATCTTTTGGATTGCCCAAGGCTCTCTTAATTTATTATGTGGTTTGTAGATTGTAATGTACACTTTTTTCAAAATTTTGTCTTGCCCTCGTGTTAATTGGGCCTCAAACGGAACGTGAGGTCTTGGTGTTCTTTGACGTGTCATCATTGTTTCAAAGTGTATCGATTCTACATACCTTGTTGTTTTCAGCTTAATAATAGCTTGTACGAGCAACAAGAAGGAATCGCTATGGGCTCTGTCACCGTTCTTAGCCAACTTATTCATGTGTAAATTTGATACCTATACGAAGGATGAATTCAGTTAGTTTCTGAGAGTGTGGTATACAACTTTGCTACCGCCGTTTTCCTATAGATGGCATTAGAGCTAAGTAGTCGGTCGAAATGGGTCGTGAGTGATTTCAACGCTTCAAAGAGCGGTGAATTTCACGTCGAAGACCGGCATAGCAGTGGAAGAGCGAAAGTTTTTGAAGATGAAGAATTAGAGGCATTGCTTAATGAAGACTCGTGTCAAAGTCAAGAAGAGTTGGCAGGATCATTGGAATAGTGCTGCTGAAGATTTTTTTTGCTTTCCCCTTTCTCCTTTTTACTTTTCATGCTATTGAATCTTTATACAAGAGGTTAACCAGCGTGTTTTGCTCTGAAAAAATGTTTACTGTGGTAAATGCTGGAGGGGCGGCGCCCCAACGCCCTCCCTTACGAGCCGCCACTGCCAAAACCAAACCATGAATCCTATGAATGAAATCCGAGCTCTACCAGTTTACTTCAAACATTTTCTTCTAGTTTTTCCACTTTTTTTTTGGATAAGGGACCTATTCTTCACAGTTCATGATTTTGTCCTCGCTTTATTAAGAACGGTTATCATAAAAATAAAATACAATTTAGTTTTAAAATTAGATCGAGTCTTCTCGTGATGATGCCAACATGGTTAGTGAAATGCATGTTAAGAAGTTAAAAACAAGATGTTTGATGGTAAATCTCTTTGAATTTAGTTCATGTTTAGATTTTTCTCCTTGTGTCAAGATCTGTTTGAGTGAACAGCGGCAACGTCGCAGGAAAACTTTCGGCGGGCGAACGAGACAGGCCTTCGCCCCGATCTGCGAATCCCAGACGCTGCCGACGGCGTCGAACCCGCCACCCCCGACGGCGGCGGCGGCCAACTGTTGCGGGTCTCTTGTTACCAGGGCTCGAACCGAGATATTGGGATTAGGGGGGACTTATCGGCGGGCGGAGGGCTAAATCGCTCGAAAATGAAATATAGGCCTTACCTTATTGGTTCAAAGTCGAATTATAAACTATATATTACTTTCCTCGCACAGAGCTAATTGAACTTTGCGACTGTCCAACGCTGATGCAGTAAATGACAATTAAATATATAGGTTATGTTGAGAGTCTATTCAGTTTTCGTAATTACATTTTTGGTTAGTTGGTTTGTTATGTTGCAAGAATATTTTGTCCTCATTCACCAGCTCATTAGATGTTATGAAGGGAAGTCTGGTTTAAAGCCATAACGTCGCCACTTTTCTGGACTCAGAACGTCTTACTGTTATTAAAGTGAGATATTTTAGTAGCGAAAGCAGTTGTCAAACCCAACGGTTATTAGAGCGGTCGCTTAAATAATTAAACATTACTTAGGGCTTGGAGCTTGCCGAAGATCTACCGGGCAGCGATTGACTTAACATAAGAACCACGAGAGCGAAGGCACTACTTGAGCGGTATACGAACGAATGATACAAGAAAATCCTTTTCACAAATGAAAACATTTTCGCTGTTGATGTGAAATTTAATCAGCAAAATAACAGAGATTATGCTAATAGCTTTCGAGAAGCTGCAGAAAAAAATGGGAAAATAGAAAGAAGCCATTATCCGGCTTCAGTGGTAGTTGTTTACGCTGTCGCAACTGGATTTCTGGGAGCAAAGGCAAAAGGTGGGCTGCAGATTCCTTAAACGATGTTTCAGAGAAGGTAGTAAAGCCGCTTAATGACAAATCACCGAACTAAAATTTACCAGGTGTGGCGGTTAATAATTCTAATTTTTTTCTTAAAAAAAACCATTTAATTTGGAAGAAAAATGGCTTATTCAAAGTAACAGATCACTCAATAAGTTCGTAGGATGACATATAGATGGCGCCACTATTGACAAATCCATATGCTTTTTAGGAAGTACTAACCTTCAAATGATACGTATCCAAATTTCATGACAGAGTTTTAGTTTACAAGTTACAGTGGTTTTAGTGACGCTAGTCTTGTAATTTTGAAAACAATGGGAAAAAATGCCGTTCAAGTAAAGCAATGGCTTAACAAGTTTATTCGAACTCTGCTCCATCAAGACAAATGGTAGAGAAGTGGTTTGCTGATTTTAAACGCGGCTGTACAAATACCGATTACGCTGAACGCTCTGGTCGCCCAAATTCGGGAGTTATTCCAGAAAACATAAAAACAGTACACAAAATAGTTTTGACCAATCGTAAATTAAAGTTACGTGAGATAGCTGACATTTTAAAGATATCAGAAGGCAGTGCATTCACCATTTTATGTGAACATTTCTCCATGAGAAATCTCTGTTCGAAGTGGATATCGCGTTTGCTCACAGTCGATCAAAAACAGCAACGCGTCGACGATTCAGCGCGCTGTTTGGAGCTGTTTCAGCACAATAACAAGGATTTTTTCATGCGATATGTGACAATGGATGAAACATGGATTCATCACTACACTCCACAGTCAAATTGGCAGTTAGTTGAATGGACAGCAACTGGCAAAAGCCGCCCGAAGCGACCAAAAAACGCAAATATCAGCTGGTAAGGTTCTGGCTTATGAATTTTCGGATGCGCAAGGTATTTTATTTATTGATTACCTTGACAAAGGAAGAATCATCAATAGCGAATATTATATGGCGTTATTGGTGCGTTTGAAGGAAGAAATTGCGAAAAAACGATCCCAAATGAAGTGCTGAAGTGAAGAATAGTGCTCTTTCATCAGGATAATGTACCGTATCACAAGTCGCTCGCAACAATGGCAAAATGGCATTAATTGCTTTCCCATCTACCGTATTCTCCGGATCTGGCTCCTAGCGACTACTACCTCTTTGCAGACCTAAAATGAAAGCTCCAGGAAGAGAGATTTGGCTCCAATGAAGAAGTGATTGCCGAAACTGAAGCCTATTTGAGGCGAAAGATAAATCGTTTACAAGAAACGCATCGAAATATTAGTGAAGCGTTGGAATCAATTAGTATAATAAAGTTAAATTTTGCCTAAAAGTTGTTGTTTTATTCGTCATTCTACAAACTTATTGAGTTATGTGTTATGCGCCATCGCTAGCTGCACATTTTTCCCATCTGTCTGGCAATTTGTGAATGCCCTCCCAGAAAAACCGAACATATTTCGAGGTGGTCCAGACTTCAAGTCATTTTTCGACATCTCCGAAATTACTAAACTTGAAGAGATTTACCACTAAACACCAAAACGCTTTTTTGAACTGCTCGACGCATGTTTCGCTAACAATGTTAGCATCATCTGGAGATGATTTAATCTTCAAGTTTAGTATTTCACACCAAAGGTTCCAACAGAAGAATTAATATTCGTAATTGTTGAAATGTTTCATGGAAAGTGCATGAGACATGGATGAATAGAATACAAGTGGTAGTCGGAAGGGGCCAAGTCTGGTGAGTACGGCTTAGTGGGCAAGATTTCCCAGCCAAGTGCAGAAATGGTGTCTCTGACCTGACTGTCAACTGACTGTCTGTCTGACTGTCAACCGACTTTTGTTTCCAGCGCCATCTCTTAAAAAAACTAAGAACTATTAACCGCTAAATCTAGTACTTGTTTTTAATAAATATTTAGAAACTAATTTGGTTACTTTTCCTATATATGTAATTGTTTTATTCGCATTATTTTTGATAAAATTAATAGGAGATATTAAATTAATAGTTTTATTATAATATTTTTTATTAATTATTTTACTTAAAATATTTGGATCGTATCTGTTATTTACTGCGATCTGTTTGATGGCATCTGATTTAATTCCTTGTTATAATTATTTATTGGCATAGAGATGTTTAATAATCTGTATATAAGTGAATGAAATGCTATCATCAGTGGCGGCTCGTGGGTTTTTAAAGTAGGAGGGCGTAGAAGAAAATAGTGCTGCTGAAGATTTTTTTGCTTTCCCCTTCCTCCTTTTTACTTTTCGTGCTATTGAAACCCTATACAGGAGGTGAACCAGGAAAACGTTAAAATTTTGTTTTGTTACTACTTACAAGGACATTGCAGGATGGGTTGTTGCTTGTTACGCAGATAATGGAATGAATTAGAAGGTACTTACCGTTTCCCGAAGAGTAAACCATTCAAACAGTTTATTGTAACTTGCCCTATTTTTACATTCTTTTTGAACTTGACTTAAATTCAACACCAGCTTGGGACGACCGATAGTTTTTAATTCAACTTTCTCCTCTTTAGTCATTATTAACTGTTTTAAATCAGACACCTTCATGTTTGCAAATAAAAGTTGATTATTATTATTTAAAAAGTACCACTTAGTGTGTAGTATTCGCGAGGCGAACGAAATACGCGACGCTAGACATATCAAACGCTCCGTACCCATTAAATCAGCGTTTAAAACTAATTACCGATACGCTCGGTCGGAGGGAATCTACGTCCAAATCGCTCGTTTTATGTTTACCCACGTCATTCTTGAGATAAGTCTACAAGTTCTCAATGGGCTTGAGGTCCGGTGATTGGGAAGGTCATGGCAATAAATTCGCTTTATTGTCACTAAGAAATTATTTCTTTTCCTAGCAGTATGTTTTGAATCATTAACCTGTTGATATTTCCATTCAATTAGCAATCGCATCTTTCGTCCAAAACTCCTAAACCATCAATTTAGAAAAAATTGAGCAATACATATAATTGAAGGGAATTGAATTCTCTACAGAAAACATCTCATTATAAATTTACGTCAAACAAGCCGTTTTCATGTAATCGTGCCTTGAACATTGATCTGTTTTTACAATTTTACTTTTCAAATTTGAAATTTTGTAACTAATGAACGAATCAATATTTGATAAAAATACACTACATATTCTTAAAGGCAATTGAATGCGCTACAAAAAAAGTGTCTTAACATTTTTCGTTAAATTCACTAATCTCAAAGTTATTCAAGGTTAAAATTGAATTTAAAAGTAATTTATCGCTTTTTTGCATTAAACCTAATTTTTTTGATTACTTGATTAAAAATTTTAATGCTTTATATTGAAAATACTTTTTTTTTAAGTACAATGACTAAATTTTTTCAAAATTCATGATTTATTTAAATTTGTTTTTGCTTAAAGAGCCTATCTACGAACATTCATTTTACTGTATCTAACTAACTCTAAGAATAAAAAATATGCGGCTTTTTATTTATAAAGCATTTATCTTTGCTTTTATATACGTATTTTATGTGTATAAAAATCGAATTATGAATTAGAAATTAATAGTATTAATGGACTAAACTTGAAGAGATTTACCACTAAACACTAAATCACTTTTTTTGAACTGCTCGACGCACGTTTCGCTAACCATGTTAACATCATCAGGAGGTGATTTAATCTAATCTAGATTAGATTAAATCATTAAGATCATTATATCTTCAAGTTTAGTGTCTCTCACCAAAGCTTCCAATAGAAGAATCGAGTATTAATGGAGTAGACAGAAAAATTATTGCGTGTTTATTTATAATTCATATTATACAAAAGAAAATATCATAAATCTCTAATTATTAACAAATAATACCGAACTACTAATTTCAAAAAACACTTACTCAGTCAAATTAACTTCATTACAATTAGGGAATTTTTTTCGATATACACTAACGACTAACAATAAGTACTGGAGTCGTTCTTCGTCTTTGGTGAGACACTTATTGTAATCTTCAATCAATGCTACACCACGTTTCGCTGCATCATTGACGACAGCCAATTTTTCGAAAAATTGCTTACATTCTTGAAAACTGTCAATGTTGGACCAATTGTGTATATCTTCATCGATAACATAACTTTAACCTTGAATAACTTTGGGAGGAGTGAATTTATCGAAAAATATTAAGACACCTTTTTTTGTACCGCATTCAATTTCCTTTAAGAATATGTATCAGTATTTTTTCAAATACTGATTCGTTTATTAGTTACCAAATTTCATATTTGAAAAAATAAAATTGTAAAAACAGATCAATGTTCAAGGCACGATTACATGGAAACGGCTTGTTTGACGTAACTATCAATTTCAAAAAACACTCAATCAAATTAACTTTATTATAATTAGGGAATTTTTTCGATATTCACTAAGGACTAATAATAAATACTGGAGCCCTTCTTCGTCTTTGGTGAGACACTTATTGTAAACTTCAATCAGTACTACACCACGTTTCGCTGCATCATTGACGACAGCCAATTTTTCGAAAAATTGCTTACATTCTTGAAAACTGTCAATGTTGGACCAATTGTGTATATCTTCATCGATAACATAACTTTAACCTTGAATAACTTTGGGAGGAGTGAATTTATCGAAAAATGGTAAGACAACTTTTTTTTGTACCGCATTCAATTTTTTTTAAGAATATGTATCAGTATTTTTTCAAATACTGATTCGTTTATTAGTTACCGAATTTCAAATTGGAAAAAATAAAATTGTAAAAACAGATCAATGTTCAAGGCACGATTACATGGAAACGGCTTGTTTGACGTAACTACCAATTTCAAAAAACATTCAATCAAATTAACTTTATTATAATTAGGGAATTTTTTCGATATTCACTAAGGACTAATAATAAGTACTGGAGTTGTTCTTCGTCTTTGGTGAGACACTTATTGTAATCTTCAATCAATTCTACACCAATAAAATTGTAAAAACAGATCAATATTCAAGGCACGATTACATGGAAACTGCTTGTTTGACGTAACTACCAATTTCAAAAAACATTCAATCAAATTAACTTTATTGTAATTAGGGAATTTTTTCGATATTCACTAAGGAGTAATAATAAGTACTGTAGTTGTTCTTCGACTTTGATGAGACACTTATTGTAATCTTCAATCAATTCTACACCAATAAAATTGTAAAACAGATCAATGTTCAAGGCACGATTACATGGAAACGGCTTGTTTGACGTAACTACCAATTTCAAAAAACATTCAATCAAATTAACTTTATTGTAATTAGGGAATTTTTTCGATATTCACTAAGGAGTAATAATAAGTACTGTAGTTGTTCTTCGACTTTGGTGAGACACTTATTGTAATCTTCAATCAATTCTACACCAATAAAATTGTAAAACAGATCAATGTTCAAGGCACGATTACATGGAAACGGCTTGTTTGACGTAAATTTAAAATGTTTTTTTTTTAAGAGAATTTAATTCCCTTTTAATAATAACTTTTAATTTAACTTGTATTGCACAAATTTTTCAAAATGATGGGTTAGGAGTTTTGGACAAAAGATGCGATCACTATTAAAAAACCGAAAGTCGCGATGACACACTTCTTAATATAAGTATTAAGGGCTTTAACTTTCACAATAATGTTTTTTTTTTGTCATCACAAATAACTCTAATATTTTTGAATATATACTACTATATACTATTATTATTATTTATTACCCACTCTAATATTTATATTATACAGTTATTGTACTAATGACATATGGTATTACAACTTTATTTGCCAAACAGTGTATTTTATTGTAACGGCTCTATTTCTCTGACCACCACTGTATAACTAAATCTGTATGAGATTGTTTATGAAAATAAACTGCTTAATAATACCTTGCCTGATAATTAAACTCTGTTTTGATTCGGGTCATTCGAAAAACCAATGATTTCTGGAAAGTATCACCGTTTTTTTTCTTGTTGCAGTGCCAGTTTCAGCTACCAGCGGTGGCGACTTGACAGGGCAACAGCAACGCCGTCACGTACCGCTCTATGGGCGACTGGTGGCCGACGACCCGTTGGGCGGTTCGATGCCCACTTCCCTGACCACTAGCGCTCCCTCCACGACCGATATCCACGCAATGCAAGCAAGAATACCGCTCACATTCCGAGATCCATCTACTGCTCCCCTTCGAAAGCTCAGTGTGGATCTGATCAAGACTTATAAACATATTAATGAGGTAAGTGAAGTGATTAGTGAGATGACGTAGCCATCTGATAAAGAATTCAACATCTTACTGTTTTTATCTAGTATTATACGAGGTGTGGCTATTAAATAACGAGACTGACGCTATAAAACATTTTATTTTGATTTCATATATATTTACCTCAAACATACATCATTCCTCTATACCTACAACGCTCTAATCTTCCATTGTTCGGAACAGTACTGGAAATCTTCGGTCAGCTCCTTCAGAACGCGTGCCGCTTTCTCTTTCACAGCTTCCAACGGACTCAAATCTTGTTCCTTTTAATGCAGATTTCACCTTAGAAAACATATGGAAGTCGCATGGCGCAAGATCCGGCGAATTATTCGGATTGTCTAACACTGGGATGTTGTACTTGGCTAGAAACCTCTTGATAGACTATGCGGAATGAGCCGATGCACTGTCTCATCCTCACAAGTCAAATTGCCCAAGAGGTAGATTATTCTCAGTCAAAGGTGTGAGCTACTTTACAAGGGAACAATTATCATCCATACAAAATGAGTAGCGCACAAGAAGTGCATAATGATGATTGTGATAGAAGATTGGAATTTTGTGACTGGTTCTTGGACAAGAAGCGTCAGCAACCCATTTTCGATTAGCACATTTTTTATAGCGACGAACCAATTTTTTATTTAAATAGTCTGTTCAATTCTTCTATTGGAACCTTCGGTGTGAAACACTAAACTTGAAGAGATTTACCACCACATACGTTTCCCTAACCATGTTAGCATCATCAGAACTATGTTCTACCTATATATATATATATATATATATATATATATATATATATATATATATATATATATATATATATATATATATATATATATATATATATATATATATATGGAAGTGCACTCGGAATTCCTGTCAGAAAGACAGACGATAAATAAAGTATAATCTGACCGTTATGCAGCGTTTGAGAGAACAAATTCGTCGAAAAAGGACAGATTTGTGGAAAGAAAATACTTCGATTTTGCATCACGACATCGCACCATCATTGTGAACGAATTTCTGGGCAAAAACTCAACAAACACCATCGAACAACCGTCGTATTCACCTGATATGGCTCCGGCCGACATCCTTCTCTTTCCAAAATTCAAACTACCACTTCGAGGCACTCATTTTCAGTCGATAGAAGAGATAAATTTGGATAAATAATAAACATTTTGTGTTAGATTGACCAATTCCCGGTACTTTTTTGTCAGAATGTATTTCTTGTTGCTCTGGAAGCATAGAAACGAATACAAATCTTACATGTTGTATCTGCATCTAGGGGAAATTTTAGTAATATTTTTGGTGGCATATGATTCATCAAGAAAAGGGAAAGTTTCTATGTTTAAATAAATCAATAGTCACGTGGTACAGGATTAAATAAAGGCTCTGTACAACCAAACATTAAATTGCAATCAAATAACAATATAAAAAATTCTATGCTCCTCAATCTGCGTATGTTTAAATCAGTTATAGGGTCATGTCAAATGGAGAAGCAATCGGAACACACAACCAGAGTCGCAGCTTTAATGTGAATGCAACATCTGCATCCACGTTAATATATATGATCCGAGAACACATTGCCGGCAAATAGACGCCTCCGTGGTTGATTTCGTATGCGGCCTGCGTTTCGGAGCTTTCTGGAAAAGTTATGGGGAGGCCAAGAAGTGACGGTCCAGAGCGACAGGCCGAACAATCACCATCCGACGCCATAACCATTTCGCTATTGTTAACGCGACCCGTAAAATTGCAACAAAAAACTGGGAAAAGGAAAGTTATGTTATGCAATGATTGTTATTATTAAGGTAATCCGTAAGTTCACCCGGGTTTTATCGTATAGTATCTTCAAACTGTAGAGGAAATTGTGTGAGAAATTGATCGGTTTTTTAATTCATGAATAAAACACAGATGGTGTTGTGAATTTGCCCAGGACTAGTTTCATTTCAGAAGGGTAATGTATGAGTTGTACACAATAAAACGCGTTAAAATTGTCGAATTATTTTATGAAGATGGGCGTTCAGTGAAAAATGTTTTTAGAAAATTCCGTGATATTTACGGTTTGCACAATCGTCCATCTGAAAGCACTATCAATCAAATTAATCAAAAATGTCTATTAAGTGGTTCGGTGGAAGGTAAAAGAAGATCAATATATGATCGTAGTGGTCGTTCACAAGAGCATATCGATTTGTTACGTGAAAGTGTAACTGAAGATCCAAAAATTTCTAATAGTCGATGTTCACAACAATTTGGACTCAGTGAATCCACAACAGATGATTTTGCTAAAAAAATCATCTTTTTGTATGAAGCACATTTTAAAATTAATGGCTTTGTTAATAAACAAAATTGAAATGGTGTTTGATATCATGAAATGATAAATGGATTTTTAAATGGTGCTGAGTTAAATAATATTGATTTGGAGAATACGTGGTTCCAACAGGATGGCGCTACATCTCACTCTGTTAATGAAACAATTGTTTTATTGAGATAAATAATTTCTGGATGAGTTGTTGCAAGAAACGGTAATGTTAATTAGCCACCAAGATCATGTGATTTCGCACCGTTAGGTTATTTTCTTTGCGGTTATGTGAAAAACCAGTTCTATAAGAACGATCCACAAATGATTCCTGAACTAAAGGATGAAATTATTCGAGTCATTGATGAGATAGAACCACGGTTATGTCAAAATGTTATCCAACATTTTGTCCAAAGAGTGGACGTCTGTGGAGCTGTAAGAGGTAGGCATTTGTCAGATATTATCTTTTGTGAAAATGCAAAATGCTGGTGGAGAATATTAAAAATATTGATAAAGCAAGGAAAAATTTCAGTTCAGAAAATCCTTCAGTTGCTTTCGAACGAACTCGAAGCCCGACTGATGACGACTTAAGGCCAGAAACCGGTCTCGGGAGACGCTGGTTGGCGTTTGATGACGACTGAAGGATTGAGAATTTTACGTGGACCACAGAAAAATTTGTTCCTTGTTTTTTTGAATATATTCAATATTCTCACCTGGGTTTGGGCCCGAACGGTTTCAGACAGTAGTATTGTTACGAACCACCGGATTGCGTGAGCTGCATTTCAACGCCACTTTCATCCGATTTGGCCGATTGATATGGTCAATCTGGTCAATTCTTCAGTTACGTTTCCAACGTCTGACTCGAAGCCTGACTGATGACGGCTTAAGGCCAGAAACCGGTCTCGGGAGATGCTTGTTGGCGTTTGATGGCGACTGAAGGATCGAATATTGTCTTTTGTGTTTAATTGTCATACACTATGCTTCAATTACATAGTCAACAAATTTAAACATTTTTGAGGTAAATTTGATGAAAATAAGTTGTAGTGTAATATGTGTATATGAGTAGGTGTAGGAAAATAGGCGTATATGAGTATATGAAATATTTTGTAGTTCTAAATCAGAAAATGATAAGCTAATTACTGTAACACGTACAGTTTTTTGTTACAGGGGTTCTGTAAAAGTAAAGTTTTGGGGTTAGAGGCGCATCAGCAACTGAGAAGGCTTTTTAGCGACTGGACCTACAGCTTAACGTGGGTTCCGAACCACGGTCATCAGCTACCGAAAACCGCGGTCAGCACCCCCTCGGGCTATTAACCCTTGATTTTGTGCTTAACCGAAAATATCTCGAGAAACCTACCAACTGGCGAGTGACCAACGTAGAAAACCTCTCAGAAGGCATCCGGCCTTACCCAGCCTCGAATTAGCGTGACTGAGGGGTGATTCCTTGTCAGATTTTACACTCTTACCTAGAAACATTCACAAGAATTTTAGAAAAACTTTTTTGCCTAGTACGGGATTCGAACCCGGTCCACATTAACTGCCGTAACGTAAGGCTAACGCCTTAGACACCACAGCTAATGTGGCTCCATCAGGGGGTCTGTGGTGTGAAAAAATGAGACGACGTATTTTTACAATCTAATATATCTATCTATATAAAAATCAATTGTTGGTCGTTAGTCCCGCTAAAACTCAAAAACAGTTTGACCTATTTGAATATTTTTGTTTTGTTTTGTTCGCTCTAATACAGTGGTGGTTAAAAAAATTAGGGAAAACTCAAATGAACTGCTGAAAAATCGAAAAATTTCAAATTTAGTATGGGAATCGCCCCTTACCTCTCATCTATTGTCTTTGTATATAAACATAACCACAAATTTTAGCGTGACTCGAGGAGTTAATTTAAGGTTTTCAATATTTTAAAATTCTCATTGACAGATTTGAGTAACTGAAAACAATTCCGTGTCGTTTTATAGTGTTCATTACAATGTCGAGGTGAAGGCGAAATGACATAGGTCATTGAAGTCCGTCACATGCGCGACGAGCTACCTCACGATATGATAATAGTCGTATTGGTATGTCCAAGTTGCTTTCGAGAGTGACTGAAAATGAACAAGTTGATAGATTTAGAATGCAATGAGTTCATGGACATCAAACACAACAGCATCGAGCACGACCCAATGAACATGAGCGAAACTGGAACGAACGCGGCATTCCATTACGATCCAGAAATCGATTACGTTGCGGACTGATCAGTAATAATTGGAGAAATGTCAGTCTGTTGCCCGTATTGGAAGGCTTTGAAATATAGCGGTGAATCCCCTGCATTGTGTTGTGTGAGTGGAAAAGTGAAATTACCACAATTGGTCCCACCACCAGATCCATTACGCTCATTTGTATGTTTACGTCATTTACTCATCTTTGTGTATTTACGCACCGGAAAACAACACAAAAATCGTAGTTTATCAGAAAGGTTTACACTGAATAACTATTTCTTTCATATAAATAAGACATTGATGTTCGGGCATATTTTATGTTTGATGTACCAGGTTCGAAAACAGTTGTCGTACTGTCCTAGAATACTGTGGAA
Source organism: Cosmopolites sordidus (assembly GCA_031761425.1). NCBI lineage: Eukaryota > Metazoa > Arthropoda > Insecta > Coleoptera > Curculionidae > Cosmopolites > Cosmopolites sordidus. Next base: position 484,935 of record JARFXV010000356.1, on the reverse strand, counting down.
ATACCCCCTCTAAGGTCTCGCGGTAATTCCTACATCGTCCAGTCCAAAATCAGGTACAAATAATTTCAATGACTCCATGATATAAAGGAGAAGCAAGTACTTGAGACTGGGACGTGCTAGGCTATTTTTGTGAAACGGTGTTTTAATAAGTACCTAAATGACACGCAAAAAGAACATTCTCATCAATCAATTTTTCTATTGGAACCTTCGGTGTGAAACACTAAACTTATTAGTGGTAAATCCCTTTGAGTTTGTTTTTTTTCTTTTTCTCAAGTGTTATCAATACAATTTTTTGATTGAAGGATTCGTATGTGTCTGTTGCGATATTGATGGTTTAATAAATGAGCCTACCTACCAGTACCACCATTACCAGCGCCTACCAATGTACACAAAATGCAGGTTGTTCAAAACAAAATATTACGAATAGCTGTGACTGGTACGTAACTAACCGACAACTTCACCAAGAACTCTGTCTTCTAACAGTGTCAGAGTATATTAAAAAACGAACGATCATCTTTCATCAGAGCCTAAAAGCAGTCTTACTTCATAATGGAAACAAAAACCCATGTAGTCCTTTAGCCCATTCAGTGCAATGAAAGAAACCTATGACAACTTAGGAACCATACTAAATCGCGTTAAATATGAAGTGGGATATTTGAGGTGATAGGTATTTTGCTAGGACTTCAAGGGGGGTTGTGGGTTTTACAAAGTATTGCTGTTTTTATGTCTATGGAACAGTAGAGCAGCAAAAGAACATTACAGTAAGAAAGATTCTCTTTCAGTGAGAAAGAACTTTTTTTGAACCTGGTCCTTCAATATGCCCCCTTGTTAACCTAAAAAAGGTGCTTCTTCCGCCTCTCCGTATTAAGCTTGGTCTAATGAACCACTTTGTCAAACCCACGTATAAAGAAGGTAATGGTTTCAGATCTGAATTAATGAAGCTTCTAGGTGATTTTCATTTTCAAGGGAAATTAAAGGATTTCTGGGCAACAAGAATTATTAAAACTGTAAAAACCTCATAGATGAACTCTTGGAAAGTCTATAAAATACTAGGGAGTCGCATGTCCTTAAAAATGCATTTTTTTACACTCTTATTTGGGTGTTTGTCCGGAAAATATGGGTGCAGTAAGAGACGAACAAGGACGATGGAAGTAAGATACCAGGGCCGCTGTAACCCATCTAGGTCGGGTGACTACTGCGGGTTTTTAAAAAAGAGATGATGATACAGAACACAAGAAGAAAGAGTGAAAGTTTTTGTCGGTGTATCCCCCCTGTAACAAAAAACCACTAATTATTACAATACGCTTATCATTTTTGGATTTAGGTCTACAACATACTTTTTATACACCTATTTTCATCAATGTTACCTCAAAAAAGTTTAAGGTAGTACTGTCGGTTATAGAATTACTGTTCAGAATGAAATTAAACTTGACATACTGGTACATTATAATAAGGTAATGAACCAGTTACATTTTTAAAGAGCTGCAGAGAACCAGGAAAAATATATTAATAAAAAAAATTGTTGCCTTTACCATTGACCCTTATGAGAAATCACAGATTTTATTTTATTTCACAAAAAGTACCGTTCAGATTACAGTGCAAGTGGTATCAACGGAAAGAAAAAAAAATCGAACATTTTGATTACTCACAAATCGAGCTTCAGAGCGTGCGATAAGAATAATTAGTAAATAATTCAGAAAAATGTACTATTTTAATTAAATGTGGCAACGCCGTCAAAGAGGTGATGACGCGCGCGAAATTTAAACGTACATCGAATGCGGTATGTAGGGATATCTATACTTTTTATTAATACAGTTACATTTATTACATAAAGTATCACATAATAAAATATATAAAGGGTATTCCATTAAGAGATTTCGAATGTTGATAACGAATAAAAGAAACGTTTCATAACATACCTGAAAGTTACTTATGCCAGTGCGAAGCTGGATAGTGTACAATTATACGTAGAATACAACATCTGTCAAATGACCGCCCCGACTTCTCTGGCAGCTCACAATTCTTTTGTTGAAATTATCGATTACTGCTGAACACATTTGCGGAGTTATGTCACGAATTATTCGCCTAATTTCTTCTTTCAACTGTTGAACGGTTTGCGGATTATTTTCGTAAGCTTTGCTCTTCACATAGCCCCACAAAAAAAGTCTAGCGGCGCCAAGTCGCATGACCTTGGTGGCCAATTTACGTCCCCATTCCGGGAGATCAGCCTCCCTCCAAACTGTGTACGCAATAAAGTCAATGTTTCACGTGCTGTATGACATGTCGCACCATCTTGTTGGAACCATATATTCTCTAAATCCATGTCCATTATTTGATTCCATAAAAAAACATCAATCATCGTTCGGTATCGTTCTCCGTTTACTGTAACAGCTCGTTCATCTTCATCTTAAAAAAAAATACGGTCCTGAAACCCTCAGCCCAAAAACCGCACCGAACTGTGGCACGTTGAGCATGCATCGGGATTTCGTGGATTTCTCTAGGATTTTCATTGCCCCAGATGCGACAATTTTGTTTATTTACGTAACCGTTTAAGTGGAAATGAGCCTCGTCACTGAAAATGATTTTATCGCAAAAATTATTGTCATTTGCCTTAATCTGTAGGATCCAATTGGCAAATGCACGGCGTTGCCCATGGTCGGCTGGCTTTAGCTCCTGTGTTAGCTGAATTTTGTAAGGATGTAGACTTCAGTCTTTTTTCAAAATTCGCCACGTTGAAGTTCTGCTGATACCTAAATGTTGCGCGCGCCTGTTAACAGACATTTGTGGATTTTCAGTAACACTTTCACGAACCGCCTGAATATTTTCAACCGAACGAGCAGGACGTTCCCGGACTTTTGTTTCGATATCTTTCACAGATCCGGTAGTTTCGAATCTACGCACTATTTTGCGAATGGTTACTTCTGACGGACGATTGCATACACCAAAGTATTCACGAATTCGCCGAAATGTGGCTCTCACAGAACACCCATTTTGAAAATACGTTTTAACAATGTAAACACGTTGTTCTACTGTGTAGCGCTCTATTGCTGAAATTGTACTGAATTCCACAATGAACCCGAATAACATAAACAAAGTTTGAGATAAGAAGACTAGCAAAACAAAACATTCGAAACCTGACATTGACATTGACAGATGTTGTATTCCACGTATAATTGTACACTGTCCAGCTTCGCACTGCCATAAATAACTTTCAGGTATGTTATGAAACGTTTTTTTTATTCGTTTCCAACATTCGAAACCTCTTAATGGAATACCCTTTATATAAGTCAGTTCGTTCTTTCGCTATGAGCTTTTTTTCCTTTCGTCAGACCAAGTTGTTCCAGTCTTACTACATTTTTCTCTCTGGTCAACGTTCCAAACGTTAACCTCGTGTCTGAAACAGCCTCTACCCTGAATTTCACTTTGTGTAATATTTGCTGATTTTCCTTTTTAATTGCAGCAATCCATTTAATTATTTCTACTTTAGCTCTACTCCTATTTTCATAAAATTCGACTATTTGTCTAGTTAGCCTACTCGGATTCATCCATTTTATGTGTCCATAAAACTTAAATCTTCTTCTCATATCGCTATGTATATCTGTGTATTGTTTGATTTTTTGGTTTTCTTGAAGTCGGTATGTTGTGCTAGTTATTTCTTTGGTGCCTAAGATTTTTCTTATGATTTTTCTTTCCTTCTTTTCAATGTCCTCGATGTCTCTTTCTATTCAAAATGAGCGTTTCTGCCCCATATAGACATTCTGGCTTAATAAACTGTTGTAATGTCTCAGTTTTGTGTGTTTAGATATGCATTTTTTGTTGTAAATATTTTGTGTAAGTCTCAATGTCGTTTCCATTTTTTGACATCTACCCTTATTGGCCGCTTTTTCCAACCCATTTTCCATGATTATTTCACTCAAATATTTGAATCGAGGGTCTCGTCTGATGTTATCATATTTTGTTTTTAGAAATGGTGTTCTTAGTCTGTTGCAAATTATGTATTGTGTCTTTTCAAAGGAAATTTGGAGTCCTACCTTTTCTTCCGTTTGTTTTAGGATTCCAATCTGTTTTTGGGTCGTTAATACATCTTGAACCAAAATTGCTAGTTCAAAAGGGGCTGCTAATACCAAAGTTTGACCCAACGAAAACAAAACCAGCTCTAACAGAAGAGCTTGATAAACAACCTGCACAGAACTGGCAAGAATTAAAACAAAAATTTATTAAATTATCAACAAACGCCAGACAATTAATTTTGATGTTGGTTCTCCTCAGTTTAATGGGCTGGTCAGTATTTAGGGCCGACTTTTTTTCACGCCACTTCTGTATTACTTTTTCTAGAATACAGTTAAATAAGAGTGGCGAGAGTCCATCCCCTTGTCTCACTCCAGTTTTAATTTCGAAGGGCTCTGAGATGTTATCCATGAATTTAACTTTTGACCTTGTGTTAGTTAATGTTACTTTAAAAAATATATAGTATTATAGTATTATATAAACTAAAAATATATAGTATTATATAAATAAATTTTAATTTTAATTAATTTAATTAATTTAAATTTTAAAAAGATTTCCAAAAAAATAACACCCGAAACGTTTACAAAACATTTAAAACTAAATTAACAGGCTATCAACCCCAAAGTCTTTGCTTCCAAAAGGAAAACGGACAATTAGCTCTAAATAACCAAGAGAATTGCAAAGAACTTGCGAAATATTTTGAACAAATACTAAACTGTCCTGAGCCTTTAAACAAATTACCAACACTAAACCCTAAACAAACAAACCCAGATTCATTACCACCGAATGAAGATGAAATAATTAGGCAAATCAAGCGGCTTAAAAATAACAGAGCTTTTGGTGAAGATGGAATCACTGCTGAACTTTTGAAATCCGCTGGTCCAGGTACAATCAAGAAAATAACCAAAATTGTACAAGAAGTTTGGCGAACCGAACGGATTCCGGAAGATTGGAAAGATGCTTTAATCCATCCACTTCACAAGAAAGGAGATAGAACGGATGTAAACAACTATAGAGGGATATCTCTTCTCCCAGTTTGTTACAAGATTCTATCTCAATGTCTACTAGACAGAGCACAAGGACAGTTGGAACCTCAAATTGGTGAATATCAAGCAGGTTTTCGACCGGGCAGATCCTGCCCTGAACAGATCCTGAATCTACAGTTGATCGTAAGACATCAAAAACTGTACAATAAAAATCTCGTCTGTACATTTGTGGATTTCAAAAAAGCATATGATTTTATAGACCGCGAATCTTTATTCCGAATCTTGAAAGAACAAGGACTAGATCTGAAAACGCTGGCAATTATTAAAGCAACATTAACTAACACAAGGTCAAAAATTAAATTCATGGGTGACATCTCAGCGCCTTTCGAAATTAAAACTGGAGTGAGACAAGGGGATGGATTCTCGCCACTCTTATTTAACTGTGTTCTAGAAAAAGTAATACAGGAGTAGCGTGAAAAAAAGTCGGCCCTGAATATTGACCAGCCCATTAAACTGGGGAGAACCAACATCAAAATTGATTGTCTGGCGTTTGCTGATGATCTAGCAGTTTTGTCTCAAGATGTATTAACGGCACAGAAACAGATTGAAATCCTAAAAGAAATAGCAGAAAAGGTAGGACTCCAAATTTCCTTTGAAAAGACACAATACATGACCTGCAACAGACTAAGAACACCATTTCTAAAAACAAAATATGGTAACATCAGACGAGTCTCTCAATTCAAATATTTGGGTGAAATAATCATGGAAAATGGGTTGGAAAAAGTGGCCAATAAGAGTAGATGTCAAAAAATGGAAACGGTATTGAGACTTACACAAAATATTTATAACAAAAAATGCCTATCTAAAAACACAAAACTGAGACATTATAACACAGTTATTAAGCCAGAATGTCTATATGGAGCAGAAACGCTCATTTTGAATAGAAAGAGAGACATCGAGGACATTGAAAAGAAGGAAAGAAAAATCATAAGAAAAATACTAGGCCCCAAACAAATAAATACAACATACCGACTTCGAGAAAACCAAGAAATCAAACAATACACAGATATACATAGCGATATGAGAAAAAGAAGACTTAAGTTTTGCGGACACATAAAACGGATGAATCCGAGTAGGCTAACTAGACAAATAGTCGAATTTTATGAAAATAGGAGTAGAGCTACAGTAGAAATAATTAAATGGATTGCTGCAATTAAAGAGGACCTAAGATCAGCAAATATTACGAAAAGTGAAATTCAGGATAGAGGCTGTTTCAGACACAAGGTTGACGTTTGGAAGTTTGGCCAGAGAGAAAAATGTAGGAAGACTGGAACAACTTGGTCTGACGAAAGAAAAAAAGCTCATAGCGAAATAATGAAATTAGTATGGGCGCAAAGGAAGGCTAACAACAACAAACGCCTCTAATTGTACTTCGCGTGGTCCACCCGGGCCCATACGTGAATAATAATAATAATAATAATAAATTTTAATATTGAAGAGAAATAGCTTTAGAAATAAAAATAGAATAGCTAAATGTTCTCATATTTTGAGTGAAACAGAGCTACTGTAAGCCATATATCTGTAGTATTAGATATGTGCTGTAAGCATACTTCTATCTCTTTTGTTTTTACGCGGCGTTGCCAAATATAAATACTACGGAAGTCAAATATCACAGAGCACACATTTGACACTTGTGGTATCGACAGTACTACCTTAAAATATGTTGACCTGTATAATTCTTAATTTTTTCTCTAAAAAAACACGTTTAATTTCAGAGAAAGGTAAAAAATGGTTGCGCCATCGCTAGCTGCATATTTTTCTCATCTCTCTGGCAATTTGTGATGCCTTCCCAGAAAACCCTTACATCTTTTGAGGTGATCCAGTCATCAAGCCGTTTTTTTTTTTTTTGTTGTTTTGTATTTTTTATTTCCTTAATTGTTAGGTGTTTCATGGAATGTGCTCGCTGAAAACAACTGGTAGTTGGATGGAGTCAAGTCTGGTGAGTACGGCGGGTGGGGCAAGAATTCCCAGCCAAATGCAGTATTTCTTTATCTGACAGGTTTCGCTGTGTGGGACGTTGCTCTGCAAAATCACAATGCGCTAGACCATTCTGGTCGCTATTCGAACAATGTATGGCCCAAATTGATCATTTGTTATTATAGCGAACGGTATTAACTGTTTTCCCTAAAGGTACTGTCGTAGAAACAAAATGACAAGAGATTATACTTTGAACAGACCTTTGTTTCCAGCATAATCTCTTAAAAAAAAATTAAGAATTATTAACCGCCACACCTGATATTAATCCAATGATTGGTATAAACTGGATATCTCCGTGCATTTTCTCCTTGATTTGACGTAACAATATGTATACAGCAATAAAATATGTAGTAGATTAACTGTTAAATAATACTTCTTAATGAATTCAACGAGAATAACATAGTTATAAGGTAAAAATGAGAACCATTTTAATTTAGACCATTTCGACAAAACTGGTCCTCACATATTTACCCTCTCCACTTCGCTATTCCGTCGCCGTCGCTGGCATATTTACTGGGGCAGAAGACGATATTTGTTTAATTTATTTCTGGCCAGGACATTGAAACTCGACTGGAAGATGCGTGGAGGAACGGTGACGAAGAAGACGACTATAGCGATATTTGACTTCGCCCGGGTCCTTTTGTTCAGCGAGATAAAAGTGGAAACAAGAACGGGAATGGAAAGCGTCTTCGCGATGCCAGACAAACATCCTAACGAGCGAATCCTCGAACGTCTTTCACCATTAATAGGCATTGTCTGGTTCGGAAAACGAAAACCCATTATAAATTTATATTATACACTCTCATGTGACTAATTTTTTTTACTATCAAATTTTACTTCTCATTTTACGATTATCATTTTATACTCAGAGTATACAACGTATTTTATATTTAAAATAGCAACTAAATTCTTCAACCTATCATTGCCAATGATTGCATTGTCATTGATCAACCTATGATTGCATTGCCTTTGAAGGAGGCAAATTAAGGAAAACTATTTTTTATTTAAAAAATTACCTTATTTTTTGATCTAGTCGTTTTTTGGCAAACTTTGAAAGTTCATTTCCATAACAAAATAAATTACCTTAATAAGATTGGTCAACAAATTTAAACTTTTTTGAGTTGACGAAAATAGGTGTATATGAAGTATTTTGTAGTCCTAAATCCGAAAATGATAAGCTAATTGCTAGAACACGTACAGTTTGTTACAGGGGGTCGGTGGTGGGGAAAAAAGAGGACATATTTTTACAATCTAATATTTATTTAATATACCAGGTGTATCGGTAATACCTTTCCTGTTTTTTCGCTAAAGAAAACACGTTATTTATAATGGATAGTTAAAATGTATTTATTCAAAGTATTGGCCAGTTGATTTTATACATTTTGCCCATCTCTCAGGCAATTTATAGATGCCATTCCAAAAGAACAGTTTCTCCTTTGAGCTAAACCATTCCACGAGCCATTTTAACTTCTTCGAAATCGGTAAGCGCGTGTTCCATCGATGCGAAAAGGTGGTAGTCGGATGGAGCTAGGTCTGGAGAGTACGGCGGATGCGATAAAACTTCCCATCCAAGTAATTTCAACACTTCTTTGACTGGTTTTGCTGTATGAGACGGCGCGTTGTCATGCTGCAAAATCACCTTGTCATGTCTTTGAGCGTATTGCGGACGTTTTTCGATCAATGCACAGTTCAAATTGATCATTTGTTGTCGGTGGCGATCAGTATTAACTGTTTCTCCAGGTTTCAACAGTTCATAACATACGACATCAATCTAGTCCCACCAGACACAGAGCATGGTCTTGCTTTAATTCATGTGGCACCCATCTTCCCATCTGTTGGATCTTTTCCATCGCTTGTAATCGTTCACAAATTGCGACTCGGCTCACATTCAACTTGTCTGGCAAATGTTTTTGAGTTTGTGTTGGGCCTTCATCCAGTAACTTCTGCAATTCCGCATCTTCAAACGTTTTTACCCTACCAGGACGTTCTTTGTTTTGAACGTTGAAATTACCACATTTGAATTGTTGAAACCACGTTTCACATATTCTTATGATTGGAGCATGCTCACCGTAAGTCTCTACCAGCAAACGATGATTTTTCATTAAACATTACTCGGTACTTAGACATTTATTCTCATCAGGTAAGACAGTATCGTGAAAGCCAAAAGAACATTAGAGGGATTCGGTTACAATATTAAATTAACTAGGTTAGTAATATACAGGCAATTTAGTAATGACGTTTTGTAGACAATAAACAGTAATGAACTTAATCTAATGTGACTAGTATGATGATAACTTATCTTTGGTCAATCAATCCACGAAACTCCCCGATGAGTGTCGCACAGGCCACGTGAGGCGGAATGTTGGTCTGTCTATCCCTTAAGGTTTCAGATATTCCGTGGGTATGCTCCTATGGGTCTCGAGAACTTCGAAGACACCCAAAGGCAAACGTGGAAAGAAGCCAAAAATTCACCCGGATCAACCACGTGGACAGGAAAAATATGAAAATATGGAAACAGTCTCCTACCAAAAAAATCGTATTTGGGTTAAAAAAGAATTATTCGTTGGACGACAAATAATTGCATGGCCACGAGGGTTCTATAAATAAGATTTTAGCAATAAAATCCAGCAAAGCTGATAAATAAACTCGGCACTATTCCCAAAATATCCCGAACTCCCAAACTCTATTCAGCGGAAATTTTGTACTGGGTCAAAGCCTATTGCTGCACAGTCGACTGCTCTCGAAGGTGGTCGAAAAAGGAATCTGAGGGGAGGAGACCAAAAATGGTTCCTTCGGAAAAATCAAACCCGCGAAGTAATTCAGTAGCTTTCCATTAGAGTACTGCCAATCAATCATGGTACCAGTATCGGAGTGAGGTGAACGAAAAGTAACAAGTTAAAATTGATGCGTTCATTCCAGGACTAAAATAGATATAAACGAAAGAAATATGGTACCAACCCTCTGTTAAAGCCCATTCAAATATGAGCAAAAGATGAATCAAGAAAACACGTATTTTTTTTATCAACTCAAATTCTCGATACTGTCGGAAGTACGGCTCTGTATCCCGACTCAACACGCAGTACCGAATATACAGAATGATCACGGATATTGTGAATAGTTCAGCCATGCGTTAATTACCTCAACGATTCAACGCAAAATGTACTCCATTTTTATTTTAGTACCAGCCAAAATACCAAAATATGGAAAGTCTGAATAACTTAAATTTTAATATAATATAATATAATATAACTTAATTTAGTAAATTAACATAAGCGTAACACCCTACTGTACCATAGACACAAAAAACAGCTTTTTTTACTTTGAAAAAAAAAAAGCCTTGAAGTCCCAACAATATACCTATAACTTTTAAATTCCCGCAAATATCCCACTGATTATGTTCATATTTAACGCGATTTACTATGGTTGCTAAATTGTCATAAGTTTTTTTCATTGTCACTGAATGGGCTAAAGGAATAGATGGGTTTTTGTTTCCATTATGAAGTAAGACTGCTTTTAAGCTGTATGTTGACGAATCTATGAAAATACGCCACTTTGAAGGTACATGTTCCATATTAAACTCATTCATTAAATCATCGATATTACAACAGACACATAGCGATGTGTCCATTTTATAAAAACTTGAAAATGTTACATTCCGTTTTCGGTAAAGTGAAACGCTTGCATTTCTAACAGGTTCCACTGTTGAACTCTGGAACTAAGAAGTTCCGATTTTTGTTTTGACAATCTCAGGTCACGTACCAAATCATTTAATACATTCTCAGTTATTAAGTAAGGTGCACTGATAGTTGTTAAAAATGTTGGGTTACAACTTGTGTTTTCAGGAAGTTATGGATCAGATCCTGATGACGAATTATAATCAACGGAAACATGTTGTCCAGTTTTAAAGGCCCAATCGGTACCAGCAGTTCCTGGCTATGAGGAACTGGCCTAAGTGCAGAGGGCAAATTTGGATACTGCATTTTGCCCCTTTGCTTTTTTTGAAATCCCTTCTGTTTTAGTGATACAAAAGTAGCAATTACTTACATGGTCAGTAGGTTCTCTCCACATCATAGGAACAGCAAACGGCATAGAATTTTTCTTGCGATGCATCCCATCACCAAATTAAAAATAAATCATCCGCATATATAAAAAAAACTTATCCGCTGGATTTATGCAAAATTAGAACTAGAACTCTTAACTATTGTCTGACCATATGATTGTGGCGCGTTCATATATTTTTTTTCTTTTTTTGGATTTTTCGTCACGATCTAAAACTCAAAAAAAATATAAAAAATATCTGTTCTTATTTAAATAAAGAATCACTGGGTAAAAAGCAAAAAACCATACGGAGACAAATTTCTCAGTGATTCTTTTTCTGTAATAAATTTGCCTAACAAACGAAATTTAAAAAAAAAACACAAGTTTTAGATCGTGGTGAAAAAGCCAAAAAAAGAAAAAAAATACTAGAACTATAACAGCTAAAATCTGGCATTCTATTTAAAATCGACCTAAATACTTGACTATTCTGTAAACGAGACAGAAACAAATTAAACTACAGAAAACAATAAAACTGACCTTAAAGGTTCGTAGAATACTTACCCTTAAATACCCCCTATATCGTCTTGTGGTAATTCCTATATTGGCCAGTCCAAAGTCAAGTACAAACAATTTCAATGACCCCATGATATACAAGAGATTCTGATACTTGAAAATGGAACGTGCTAGGCCATTTAATCTGTGTAATCAAAGTATTGGCCATCATTACCTCTTATTTTTTCCCATCTTTCGTTCGAATAATGGATTTCGTGCCAAAAGAACTTTTGATTTTTTGAAGCCAACCATTCATCAAGTCAAATTTTCACTTCTTCGTAAGAATGTAGTGTTGTTCTGAAAGTCCGTGATGCATCGATCGAAATAAGTGATAGTCCGAAGGGGCTAAGTCAGATGAATACGAGGGGTGGGATAGGACGCCCCATTTAACATTTTACAAGTGGTTTTTTACACATTTTGCAACATGGGGTCGAGCATTGTCATGTTGAAAAATATTCCATTTTCATCTAACATTGATTTAATTCTTCTATTGGAACCTTTGATGTGAAACACTAAACTTGAAGAGATCTACCACTAAACACCAAAACACTTTTTTGAACTGTTCGACGCACGTTTCGCTAACCATGTTAGCATCATCAAGAGATTATTTAATCTGATCCTAAAACTAAACAATGTACTATTTATATGAAAAACCCTACCCAACGAAGCGTGTAAAAATCATGAACCGTGAAGTATACTAAGCCTTACATTAATAACACTGGGGAACAGCAATTTTGTTGACTTGGATCTGTGACGTGTTTTTGACTAATTTTTTTTTACCATTAATCGTTTCACTAGGTTTCAGTAGTTCGTAATACACAGCTCCCCTACTATCCCACCAAATACACAGCAAAATTTTCTTTCCATGTATAATGCGCACTGGTTGTGATGTTGCAGACTGGCCTGGGGCTACCTATGATTTCTTGCACTTTGGGTTGTCAAAATAAATCCAGTTTTCATCACCTGTTACAACTTGAAGCAAAAAACCTTTTCTTTTCTCTCTGGCAAGCAACATTTCACAAGTTTTCGGTCAATTCATATGGAACCCATTTTCCTTCCTTCTGGATCTTTTCCCATGCGTGTAGACGTTCGGAAATGGTGGATTGGGCAACATTCAATGCTTCTGGCAATTACTTCAACGTATGAGTTGAGTCATCGTCCAATAATACTTACAAATCTGCATCTTGAAACTTTTTCGGCTGTTTTGGACGCTCCTTGTCTTTTGTATCAAAATAACCACTTTTAAAGCGTTTAAACCATCATTCACAAGTTTTTTGGGTTAGACCGTAGTCTTGAACATTGGTTCTTGAAATGAGAGAAGGTTATTAAACTTTCCCGCAAAACGTCTTTTTCTAGAACATAATTCGACATCGTCAAAGCTATGAAAAACTACGTTTTTTACACAATGACAATTAATATCGAACTGGCTTTAAATAGCGTATGTTTACCGTCCAAAACGGCGTAGACGTCATTAGTCTATATCAGGGGTCTCCAAACTTTCTAGTCTCTAGGGCCATACTGGTTATTCCAGTAAGTTCCAAGGGCCAAAACCATTTTAACCATTGAAACCTTAGCCGTTCTCAAATAATATAATATTAAACGTCGTTATCAAAAAGAAACATTTTCAAAATTACTCAAAATATACAGGAAGTTTGCGGACAAAAAAATTTGAAGCTTTGAAGCGCGGATTGAAATCGCAGTATTTGAATGAATAACATCGCCTTCTTACCGAATTACAAAATAGCGAATGGCTGCGTAAGTTAACATTCTATGTCGATTTGACAAAACATGTGAACGAACTGAATTTGAGATTGCAAGGTGAAAACCAGCTTCTCTCTTATTTATACACCAATATCAAATCGTTCCAGCAGAAAATAATACTGTTTCAATCACAATTACGTAAAAAATGTTTCAAACATTTTAACACGTGTGAGATGTTTAGTCACACTACTGAGATAGTTTCCCTTTGATTTTGCAATCGAAGCTTTGAGTGCTTTAAAGATAAATTTTGATATTCGTTTCCCAGACTTTGATGTAATTGGGAATTAAATTAAGATTTTTCAAAATCCGTTTGATACTGACATTGAACCCCCCCCCCCCCCCCCCCCCCTCGGAACTTCAAATGAAAATTATTGATTTACAGTGCAGTGATATAATTAAGAACAAATATAAAAACTCATCTTTGTTGGAATTTTCCACTGGTACAATTTTCTTTCAAGTCTTCCACTGGTACAATTTGATAATTTACATAAATTTATTCGTGGGTTGTTTTCTGTTTTTGGTACTACTTACTTGTGTGAAATATTCGCCAAAATGAAGTACACAAAGAATGTTTACAGATCTAAGTTAACCCATGAGCATCTTAAATCTCTTTTAATAATTGATATCAGTAAAATTGGTCCACAACTACAAACTATTGTCAGTGGAAAATAACAATTATATAAATCTCATTAGTATTTTTTACAAGTGGACATTTCGCGGTTTCATTCGCGTTAAGTGAGCTTTTCCGTTCCTGAGGGATTTTCAGGATAAAAATCATGTATGATTCAGGATATATACATTCCAAACATCGATGTAGATACATATACGATACTGTTTACCCCAACATAACTACCGAGGGTGAAACTGCTGGATGTTCACTAGTTTATAATTTAGTGGGATTCATTTCAATTATTTGTTAGTTATTATGCTTAAGTTAAATTTTATGCATATTATACTTGTCATTCAGCTTTACCCAGCAAGTAAATAAAACCGAGTTATTATCATTCTGTGCTTATTTATCCAACTTATCACAGCAACAATAACAACAGTAAGCCATTAGCTGTCGCGGGCCGGATTGATGACACTTTCGGGCCGTAGTTTGGAGACCTTTGGTCCATATCAACAAATGTATTAGTAACGCCATCTCTTAGAAAAATCGACATTGTTAACCGAAACACCGTTCGGAATGTAACAATTGTTCGAAATTTATCTTTATTTAAGTAATGACATTATTTCTTTATTTTTAGGTTTACTATGCGAAAAAGAAGCGCAGAGCAGCTCAAATACAAGGCGATGACAGTTCGCATAAGAAAGAACGGAAAATTTACAATGATGGGTATGACGATGATAACCATGACTACATCATTAAGAACGGTGAAAAGTTCCTCGACAGGTAAGACATCAATTCATTTATTTCATAGTTCAACTTCTTGTATTAGATCCTTAGAATATTCTTAATGTTTTACGATGGCATTTTGCTTCTGAAGTATATTCAGCAGTAATCAGTAAGTAAATTGGGGCTCCATTGTCCATATCCACCTTGATATCGCTGGTTTCAGCTGCATTATTGATTCTTGGAGTCATTTTTGATACCACTTTTTATACGTAGCAACTTGCAACTTCCTCGTCATCATCATCATCATCTGTGGTTCTGCAACCCATAAAGGATCTTGATCTGTCGTAGAATGTCGCGCCATTGGTTCCTGTTCCTGACTTTTGTTGTCCAATATGCTATTTTAAGTTTCTTTAAGTGTCTACTATTCTGGTGTACACGGGCGTAGCCGGGGGGGGGGGGGGGGGGGGGGGTTAAACTACGATATATACGATATATATTCTACGATACGAAACTTCGATACCTTCAACTGCCGAATCTACATCTAGTCTGCAACAGGCCAGCTTGCCTGTTACCTCATCTTTTACCATTGTAGCTAAGTTGGATGTGGGTTTTTACGCGAATCACGAAAAAATCTTGGATGAATATTTTAAAGTCCAAATTTTAAAAACGCCATGGAACCCACCCAGAGATTATAAGTTTCCTATTTTCACAAAACGAAACTTGCGCTTTCAATTAAAATGGTTGGAGATATTCCCCTGGTTGTCATATTCGGAATATAAAAGTGGAGCATACTGCAGAGTTTACGTGGTAATGGGACGTTCGCTTGGTGAAGGTAAAGGCGGTCATCAAAGGATCGGCCAGTTGGTAACGGAACCTTTTTGTAAGTGGAAAAATGCCCTAGAAATATTTGAAGCTCATGCGAAATCGGGATACCACAAGCGAAATTCAGAACTGGCAGGTAACTTTCTAAAAGTAATGTCTTCGCAGGCTTTTTCGGTCACTGAACAGCTGTCTTCTGAAAGAAAGAGACAACAAGAGGAGAATCGAAAGAAACTAATCCCTATCGTAAAAGCAATAATTTTTTGCGGCAAACAACGTATCTCCTTGAGAGGTAAAATCGATTCGGGGCGCATACAAATTACACCAGAATCACCAGAACCTGAACAACCACTACAGAATGATGGCAATTTTAGAGCCCTGTAGCGGTTTGCGGCTGAGTCTGGAGATAAAGATCTGGCTGAGCATTTGAATACTTCACAGAAGAATGCCCTGTACGCAAGCCGTCAGATCCAAAACGAAATAATTGACATTTGTGGTGAATTAAATCAACATAAAATAATTGAAGAAGTAAAGAAAGCCAAACTATTTGCGATTCTGGCTGACGAAACCACCGACATCGGACGTGTAGAACAAGTCTCGTTATGTCTTCGATATGTTGATTTTACAGATAATAAACACCATATACTTAAAGAGATGTTCCTTGAGTACATTCCAACGGTCGATGTTTCAGGATCCGGTCTCGCAAATCTTAGTATTACAGCTCTGAAAAAGCATGGACTTGAATGTTCTCATGTGATTGGTCAAGGTTACGATGGGGCTGCAGCTATGAGTGGGTATTTGCACGGTGCCCAAGCTTATGTTCGCCAAGAATGTCCTCTTGCTCTTTATATACACTGTAGCGCACACTCTCTCAACCTTGCTATTGCTGATTCATGTTCATTAGCAAATGTCCGAAATTGCATTGGGATTGTGCAGCCTGTTGGTTCCTACTTTCGACATTCTGCTCAACGCACTGCTTTGTTGAAAGAAAAAATTCAAGAGCTACTACCTGTCGGTAACCAAAAAAGCTTGCTCTCAATGTGTGAAATACGGTGGGTCCACAAACATGAAGCTATTATAAGATTCAGGGAAAGTTATTCAGCGATTGTGAATGCTTTCGAAGAACTCCAATTTAATCACAATAAGGAAACATCGCAACAAGCCGCCCAATTGCTAAGTACGCTTCGACCTTCGGATTTTGTGATATGTTTAGTGATTCTTCAAAAAGTTATGAGCTATACATTGTCGCTATCAAAACAATTACAGACAATTGACATCGATCTTATCACGGCATTCAAACATGTAGATGATATTATTAATGTCTAACAACTACTGAGAAACAACACTGACGTCGAATATCTTCATTTCTATGAAGACGCAAAGGTTTTACTGGAAGAAAATGGTGATATACTGCGAATGCCACGCGTCGTCGGAAGAAAATTAAATAGACCGAACATTCCTGCATTGGATGTATGCACGTATTACAAAATTAATTTGTTCATTCCATTTCTTGATCATACAATTCAACAATTGGTTGAAAGGTTTACCAAACATCGTAAAGTAGTATCAGCATTATCTGATGTGCTACCTTCAAATTTTACTGCCAGTTCTGAAATTGAAGAAGCAATTTCCATGTACTCGTCACTGCTTCCCGAAAGCAACATATCAGTGGTTAAAGCAGAACTTGAAATATGGAAAACAGTGATGACAAGTATCTCGCCTACCCCGAAATCTAGTTTGGAATGCCTAGATATGGGCGATAAAAACCTTTATCCTAATATTTACACATTACTACAAATCTTGGCTACCATTCCTGTATCCACTGCTACCCCAGAAAGGTTTTTCTCGAGCCTAAGGAGACTGAAAAACTATTTACGAACATTACAAGTGAAAACAGACTTAATGGTTTGGCTCTCATGAACATTCACTATGGAACAGAAATTCATGCAGATGAAGTAGTGAATATATTTAAAAGAAAAAACCGAAGATTTCTTCTGTAGTGGTTTTATTTAAATCCTGGCTACGCCCGTGCTGGTGTACAACTTGAGATAAGGTCACCTTCATAGGGGCTATCAGGTGGGATCGATTATCATACCCTCCTCTTTGTATGCAGCACACATCGTTTCTGTGGTTTCAGAAACATTTTTCTTTAGATGAAATGACACGTTACACACGACACAACATTATGTCGTTACAATTGGTAAACCCTTAAAAATATCACGAATCTAAAGGTCACTTAAAAATATTTATTATTTATTAATTATAACAAATTTTCAGATACGAAATTGATTCCCTAATTGGCAAAGGGTCTTTTGGACAAGTGGTAAAGGCCTACGACCATGTCGAGCAATGTTACGTCGCCGTAAAAATTATCAAAAACAAGAAACCCTTTCTCAATCAGGCCCAGATCGAGGTTAAATTGTTGGAGATGATGAACAAGGCTGATGCGGAGAACAAGTATTATATAGGTAAGTGTTCTTTATGATAGGGTTTACTCAGTTCTCCTGGAAATAATAGGGGAATAAATTTAATTATATCAGGGGTGGATAGTATCTGATATGAGAGGATTGAAAGCAAGAAAAACCGGAGGTTGGTTACTTTAGTGTGGTCTAATCTATATTTTTAATTAATTTGAACGAAATATCTGATGACGTTTGAAACTATTTCTTTTACTATCTCCTCAACTTAAGACTCGACCTTTTTGTGACTCTCTTTGACATTTATTTATAAGTTGTCGAATACCAGATCGTAAAAAACCAGATGATTTTGATGTGATAAAAATTATTAAGGCTTATTTCGACTTCCTCAAGAGATCTGACGCAGCTATCAGCCAGATAATGTTGCAGGAATTGGAAAAAATAAAAGTTTTATGGGGTCAAGTCTGGAAAATACAACGGGTGCGATAAAATCTCCCTGCCCAACTCGGTGATCGTCTCCAGAGTCTTTTTTGCTATAGGTAGACGTACGTTGTCCCGAAACAAAATGATTTTCCTTCTTCCCTTATTGGCATAAGAAATTTTTCACTCCAAATCGTCACTAACACGAATCAGTTGCTGCTGTTAACGGTCTGGAGTGACAGTTAGACCAGAATAAAGTAACTCATAATGCACGACACCCCGCTGATCTCAACATATATATATACAGTAACACATTTTTTGAGTTTTTAGTTTTGCGGGTTAATTTGTGGCTCCCCAGGATTAACCCACGTTTTTCGCCTCTTCATATTAACGTAGAAGATCTACTTTTCATCACAGAATCCTATACTGGAAGTTTCTTGAATCTGGAGAGCGATGATACAACAATATCAAAGCGTCTACTCTGAATTAGTAGACTCGACGACTCTTCATCTCTAGCAGGTTACGACAAGGATTTTCTTCCAGCAGGGCTTCCAATCCTTCATCATCCATTTTTTAGATTGACGTTCTGCATCATCACCATCATCAAACTAGCACTACAGCCAGAGGTGGACCTTGACCTTCTCAAAAATCTTTCTCTAGTCAGCTTTGTCGAGGGCTTTCGCTTGACGGAAGACGGATGGATTCCTCGATGGTTATTGCGCTTCTTCTTATCTCCTTTTTTGTGAATCGTAATTATCTCCCTTATAATTATACAATTTAAGTCTTTATATAAATCTATTTAACCTAATAAGAAACTGTTTAATTTACGAGTCACGACGACCAAATGATATGTTAGTGAAACGTCGTGACTCTTCACAGAATCAACTGATCCCGAACTGACATCCGGAATGATTTAGAAAAAAAAAAAAATAAAATATATATATATATATATATATATATATATATATATATATATATATATATATATATATATATATATATATATATATATATATATATATATATATATATATATGGTCAGTTCTTCAGTTGCGCTCGAACTCGAACCCCAGTGATGATGGCTTAAGGCCACTAGAAACCGGTCTCGGGAAACGTTTGATTGTAGCTGAAGGACTGGGTAATTTTTCCGTGGAAGACGGGAAAATATATCGTTGTTTTTTTTTGAACATTTTTATTATCTTAACTTTTTTATTTCAGTGAAATTGAAAAGACACTTTATGTGGCGGAATCACCTCTGTTTAGTGTTCGAATTATTATCCTATAATTTGTACGACCTGCTGCGAAATACGAATTTCCGCGGCGTCTCGTTAAATCTGACTAGGAAGTTCGCCCAGCAACTGTGCACGGCGCTGCTGTTCCTTTCCACGCCGGAACTAAGCATAATTCATTGCGATCTGAAGCCGGAGAATATTCTATTATGTAACCCCAAGAGGTCGGCAATAAAAATCGTCGATTTCGGCAGCTCGTGCCAGTTGGGACAGCGGGTAAGTCTTTATAGATTACTCTTATTCTTTATAGTCCGTGTCTTCGGTTACTGTACCGGTTCAAAACAATTAACGGAAAATGTATAAATAGGTAAATATGCGAGATGTGTAAATAAAGTAATAATGGTAACATTTTATTTATAATTTTTTTATTTAATTGAAGTCATTCACACAACGCTAGAGACGGTTTGTGCACTTTTCATAATGGTGTCCTTGAGGTGAATTTTCAATCTTGGAAAAAGCAAAAGTCACAAAGACTCAAGTCTGGTGAATAAGGGGGCTGCGGAGATACAGTGACGTTTTACTTGCGAAAAATTTCTTAACAGTCGGGAGTACTTGATGTTCGGTTTCTCCCTAATTGACTTTTCTCGAAGTATTTCAAGAACCTCTCGGTAAAAATGCTGTTTTACCATTTGGCCTTGAGACACGAATTCCTTACGAATCTACTGGATCACCTGGATCAACAGTCGGGAGTTCTTGATGTTCGGTTTCTCCCTAATTGACTTTTCTCGAAGTATTTCAAGAACCTCTCGGTAAAAATGCTGTTTTATCGTTTGGCCTTGAGACACGAATTCCTTATGGATCTACTGGATCACCTGGCTATCAAAAAAGTAAATCTGCACATTTTTGATCTTTTATTTGCTCATTCTAGCTTTTTTGGCCCTGGTCAGATTGGAGTGTGTCGTTTCAAAAAATTAGGATTATTGGGTTTTTGAATAAAAAATATTTATCGATTTTTTTACTTTATTTTAAAACTTTATCAGAAATAATATTAATAATCGGTGCGAAAAACTTTTTAAAAACATTACAATAAATTAATTCAAATGTATAACATTTTAAAAAAATCACGTGACTACGAACGCACCGCTATTGGCTGCCATGTTTGTGACATCATAATAGTAAAGTGTTTTCACTTCAGTACTGTCAACGGCTTCCACCTGTATATGTACTGTCAAAATTATTGTTGGTTAAGTGCAAAATAAAATATTGTTGATTACTAATTTAGTTCAGTAATGTGTGAAAAAAGTTCATAAAGACTAATTCTGATAATACTGTGGATATTTTTATGGTCACAGATTTTGTCACTGTCAGCCGATCATCAGTCTTCAATGCCTATAATAAATTTCTAACCTATGTTTAAACATACCTTATCAAATAAATATGGTCAATTAATGTTTGAAATGTACCAAAATCCTGAAAAAAGCTAAATATTTTAACTGTTTTGTTTTATTTAGAATAGAAATATTTTGAATTTTCTTTACTTTTTGTTTGGATAGAACGTTTGCTTTTCTATTGCTCTTTTTTGCCTTCAGATGTTTGTTTTGATTCCATGGAAAACTGCTTTGCCAGTCCTTAATTTAACTAGTTGATGTTCATCCAACTGATCACACAAATTTCTGTACTCTTCAACCACCTATAAAATAAATTTTCTTGTAAAATCTTCATACGTATAAGACTTTTCCTATACGATTACCTTGCAAATTGGTAGTCGAATTTTATTGTTGTCTATTCTTCTCTAATTCTTGAATATTATTATTCGTATCCTACAAAATAGACAATCCTGTAGGGCTTTCTCATTGTTACTACCCTCGGTTGTGTTGCTACATGTAGATTCTTTGCGGACACGCAGGAAGATTCCTTCTTTTAATTTGGCACGTTAATTTGTTAAAATTACAAAGGAAGCCCTAATCTGATTTCATTCTGAACTTACTTTTGAGCCTCCATATCTTATGAAAAAATATATGAGTATAACGTCGAAAACAGCACCGAAAGCCTAAATAACAATTAAAGCAACTATATTTTCAAATCGATAGCAAACCGACAAATGCAGTCAAATATATAGGTTAAACCTATAAAACAATGACTAAGATCGAAAATTGTTTTATTTACCCGAGACTCCGATTCTTTCCGAACATTTTTTCAGAAAGAGCGCGAAAGAAAATTCCAAATTGCTCCGAGCCGAACCGATATTGGCGATATTGGTCTTCGGTACAATTGTGAGGTCACAATTGTTCCTTTTTTTTCGGGAATTGTCGGCGTGTCATCGGTTTTAGGTTTAAAAATGCATTTTCAATTTGATATAACATTTTAATCATAAGGAAAAAGATACAAATAAAAAATAGTTTTGTTATAAAACTTATATGATCTTTCCATTTATGACAAAAAAATTTTGATCAAAAGCCCAATTGTCATCTACATAAAAAGGCAAGACATGTTTCCCTTCTGTTGTCCTTTTGATTCTGCGAAAAGTTTTTCGCGCAGATTTTTTTCATTCCTAAAAATCTGACGAACGGTTATGTGAGTCAAGTTTCTGACGCAGTATGCCTAACTCGAAACAAAAATTCGGTTTACGAAAAAAAAATGCTACTGATCACTAAGTGACTTTAAGGAGTTTGAACTCTTACTGAAGACGCATAAGCTGTTGACTTGCGTCCCCAACAGTGTCGAACGCTACACCTTCAGCCTCATTATCTTATTTGCGCCGGTCATTTAAAGAAAACACAAAATTATTAGGTTAAAAAACCCTTCCCTTCCTTTCTTCTTGTCCCCCGGATAAAAAGTCCTCTTCCTCTCAATAACCCCCTATCTCCCTTCCGCTAGATTCAAATTATTCCCGAGCTTAATCTAAAACATTCTCCCCGACAACATAATATACACCAGGCTCATAGTCTGATGAAAATGTAAGCTCAGCTTTCATACATAATAAATTCTCTTTCAAACTGCATCGATATAGCAGCGTGTTGACAGCTGAACTCGTGGCAATAAGAGAAGCTGTCTCTTACATTCTCAGCTATCCCACTTCTAGATGGCTGATTTGCTCTGATTTACTGGGTGTTTGAGGACTCTGGAGGGACATTCTCGGCATCAGGTCACTACTAAAATCCTTTCTCTCTATCAGCAAGCAAAAACCCATGGGTCTTCTATAAACTTCTTATGGATACCTAGCCACAATGACATCGGGAGTAATGAGCGAGTAGATACTTTAACCAAACAGGTTCTATGTGAATATCTTCCGATTATGCCTGTATACAACCACAGTTCTCTCATATAGCTTTGAAGGTGAGAGGGATGCTACAGTTCGACTGGGACGTGGTTGTCACTCTTCCAAACTCTGTTCCATCAAACCTCAGTTTTTCGAGAATTCGTCTTTTCCCTATTGTGATCGTTCCCACCTGCTGAAGTGGCTACGTCTCAGGATTGGGCACTGTAGATTTTTTCTCAACTATCTGCTGAATCACACCCTAAAAAAGTATTTGATGATGATGAGGATTTGATGATCTGAAGAGAAGAGGTAGTAATAGAAATTATCAAGGCCTTACACAACAACAAGAATACAGTAAGAACGTATAACAATGAATCCACAGAATTTGAGATAGAAATAGGTCTAAAACATGATTGCATACTGAGTCCACTGTAATTTTCAGTAATTATTGATGAATACAAAAAATAGCACAACAAATTGCAAGAACATAAAAATAAGTTTTAGTAAAATGAAAACAAGGAAACACAAGAATTACTGTTCGCTGATATGGTCCTAATGGCTGATTCTGAAAACTATAACGAGCAGGATTCAGAAGTGGATTCAGTAATTGTACTTGGGATCACTCCTGGGATACTCCATTGGGATCACATCCAGGTTGTACAGCAGGTCATACAAAGGCACAACGAATACACCATGTCACTGTGCTTGGCTTTTATCGACTACGAAAAAGCATTTGATTCCATCTCAAAGCATGCGATAATGGATGCACTGCTTAGCCAAGGTGTAGAGAGAGCCTATGTAAACCTATTAGAATCGATATATGATGGAGTTACAGCCACAATTCACCTTGATGATCTTGAAGTGGGAATTAATGTAGAACGAGGTGTACGGCAGGGTGACGCAATATCGCCTAGTCTTTTCTCGGCTGGCCTTGAAGAAGTATTCCGTAAACTGGATTGGGAACAGGATGGTGTAAAGATCAATGGTGCAACCTTAAACCATCTTAGATTTGCAGATGATATTATTCTCATTTCACAAGACCCAGAGGAGCTGCAAAGACGCATACAAGAACTGCAAAGGGCTGACGAACCATTTGGCTTGAAAATAAACTTGAAAAAAAGTCAGGTTATGATCAATAACTTCGCTCAGGACAGAAAAATTTCAGTTTTAGGAAGGGATTTGGAGATAGTGGACAGCTTTATATATCTTTGGCAGAGGATTTCAATGGAGGGGAATGCCTCCATTTGGTACGCTCAACATAGTGTTTAAGAGCAGACTCCCACTTTGCCTGAAAAGAAAAGTCTTCGATCAGTGCGTTCTACCCGTTATGACATACGGAAGTGAAACCTGGACAGTCACATCGCAATCAATTCAAAAACTTCGGGTGGCACAGAGGGGAATGGAAAGATGTATGCTTGGCATTACAAGACGAGACAGAAATTCCTGCGCATGGATCAGGGAACAAACAAAAGTCTGTGACATTATTGGAAGAGTAAAGCAATTGAAATGGAGATGGTCAGGCCATATAGCGAGGCGATGGGACGACAGATGGACCAAGGCAATCCTGGAGTGGATAGCGCTTGATCGCAAACATCTGCGAAGAAGACCGAAAGCACGATGGATTGAGGACATCGTTAAGTATATTGGACCCGAGTGGCAGAGGAAAGCCCAGGGCCGTGAAAGATGGAAGTATGCTGAAGAGGCCTTCATCCTGCAGTGGATCGACACAGGCTGATGATATATATATATATATATATATATATATATATATATATATATATATATATATATATATATATATATATATATATATGAAAATTGAAAGTATTATTATGGCAAACCAATAAAAAAAAATATCCGTTCATTGTTTTGTTTTTAACGAGCGGACGCTATTTGCAAAATTAAAAATCCCACTAATTACATGTTTATTTTTTATTTTCTAGATTTATCAATATATCCAGTCACGGTTTTATCGATCACCGGAAGTCCTTCTAGGCATATCTTATGATCTGGCCATCGATATGTGGTCGTTAGGTTGTATTTTAGTTGAAATGCATACCGGAGAGCCATTGTTTAGCGGATCGAACGAGATCGATCAGATGAACAAGATCGTAGAAGTTCTCGGTATGCCCCCTAAACTGTTGCTGGATCAGGCCAGCAAGACGAGAAAGTTCTTCGAAAAAATCCCAGGTGATAGAAGGTGAGCAGTTTTGAATTGAAGTTCAAAATCGAAAACTTCGAAAAACATAAAAACACTTTTAGTTTGAATCGTTAATAGCGACTTTTGGGTAATTTTTCCATATCTAATGATATGGAAAATTCTTATTATGAAGATTAAAAGCCACTGGATTCTTTTAAATCAAAAAGCATCAAGTGGTTCATCCTGCTAAATTTTACAACTATTGATCTGCAAGTTAGATTTAACTTTAACGAATAAATTGTTTAAGGTATATCCTGAAGAAATCGAAAGATGGTAAGAAGTACAAAGCTCCAGGCACGAGAAGACTTCACGATATCCTCGGCGTTGAAAATGGTGGACCCGGTAGTAGAAGGGCGGGTGAACCAGGTCATTCTATGTCGGATTATCTTAAGTTTAAGGTAAATCCCGACACTATTTTCATGTTTGTCGTTGTAACCTGTCTTTTTCTTTTAGGACCTAATTCTGCGTATGCTCGACTATGACCCGAAGACTCGCATCACGCCTTATTACGCGCTCCAACATAGTTTCTTCAAACGCACCTCGGACGAGAGCACAAACACGGCGGCAGCAGCTGCGGCCGCAGCGGCTGCCGCTGCCAATTCCAGCACCAGCAGTAGTCCTGCAGTCGCATCCCTCGACATGACAAATAGTCAGCATGGTAAGGAATTATACAAGTATCAGAAAACTGTAATAAGTCAATTGGTGTTCTTTCTTTGTAATTAAAATGATCATGATGATTTTTCATTCAGTTTCATCACATAACGCCGAATTTAGCAGGAAATGTCTTCATCAAATAATTTTTTTGATGACGTGAGAGTGTTCTGAAAAGATCTCTTCATTTTTTTTTTAAGAAAATTTCCAACTGCCTTTTGCTAATTTTTGATGTACGGTATTTGTTCCACATCTCATCTTACATTGTCTTGCCATCGTGGCTTTTGTCTACCTCGCTTTCAGTTACTCATTATTCGTCCCTCCATAATTCTCCTTGGTATTCGGATATTCTCGCTAAGTATCCTGCCTATCTCAGTCGCTAAACCCTCACATAGTTTATAATATCCAGACCTTTGTATAATTGTTTGAAAATATACCTGATCCTCCAATTTCCATTATCATTCATAGCACCAAAATTTTTCTGAGTACTCTTCTTTCAATTACTGCAAGCATTTCTTCAATTTTCTTTGTAGGGGTCCAGGTCTTGTAGTATAAGTAAAGTAACTACTGGCCTAATTAATAGTAGGCAGAGTAAGTAGTTGTATTTCCCTTCATGATATGATTTCCTGATATCTCCTGTGATGATTTCATCTAGGGCATTTCTAGATAAGTAAATTCTTTTACAATTTCAAAGTTGTTATCACAGTTATCCAGTTCTGTTCTCTTTTCCATCATTAGATGTTTTGTTATTATTATTCACATACAGGCCCTGGTGGACCACGCGAAGTACAATTAGAGGCGTTTGTTGTTGTTAGCCTTCCTTTGCGCCCATACTAATTTCATTCTTTCGCTATGAGCTTTTTTCCTTTCGTCAGACCAAGTTGTTTCAGTCTTCCTACATTTTTCTGTCTGGCCAACCTTCCAAACGTTAACCTTGTGTCTGAAACAGCCTCTATCCTGAATTTCACTTTGTGTAATATTTGCTTATCTTAGATCCTCTTTAATTGCAGCAATCCATTTAATTATTTCCACTTTAGCTCTACTCCTATTTTCATAAAATTCGACTATTTTTCTCGTTAGCCTACTCGGATTCATCCGTTTTATGTGTCCGTAAAACTTAAGTCTTCTTTTTCTCATATCGCTATGTATATCTGTGTATTGTTTGATTTCTTAGTTTTCTCGAAGTCGGTATGTTTTGTGTATATTTATTTTCAAACTGGCTCTTTTGGTTTCACCTTTATTTGATCATAGGGCTCCTATATATAAGGGTTTACATTATCTGCATATCTTACTATGTGTTTTTCATTATTTATCACTGTTCTGTGTACATCTATGTCTGTTTTGCTGATGACTTAGTCCAATACCATGTTAAACAGGACTGGTGCCAATCTATTTACGCTCTCTGACATCTATGAACATTTAGAATAAAATAGTAACAAATTCGGTCGTTTTCTTCATTATTTGACGGACTATGAACAACAGATCTATTGTTGAGCGTCTCCTTCAAAACTCCTGATATTCGCCTATTCCTTCTTCGATATAGGTTACCATTCTTTGCCTTATTATGTTTGTTGTCAAACACTCTGCTAATGTTTATTATGTTAAATTTAGTTAATTAACAATCTGAAAGAAGGGAAATGTCCTAGAGATATTTTTGGTGACTAATCCGTCAACAATGTTTCGTGAATTGTACAAAATATTCATAAAAAGTAAAAAAGGTATTGGTGACAGGGTTCAATATATCAATTCAGTGAAATATTTAGTACTTGGTGTTTCTCAACTGATATTTAAAGATACATCTGAACCTATCATACTAAAAGGTATACAACTTTGTTTCCGCCGTTTTCCTATAGATCGCGTTAGCGGTAAGTACCAGTAGTCGATAGCACCATCGCCAGTCGAGAGCCCATAGCACCAGTTACATCATAAAGTTGTTCGCGATTGAAAATGTCAGTTTATGAGCCAAATTCTCCTCATTTTGCGGGAGGTGTTAATTTATTTCCTTAATATGAAGAAATCTGCTGCTGAGACTCACCGAATGCACTCAGACAATTATGGCGAGGCCGCTATGAGTGAAAGAACGTGTCGTGAGTGGTTTCAACACCTGAGCGGTGATTTTCATGTCGAAGACCGGCATAACGGTTGAAGAGCGAAAGTTTTTGAAGATGAAGAATTGGAGGCATTGCTTAATGAATACTCGTGTAAAAGTCAAGAAGAGTTGGCAAGATTATTGAGAGTGACTCAACAAGCAATTTCAAAACGCCTCAAAGACCTGGGAATGACCCAGAAGCAAGGATCTAGAGCGCCGTTTCTGTGAACAGTTGCTTGAAAGGCAAAAGCGGAAGGGATTTCTGCATCGCATTGTGACTGTGGAGGAAAATTGTGTTGATTATGATAACCCCAAACGCCGAAAATCATGGGGATATCCCGGTCACGCTTCCACGCCGACGGTCAAACCTAATATTCACGGCTCCAAGGTCATGTTCTGTATTTGGTGGGACCAGCTCAGTGTAGTGTATTGTAGTGTAGGTGTTAAAACCGTTTGAAACAAAAAAATGGGACTGTTATCGAACGCAATTAGTGCGTTTGAACCGAGCGTTGAAAGACAAACGGCCGCAATACAGCGAAAGACACGATTAAGTGATTTTGTAGCATCACAATGCTCGGCCCCATGTTGCGATAGTGGCCAAAACATACTTGGAAACGTTGAAATGGGAAGTCCTACCCCACCCGCCGTATTCTTCAGACGTTGCTCCCTCTGACTATCACCTGTTTTGATCGATGACATACGGCCTGGCTGACCAGCACTTCCGGTCTTATGAAGAAGTCAAAAAATGGATCGATTCGTGGATCACTTCAAAAGATGACCAGTTTTTTCAAGGCGGGATTCGAATGCTACCTGAAAGTGGCCAACGATGGCCTATCATAATCAAGTATAACCAGTTTTTTGCATTAACGCCTTGAATTTAAAAAAAATGGCGGGCAAAGTTGCGACCTTTTAACATTTGGTTCATTAGCCCGTCCTGTATTCACGTAATATTGTGGCTTGTCACTTGCTATTTTCTACATTGGAAAAAATATTACAGATAGAGGCAGATCATCTACTTTGAGCAACTTTTTTAAAGAAACCAATCAATAACTTTTCAGATCACCTTCATCGTTGATGGAGTAATTACATCAAATCTTCATAAGGACACAAATACTGAACTGATTGAATCAGTCCTTGTGATGATTGATATTAATTACGTACATTTTGTTGCATCCTGCGATCTACTTCATGCTTCAGCTATGGCTTTAATGTTGTTGTAAATTCCTCTTGATCTAATAATGAAAAAGAACAACGTTGACTTTTGCTTTTTGATGTTTCCAGGGACTAATCCAAATCAATGACTAACGTAGTGATACGGTTCTGAGTAACCACTATAATTAATACAGGTATAGGAACGTTTTCTTTAATATGTCTAGTCATGTTTTCAAAATATGCGTAATGTTCGTCACTATACAAGAATTTAGTACACTTTTTAAATAATTATGGGTCTTTTCAGCTGATGGATTTTGAAGCGTCATTTTTAAACTTCAAAATGTGTTGTAATAGTTGACAGTTTTACTCACATAATCGAAAAAAACAGCTACCGCAAAAGTAATTATCTTCTACATTTGAGGCACTGCCTCTATTTCTACCGAAAAATGGTTTGTATCGCTTTGACAGAAGATATTGATTTTTTACAATACCGGAAACACTTGCAAAATGAAAATTATCAAGAACATCCAAAGAAAATTGGGGATGATGAACTGGAACTAAAGAGTTTTTCAATAAGAGTGTCAGAACTTTGGAAGGTAATAGTGTCAACAATGTTTGAAAAGTAAACGTCACTCATAGACTGCTGCGTGCAGTACATTGTGATAATTCACCCTGGACAGATCCGCGAATTCAGCTCTAGAGCAGTTAGGTTTTGTCACACATCCCACCAGAGTACCATTTATTGCAAGAAAAGTTTCCTGAGAGTGTTATTTCGTGAAATGGTAATGTCAACTGGCCACCAAGATCATGTCATCTCATGCTCTTGGATTATTTTTTGCGGAGTTATGATAAAACTTTGGTTTACTGTCTTACAACAGTACCTCGACAAAACGATTTAAAAGAAACCTAACCTAGAAAGGTCTAAGAAAGACTTATATGTATTGTTTGTTTTAAAAACAAAATACACCTTATGATAAAAAAAAAGAATAGGGTAAAATACTTGGGGACATGAAAAAAGATAGTTATATAAACATAATAAAATCATTAGAAAATAAATCTAAAACCATTTGGTCAATTGCAAAAAAATACAAGGAACATCTTAGCAAAATAACAAACTGGAAATTGAAGAAGATCCTGATAAAATAGCAGATGGTTTTGTAAATGCAGCATCTACTCTACTCAATGACTCACAGTAGATTCCATTTTCCACAAAAATATAAAGTTATTAGTCATCAACACAGCTAAAACAGGTAGACATTGGTATGTTGATTGTTTGTGTAAAAAAGTTGAGAAAAAGTGTAGTGCAGGTTTTGATGAAATTTCGACGAATTTAATAAAATGTACAATAGACCTACTAGCCAAACCTCTGTGCTTTATAATCAGTAATTTTTTTAAATATGGCATATTTCCCGATCAGTTGAAGCTGACTTTAGTTGTTCCAATTTTTAAAAAAGGCGACACATATAAAATTGAAAATTATCGTCCAATAAGCCTACTTTTTTCATCCTCTAAGATTTTTTTAAAAAAAGTTATGTGTAATGTCATCTTAAATTACATGATTATAACAAAGCAACTTAATAGCATCCAGCATGGATATCTAGAAAAAAGATAAACAAAAACAGCTTTATTTGTTTAACAAATGAAATACTGAGATCACTGGAGAACAATGAACTTCTTTTGGGACTATTCCTTGATTTGTCAAAAGCATATGACACATTAAATTATAGTATTCTTTATGAAAAATTGGATCATTATGGTATTAGAGGACAAACATGTATATGGATACAATCATATCTCGAGGATAGAAAACAAAAAGTCAGAATTCATAATTCGAACGATTTCGTTCTCAGGAATACTCCAGGGAAGTGTACTAGGGCCAATATTATTCATTCTCTATGTAAACGACATAGTTAATGTAAATGATAACAAACTGGAGTAAAATAACAATGTATGCTGATGATACAAATATGTTGGTGAGAAGTACAGATGTGCAAGAACTAATGGATAGATCAATTAAATTGTATTGATAAATGGTTTGCAAAAAAAAAATTAATACTAAATAAAGAGAAAACAAATGTAATACAATTCAGGACAAAACAATCTAGAATTAAAGAATTTGATAACTTAATATTGAATAATACTACTTAAAAACACAACATGTAAAATTTCTGGGAGTAATCCTAAGTTGTCTTACCACATAAAACTGTGCAAATCTGTTTACAGTCTTTTTATACTGAGGAAATACTTGGATATTGCTACCTAAAACTGTGTATATTGCTAATTTTGAAAGTCATATTCGATATGCAGTGATCATTTTTGGGAGTAGCTATGAAATGCAGAAGCTTTTTATATGTCAGAAACAAACATTACGCAGTATGTTAAATATGAAGTCATGGGAATCGTGCAGGGGAAATTTTAAAAACAATGGTTTGTTGACTCTTTTGGCAATTTTTATTCAGAAATGTATACCGTTTATCTGCAAGAATTCATAGTTATTTATGAGCAGTAAACCCCAGACAACATATACAACAAGAAACCTAAATTATAATTACCCATTACATAAGTTAACACTCACACAGCAGGCAGCATACTAAAACTGTATAAAAATGTATAATCACCTCACATTATGTCAAGATTATCAGGGATATTGGCCAACTGACAAAAAGCTTGTTTAATTTTTTTATTACATTTAGAACCCTAGAGTGTTGATGATTATATAAAATATCAGAACTGTATCAGTGTAAAATTTCGTTTTATGTATATTTAACATACTTCTGAAATAAAGATAATTATTATTCTTATTACAGAGATTATTGACCTTAAATGAAACATTCAGACCACTATTCTCCAGAATGCATTCCACCAGATCAAGCCGAGAGAGGAACGAACATTTGATCGACATTATTTTTTGAAAACATAACACCCTTATTTGTTGTCCAAGACAAATTATAAGCTACCAGATTGTCACTTGCAGTTATCATTGTATGTCATTTTAAAGTCCTGACACTCTTATTGGACAACCCCTTAGTTTTTAAAAACATTCCTCACTCAGTTAAAATCGGCAAACTGTTGAATAACACCATCAACAATTTTTAAGCATCAAAAAAGCTGTGGAGGACTTTTGTATTCACCATGTTAATTCACTAGAACATAACGAATTCTTTTACACAGCAAAAGCTATATTCTCGACCCTCCCTTTCAATCACTGAATATTGAAGCACCATCTTTAAGCTTTTAAATGCACTACAGTATATAATACTTGTATTACCGTACCCCAAAAAAGCGGTGGGGAAAGTAATTATCTGGAAAAAGAAATATTTGAGGACTGCACCTTTCGCTTTGTGTAATGAATACCATTTGGGATAATCAAAGACAGTTTGGGAAAAGATTCTTGAGGTGCAAAGAGCATAGAGAGAAAGATAGCCATCAATTTGAGCTGTGGGCGTCGTATGTGCAATTATTTTAGGATTAAATAACTATTTTATAGCGCCTCCATTAAATATGAACTTGTATATTGACGAATTTTCAAATTTTTTGAAGATGTGAGTTGAATTTCTATGTTCTTTTCTTTTGGAATAATGCATGTAAATATTGTAGATGGTTTTGTTCTTTAGATTTTTTGTGATCAGTGAAGTTATTGCACGTGTGTTTGAAGGAGGATTTAAGGAAAATAATCTATCGCTCGTTATGTAAAAACGTAAAAAACAATTAGATATTAGAATAAAATTAAAAATAAAATTGAAAAATGAAAATGTGAACATATTAAAAAATATTAAATATTTTTGGCTGTTTTTTTTTCTGTTGTATAGTTAATTTTTGGGTCCTCAACATAATTTTCGGCAACTTACTTTTCATCGACTGCAGAACCTATTCGAATCCGAATTATTTCCAGTCATATAGTTATTTTAAACCCCCATTTGAGGCACTGTCTTCTTTTCGCTGCTCCAAATTTCAGCTGCATACAAAATGCTGCAGAGGCTCAGGATATGATTTGTGCAGCTTTGGAAAATAATGTTGTTTCATACAGTACGTATTCCAGCAATTCTGAACTGGAAATTTTGACTTAAATGATGTCCGGGATATCCAAAATGTGGACGATGAGAAATGAGGAAGAAAATCCTTGTCGTACACTGCTAGAGCTTGGATAGGAACTCGGAATAACACTGCAAGCCATTTATAAACCTTTACACAAGCTAGGGAAAATTCAAAAGGAGAGTCGGTGGATCCCCTATGAATTTACAGCTGAGAATAATAAAAAAAAATAAGTTCCAGCATAAGATTGTGACCAGTGACGAACAATGGATCCTCTACGATAAAAAGAGTTGCGAATGTCGTGGGTTAATCCTGCTGAGTCATCAACAAGTATATCAAAACCAAATAACCACGTCAAAAAACCGAGTATATGGTGGGATCATTTGGTCTTGGTACATTATAAGTTACTTCAGTTAGGTCAAACAGTCATTGCTGGTCGTTATCAGCAGCAACTGATTCGTGTTGGTGACGTGCTGAAGAAGAACAGGCTTTATACTGGCAAGGGAAGTCATTTTGCTTCAGGACAACGCATGACCAGATGACGAGAGAGACCAGATGTAGCAAAAAAAATCTGGAAGTGATCGATATTTGGTGCTGGACTGCGAAATTTCCTCGCACCCGGCGTATTCTCCAGGCTTGGCTCGGATGTTCACCGCTTCCGATCCCCGCAACATTACCTGGTTAATATCCGCTTAACATCACTTGAAGAAGTCGAAAAAAAGCCTGAATGATTTTATCACATCAAAATCACCAGGTTTTTTTATTAATCTCGGACTCGAATTGCCTGAAAGGTGTCGAAACTGTATAGAAAGTGAGGGAGATTACTTGGAAATCAAATTTGTATTATTGTTTTCATTAATAAATGTCAAAGGGTTAGAATTATGTTGAGGACTGAATATTAAGTCAATGACTAAATATTAGTCTAAAAATGCTAATCCTAAAATGTATTAGACGCACTGTGTGTTGCAAACATAAAATATCACCATTGACATGTGATGTGTTTTTATAGTGATTGATTCCATTCCCATGACATTGAGAATGCATCTTCATTTCATTTCATCTCATTCCTTATCAATAAAATAAGATTACTATAATGTGTTCGAGTATAAAAACCTGTTTGATACATTTCAGGGTTAAATTTAGTCAGTCGATCACGAGATATGCTCTCGGGTCACCCTTACCAATCCCATCAGCAACAACAACCTCCGTCGGCCTACACAGCCATGGAATGCGACTCTTCGCCCTCATCAGGACGAGTGCAGCCGCAACAACAGCCTCAACAACAACAACAGCAGCAGCAGCACTCCCACAGAGCTGCCCCGTCGCAGAGGTACCACCAGCAGGTGTCGCAGGCCGTTTTGAACCACGGTCCGGTGTCGTTGCCCTACGCCTTGTCAGGCCACCCCATGGTACACCAGACGAAGCAACACAGCGGTCAGGCAACGCAAAATGCGCCGCCGCAAAGCTCCAGAGGCAAACAACAGGACACCAACAGCCGAGACGACGGTAGTCCCATGGTTGGGGTTTGTGTGCAGCAAAGTCCTGTCGTGATTCATTAGAACTACCGCGGATACGATTGTGTGTCTTTCCTTTTAATTTAAATCGTACTCAGTGAGCGAGATGACTTGCGTGAGGGTTTTAAGTTGTGATGTATGAGGTAAAAGGGCAGCTCGAAAATTGCTTCAGTTTTATCTAATTTTCACTGTAGATGATGAGTAGTCAGTGAAGCGCACTTGGTATAAAAACAGCCTGGTGTTTTAAATAATGCCAATAATTGTCTTCAATCTGCATTGTTTACTATTTCATTTCAATTCTTCTATTGGAAGTTCTAGACGCACGGTTCGCTATGTTGGGCATCAACAGGAGATGATTCAATCTGAATCATCTCCTGATGATAAATCTTTAGTTTCAATAATTTACCGATTATGAATCATTACATTGAATCGTCTCCTGATGATCCTAACATGCTTAGCAAAACGCGCGTTGAGAAGTTAAATAAAGTGCGGGGTTTACCACTAAACCCCAAATCACTTTATTTAACTTCTCGACGCACGTTTCTCTAATCATGTTAGCATCACCAGGAGAAAATTTAATCTGATTGATGATTAAACCGTCTCCTAATGATACTAACATGTTTAGCGAAACGCGCGTCGAGAAGTTTTTCTAATAATGAAACTTTATTGATAAATAAAAGCAACTTGTAACACAAGGTAGATTTCAGAAGATTGAAACAACACGAAGAGTGATTTTTTGAAATTTCTGTTATGTTTATTTTTTCTAGCATACAGTCACAGATGTAGCTATGCAGCTAAGACAAATATGATACGATTTTTATGATCAACAGTTTATTATAAGCAATATTACTAAGTGCTTTATTTTTACATGGTGTCCTGTCTGTATGGATTTATCTGTGATAAAACTCAGTATCTGCAGTGAAACTAACAATATTTATGATAAAGAAATTAACTGAAGTAAAAACTCGAGCTTGAAACCTTCAAATCACCCCATTTCGAATAAATGATTCTAATAACGATACACTTGCATCAGGCATAAAGGAGTTAGGGAAAAAAATAATATAATGCAAAAATGGAACAGTGTTTTGAGATTTTGTGATTATAATTTAATTTCTTATTTCGGACTGAAGTGTCAACAACAAACTGAGAGTCTAGAAAAAGAGGCTCTGTTGTTCTAATAACAACAAAATAAACACATACACACACAACACACACACACATACACGAATCATTTGCTTAATCTTAAAACTGATTTAAAGTTAATTTCGATTTTGTTCTTGCAAGTA
Organism: Cosmopolites sordidus; assembly: GCA_031761425.1. Classification (NCBI taxonomy): domain Eukaryota; kingdom Metazoa; phylum Arthropoda; class Insecta; order Coleoptera; family Curculionidae; genus Cosmopolites; species Cosmopolites sordidus. The sequence continues at coordinate 449,149 of JARFXV010000356.1, read as the reverse complement.
AGGTGGAAGAGCGAGTGATATTTTTAAGGAAAAGGCAAATCATTATATATGTAAGTACACAAGTTTAAAAACAAAATGGTATAGGAAGGTGTACGTATATTGGGGAGGGGGGTTGGTGATAGAAATGATGGTGAGCTCTTGTTATGTGTGTTTTTTTCTTTAAGATAGTGTTTAATTTTTTTTTAGTATGTTTGAAAAATTGATGTGTGTATAGTAGAGAATATAAACATCACAAACAGCACTAGTTTAGTGGTAGTATCGGATTTTGGTGACATCTTCATGAGATATTTTCTTGCAGGAGTGATGTAACGTTACATCACCATCTAGACCATGTCTCGCTTACATATACGTACAACTTTCTTCGATTTTACAACTAGTATTTAATTATATTGCGTAATTATATAACATTGTATACATGTTTTGCCTATGGTTTTACGTTGACTGTACAATTTCTTTGGAGTTGCCGACTTTTTGCAATTTCGTTTACTTTCAAACAGACACTACCCCATATCAAATTCCATACCAATTTCCCACATCAAATCTCGGTTGTAAAAGCCTAAACTCAAAAGAGATTTACAACTAAATACCAAATAACTTTTTCTTTAACTTCTCACAGTTCATCATTAGGAGATGATTGATTCTGATGATGCTAACGTGGCTCTCGAAACGTGCGTCGAGAAGTATAAAAATGTGATCTGGTATTTAGTGATAATAGATAATTTCTTAACTATTTAACTGACATAGTCGATTTTTGATGGAAATTTATGAATCGAAATGAACAAAAATTATGAATCTGTTAAAACATGTTTCCACGGAACAGCTAAAGAAACAAGTATAGTATATGAAGAAAGAAAAAAAAACTATATTGGAATCAACAACTATGGTGGAATCAACAAATAGAAAACGAAATAGAAGAAATGCAAAAAAACGCCAGATGTAACAAATAAAATATCGATCATTAATTAAGTGTTTGTATCAGTAAGGCAAATTATAAAACGAAACAAGACCGAAACATGGAAATTACAAATGAAACAAACAAAACACTTACCTGGGCGGAAAAAAAAGTTCGGAAGAAAGAAAAGTTCTTATGAAGAAACAAACAATTATATTACCCATTTCAACTTTCCAATGGGAAAAATATTTCTCTCAATTGCTGATATTTGACCAGAGTTCGAGTTTGTTTCCCTCTAGATATAGAGGGCGATGTCGGCCACTGTTAATACCTGGATGGTTTTGCTAGTTTTTAAAATACTTGTTTCATACTATTCAAGTCTTGTATTTGGTAACTGGGTTTACCTACCGCAAAATGTAATCAATGGAATATTTTATCTGAAATGTTTGCAAATAATGATTTTAAGGTGGACCAAAAAGATAGAACTGTTGATTTTTCCAAAATATATTTATGGAAAAGTTTTATAATCACAGATTAATGACCTGTGAACCGCCCTAGTTTTCCCTAAATTGCAATCATTTGATTGGGAAGAGTTTCGTAAAGGCGCTTGATTTTGAGGAAGTCTTACTCATTCTTCCTTCTGTGCATTTGCAAAATTGTTTTTTTTTCTGAAAACGCGTTAGACATTTTGAATGTATTATTTAAACAGTATATAAGATAATGTATAAAAGAAACAGACTATATATGCAAAATCAACAAGTGTCCTATCTTTTTGTCCTACAGTATGATTAATATTTGTAAACTTTTCATAGGTATTAATCTAAATTGTAAACAAACTGAAAGATACTGTTTTTGTTTACTAAGTTCAGTTATAATATACAAGAAGAGATCAATAATATTGAAGAATAATGGCAAAATACGCAAGAGCATGGGATCTCTTTTGTCTTTTAGTTCCGGACCTTTTTTTACCATCGTCACAGGATGCTGTTTTGGTTTTGTTCTCAATTATTTCTACACTCCACTTTTTTTTTGTGAGTTTCATCAACTATTTTATGTAGTTTATATAAAAAATTCCGCAACTCCAAAACAATTGGCTCTGGTTTTCCTGATCTTGTTTTTTTTACTGTTTCTTTTTTATGTTGTCGATTGTCGCTTTTTTTCGCCATTGAAAAAAAACCAGCCAACAACCTCACAGTCACGACAGTATTAAGTTGTACCTATGAAACGTTCAATAGAAAACATAAATACCTCAAAAAACTCAAGTTTGATTTTGCAGATTTATAGAGAAATATATACGAGAAAAAAAAGCTACGATGAATAACCAGGGCCAAAATAAATCGAACCCACCACTAGTGGACAATGTGTTCAAATAAATGAAAATAAAGCATACAGTTTTATTCACTCGGGTGTATATTTATTATTTTACTTTATTTATGTACTGTATAGCGTTTACTAGTAGATATTGGGTATTATATATCTGATTTTATTTATACAGTCATCTTCTGAGCAAACCGGACCCCAATGTATTTTTAATTTAGAAAATGTCCAGGTCCCTCCTTTGAAAATCATCATTTTCTTATGATACGCAATCCATCAGCAATACTTTTCGCCCGAATGATGAAAATTGGACGCGAAAATCTAGAGTATACTACACAAAATGTATTTTACCAATTTAACTGCAGATTGTTATTGTTTTAACGTAAACAAATATTGTAAAGGGACTTTTATGTTATTTTGTAAATACCTGCCCCAATCCCCCACCCCCCTATTTCTTAGTACTGTAATTTGTAATTTATACATACACACCTATTTATTTTTTTCTTTACCTCATAAACATGCAATCATTCACCAATCAATATTCAAGCTACAAGAGGAGGATTTTTACAAATGTTAATATAAAAAGTCCGTAAATTGTAGAAAATATGATAGTGTAAATTTTACATAAGCCGTCATCTATAAAATTCCTACTTGCTCTTAAATAAATTTACAAAGGAAATTTTTGTTTTATTTTTTTTAACTAGTTTGTTTTTCGCATTTTTTTTATTAAAAAAAAATTACAGGAAAAATAACAAATTAAATCAGTATTCTCTATCATTGTTCAGGACCTTCTCCCACCTCTCGACCGACATATTGATGCCGTCTCGCCAGAAACCATACCGGGCCCAGACTGGAAGAAGTTGTTAAGCCATGTTTTGAGATCCTCATCGTCCGATAATCGGTTGGCGCAAGACCTGGAGCGTTCTTTAACGACCGTCTTGTTTCCTCCTCCAACATTTTCCAGTACATGCGATCTTTTCAGTCCCGCCAAACGTAGATCATGATCTTCTTGGGATGGAGACCTTGCTAAGTCTCCTCGGCTTTGGCGTGTCTCCTGCAGGCACCCACTCGTTCCTTTATTGGGATACATCGCAAGGCGTCAGTTCATCTTCTCTGTCGGCATGGTCTACGATCCGCGTAGAAGTCGAAAGGTCGATCGGGTGTATCGTCCAGGTCAAAGGTGACATTTTTGAACTTGGCAAATCAATCTGGCAATAGGATTTTATACCTACACTTCTCTTTGTCTAAAAGTTGGGCCAAATCATCATAAAATTCCTCAATTTCCTCATCTCTATGACTTATAGTTGGTGCATAAGCTTGGACGATTTGAAGCTTAAACTTTTTATTCAGCTGAATGACGCATTGGGCTAATCTGTCGGATATACTTTCAAATTTGACTGCACTGTCTTTCAGCTTTCGATTGATGAAGAATCCAATTCCACCACATCGTCCATTCTTCGTACCTCGGGTGTAGAGTACGTGATCAGTTGGTTCTAATTTGATTAACTCTTCGCCCTTTCTTCGTGTTTCACAGAGCCCAATAATATCCCAATGTATGTTGTCAAGTTCGATTAACAGTTCTTGCAGCCAGGTCTCCGTTTTCATTGTCCGTATATTAAGGGTAGCCATGACAGCCTGATCTAACCCGGTGATTCTCCCTTCCCTGCACCCTATGCCTTGGGGCAGATCTTCCCGCTGCCGTAGGTAACTACCTGCCTAGGAGGACAACGGGCAACTGCCCGTTGGTCTCCGGGGAATGAGGGCCGTGTTTGAAGTTGTACTGTCATGTTGAAGGCATGGACCGTAATTTGCCACGCTGGTCCAATGCGGGTTGCAGTTTTTAATTAATTTACATGTTTACAGTAACGATATTTATATAAATAATATATTATATAATTTATTGTTTTAAATAACTCTAAACTTTTATCAGTTTCTTGTTTTTATTCATACTGCCTTACGTCACTGCCAAACCGGAAACAGTAGTCAGCCATATGTAGCTACCATTCCAGTCGCACTTACAGGATGATATGCTCCTTCCTGTAGTTTTAGATTCAAATATTTGTAGAGATATGTCAATACCACTTTGACATTTTTATGGCGACATTTTCTCTTCTACAAGTTGGTGTGATTTGATTTTTGATCCGACGTTTCAACTTTTTTCGACCATCATCAGCTTTGTTTTTTTTAAATAGTCGAAAAACTTTATTTTATGTTTAGTAAATTCTACTTTTTTTCTGAATCCAACGACATGTCACACTTAGTATTTATTACACTTCGACTAAAGGATGACAATAATAATAATTTACGGCTAAGGGATGACATTTGCATTAGTTTCTAATTTTTTCAATAATTTGTTTAGATGTGACATTTGACAGTCTGTCAGTTTTAAATTTGTTAATCATTATACTTAAGATAATGGAACATTATTCTAGCGAAGAAAAATTTGATATGATTTGCTGTTACATCGAGAGTCGTAGGAATTGTAGACAGGCAGAGATGCAATATTTTCAAAAATATCCCGAACGGCATCAACCCAATCCATCCATTTTTCAAAGGTTACTTACAAATTTAAGGGAACATGATGCGTTTAATAAACCAGTGTTACATCGCAAAAAAATCACCCTGAACAGGTAATGAACGTTTTGCTTGCTGTAAAAGATGATACTGTAGGATTTCTTAGTATTGAAAAGGAACATGTTGTTTCCAAATCAGTCGCACAAAGAATACTTAGATAAGAAGGATACCGTCCTTATAAATTCCAAATCTGGCAGACTTTGCTTCCTGGAGATTACGAGCGCAGAATGACTTTTTGCGAATGGTTTCCTAGATAATGCTAAAAATGTTCTCTGGACGGACGAAAGTTATTTTTGTAACAATGACATCTTAAATAGAAAAAAATCGTCATTGGTCAACACAAAATAAAAACCGTGTCCGAACATCGAAACATCAACACCATTTTGGATTTAACATGTGGTGTGGTATTTTGGGAATCCGAGTTATTGGACCCATGATTTATGAAAGAACACTAAATTCTGAATGATACGTACGTTTTTTAAGAAACGTTATCGAGCATATTATGGACAATCTTCCTTCAACGGTTACCAATAATATGTGGCTTCAGCAAGATGGAGCTCCTCAAAATTCCAGAAATAGTATGGAATATTTCAGAGACCGCTTTCGAAATAATTTAATTGCTTCTCATGGTCCCATAGAGTGGTCTCGACGATCCCCAGAACTTAAATCGATGGGCTTTTTCTTTTGGGGAGTCCTTAATGATGAAGTTTACTGGAAGAATTTTAAAAGTAATGATGAGCTGAAACCTGAGGTTCGAGCTGCAATAAGAAAAATAGCTCCAGAAATGTTAATGTTATGAAAAAAATTGTTTACCGACATTATTTATGTTTGGAGAATGAGGGTGGAATATTTGAAAACAAAAAATTATTTTGTATTATAAAAATAAATTTTTGTATTAAAAAAAATTAAATATTACTTATTGAATTTTTTAGATAACTTAAAATATCATTTATTGTCAATAATGTAATGTAAAGAAAATGTTTTGAAAACCAACCAGACTTAAATACAACAAATAAAAATGTTTTTCAAATAGGCTTATTTGCATTGGTGATTTCTTTTCGGAAACGTGTAATGAATATTAAGGGTGACATGTCGTCGGATTCGGAATAAAAAGTAGAATTTACTAAACATAAATTAAAATTTTTCGACTATTTACAAAAACAAAGTTGATGATGGTCGAGAAAAGCCGAAACGTCGGATAAAAAATGTAATTACACCACCTTGTACATGAGAAAAAGCGGCCGCGAAAATGTCAACTTTATTTTGACATATCTCTTCAAATAGAATCGGAAACGAATAAAATCCAAATCGCGAAAATTCCGTTTTTCCCACATATCTTCGCAATTTTCAAAATTTGAAAACGTGACGTTGCAGAGTTCAGGGATGTGCAACTTTTTTCTAATTTAGTCATCTCTGTATCTCTTATGGTTTCCGAGATCCCTATAGAGTACATTCTTATCTGGGACACACTGTATAATCACTTGTCCAAACGAAATAAAAACAAATCTTTTATAAAAACGACGGGAACTTATGGAACCCATTATATAAAATTTTCAATTTCATGATTAAGGGAAGCAAAAGAAAGGGCAAACCAATGTATACTTAATTTTACATTTATTTAAATATGCATTCATATCTTTTGGGGAGTATATAAGAGCATACACCATTATATCTAAAAAATCTAAATATTTTACAAATAACAAACCCTATACAATAATGAATATATTTTTTTTTGCAAAATATGCATAAACAAATGCTAATTTATTAGTTTACTTTATCTTAATGTTATGTACATGATAGATAAACAATACTTTTTTACAGACCTGTTAATAACCTCATTTTTACTCGCTTTTTATATAACTAGAAGATAATTATGGAAAATAATTGATTTGTTTATCTTTGCAGAAACTGAAGCTCTATTTCTTAATGTGTTTTTTAACAAAGGATAAAACCTCAATTGTAATACACAAACTGTCAAATATTCCCCTGTCATTCCCATTTCAGAGGGAGATGGGAATGATAGACTGGATAATATATGCTGATTATAGAAAAATTAAGTGTGTGAAGATAACAGAAGCAATTATAATAATATCAAAGAAAATTACCACATCAGAGACTGAGCGTGAATTAAGACACCGGTTTGTTTGGTTCCACTGCAGCTTTATTCATGTCCTTCTCGTATAGCTCAAACCACAGCGGAATATTGGTCGAGAAAAACATCGCAAATGACTTGAACGATTTTTTATACGCGTTGATTTTCTCGATCTCTATATCGGTCGATCCTTTACCATCAGCTAGCGTCATTTTGAAGCTGATGATATTGGTGGAATCTTGAAAATGTGCGCACATTTTCTTCAAATGATTCGTGATGGCTTTCTCCCTGTCCATCAACTTACTATTTAACGTTGTCAAGTTCAATGTCTTAGCAGTTGCTTTTCTGGAATCCCACAAATTGATTTTACCAGTACAAGTAAATGTTAATTCGTTCTTATCGTGCACGTCGCTTTGACGTTCAGTCTTATTTTCTTTAGCTGTGGATTCTTCATCCGACGAATCAGTTACAGTCAACTGCAAGAACTCTTGTAAGCTCGTCAAAACAAAATCTTTAAAACACTCGAACCAACGATCATCCAAAGGTTTAGATTCATTTGCTTCTATATTTAAATACCTCAAATTGTTACTTTTAAGCAGATTCATCTTCAGGGAATCATTGTTAAAACTACAAGTCAGCTTTTTGGCTTGTATTGTCTCTTCTGTATAAAGCCTGTAAAGTATTCTTTGATTGTTTGAGAAAATTGTAGAGGCCAGCTGCGAAGCGAGTTTAAACTTTTCGACGACTGAATCAGTTACAACAGCGGCTACATTTCTGTTGTGTTCGAATGGATCTTGAACAGATATGGGGCAGTTTGTTCTAAAAAACATTTGACTATTCTCTTCTGGCTTCAACAATTCTTTATACTTTTTGTAGCATTCAGGTAAATTTTCTGGTGATTCAAAATAATTTATAGGTAAAGATTCACCTAAATATGGACAAATAATCTTTGCACTGAAATTAAAGTTTGCGTAAAATTCGAAAAAGTGTGATATAATATCCTTGAGTGATGTCGAAGAAAATTTTTCAATGTGAACGTTTAGGTTTGGTAAAAAATTCCCATTCCATGGATCTGTAGTGTCATCCTTATATTCAGGATTTTGCAGAGAATATACACTAGGAAACCCATAGGATTCTTGTAAAAAGAAAATAAACATCAAGACCAAGCAGTAGTTAGTAAATAGATGATTTTGGCCGGTTATTTTATGGTATTTAGCCCAGTATTTACTAATTATCATAGCTTCTTTTACTTTTATATCAATACTCAGATAATAATGTATAAGTTTACTGTTGTATACGCCAAGCATACTCTTTATATTAATATCACATTTGACCTTTGTCCTTAAGTGTAAACACTTCACTATTGGAATTTTTGCTGTTGAGACAACAAAACAGTTTGCAAATTTTTTAGACCTCAACAATAACACTTTCACAGTATAAAGAGAATCAATATCATTTACAGACTGCTTGATATTGGATAAAAACACATCAACATCACTATTATTGAATCCAAGTCCTGTTAAAGTTGATCCAAATGGATGAACTTGGACCTGGGGGAAGGTTCTGGATAGTACACTGTATAAATCTTGACATAACCAGTTGTACTTTTGAAAACTTTCACTTACATTGGGTTGAAGGTTGCGAGCCACACAAAGAAATGCCTCATCAAAATTGTTAATTTTTTCCAATTGCAAAATGATACTTTTATAAATTTGTTCATTGATTTCGTCATCATTGATGGGAACTACAAGCAAAACTTTTTATAGGGTACTTATAATCAAGAAAGAAATTGCACTTACCTTTAAAGCTTGTATTTTTCTTGCGTTTTAAAAATAATTGTTTTCCTTGGAAAAAATGAGTTTTCTTGGATATGACTTTTTCAACAGCTGCTGGATCAGTAAAATCAAGAATGACATAATCATGACCAAAATGTGCCCATATAACACTTCCAAAGTGAGAAAAATACTTTACTAACTCGCTTTGCGTGTCATTGGGAAAACCTGTTAATATCAATTTTTAAAAATTAAAATTTAATAATAGATGTATCCATAGGTAATGTCGTCTTTTTTTCAAATTTTGAAAACATTGCCATTTACTGACAAGAATTTAACATATCAGGGCATAATCCATAAAAAACATATAAATGCTGTCTCTAAAATTTATCCACAAACGACTGAAAAAGACAATTTATTCAAATTCAATTAAAAAAAAAAAATGTAAAGCAAAAAAACAAAAAATAAATTATCCCCAATTTATTTTATAAATTATATTGTTGGTCATGTTTGAAAACTTATATAGGACAAACACATATAAGAACCTGAGAGAAGTTTTCTGTCAGAAGAAACACAATTCTAAGATGCGAAAACTCTTCTGACTAACCAAATACCCTTTTTTGAATTTCTACTGACATTAAATAGCAACTATGTGGATTTCTTAAAAAAATCTTTAAATAACATGAAATTTCATAGTGCTAAAAAAACGACATTTACTTATGGGTATACTTGATTCATTATTTTCTTACCCACCTCTAACATATATTCCTGCCCTTTCTGGATTACCTTTATTCTTAAATTTTAGGTTGATGTTATTGACAACCTTATTATTTCCATTATCCAGTATTTTTATATTATCAGGATCTGAATCTTTCTTATTGAGTTCCATTTTGTTAAATGTCTATATTCAAATACAGAAAAGTTTGCATCTATTTTAATAATTGTCTGTTTGCACTGTACACTTTTAGAAAGTATTTTGGTTCAATAAAACCACATTCATTACCAGCACTAAGAATAACCTCATTTACAGACATAAAAAATTTTAAACCTTCTGCAAGAGCTAAAGGTAAATTAATATAAATATACACTTGACAATTAGTTCTCATTCCACTAATCACTTTGTTGTCATCAGGCAAACCTTTAGCAAAATGTATATGGTTCCTTTTCATGCGACTTAGGCCTTCAATTTTTATCCGTACCCAATTCTTAAAGTATGTTCCATGTACTATATCGAAAGTTTGATTTTCTATTATTGGAACAAGATTTAGCTTGCAAATTTCTATGGAGTGTCCCTGATTTGCACATATCTCTAAAATTCCATTGGTAGTCCTCAATGTAAACCTTTGTTTATCATTTGAAGCAATAACTCTTTTGATATCATCGATATTATATTTTCCTTTGAAGAACCTATGTTCAAGAATATCTGGAATCTTGACAAATCCTTCATCACTGATTTGCAAATTTTCTTCTTTAGCTTTGTGTCTTAATATTTTTGTTAGCGATTTGCTTAGAATCACGTCTTTATTATGCTACAAACAGATTAAAAATTAGATAATTTCATAATTATAATGTACAAACATACATGCATTCCAAATCATTATATTTATATAATTTGCTATTTTCTTAAATATTCAAATCCAAGGTTATATTTCCACTTCTACTTCTGAAAATATGTACTGTTATAGTGAGCAATAGCATATAATTTTTTTAATAATTCTTTGATTTTATGTTTCTTCCACAGATTAATAATATTTTACATTTCTATAGGAATAGGATGTTATGTTTGCTATGATTAGCCAATTTGAAGTCTAAAAGTTATTACATTTAAAATTTAATATTTTGTTAAATTATATTATTAAATATTATAAAACTTTTTCAAAACGAGGATTGTTTTAACTCTACTACTGTCATATATGTACTGTTACAGTATAGCAACTGCACATAAATTATTTGATAACTCTTTGATTTTCCAATCCGTGCTACAGATTAATTGCATTTCACATTTCTGTAGCAGGATTTTAATGTTTTTCTGGTTATCCAATTCGAAATCAGGAATCAGCCGATTCAAATAGAATTCTGGTTCTAAAAAGTTATCTTATTTGCTTTATGATTAAGCATTAATTTAGGTTTGTAAAGTGCTAATTCCAATGTTATTCATATCGTCTCTTCTTAGAAAGCGTTGTACTGTATTTTCCAGTGTTTTTAGGATGTCTTCAACGAAATGCATAGTGTCTGTATGCCAGTTTACAGCAACAAACAATAAGGAAAATAATTTCAGCATTATAAAAACACTGGTTCAAGAATCTGTCGCAAAAAATGCAAAGGTAAATTGACTGTCAATATGTATTATCGTTTAAACTTGTATTCGATTGTTTTAGATGATATTTCTACCTGAAGCTTGTGATTTTATTGGGAAAAATAAAAATGAATTAAAAAAATTAGCAGAGCCAATTGATGGCCCGTTAATATCATTATATCAAGACCTTGCAAAAACAAATAATATATGGTTATCTATTGGTGGTTTTCATGAGAAATATGATGAAGTAAGTTTTAGGTAATGTTATAGCTTGTTTTTAATATTATTTCTTTTAGAATGTAATATATAATTCACATATTATTATTAATGATGAAGGTTGTATCAGTGCAGTTTATAGAAAAGTTCATCTTTTTGATGTTTCTATACCAGATAAAAATATTAATCTTAGAGAATCTAGCAATAATGCAAGTGGCTCTCAAATTTTGATGCCTATAAAGTCGCCTGTAGGGTTATTAGGGTTACAAATAGTATCCTTTGATCTTTTAAATTAGTTTTATTTATTTACAATGTGTTGTTTTCCTTAATGATTACACTGTGTTATGATTTGCGTTTCCCCGAACATAGTACACTATTGAGAAAAATGGATGCAGACGTGCTGACTTTTCCTTCTGCATTTACCAGTGGTACAGGAAAAGCACACTGGGAGGTTCTGTTGCGTGCTAGAGCAATAGAGAATCAGTGTTATGTTATTGCAGCTGCCCAATATGGTTCTCATAATGAAAAAAGGATATCTTATGGACATTCAATGGTAAAACCTTTATTACAGAATAAATATTCAATTTATCTATATATATTAATGACTACAAGATTGTAGATCCTTGGGGCCAAATATTGGCTGAATGTCCAAAATATACAGAGGGTACTAATACTGACCAAAGCATTGCAGTTGCTACAGTTGACTTGGACATAAATAAAAAAGTCAGAATTGAGATGCCCGTTTTTTCCCATAGAAGAAACGACATTTACAATTTGAATCTTACAAAAACTGCTGAAGCAATTGATGATACCAAGAATTATCCTTTTGCTGATAAAATTGTTCCTGGTAAAACTGTCTTTTATGTCTCAAAGTATTCCTATGCTTTCACAAATATTCGTTGTGTAGTTCCAGGCCGTAAGTTCATATACACTACAGGTAAATGTAAATTTAATATAATAACTTACTCTCAGATGTGCTTATTTCAACTTTACGTGTGGTCAGAAGATTGAAAGACCTCAGTGAAGAGGAAGTGGCAGACTTATTTAGTACCGCGATAAAAGTGTCTAGAACAATAGAAACAGTTCATAATGCTCAATCAACTACCCTTTGTGTTCAGGATGGGCCTTTTGCTGGTCAAACTATCCCTGTATGTAATACTTACTGTGATAAATATTTATAATATACAATATATATTTCAGCATGTACATGCCCACATTCTACCTAGAAAAAAGGGTGATTTTAGAAACAATGATGATGTATATCTTCATTTGGCGAAACACGACAGTAAAGACAATACGGATCCTTTTAGATCATTGCAGGATCAAATAGACGAAGCCGCTTTACTAAGAAGATATTTTTATTAAAGTTTTTTGTATTCAAGAAAGATTTTTAACTGATAGAATAGGAAATAGCCAACTGTCATAAGAATAAAAACGCTTAAGATCTAACTTCTCACTATTAGCAAATGTCAGCTTAACCTCATTAAAAATAAAGCTTATTTTTATTTTAATTATATTGTTTATTTTAATAATGGAGAAAGATAAAAGTAGGCAAGTAATTGTATTAAAATTTTAGTAGATATTATACTGACAGGAAAGATTCCATTTTATAGGGGTATTAAACATATAAAAGGAAAAGCAAAATATAAGGACAACACTAAAAAGAATGCAAAATATATTCCTCCAAAAAACAAACCGAATTTAGAATCAAACTGGGATCGATATAAGGAAGAAATACCAGAGAAACATGAACATATTTTAACAAGTAGTAATGATTTTGCATTTCTAGCTAGTTTACCAATATCCTTAGGCAGCCACTTTAAATACAAAGTTGATGAGAAAGAAGCTCGTGAAAGTATTGATAATACACAGGATAATTTGTTTTGTTTAAATTTAGATTTATTGAATAAAAGTATCTTGACTGTTCCATTATATGAGAGATTAGGGATTCCTAAAGATTATTTTAAGGTAAACTAGATACTGGAGTATTTATTTCATTTTTACCATTAATTTAATAGGATGAAGAAATTAATGAAATGGAGAATACTGCAAAGAGTAATTCAATTGTCTTCAGACAGGCTTTTAATGAAAGAGAACTGTCCAAAAATCAACAATGTAATGAAATAAAATCTGAAAAAAGTTCTAAACCAGACACTACAGATGACATTTTAGATATTACTGAAAGTTGTGTGATACATGATAATGAATCAGGTAGAAAATTTTGATAAAAACAGTTTTAAAATCTTATAATTACATGTTAAAATTATTATAGTTCCTGAAGAACAACCTGTTAGAGTTCAAAGAAATGAGGATGAGAATAAAGATGATTTAGAACTATGGTTAGATGATATATTAGATGATTAGTTAAAAGTTTAGATTTTTGATGAAGATTAGAGATATTTTTATAATATTTCTTGCTAGAGGTTTATTAATGTTTGGATGTTAATGTATTGAAAATGATAGAAAAATGTGTGGTTGATATGTACTGTTTTTCATTCATTAATAAAGAGACACACCTTCAAAAATTATTTACTTTTACCTTCCATCTATTCCATTTTTTTATTCCAACTGTTTTCATTCAGACCTTTTGTGGATTTATGGCTTATTATCCTTTATGGTTTTATATCCTTAACTTTCTTCATTTCCAATTCTAACCATTCAAAATATTCCCTTCCTCTTCAACACTATTTCGCTTTGGGGCAACCTTTTACTTATATTTTAATTTAAAATTGTGGTACTTTTATTCTAGACATTTAAAGGTATAATAGTTTGTTCCATATACACTTTTTGCCCCAAAACAATTTAGAATGGCTAAAAAATCATTATATTCAAAATATTTGTCTATCAAAAATTAAACGATATACACGTTCATAAAATGGGATTTTAAGTCGCTGTTTGGAGTGGCATTGATTGATATTGATTCTTTTTCCACTGAATGTCTTTAATTGATGTAAGAGCTTTTCCTTTCTTTGTCAAGGAAATAAAAAATAATTGCAGAGGGCTAAATCGGGTGGACAACGGTGATATTAAAGCAATAATAATTGATTTTTGATTGACTGACGAATCATGCAATGGTTCCTCCCATATCAATGGGATTGTGCAATGTCATGCAAAAATCACCAAATACTTGGTTCTGGATAGTCGGGGTCGAGGATGATCTACCAAACGCTCCTATTTATCAAAAAAAAAACTCAAAATAAAAGGTGGCATCAATGGATGTGCATAATCCCCTTGGGATCGTTAAAAATTATTTTGAATCTTGAGTACCCCAAACAAGACTTTTTGGATTACTTAGATGCTGTTATTTATTTATAGACTATTCATTCATAAATTGTATGAGTAATATGCTCGAATATAAATTACGATTTTTTGATGTATTATGAACAAGACTTATACGTTACGACTTTCCTGACAGTTTTTTTCTTATGGCTGCTCTGCTTAAGTCAAATCTACACTAACTTTATTTACTAAAGACTATATTATATACATTTTTAAACATAAATATTCATATATTTCTGGATAGTCGGGGTCGAGGATGATCTACCAAACGCTCCTATTTATCAAAAAAAAAAACTCAAAATATAAGGTGGCATCAATGGATGTGCATAATCCCCTTGGGATCGTTAAAAATTATTTTGAATTTTGAGTACCCCAAACAAGACTTTTTGGATTACTTAGATGCTGTTATTTATTTATACACTATTCATTCATAAATTGTATGAGTAATATGCTCGAATATAAATTACGATTTTTTGATGTATTATGAACAAGACTTATACGTTACGACTTTCCTGACAGTTTTTTTCTTATGGCTGCTCTGCTTAAGTCAAATCTACACTAACTTTATTTACTAAAGACTATATTATATACATTTTTAAACATAAATATTCATATATTTGCCTGCCTCGAACTATTTAATTCACTACAATTTGAGCTCAGAAAAAATAATCACATTGATAACTTTTCAGAAATATTTAATTTCTAATTTAAGTAAAAACTGGATAATTCTAAAAATTGTTTAAAATTGCTTGGTCATGTAAACAAAACATGTAAGGATATTTCTAAATGTATTTATGTTCCCAATAACAACTAAATTATAGACTCCTTATCGTGTTTCTTGCTAAATTCAGTATTTCTTATCGGGCATTATATTTCTATAGGTTAAA
Organism: Cosmopolites sordidus; assembly: GCA_031761425.1. NCBI lineage: Eukaryota > Metazoa > Arthropoda > Insecta > Coleoptera > Curculionidae > Cosmopolites > Cosmopolites sordidus. Next base: position 433,824 of record JARFXV010000356.1, on the reverse strand, counting down.
GATTTTGCAAATCATTGCTGATGTAACAACTGAAATAATGAACAAAACATTAAAAAAAAAACAGAAATGCTATGATTTTTTTTAATATTTGGAGATTTTGGAAAATAATTTTTTATATACTTTCCTCCTATATATATATATATATATATATATATATATATATATATATATATATATATATATATATATATATATATATATCGCAACATGATTTTTGTATTCTGCAGACTTGGCTCTGGAATTTGAATCTTTGGTTTCGTGATTATTTTTTCCGTTATCTGGCAAGGAGATTGAGGCCTTTGGGGGCCCTCTAGCTGTCCTAGTAAACATATAATTTATTTTTATTTCATAGCATGTTTTGTAGCACCACCGACATCTTTTTCTTTGAATTGTTTTATTAACATTAAGTTGCAGTTTTTTTTTAATTTACAAAACACTTAACGTTAAATATTCCCAATTAATAAAAATCACTTTTCTCGCAAGTAGATTAGTTACTTGGAAAATTTTACGGTAATTTTATGTTATTCGTTTTAACGTTAGAAAAATAAACGAGTTACAAAACATATTTTTTACCAACAAGAAATAAGTTTCACAATTTCTTCAGAGAGATAAAGAGGTTTATAATATATTCCCACTCTTTCGAATTCTAATCAATTCAGATTACCATCGGGTATATAAAAGAATTTGCCAAATCATTCAGAAAGCATTGTTTTTCGGTTTTTTCCTTATTCTGAGTAAGTAATGTTTACGATTTTATTTTATTTTTAAATTGTCTGTAATGGAACTTGCCTATAACGAGCATTATTTGTAAATCCTCGTTTGCTTCGGGTTAGATTCGACGTCGATATTTTGAAAACAAATTAACATTGAAATGGGAAATAAAAATGGTATCAGTAATTTTACAAAGGTGACTTTGAATACTTATGTAAACGCAGTTTGTTGCCAATAAAGATGGTCCCTAAGTTCGTGTAGTACTAACTACGAATAGTAAGATCTGTAGTGGATTTAACAAGCTCCGCATGCAGACATATTTTTTTTTAACGTTCTAACAAGGTTGTTTATTCATAATTCTCCAATAAGTTCCGTCTGTGGTACGTAAGTGTGTAATTTATAGAAAAGAAAACAAAGAAGTAAGTTTACGTTATTTTATTTCTTCCTTAAAGGAGAATTTAAAAATATAAAAATTATTTGAAATGCCTACCAACGCAAGCCCTATTTCCAGAGGTATTGAAACTGCTACTTTCACGAAATCAGCTTTTAGGACCTCGATATCATGGCGAGGCCTAGTCTTTCTTTTCTAAAACGTTTTATAGCCGATAATCCAGCTGACTGGGTCCCGAACTTGCTGAGGATCAATCTATAGCAGTATTTAACTCATGCAAATTGGCTTCCAATCAACGTTGGACGTCCAATGTTCTTATGGACTGGTGGACGATCCAATGTTTTTCTGCAATCGAGGTGTTTTAAAGCGGCTTTACTACCTTTTTCAAAACTGTTGTAGATAGATAGATTGATAGATAAAGATTTATTTGTCCTAATTAAGTGTACATTTGTAACTGCCATGTTGACATGGAACATTGTGAACATAAAATAATAAATATAATAAACATAATAAATATTCCTTTGAAAAGACACATGTCCTGCAACAAACTAAGAACCCCATTTCTAAAAACAAAATATGGTAACATCAGACGAGTTTCTCAATTCAAATATTTGGGTGAAATAATCATGGAAAATGGGTTGGAAAAAGCGGCCAATAAGGGTAGATGTCAAAAAATGGAAACGGCATTGAGACTTACACAAAATATTTACAACAAAAAATGCATATCTAAAAACACAAAACTGAGACATTACAACACAGTTATTAGGCCAGAATGTCTATATGGAGCAGAAACGCTCATTTTGAATAGAAAGGGAGATATCGAGGACATGAAAAGAAGGAAAAAAAAATCACAAGAAAAAACTTAGGCCCCAAACAAATAAATAGCACAACATACCGACTTCGAGAAAACCAAGAAATCAAACAATACACAGATATACATAGCGATATGAGAAAAAGAAGACTTAAGTTTTACGGACACATAAAACGGATGAATCCGAGTAGGCTAACTAGACAAATAGTCGAATTTTATGAAAATAGGAGTAGAGCTAAAGTAGAAATAATTAAATGGATTGCTGCAATTAAGGAGGACCTAAGATTAGCAAATATTACACAAAGTGAAATTCAGGATAGAGGCTGTTTCAGACACAAGGTTAACGTTTGGAAGGTTGGCCAGAGAGAAAAATGTAGGAAGACTGGAACAACTTGGTCTGACGAAAGGAAATAAGCTCATAACGAAAGAATGAAATTAGTATGGGCGCAAAGGAAGGCTAACAACAACAAACGACTCTAATTGTACTTCGCGAGGTACACCAGGGCCCATACGTGAATAATATTAATAATAAACATAATAAATAATTTTTACAAAAGATAAAAAAGAAAATAAACTCAAACAATCAATTAATCAACAACATTGTATCAATAATAATAAATACTATTCTAATATAAAATATATAAATATTTCATCTAGCTATATTAATACGCTTTTTTAAACCTAAAAGTATTCCTTTAGGCTTTTATTTGCTGCAATTTTGGACTTCAACCGAAAATTTAGAGGAAAACTGTGGTATATTTTTATAATCATAAAGTTAACATTCTTTTGAATGTAACTAAAATTATATCTTGTGGTAAAAGATCGGACTTTTGTCGAGTCGCAGACTTATGTTCATTTTGGAATGACTCGAAAAGTACTTTATTGTTATATACAAACATAAAATAATCATGAATATACATGCTTACTAAAGTCACATTTTTTTTTAACAAAGATATGCCTACAGCTATCATTATAGTTCAATTTGAAAATTGTTCGAATAAATTTTCTTTTGAAGGTGAAATATTCTATACATATCAGGTGAGTTTTCCCAAAAAATCAATCCGTATCCTATCCTAGACCGAACGAATTCATAATACGCCGAAATTGCTGCATCTATTCCTACATTTTTGGAAATAACTCTCAAGGCATACCAATATCTTGATATATCCAACACAAATTTTTCAATCAATCTCTAATCTAATCTCCGGTCCATCACTAATCCAAGTACTGAGACACATTCTGTCATTTTAAATACACTGTTGTTGTAAACAAAATTGAGGTAATTATTTTTGCGATTTTCAAATAGAATGCACTGTGTTTTTGATACATTCAAGAGGAGATCGTGTGCAGAAAAATACTGATCAAGAACCTCGCACGCCCTTCATACACTTGCCCGTACATCCCAATGCTCCCTTCACTAAATATAAGGTTCAGATCATCTGCACACATAACTGTTTGTTCATTCAACACATTAGCGATATCATTAATATATAATATAAACAACAATGGACATAAAACTGAACCTTGCGCAACACCCTTTGTAACGTGTACCCCCTCTGAGAGATAGGCCCTGCCATCAGTAGTCTTATTAATACCTGTTGTGTACGATTTTTCAAATACGATTTAATTAGTTTTAAAGCATTGCCTCTTATGTCATAGTTATTCAATTTGGTATACAGTACATCATGATTAACATTATCAAAAGCTTTAAACAAATCAATGCATATTATCATCGTGGTCCTTTAGCATTCAATGAATTGGATATTGACGTGATTGCCTGAAAAATTGCCCTGGTTGTTGATTTTCCTTTCTTGAAGCCATTTTAATTATTACTAATTATATAGTACCTTTCTAAAAATCCTATCAATCTTTTAAAAAATGTCTTCTCTAATATTTTATTAACGTTGTTTAGTAACGCTATAGATCTGCAATCTTTTTCTTCATCTGATTTGCCTTTTTTGTATATTGGTTTTATAAGCGCATTTTTCAATAAATCACGATATGCACCACTGGAAAAACAGAACTTCACAATAAAAGATAAAGGCCTAGATATATAGTTTGCAATCTCTTTAATTATTTGTGTTGGAAGATTGTTATCTCTGACTATTTTTTTATTCTTTAATTCCCTTATTAATTCCCAAACCTCATGCCAATCCGTAGGTGCCAAATATATTGCCTGAGCCACAGAGGAAACGAAGATATATTGAGGGTTATAATCAGACTCATATCCGAACATGAACCCACAAAATAATTATTTAATTGTCGTAATAGGATGACTGTATTTCTAAGCAAAACACTCCAATACACTCTCATTTTGCTTACTTTCATCTGTTATTTTTTTACCAATTTCCAAGTGGCAGCTACTTTATTTTCAGATCTAGATATAAATTCTTTTTTCGATTGTTTTTGTTTTCCCAATTACTTGTTTCAGTATGTTACAGTATGCATTATAATATTGTTTAGAACATTATCCCTTTATTGTTTTGTAATGGAGCACACGTTTATGTTACACAACAATTAGTGGTTTTATTGAGTGGGAACTTTCTTAAAACAAATATAGCATTAAACAAATTTAAAACTGCTGTAGTTCATTGCATGTTCAACAGTGAACATTTCTCTTCAACAGTGAAAGTCTTTTCGCTCTCGTAGTTCTTATGTTACATAGAGCTGCCCTCAGTAGCTGTCTGATAGATCTTTAGTATGTTCCAAGCCCTAGATCATGTTCAACGAACGCTCGACATGGTCCTTAGTGGTATTTCCATCTCTCAGGCTAATGCTTTTCTGTTGTCGTAGCGAATCTCTTCGAATTCCTTCAGCGATTATTGGGGTTCTGGCCTCCCGAGGTCAGCCACTTTTGTTTGTATCGTTTGACACGGCGATAAACGATTTTTTTCGATATCTTTAACTTATATCTTTAATTTATTGCACTTGTATAGCGACAATATATCAATATGATTCTCTTTGTTACCCGCACTCCACGACAACTGGAGTGGCACTTGAAAATATTCCAGCCTGCCTTCACAATTTCAGCAATTTTACTCCAATTTATCTAAATTTCTAAGGCCATGGATATCTCAACTTTACAGGTGTTTCATATTTTAAAAAAGGAATTGGGCTTGATAAAGCTATGTTCAAGATGGATGCCGGATTTGTTAAATTCTGATCAAAAACGACTTCGAGTAAAATTTTCTAACCAACATTTAGATCTTTTTCGAAAGAATAAAGTATATTTTAAACGTCGTTTTGTAACCATGGATGAGATTGGGGTTTACCACTATGATTCTGAACTGCGAAAACAAATCGCAAGGTGGACTGAACCCGCTTACTCAGCTCCGAAACTGCCAAAGTTGTCAAAATCGACTAAAAATGTTATGGCATCAATTTTTTGCGATGCAAAAGACATTGGATGCAAAAATTTGTGAGAACAGATCTGGTTTAGCGAAGAAAAAATTTTTTTTTCATCAAGACAATGTACCGGCTTCACAGATGCATTCTTGCAATGACCAAATTAAAGGAGTTACACTACGAATTGTTGGAGCATCCACCATATTCGCCAGATTTGTCCCCCTCTGGCTTTCATCTGTTCCCAAACCTCAAAGTTTAGCAGCCGTAGAAGAATATTTTGAAGAACTTTCAGAAAATCACTTCAGAGATGGAATAAATTAATTGCAGAACCATTAGAAAAAATGTATTGAGCTTAAGGGAGAATATACAGAAAAATAAACTCATCTATAACCTTGACTTTATATAATAGTCAACTATAAAATTGTTTTATAATTTCCGTTCCGCGAATTTTTCAGTTAGCCTAGTATATATATAATTCCCAATAGAAACAATTGGAAAAAAACTTTGACATATATGTCTTTATTTTCTAGGAATCATGGCAGAAAATATGATCGCCACCAGATCTTTGGGTGTCGGTGTGGAAGGCGTGAAAGACCAATATGCTGATGGAAAAGCGGCTAAAGTATGGGAGGTTTTCATAGGGGATAAAAATTCGAGGACACAAAACTACAAGAACTTCTTGGTTGGTCTTCTGAGGGAGAAGGGTTGCAAGAGGATACTAGACGTTGCATGCGGAACGGGGTGAGTTAAAATGTTTCTATTTGACGAGATGTACAAATAAATGGTGCAGCTTTGATGCATAAGCTGTGATTAGACTACTATTTTTATCTACTACGAGTAAGGGTTTCCTGTGGTTCAGGAAATACTTTTGTTTATATGAAATAGTTAATAACTTCAATTTAATAACTGAAATTATTCAGTACGAGATTCATGATTTTGGTAATATTTTCTTCTTTGGTTGACGTGCAAAATCTTTATGATCGAAGTTAATCTTCAACTGCTTCTCTACCATTGCCTTGTCTACCATTGCTTCTCTAACATTGCTTCTCTATAACTTCATCCCGTTTTATTTGACATGAATCACCACAAGAAATTTCATTTTTTTAGGCAAAACTTAATGCAAATTCTTTTATTCTATTTACGTATCCATTTTAAAAAAATGTGGAGAAAATGTTTGAACAATTATAAAAGACGCTACAATCTCTAATTACACAGGTCAACAAATTTAAACTTTTTTAAGGTAACATTGATGAAAATATGTGTATTTGAAGTATTTTGTAGTGGTAAATCCGAAAATGATAATGATACAGGAGGTTGGTGGTGGGGAAAATCAAGGAGACGACAAATTTTTACATTTTGTGTTAAACATATGCAGAGACATTACTGAGTATTATGTGTATAAAAAATATATTTCATGAGATGTCATACAGCAACAAAAACTTTCACTTTTTGCTCTTGTATTCTGTAGCATTATCTCTTTTTAAAAACCAGCAGCAGTTGCCCAATATAGATGGGTTCCAGCGTCTCTTTCATCGTCCTGATGTCCTGGTGAAACCTTTCTCCGTTTGTCGTTTACTGCACCCACATTTTTCAGAAAAGGAGTGTTAAAAATACATTTTTTAAGGACACCCTAGTATCTTATAGGCTTTCAAGAGTTTATCTATGAAGTTTTTATAGTTTTCATCTTTCTTGTTGCCAAGAAAACCTCTCACTACAATTACAAACACTTCCAAGCCACTTCTCGAAAACGGAAATCACCTAGAAGCTCCTTTATTTGAGGTCCAATAAATATGCCTTCTTTTAGTTATGCATCATTTAATTGATGAAATATTTTTTGTAGGTATTTGAAACCATTACTTTCTGTGTCCATGGCTTTGACAAAGTTTTTCATTAGTCTAAGCTTAATATGGCGAGGCGGAAGAAGCACCTTTTTTGGCTTAACAAGGGGGACTTATTTTATGTTTGAAGTACCAGATTCAAAAGAAGTTATATAAGGCCAATCTTTTTTACTGTAATGTTCTTTTGTTGCCTTATTGTCCCATAGACCCAAAAATCACCAATTCTTTGTAAAACTCCCTTGAAGTCCTAGCAATATACCTATAACTTTAAATCCCCACGTACACGGTGTGTTCGGAAAGTACCACTTACCTTAACTTTGTACTCCAAAGTCAGGTACAACTAATTTCAATTATCTTATGATATAAAGGAGAAGCAGGTATTTGAAAATGGGACGTGCTAGGCCATTTCTGTGAAAGGGTGTTTTAATAATTACCTAAATGAATCGCAAAAAAAGCATTTTCATCAACGTTACAACAATCATGTCGACCTGTGTTATGACTGATATGTATTAAGATTTGCTTAATCAAAACTCTTAAGTCAAGTTTATTTTTTAAGGAAATTTACCTTCTATATATTTTTGAAGTGAAACTTCTTAGGCGACGATTCGATAATCGATAATTGGACGAGAATTGAAAGTAAAATTTCAAGGACGCTTCACGGTTAGGCACATTTCGTTACATGAGAGAGAACAAAGATATAATGTAGAGAGAAGGATAAAGGGAGCTATACATGTTTTTACCTCTTATTTTTCTTACCTTCGTCATTTCGTCAAGATAAATTAATAATTTTCTTATCGAGTCTTCTTCAAATGAAATTTATTAAAAAAAATATATATTTATGGAAATTTTGTGTTGTTGTATTTCTTTTGAGATGCTCTCTCCCTCTCTCTCTCTCTCTCTCTGCCTCTCACACTAAATCTCTCTTATTCTTTATTTTTTGAGAAGTTTCACTTCTATCACGTGTATGGTGCTGCACACGCAAAGTTTTTTTCTACAGCTGCAGCTTTTATATCTTGTTGAAACTCGTAATATAATGTACTGTTTCCTTTGATACAAGTTGATGTTGTTTCAGAATTGACTCAATAATGCTTTTGGAAGAAGGATTTGAGGTGGTGTCGGTTGATGCATCGGATAAAATGTTAAAATACGCGTTGAAAGCTCGATGGAATAGGCGTAAGGAACCATCATTTGACAAATGGAGTAAGAGAAGCATGATAATTAGCAGGTATGTAAATATGAAAACGGAATTTTGTATAGAAAATACACGTTTATTGTATGAAAATGATAAAAAAATATTTTATTCGAAGTATTGCCCATCGCTAGCTATACATTTTCCCCAAATTTGACATTTTGTGGATGCCACACCAAAAAAAACTGTTGCTCTTTTGTGGCAAACCAGTCATCGAACCATTATCGTTAGAAGTGAAGCGCTGCTCAGCAAGTGCGTGTCCTATCGATACAAATAAGTAGTAATCGGATGGAGCCAAGTCTGGTGAGTAAGCCGCATGCGAAAATATTTTCCAACGCCTCAATCGTTTCCTTGACCAGTTTTGCTGTGTGTGATGGAGCATTATCATAAAGCAAAATTACTTTTCGTTGCCTTTTTTGATAGTCTGGTCGTTTTTCACGCAAAGCTTGATTCAAATCGATCATTTGTTGTTGGTAGGGCTCAGTATTAACGATTTCGTCAGGTTTTAGTAGCTCATAATAGATCACACCCTTCTGATCCCACCAAACATAGAGCATTGTCTTCCGTCGATAACGATTTGGCCTTGCAGTCGATATCGATGGTTCGCCTGGAGTTATCCATGATCTTTTACGCTTAGCATTCTCAAAATATATCCCCTTTTCATCGTCAGTCACAATTCGATGGAGAAATGACTTTATTGTGTATCTGGTGAGCAGCATTTCGCAACTGGTTTTTCGGTTTTCCTGCGGTCTTTCCTTGAGTTCATGTGGAACCCATTTTCCCATCTTCTGAATCATTTACACGGCTTTTAAACGTATAGAGACGGCTTCTTGTGTCACATTTAATTGATCCGCGAGTTATTGTTGAGTTTGAGCGTCATCCTCATCCAACAATTCGCTGTCTTCAAACTTTTTCGGTGGCCTTCCACGTTCTTTGTTTCTCACGTCAAAATCGCCACTTTTGAATTTTTTAAACCACCCAAAGCACTGTGACTTACCAAGAGCATGCTCACCGTAAGCTTCGACAGGCATTCGATGCGATTCTGCAGCAGTTTTCTTCAAATAGTAACAGAAAATCAATTCTGTCCGGAAATCCTAGTTTCCAGACACAAACTTCGACATGTTCAACGCTATTACAAACTATGCTGTTGTATGAAACTTGTATTGTTCTGAGTTGGAAGTCTTTATCAGATGTCAATAAGGAAATGGCACCAATGACGCGGTTTGACGGTAACTTCATTGACAGCTAGGGTCATCTATGGGCAAATTCCGGTTTCATATTTACAGACCTGGTATAAAAGAACTTTATTCTAAATATAGCTTTTTAGTAATTGAAGAGGCTAACTGGTTGACGTTGTACGATGATATCGAGGATATTGTGGGTGATGGATTTGATGCAGTTATATGCCTGGGTAACTCGTTTGCCCACTTATTGGACAACTATGGAGATCAACGAGAACAAAAGTAAGAATAGTTTTTTCGTTAATTCTCTACGTAGAATAACCAAAATGGTTTCGGCCTGATAATGGGTCTTTCAAATTAAGCGTTTTTTAAAATTTTATAAATAATAAAACACTGATGGCGTTGTGAATTTGCTTTGGTCTAGTCTCATTTCAGAAGTGTTATGTATAACATTTATAAAAATGTAGTCGTACCCAATACAACAACGCGTTAAAATTGTTGAATGGTTTTATGAAAATGACTGTTTAGTGAAAAATGTTTTTAGAAAATTGCGTGATATTTACAGTTTTTACAATCGTCCATCTGAAAGTACTATCAGTGGGATTGTTCAAACATTTCAAGAAACTGGTTCGGTGGAAGATAAAAGGAGGCTTCAATTATCAATAAAAAGTTTTTTGAAATGTACTCAAATTTTGGGTTTTATTCAAGAATTACAGAAAACCGCTCGATATGAAAGATTTTTTACATAGATAGTTCTATTAAGTAAAGAAAAAAAAAACGTAATATGTGTACTCATAAGTAATATTTTTTTAAAATTTTAAAACATTTCCTGTTCCATTAAACTGATTCCAAATAAATATATTAATATTTAATGTGCTTGTTGTTAAACTTACAAAAATGGTGTTCTCTATAAGACTAGAAGATCAATGTAGGGATAAGTTTCATGTTAGACATTTGATGTCATTAATTTTGTTTATCCTGGTGTCTTGGTTAGCAGAACATGTCAGCGTTGGTTTCGAAAAAAACATAAGAAAGGTGAGTTCAATCTTTTCGATGGTATAACATCTGGAAGACTTGTTGATTTTGATAAGGATCTGATGTTGATTGAAATTGAAGATAATCAAATAAAAACTACCCAGCAATTTGCCACAAAGCTTAACAGTTCATGGTCCACAATACAACGGTCTGTAAAACAACTTAACAAAGTGCAAAGAGAAGGAATGTGGGTGTCATATCAATTTTTAGTTGGAAACAAAATTCATCCTGTAAACAGCAGTACACTTTTTTCCAGGTTATGTAGATTTGTTGACGATGAAAATTGGATTTTCAGTATATCCAGTATAAAAAACAGCTCATTCGAAACCCAGATCTTTTGCTCACGCAAAACCAAGTCTTCGCCCTAAAAATGTTTCTGTTAGTATTTTGGTATTTTGCAGGAATTATTCGCTATGAGGTTCTGAATTTTATGGATACCATAAGTACTGAATATTATTGTGCTCAGCTTGATTGACTAAACATGGTTTTGATTCAAAAAGGTTCAGATTGATTAATCGAAAAAGTGTGACTCTACAGTATGAAAACATACTCATACTGCCAGAATCACCCCAATAAAATCAAAGAGTTAAACTCCCCAACCACAGTATTCTCTTGATACAGCACCATCAGGTTACCACTTCTTTAGATCTATAGAACATTTTCTTTGATGATTTTACTTCAAAATCATCCTTAGTTTTTAAAAAGGGAATAGAAAGTTTGTTAAACAGATGGGCGAAGATTGTTAGAAACGATGGAGATTATTGTCTAGATTAAAACTGTGTTAACATTTAAATAAACTAAAATTTTGTACAGCTACAAAAAAAGATATTACTTGTGGGCATACCAAATATAAGCTTTGGATAAAACCTAACTAGGAGATTATACTGAACTCGAAGAGTGGTAAATCTTTTCGAGGTTAGTGTTTCACATCGAAGGTTCCAGTAGAAGAATTAAAAATGGTTTATTAATTTTAACCTAGTTTTCCATTGATCAGGGTAGACGGACCTTATTTATTAATATTCTGTTTTTTAGGCAAGCTTTAAGGAACTTTGAAAAATGTGTCAAGCCTGGTGGTTTTCTCTTGATTGATCACCGGAACTACGATAGTATTATTGATACTGGTGAAACGGCAACCAAATGCATTTATTACAATGTAAGTGGATTTTACATTTTGAATTATCAAATGCTAAAATATATTGGGGCTGATCCAGTCAAAGAGTTTATTTAAATTTTCTCGAAAAGCTTTTTGTCAGAGAATTAAGAATTCGTATTTTGGAGTGCTATACAAATTTAGAGATCAGGTTGAAATCGTTGCGGATGCGCTATATACTATGATATATACAGGGTGTCCCGAAATTCAACGTCAAAAACTCATACCATGATAAAAATTCTTTGGCGTGCTCAAAAATGGACTTCACCAGTGTAAGTGAGGTTATACTGTTACGGTTATTTAAACTTGCATAACTTACATAGTTAGCACACGGAAAAACCCGTAAAAACGCTTGAAGACCTGTCCCCGTATCAATTTAAAGTTAACACATGGACCGGAATTTTAAACGGAAAATTATTGGATCATTTGAGCTGCCTGAAACTTTTAATGGCGCCAACTACTTGGATTTTCTTCAAAATGATTTACTAACTTTGTTAGAAGATGTACCACTCAATATCTACAGAGAAATGTGGTTTCAACAAGATGGTTGAACAAAGAGTATCCCGACAGGTGGATTGGGTGCCGTTGTTCAATTGAGTGGCCTCCTCGTCCTCCAGATCTAAACCCCCTTGATTTCTTTTACTGGGGTTGCATACATGAAAAAGGGTATTCAAAATAAATACACAATCTAGCCGAACTGCGTCACAGAATCGTTGAAACAGTTGGGCATTTGCTTTAATTTTAAAGAAAAAATATTGTGAAAAATATAACAATAATTTCTTTAATTTCATTTTAATTAAGTTTTATCTTAATAAAATAATAGACCAATTATTGATAATTTGACTCACATACATTGGCTTTCGGTTGAGTTTTTTTGAATTAGGGTTCTTTTGCAAAACAAAGACAATCATATTTTTTGTGAAAAGAAAAATGTTAGTTGTATCATTTTGAAATCTTCAGTGATTGGGCCATCTTAAAGTTGAATGTCAATCTGGCTCTCTCTAATTGGCCGTCGAATAGAGTCTCTATCTATCTTACTCTATCATATCTGCCCATCTCACTTACACTGGTGAAATCCATTTTTGAGCACACACAAGTAGTTTTTATCATGGTATGATTTTTTTGACATGTGGTTCTTTTGCAAAAGTATAAGCAATATATTTTTTGTGGAAACAAAAGTGCCAATTGTTGTACCTTTTTGAAATCTTGACTAAATGGGCCATCTTTTGAAATAACTTAAAGCCCAGGGTAGTGGAATCAATTTTTTTTTTAAAAGATTAAGTTTCAAAGTTAGCTGACATACTTTTTTTAAACCACAACTCAATCAAACTTTTTTTTAACTAAATTAACAACGTTCATTGTTTGATTTGTGAGTGCGATTAATAGCATGGTTATTTAAGATCACGTTATAAAAAATAACACTGAAAAATTGGGAAATTTACGATCACAGTGCCTAAAGATATAGCGTAGGCCCTAGGGTGTCCAATTTCAACATTTTCATAAATATGCTCATTATTACAGAACTGGTATAACCTAGCCTTTCGCCCGGCATCCTCTTGTCGTTGAGTTTCGGGACACCCTGTATAATAACTATGGTTAACAATACCTGCTTTTTTCTCTTCTTCTCCAAGTTTTGAAGACTATCTGTAAAATTCATTACATTATAAAAGACATCTTGAGATTTGAAAAAAAGCTTGGCATTCTGGCATATGTGTATTGCAGTGGAGGAGTATTACTAGACCTTTTTTGACTACCTTTGACATTTATTTATATAAAAAAGTAATACCCATTTAATCTTGGAAGTAATCTCTCTCAATTCGAATACACTTTTACCACTTTTCACGCAACTGCCCAATCTCATATTGAAAAAATCTTAGTGATTTTGATGTGATGAAGTCTATTAGACCTTTTTTGACTACCTTTGACATTTATTTATATAAAAAAGTAATACCCATTTAATCTTGGAAGTAATCTCTCTCAATTCGAATACACTTTTACCACTTTTCACGCAACTGCCCAATCTCATATTGAAAAAATCTTAGTGATTTTGATGTGATGAAGTCTATTAGGTCTCTTACATTGGAAGGCACCAAGTCTGGATAATACGTCGGGTGAGAAAAAATCTCCCAGCTCAACTCTGAGATCATTTCTGGATTTCTTTTTGTTGTATTCATTTATATTAAACGTTGGCTGGGTATTTTGATGCCACAAGTTACACTGCAACACTTTTTTGACGTGGATATTTGGTTTTGCGGTGCTGGTTGATGACTTACCGGAATTAAACCGTGATTGTCGCCTCTTTGGATTATTGTAGAGCATCCACTTTTCGCCACAGGCAACAATCTGATGCAGGAAGATCTTTTTCTTGAATCTGGAGACCAATGACATAACAACATCAAAGCGCCTACTCTTATTTTCAGTTGTGAGTTCATAAGGAGTCTAATGACTTTACCAATGATGTTCAGAAGTGGCTTGTGGTGTTATTTTGAGTTCCTGTTCGAGCTCTAGCGGCGTACGATAAGAAATTTCTTCCAGCAGTGCTTTGAATTCTTCAACTTCTACCTTTTTTGGCTGCCTCAGATGTTCTGTGTCAATGAAGTTAACATTTTCAGTTCGTAATTAATGGAATTATCTCTCAAACCCGCATAAATCATGTCCTGAGTTTTTGCAGTTTTTTTTTCAGTTGAAAGGCGAAAAGAATGTAGTGATTTCTTGTTGTTTTTTAAACGACAACTGATTTTTTAGGTTATATCCACACTGCGCTCGCAGGGCCTGATATTCCCGTATACAAAAATGCGTCCGGTTTGCGCTTGACGTCACTCCTTGAGTAAAATTGAAATATCTTCGTTGCTAAACTTTGAAATACAATTTAAATGCATTGTAATTGGAATTAAGGCTTTATATTAACAACAAATACTTTATCAGTGTGGGCAACAGACTATAAAATTGTATATAACGGACACATACACAATTTTATTTGAATTTAAGACATTATTTACAGAACAAAACAACTTCGATAGTTCGAATAGTTTTTATTTATCGACAAAAACATTTCGTTTTATAGATTAATATTATTTATTACGAGTATTTGAAATATATAAACAAATCATTTTGTTTCTCAGTTTATAAATGTAGGTAAAATATACCGTGGTTATATAAAATTGCAATATACAAATTGAAAGTTTTGTAAATAATGGTTTTTAAATGTAATATCCAGCTAAATTCGATCTACACATAACACACATCTAGCCATATTTTATATTGGTATTAAAAATTACAACATTTTGTTTCCTAAATTTAAAATTGTACATATTTCTTAAGCTTATGTCCCATTGTGAATTAACTATAAGTGTAATTATGTAATAGTTTTAATCATCTTTCTTTTACCTAATTTTACACTTACATTCGCGATCGTAAAAATAGTTTTTTTTGCTTTTTCTGAGCATTCAATGTGGCTACTTCTAAGCATCAAATTATTCAAATAATTTTTGGTCAAGGATTTTCCATTAACAGACTTAAAAATTTGTTTAAGCTGTTTCATTTGTGAAAGAAACTCTTCAGAAGGTTTGTGTAAACCTCCTTCACTTAAATGATCAGTCCAGGTATATTTGGATGTGCTGGGTCTTTCTAAACTGGAATCGTTTAACTTGAAACATATATATCCAGCTCAATGTTCGAGCCCGTCATAGTCAAGTTCATGAAGATCCTCGTCAATATCTCCTTCATGAGCACTGTTCAACATAAGTGGATCATTTTTGGAGTCGAATTTCTTGATCATTGAACTACTTATTAGCAAATCTGGTGTATAAACATGGAATATTAGAAATATTACTACCATCACCGTCATTACTATTTCTACCACCATCCCAATATCTAATCAAGCATAAATAAATAAAACACTCTACTTAAAGCAACAAATGTATACACATGATTCAATGATTTTCGGTTTAATTTCTATTTCAATTATTTTTCTCTTGTGATAATTACCTGGTCAATAACTCGGCGACGACCTGTTTTCTCTTCCTTTTTCAATTCTTGCAGATTGTTCATTCGATACTGGTTTTTTAGAACTAACTGCCAGATTTTGAGTCGGTACAACGTCATCCTTCAATCCTCGGTAACTTTTTGGTGTGTAATTTAACAATTTACGTTGAAGATTTTCCTTGAAATCGCTATTTAAAAAGCGTTTCGAACAAATGCAAGCCCTTTTCAGGTTAAATTTATTCTGTCTTTTTGTGGCATGGATCCACTTCTTACAAGCAACTTCATTCTTGGGAAAATAAAAAAACTTCACATCACAAGAGTTTTTTTCGACTGATTGTTGGAGTTAAACCCAAATACAGCACAACGCATTGTTATTATTGAATATTTTAGATTAACACCACACAAACGCCGCACACAAAATTCTAGTAAACTTGTTATATGTCAAAACTATGATGTTGTTCGAATTTTACTCAATGGATGACGTATTCCCGTCAACAAAGCTCCGCCCACCATGCGCAATATCTTACCTTAGTATTTATTATACCGTGCTGCGCTCGTATAGTATACCTTATCTTGAAGCTAAAAGATGGCGTTTTAAAATAACTATTTAGACAGAAAAAATTTTGATTCGAATAAGGTCCGCAATAGATGAAACGTAGGTGCCTAGAATTAGGCTGAGGACTTGATATTTTACAACGAATGAGCTAATTTTAATGCTTTACTTACCATAAAATTCTTTTAATGATGGTAGTTTTGATATTTTTTAAATTAGATAGTGTTATATTAATTTAGGTGTATATTTTTATTAGCCAAGACACACAACAGATATCAGGACATCAGTATTATACGTTAGCGGAAAGCCAGCCTTGGTAACTTTAGATTATCTCATTGATCTAGCGTCAGATAAAGAAATGTGTGATATCATTTATCCAGAAGAATCAATCAGGTAATAATATAGACAGTTTTCTTGTGAATTTACGAATAAAGTTAAATATTCTTTCAGCGAGTTTAGGTTGTCGTACTATCCTCACAGACTGAAGATTTTCACTGAAATGTTGGAGAAAACCTTTGGAGAAAATTCCAAATATAGGATGTACGGTGATTTTAAAACCTTAGAAGAAATTGAGTCTCCCAATTTTTATATTCACCTTATTGAAAAGTACAGCACTGTTTTCTAAAGTTTACAGTACAAATTCGTCTTAGTTATGTGTATATACATTTATAACAATATTTATAGTTTTTTTGCTGTTTTTTTTTATTTAATAAATTTTATTGAAAATTTAAACAATCTTTTATTTTCGTCGATAATACGGGGTGTGTGCATAAAGTATTGAGACTGGTGGTGTCACTGATGATTTCCTCGTTGAAGAGAAAACAATCCAACATCTGATGTGTCTTCAGTGCAATTTTTAACTTTTTAGAGTCACTTTCTGAAAATGTTCTGAATTTGAGCGACCAACAATATCGAATATCGGTGCGCCATCAGGTTTTATTTCAGACTTTTGCAAAACTTTAACTTACTTATGGAAACAGTGTGTTCTCAAGAGCCCAGGTTTTCTTAAGGCACTCATTTTCATAAGGCACTGAAGAAATCCAGTTCACGATTTTTTTTATTATCTACTTCTGTCATGGAGAGCAATGCCCAATAAGGAACATTTGGAGGAAGAATGGGCACAGATTGAAACAATTGCGAAGGAGGTAGCAGAAAAAATACTGGGAGAACCCAAAAGAAATCAAACAAAAAGGTGGCTCGATGAAGAATGTAAACAAATTTTGGAGCAAAGAAACAGAGCACGTCTAAGATTACTGAAAGAAAGGAGTGAAAGCAACAAAGAAATATATGATCGCACATGAAGGGAAGACAAAACCTTATGTAACAGGAAAAAGAAAGAACTTTTCGAACGTGAATTAAAAGAAATAGAAGAATCATATGCTAATAAGGAGATACAAAATTTCCATAAGGAAGTTAAAAAGAGTAAAAGCAGTAGCGCCAGGAGACCACATTATGTAAAAAATCAAGAAAGATCCCGGGTAGGAGAAGCAGATGGAAAACTGAAAATATTTGCCCAGTCTTTCTCAGATATACTAAATGAGGCTGGGGAGGAAGGGAACTGGGGGAAACATGAAATGGGAGATGAGATTGCAGACAATAACGAAATTATAAATGCACCTACAAAAGAAGAAGTAGAAGTTTGGAACTGGAGAAAACAGTATAACAGCGGACATTTTGAAACACGGTGGTGATGCATAATGAAGATAATTTGAGAAGAAGAAAATATGCCAGGGAAATGAAATAAACCGTTCATAATACTCCTTCACAAAAAAGAAGTTAGGAAGGAGTGTAATAACTACCGAAGAATTGCACTGCAAGGCGTGACTTACAAAGTGATGGCAAAGATGAATAAAGATCGACTAGAGAAATACCATAACGAACAAGTACGGGAATACCAAGGATAGTGTAGGGCTAATCATTAGCTCATCAGTTCAGGGAAGATCGACAATCGAAGATATCTATCATCAAATAGATCCAACATAATATACTTATGAACAAAATTTGAGCTTGCATTTGTTGTTTATAGACTATCGGCAAGCATATGACTCCATTAGCAGGGAAAATGTGTTCCAAGCAATGAAACACTTGGGAGTCTAGATGACTGTTAGGAGAACAGAAAATAAAGTTATAGTCGATGAAGCAATGTCTGAGGAGTTCATTGTAAAGAATTGACTAAGACAAGGCGGTCCACTATCCGCAGTTCTATTCAATATAGTACAGGAAGTGATTCTGAGGGAGTGTGGCATCAATGCCAAGGGGATAATATATGGTACCAGACACCAATGCTTGGCTTATGGCGACGATATTGCATTGATGGTTTTTAAGATGTTGGAAAGAAAGGCAAGAGAATATGACCTAACAATTAACGAGAAGAAGACCAAATATATAGTAATGAAATATCGTACCAGAGGACTCTCCCCTAATTTAGTCATTGATTGTACAGAAAATAAGAAATATACAATCAATTATCTATTATCTATTAGATCTATATAGATTATACAATCTATTATCTAAACTAAAACTTATCTGTATCTTAGTCTGTTTGGATCTACCAAACATGTCCAGCTTCACAGCATGCTAATCACCCTTTTCAAGTGATTAACAGACAAGATCAAGTGATTCATTGCCATTATACTAATTCGAACGGTTTTAATCTCTTCAGCCGCCGAATAAGTCCGTTGTTGTCGAGTCACTTCGACATTTTTATGGCTTTCCAACCTCTTCTGGCGTTTTCTTGCAAACCCCCCTGATCTCATCTTCGACCATAGGAACTATCAGGTCTGGATGGATGTCTTCATTTCGGATGTACCACGGGGCATTGACAATACTGCGAATTACTTTATTTTGAAACGTCTGAATGACTTTAACATTAGTTTTAAACTTAATTTCTTTTCCAGTAGTATGTAAAGCAGTATCATTGGCGAATGTTGCGGTCACTACTCCACTGCTCTGCGGGATATAGCTGGTCTACAGCAAGTAAAGGACAGGTTCGAGAATACTGCTTTGCGGCACTCCAGCACATATCTTTTTAAGATCTGAATATTCGAAATCCGTTCCAACCAGTTTTCCCGTTAGTAAAAAATGGGGGCCATTGCTTGGTGATTACCTATACACTTAGGAGCGGACAATTGCTGAGTGGTCAGATGCCAAGTCAAAGCTTTCTTCAATGCTGACATATGAGGATGTAATGTTGCGCAGCATGAAGAAGTCGACTAAGCTTGGTACTTTATTTCTATCCGTAGGCCAGTACATTAGTTTGCCTGTTGATTATAAGTGGCATTATCTTTCAGAATTGTACTGAATATGTATTAGATGTTTGCCTGCCTTCCTTCCAAAGGGGAATCCTAAAGTGTTGCCAGATCGAATCGCAGACTTTCCAAAGTTCAATAAACCTTTTTTAACCTTTTATCAGATAATTTGATCCCATCTCAGAACCAGGTTTCTAAAAAGTTAGAAAAATCTCCCACTACGGTCTCTGTGAGTTCTTTATTCGATTTAAAACGCGAACTTCTGAGTATATTTTTTCTATTGGATTTGGATTTTTCAGAATCGTTCATTTCAAATCTGATGAATACGGTGGATGCTCCAAAAAGTAATATTTCAGGTTCTTTGAATTCATCACTAAACAAACCGTTTTTTTTTCTTGAATGTTTTCATCCATTTCATCAAAAAAGCTTGAATAGTATACTTTGGATATCGCATAGTTGTAGATCCATGTCTGCATGTTTTTTAGTAATTAGTAATTATTTTTCATTTTACGTAAGATAATAAAAAAACCTTCACCATAATGTCAATAATAAATAATAATTTGAAAACTTTACGAAAAGTTAATTTTTAAAAATAACTATGGCTATTATATGATATTTAAGTATATCATAAATATAAGGAAAATTCATTGGAGATATCTGTTTAAAGTTAAATTTAGGAATGTTTAAATGCAAATATAGAAACGTTTTTTCTATTGATAGATATCTCTGTTGTTTCCGTAACGGACCGCTAGATGACCCATATCCGTTCGATTTTCCACGCCCGTAGTAATTCCGCAGCTAATCTCATTCCGAACGAAAGAACAGGCGGTAAAAAGATAGGGATCAGCTTCGGCACTTAGCCGCTAGGTGACCAACGTCTGACCTTTGTACAGGCGACGTTTGAGAACCGCTGAAATCGCATCGCAGATCAGTCGAGGTCCGCTAGGAGGCTGTATGTACAGCCCGGTGCAGCATTTAAATTGATAGGCTCGTTTTGGAATTCTTGGAAGTGTTTAGACCTGTGTAGATTTTTGGTTTTCTTTATCTTCAAATATCAATGTTCAATAATCTCAGGGAAATTATTAGGACATATAATGATATATACATACAGTTGAACAGTCGAAAGATTAATTTTTATCCATATGAAAATCAAATCAAAAATTATTAGCTAAATTAGTGTCGAAAATTAGTCTTCGAAAGACGGACATTTATGTTTATGATTTAAATCCACGATACATTTATTTGTATATATTTATAAAACGTCCTATTATAAATCAATATTTTATCGTAAAATTTCGAGTGTGTGTCATGAAATTGTAAAGTTTTGTCATAGATCGAATGGAGAATCGTGTAGGTTAAAATTGTACAGGGAATTTCAAGTTATCACGAAATTTTAGGGAAATAGCCAATGAATAAAATTATTTTTGTATTTGTCAAAATAATTATTTTATTTGCTCTATAAACAATGTTGTTGAGTAAACAGTTGCATTACACATTTATTACAAACATATCATACATTTAATACAAACGTATTTAAACGCACTAAACGCCAAATCATTTATTTTGAACTGCGCGATGCACGTTTCGCAAACCATGTTAGCATCATCAGGAGATTATTTAATCTTAGAGAATAAACCTCAGATGATTAAATCATTATTTAATTTTAGATTTTCGTGTGTTTAGTGGTAAATCTCTTCAAGGTTAGTGTTTCACACCAAAGGTTCCAATATAAGAATTGATAATGTACAAGGTATTTCAAACTACCATTATTACTATCTTTGGGTAAGTCTGTTGTTTTGGTCTTTGCATGAGGTCTGCTTGTTCCAGGAGAACAAACAACTGGATTATGTTCTTTTCTTTTCTTAACAGAATACATAGTTTTCCTTGATATTTTTAATGCAGCTGCAACTTTAAAAAAAGGTAGGCAGGCATGGGGACTGCCGACGGAAGTGAAAACTTGAATCTTTGGAATAACTGTTTTTTTTATTTATTTTTTTGGAATTTTTAAATTAATTATGGAAATATTCGAAAATAAATGTTTTGTTTTTGTTATTAATTTTTCTACATAAAAATATTAGCATATTAAGTACTCACTCTTGAATTGCACAGTCATTCCACAATTAAACAATTAAAATAATGATTATCTAAAACACAATTTAATTTAAAACACATTAAAATACATTTAAAACACAATTGGTGTCGCCAGTCTGGCGCAACACGTCACTAGCATGTCGGTGACGCGAACCCATAAGTTTTGCCCTTACCGAAAATCGCTCAACACAACTACAGAAGTTTTCACTTCAAGAATATTACGATTTGATAATACAATATAAGTAAAACGTTCAAGTATTCATTACCTCTTGAATGGTTAAAAGAGGCTATAAAGGTCCCCATTTCCTTTTTTTCCATTTCAAAATACTCATAAACGTTGAGCGTAAATTGTTGGGCTTGCGATTTCAGTGTTTTTCCCGATATTATCTGAAATCACACTAAATATTAAACAAATTTAGCATAGGTTCTGACCGACCGCCATCGCTCTCATTACCCCACGCTCCATTATTTTGAATCTAAAGTCAAAAAAATAAAATGACTCCATCGGAGTAGATGCCACGGAACAAAAAAAAAAGAAGAGAAGCGTTTGTCGTAGACTGTTGCAGGAAAATATTGTTGATGAAATGCAAACAACGAAAATTATTTATTTTAAATAATCAGGTGTGTTTCAGAGGTGTTTTTAAAATATTGTTTGTTGCTCAGGATGCATAGAAACTAATAAAAATGGTAGGAATTCAATTGAAATATGGTAGGTAACTAGTACTGTGGGTGAAAGGACGGGATGAAGGGTCTGTATAACTGAGCACAAAATATGGTGGCGTATTTCAAGTGGAAGAAATTTATAATTTTTTTTATTTTGGATTTCTTAAATTAAGAAAAAAAAACAGCGACATATATCGTTGATAGTTATTCGATCAGCGAGTGTTCTTCATTGACCACGCACTCAGGTCGATAATCGTTTTCGCAGCAATTAAATAATTGGTTGTGCAATTAAATTTCATTAGTTGAACACATAAGCGCCTGCCATCGTTCGTATTTAATCTGAAAATAGACTGCGCCCGTAAATTGATTTACGTGAGAAAGGTACACAAGAAGCGAGAGATGGCCGTTTGCGAACGCCATCGTCCCAGTTAGCCAATTTAAGTGCATTACGATGGGATAGAGTACTTTTCTGCCAAGACGACTCGCATTTTCAAAGTGGCAAGATTTCAATAAACGAATGGGATAAGGAAATCAAACAAATATATCAAAAGTTTTTTTATGAAGTCCAAGTATGTAATGTATGTAAATATGAAACCGGAATTTTTGTATAGAAATTACACGTTTATTGTATGAAAATGATAAAAAATATTCGATTCGAAGTATTGCCCATCGTTAGCTATACATTTTTCCCACCTGTCTGACAATTTGTAGATGTCACGCCAAAAAAGTTGTTACTGTTGCTCTTTTGAAGCAAACCAGTCATTGAGCCATTTTCGTACATTTTTATAAGATGTGAAGCGCTGCTCTACAAGTGCGTGTTCCATCGATGCAAATAAGCAGTAATAGGATGGAGCCAAGTCTGGCGAGTAAGCCGCAAGTGAAAATATTTCTCGCCTAAATGCCTCAATCGTTTCATTGATCAGTTTTGCTGTGTGTAATGGTGTATTATCATGAAGCAAAATCACTTGGGTTACCTTTTTGGATATTCTGGTCGTTTTTCACGCAAAACTTGATTGTTGTCAGTAGGGTTCAGTATTAATGCTTTCACCAGGTTTTAGCAGCTCATAATAGATCACACTCTTCTGATCCCACCAAACACATTGTCTCCCGCCCATAGCGAATTCGCCTTGCAGTCGATGTTTCTATAGTTTGCCTGGAGTTACCCATGATCTTTTACGCTTAGAATTCTCAAAATATATCCACTTTTTATCACCAATTACAATTTAATGGAGAAATGACTTTCTTTTGTACCTGGCGAGCAGCATTTCGCAAGTAGTTTTTCAGTTTTCCTGCTGTCTTTCATTCAGTTCATGTGGAATCTATATTGCCATCTTCTGGATCTTTTCCATAGCTTTCAAACGTATAGAGACGGCTTCTCCTGTCACATTTAATTGATCCGGTGTTTAAGCGTCATTCCCGTCCAATAATGCTTGCAATTCGTTATATTCAAACGTTTTTGGTGGTCTTTCACGTTTCGTTTCTCACATTAAAATCGCCACTTTAGATTTTTTTAAACCTCTCAAAGCACTGTGATTTACCAAAAGCATGCTCACCGTAACCTTCGACAAGCATTCGATGCGATTCGGCAGCAGTTTTCTTCAAATAGTAACAGAAAAACAATGCTGTCCACAAATCGTAGTTTCTAGGTATAAAACTCGACATGTGCAATGGAGGATGGAGCGAAAAAGCCCAATTTATTTTTTTTTTAAGTATCAAAATGTAATACCTCAAAAATGTAATACCTCAGATTGCCTAACGCACTACCAGGTATTTTGGTGAATGTTAAAATTGAACAATATCTTTTGTCTCCTCAGGGCCCTTATTTTCTAATTTTAAGATTTTTAGTGCAAACATAAGCAAAAGTAAAATATCACTGGTTACCTAAATAATTATCTACTAGCACATAAAAGCTGGCTAATGTATTACAATAAACTATACAAAATAATTACCGACAAAAATAAAACGAAACAAATAAATAACGACGAAATAAATAACAATGATCTTGAAAATGTCTCAATTTTGTGTAATTTTCTTGATATTCACAGGCAGAAAAATTTGTAACTCGGCTATTCTACTTCTAGATTCTTTGTTCTTGCTGCCAGATATTTGAACCTGTTTTGTGCCTTTCATTTCTAACTTTACTTCTGTCAATAAAATTAGAGGAATCCTCTTACTATAACTATTGTGAAAATTGGGCTCATGAGAAATGTACAGATGGACAATCAATATCAGCGGGTTATAAATGTGATCTCTGTCGTAATTAAGACTGCTTATAGGTTAAACTTGAAGAGATTTACTACTAAACACTAGAACGCTTTTTTGAACTGCTCGACGCACGTTTCGCTAACATGTTAGCATCATCAGGAGATGATTTAATCTAATTCTAAAACTAAATTATGTTCTATTTATATGAAAACCATACCTAACGAAGCGTATAAAAATCATGAACCGTGAAGTGTACTAATCCTTACATTAATAATTGAAAAAGTTGACTGAAAGGAATCACATAATAAATTAAGAGAAGTTCTGGGTAATCGAAAGGATAAAGTAGAGCAACATGAAAAGTCGGGGATTTTTACACGCTTCGTTAGGTATGGTTTTCATATAAATAGAACATAGTTTAGTTTTAGAATTAGATTAAATCATCTCCTGATGATGCTAACATGGTTAGCGAAACGTGCGTCGAGCAGTTCAAAAAAGCGTTTTGGTATTTAATGGTAAATCTCTTCAAGTTTAGTATTTCACACCAAAGGTTCCAACAGAAGAATTGATGCTTATAGGTTGTTGAACTAGAATCCGAACACTAAGAGTCTTTATGTTACATTTTATTAAAAAATTCTAAATGTTGATTTCTGAAGTAGTCACATGGGTAGTCAAACTTAATTAAGAAACAATACAAGAAACTCTATGTCACAATTCGATTGTCTTATTTAAGTTTACCCTTAGGTATTCGTGTTTCTCCCACTCTCCCCTACTGTCACCAATTGGGTGTGGTTATCAACTTTTTTTTTCAACTATTCTCGTAGTATAACAAAACAAGAGTTGCAACATATATGTGGAGCCCATGATTTATTCTGGTCCCGTATCTTCATACCAAAATAATGGTGATAGGCACACTGCACAATAGGTATCAGATAGTGTTGCTGTGACGAAAATGTTGTTTTACCACAAATGTAATAAAAATTATTTTCTAAATTTACACGTTTTAAATGCATTTTGATTTAATAAATTTTACACTTCAAGACGAGAAATTCTGCACTAATAATAACAAAAATAATATGAAATTCACAGTAACAGTAACTATGTTTATAACCTACAAACAGCTGGAAAACGTTGTGCTTTGTCAGTTGACAGGTGTGACACCTAACCTAAAAATGTACGTCATAATACGTCATCCATAGAGTAAAATTCGAACAACATGATTGTTTTGACAAATAACAAGTTTACTGGAAGTTTATATACGGCGTTTGTGTGGTGTTAATCTAAAATATTCAATAATAACAATGCGTTGTGCGGTGTTTGGGTGTTACTCCGACAATCAGTCGAAAAGAAAAGATGTGGATCCATGCCACAAAAAGACAGGATAAGATTAACCTGAAAATGGCTTGTATTTGTTGTAAACACTTTATAATTAGCGATTTCAAAGAAAAATCTTCAACATAAATTGTTAAATTACACACCGAAAAGTTACCACGGATTGAAGGATGATGCTGTATCGACTCAAAACCTGGCATTTAGTTCTAGAAAATCAGTATTGAATGAACAATCTGCAAGATTTAAAAAAAGGGAGAGAAAAGAAGTCGTCGTCGAGTTGTTGACCAGGGAAATGAACAAATTCATTGTCGAAACTGTATTGGACAAAACATCTGTATCAGATTTAAGGATTATGAATAAACTGACGAAGAAGAAGTTAAATGTTAGTGGGGCCCAACGACAAAGGGATAAATTTGCTGCGAAGTTTTTTTCAAACATAATGTCAATGGTAGTAAGTAGATGTTGCGCTTTGGGATATCTTCCTCTTAACATGAATTGGGCTGAGTGTGCCGATTTTTTTTAAACAGGTAAATTATTAAACAAAATATATATTGTGATATTCATGTTACTGTTATTTTTTGTTGTTGTAGGTGAACGGCTGGTTTGATATTTTCAATATCAGTGTGTCTGCTTGTAATTCGAGAACAAGAAATAGAGCTTATGCCCTTTCAATTGAAGAACAAAATCGAATCATAGATGGCATGTCTCAAACAATTCTCGATCTGAAAGTGATCGGCAAAACATTTTTGCTACCCTTTAAAATTGATGAACTTTTGAAATTATAATTCATCTTTACTCTTAATTGTAGGAATGCTCATGTCAAATAATGCCCTCAAACTTTTACTGACAGATTTAAAGCGACGATTTGGCACGGAATATATTCTCACAAGATGCTTAAGTCAAGATGTCTTGGAGAATTTCTTTGGAGTTATTCGAGCGAAAGATGGCCCTCACGATCATCTTAATGCTTTAAAATTCAAGTATCGTTTGCGATCTTATATTATGGGCAAAAATGAAGGCGCTTATTCCGATTCCAGAAAGATCCAGCCCTTCCACATATACCTGGACTGATCATTTAAGTGAAGGAGATTTACACAAACCTTCTGAAGAATTTTTTTTTCAAATGAAACTGTTTGAATAAATTTTTAAATCTGTTAATGGAAAATCCTTGACCTTTACCAAAAATTATTTGAATTTTATGCTTATCGCATTGAATGTCCAGAAAAAGCTAAAAAAAACAATTTTTTTGATCGTGAATGTATTTTCGCATGAGAGAATTGGACTAAACAAGTGTAAAATTAGGTAAAAGAAAAATAATTCAAACTATTACATAATTACACTTATAGCTAATTCACAATGGACATAAGCTTAAGAAATATGTACAATTTTAAATTTAGGTAACAAAATTTTGTTATTTTTAATACCAGTAAAAAATATGGCTAGATGGGTGTAGAAGAATTAATATTTTATTTGTGACTAGAAATATCGAATTGAGCTGGATATTATATTTCAAAACCAATGTTTACAAAACTTTCAATTTGCATATTGCAGTTATATAACCAATGTATATTATTTTTTACATAAAATTTTGAACTGAGAACAAAAAGATTTGTTTATATACGTTGGAAATGCTCTTAATAAATAGTACTAATATATAAAACGAAATGTTTTTGTCGATAAATAAAAACTATTCGAACTATTGAAGTTGTTTTGTTCTGTATAGTGTTTTAAATTCAAATAAAATTGGGTATGTGTCTGTTATATACAATTTTGAAGTCTATTGCCCACACTGATAAAGTATGTGTTCCCAATATAAAGCTTTAATCCGAATTATAATGCATGTAAATTGTATTTCAAAGTCTAGTAGTGGATATATTTGAATTTTACTCAACGTGTGACGTCATGCGCAAACCGAACGCATTTTGATATACGGGAATATCAGGCCCTGAAAAAATTACATGTCATTGTACCTCCAAAGCAAGAGCCAATCGGTCATTTTTATGGTAATTTTTGAATTCAGCAGGTGGAAATATATAAGAATCAGTTATTTTTCAGCACGAAATATTTACATTGTTGGTCAGTTTAAGTTGTAAACTTGAAGAGATTTACCACTAAACACCAAAACACTTTTTTGAACTGCTCGACGCACGTTTCGCTAACCATGTTAGCATCATCACGAGATGATTTAATCAGATTAAATCACACTAAAGGTTCCAATAGAAGAAGTGTAAGTTGTGTTTTATTTTAAAAATAGGAACTGTATACCTGAACTGTAAAAAAAAAACACTTTGAAAAGTGTAAGGCCTAAGTTAGTTCGCATTAAATATAAAAAGAAAACAACCAAAGAAACTAAGAGTTTTAACGTACTGAAGTATTTTTTCAAATTTTTCTAATTCTTATAAATCAAGTGAATCATATATTTTGATTTCGCCGCCCCTTTTTCTTGTTCACTACGCACTCTTGACCCTTTTCCGATGGTCTTATGCGGGAGTTTCAAGGCGGTGGGAGAACCGTTCAAGTCTCCGCCGCCTGGTCCAGCGCGGTTCAGTCGTCTGGTCGCGCTGTATTCAGCAGCATCATCACCGAACAGGTAGACACGCGTGGTAAACGCACTACGTCGATATCTCGCGTAATATCACCCAGTTCTAAGTGTTTTGTGTGGTACAATCATGTTGCAGTACACCGATGAACTTTCCGAGAGGTTAGGTTTGAATCTGCAGGCTCAAAATTATGCCTTAGACTCGAATAATAATCCCAGCGATAGTGACAAACGCGGGGACAAATACTCATTGAGACCCAGATCGATGAGACGAAAAAACCACCCAAGCGACTTCGAGGAAATTCCTTTGTGCACAACCAAAAACAGCGCTCATTCGAAATCGACCAAGTCCAAAGCAGCACCTTTGAGTAAGTACCGGAGGAAAACTGCCAATGCCCGGGAACGAAGCAGAATGAGGGAAATCAACATGGCTTTTGAGGCGTTAAGGAAAGCGGTGCCTCAAATCACTCCCAGTCGGCAACAAAACGAGAAACTGACGAAAATCACCACTTTGAGATTGGCCATGAAGTACATCGCCGCATTGTCAGCCGCTTTGACCAGTAATCCTGCCGAGTTTCCTCAGCGAGATATATTTTCGGAATGTTCCGAATTAGATTCATTCTTGTTGGAATCTGACGGGGAATCGGTACCGATGAACAGTGACGGATCGGAATATTCTTTAACATCAGCTGATTTCGCGGTGGATTTTGACGATTCTCTGCCGGCAATGGACTTTTCGCCTGATTTTTCCGATCATTTACGTATCGATACATTTTTATCCGAATTCAGCTAATAGCTTTGAGTTTATTTTTTTAATATCATTAGATCGTACAGTTTGGCTGTTATACATGGGTATTATATTGTTTTTTTCCTCCATTTTGTCTTTAATTAAAAAAAAAATGTCATCATTGATGAGACTGATACATCTACTGTTACTTAAAAACAATTTTGTGATAACATTCTTAAATTCATCCGTCCTCCTTTTTGTAACATATGTACATTAAACTTATAGAAGTTTATTTATTTGTTATTAGATTTTTGTTCTACGATTGTATTGTATCTGTTAAATAATTTTGTAAATATATGTTTAAAAAAGAAATCGTGAAATTGAAGTGCCTTATATTGTGTTTTTAAGATCTATTTGTACTTTACCATTATATTTATTATTTTTTTTATATTTGCACAGATTTATGTCTAACGATTATACATAAGAAATATATTATTTTTATTATCCAATTGTGTTTTTGTGGCTTTGAATTGCGAGTTTAATCTTAGAACATTGTTTTTCAAAATTTCCCAGTTCCACAAACAAATCTAGGGTGATTTTTTTACCGAACTGTAAATTCAAATAAAACAACAACCATTAGATGCATTGAAACTATTTATTTGATGTAAAATAACATTCAAGGATTTTAATGGTTGAAAACAATTTCGATCAAATGTCCGCCTTGGCTACATCTGACAAAGCGCATTCTGTCAATCTAATTTCCGACCACTATTTCAAGCAATTTGGGTCTTATGTCCACAATTGTAATGTTGGCTTCGTAGGCGTTTAATTGTTTTGGTTTATTGGCATAGACCAAATATTTAACATAAGTCCAAAAGAAAATAATCTAGAGGCTTTAATCACAATCACACAGAATCACAATTACCAGGTCGGTTCCTTGAAATAATTTTCTCATCGAATTGTTTCCTCAATGTGGAGCCATCCTGTTGGAATCACATCTCTTTCATATGAAATTTTTCACTTAGGCAAATGGTGACGAAATCATAAATTTGGTTCTTCATCAACACTGCAACAGTGGCGATATTTTCTTTGAAACGTGTAGTTAAATATATGTATATATATATATATATATATATATATATATATATATATATATATATATATATATATATATATATATATATATATATATATATATATATATATATGCATATCTTAGGTAAATATTAATGAAAAGACAAGTTTAAGTAATGAATTTAATCATATTGACAAACAAAATAATACAACTATTCAGGATACTTTCTTTTTAAGGTCTCTTTTTTGCAGTCAGGATACATCTTTCTATGTGTAGTAGGAACTTTTTTTGTTCTTCTGTAGTAATCAAACCGTGGAAGTATTGTATTAGCTTAACAGCTCTTTCAGCTGCATCATTTACCGTTTTTAAGCTAGAAACGTTCTTTTTAGCTTTCACATAGGCTGAATTTTCTTCAAACGAAGATACGTTTTCTTGTAGGAAACTGCTGTCAATTTTTAATCGCGAAAACAAATTTTTGCTCTTGATGGAGACAAAATCGCTCTAGGATTTCCGTAAAACAATAGTCATTAAAACAAAATCTCTCAGGGATTTCCCTAAAACAATAGTCATTAAAAATTAGTATCACAATTAAATTGACAATTTAATTAAAAGAACAGTGAAATGAAAATAATAGATTAAATAAAACTCTCACCATATAACGAAACAGACATGTTTTCTAAATTATTGATTGATTGGATTTGT
The DNA here is from genome assembly GCA_031761425.1 of Cosmopolites sordidus. Classification (NCBI taxonomy): domain Eukaryota; kingdom Metazoa; phylum Arthropoda; class Insecta; order Coleoptera; family Curculionidae; genus Cosmopolites; species Cosmopolites sordidus. Next base: position 403,057 of record JARFXV010000356.1, on the reverse strand, counting down.
TCGTTACTTTGCGATAGTTCATTTTTTTAAAAGGAATAAAACAATTTTATACTTTGTTATCTATCACTTTTATTTTTAAAATTTGTGTGACTATAGTTTCGTAAAAAGTGTTTGACAATGTAAAATCGTTTTTCGAAGCTATAGTCACACAAATTTAAAAATAAAAGTGTAAAAGTGTATAAAATCGTTATGTTCCTTTTTTTAAAAAGACATGTCTTCTTTCGATGGAACATATCTCTTCCCAAAATCACATGTACTTTCTCTGTGTAAGTTGAGTGCAATATTGGCCTTAGTTTGTTTATCAACTTCATCATCAAAGAGTGATAATACTACTATTTCCTCTGATAAATATCACAAATGTTGAGTGAACTTTTGCCCAGAGCCACTTTAGAAATCGATTTGTCAATTGTTTCATATTATTTCAACGTCTTTAAAAAATGCAAATTTTGATTCGGCGTCTTCACTGCCAAACTACATCCACGCCAAGGCTTTGCAGAAACTGCCGCAAGGAATAAACAAACATCTTGCAGCGCCTGTTTGTCTTTTATGCTCATTTTAAACTGAGACTGCAGCAAACATGTTTTCAAAGAGTAAATAGTTTTTGAGATCCATCGTGCTGCGTTGCGCCAGGAGGTTTGATTTCAATTTTCCTTTCATTATCTCCTCCAAAAAAAAATAATGGATAATTCGATTAGTTCCCGATACGATGGATTTTTGCAGTTCATGAGTAAAAAATGTCACCAATTCGTTAACTTTCGTGTTACAAAGATGCTGTTTAACCTTAGGATTAAAGTTCTTCCAGTGCTCTCTAAACTTATAGAATAGTGGAATATCGGGATTGCTATGTTGTGATAATTGTTGCTTTGATAAATGTTTTAGACCATGGTCTCGGTATGTAACCGCTAGGAAAATAGAGTAGAGCAGGCGTAAATTATAGATATCGTAGAAGCTATACAAAATCTTCATTATTTCAAATATACGTGGAATCTAAACCATTATTTTTTATGATATAACATAAGATAGTTCTTTTTTCAGAAAGGCACAAACCTACTTGACGTGTGGTGCATATCCACTTTACTTGTTACTTTTTATTTGCGCTGCAAAAAAGGGCGCATCTTTTTGACATGCTATGTTGTGGCATATGTAAGCACTGGTCAAACCGTAATTCATACGGTACTACAGATCAATTTTATTTCTGACTTCATGTCAGTACTTATCAACCCCACAACCACTAACATCCTAAAGAATTTTAGATTTGGAACTGCTGACGGCATTTTCGGACATATCTATAAAATACCATATTATTCTATGCCATCATTTTTTTGATTTGCGATCTATTTCATAGATGGATTTTAGCATGTCGGTTTTCTCAACATATGCTATATGCTGATTAGAGTGCTTGACCATAATTGGACATCCCACAGTGTGTAAACTCCCATCTTTTTGTTTACGGGTGACAGTTGCCTCATCTGAAGGATCATGATAGTTTCCAAGAAAAATAACTAATTAGCGATCTCTCTCTGTCATTCTTTGTTCAGTTTTTATATTATTTGAAAGGTCTTTTCTATTGGCTCTTACAGTACCGCAGGCGTAAATAAATTAATTCTGAAGCGATTTTTGTAACTGTGCAGAATTGAAAAACATATCAAAATATATGTAGTAGCCTTTCCCTACTAAATCTCTTGTCAAATCTAAAACTACCATACATTCCAAATCTTTCTTGGATTGATTATTGATTTTACCAACACATATTTGGAATTGGCAAACGTATCCATGCTCAGCGCGTATCAAACTGTATACCCTCGCTTGATAGGTTTAAGTGGCATATACTGTTTTAAGACACTGCGATCTTTAGATCCGATCATACTTTCATCATTGATAGGTATTTTGATTGGTTGTATGACATGTGAAAAGGTTCAGATAACCAATAAGAATCGAACTTTATATAGATTGTCATATACTGTAGAGCTGCGAGTAGCATTAATCAGTTGTCAGCTAAGTGTATGTTTCCCAAAAGCCAGGCGAATAGACCTCTAGTCATTACTAAACTATTGTAATGATCTCTTAATTCTGGTTTTGTTGACCAGTAGTCATAATAACTGGGTTATTTTTTATCCCCATCAAAATGTTTAAGCCAATGAAAGTTTCAATTTCCTTAGCATTTGTTGGTATAAATTAAGAGTCACCTCCATGCCTCTGAAGTGCATATAAGTTTGTTTGGAATACGATTTTATCAATGAAAGTTTTAGTGAAGAGATGTAAAAAAACATGCACTGGTGTTTCAAGATTATCCGGGATCTGGGGACCTGTTTCTTCTCTAAACTCCTTAGTATTGGTAAGACAATAATCTGTCGATTGCGTCCAGATTGTTTTTTTTAGCAAATTATCTGTTCCTAACCACAGACAGGGGAATATTGTCTTCCTCCTCTCAGGCGCCATCATCAGTTATAACATTTTCACAATCAATTTCAATTCCTGTTCTGTTATCTACAACCGGCTGGGTATCTTCAATAACTATAGGCAAATTAGTGAGATCCATTAAAGTATCTTCATCTATATCACACTCTTCTTCAGTAACATAATAAACCCAAAAAAATATATGACATATATTTATGGGTATATATTTACACCATATTATAATATAATACAACACTTATCTGCCATTTCTAAGAAAAACTCACAAACCGTATATATATATATATATATATATATATATATATATATATATATATATATATATATATATATATATATATATATATATTATTATTATTATTAAGTAGATTGGGTATATAGGCAACCACTACAATAGATGGTTCTAAACACAAGCCACTAGGAACTTTAGCTAAATATTTTCAAATTTATGGTTTCGTAGTAAAACGACTAGAAGGCAAAAGGTTAAATATAAAATAAAATTGAATTTAAAAAATTATACTTGATCAAGTAATAAAAAACACAGCAGTTTTTATTATTTATCTATATTTATCTCTTAATTTTAAGTTTAATTATACTTATACACGTTTTCTTCGGATTAGGAAACATTTTAGCAGTATAACTTTTACTTAAACGTAAAATAAAATCAATTTTATAAAATTAACAAGTTTGATAATGAAATTAATGAAACAGTAACAAAAATTTTATAATCTATCTTATTTAATTCGTTATTTTATGTTTAATTTTCTTCATCATAATATTCATTGCAAAGCAATGTAGTGTGGTCCCGGCAAATATTCATCAGACACAATATGCAGCTTATTGTGCCTTGGATTGTCTCCTCTTTTTAGCAGGACATATTTTGCAGCTTCCTCTGCGTTCCTGATTCGTTACATGAGTTTCCGTCACTTGTTTAAGTGGTCCCTAATTTTTCTTTTGAGTTTTCTCGGAAGATATCATCTTAGCTACGGTGGCCATCGTAGTTCTTCCCTCTGCATACTTTTTTATCAGCTACGTTCCCAATCAACGTAAATATTTTCACCTTTTTTCTATAACGACTTTATTGGCTCTCAAAATTGCCATGGCATTTATTCCTGCAATATCTAGAAAACAAAAAAATAGTCTCGAAGGTCATCTGTTAGTTTTTCTTGATGTCGACTACATTTTTTACTTTTCTGTCAATTTCACTAATTAATTAGTAAACTACGGTAAATTATTAAACTACGAGCCATTTTCATTTTTGATGTGAAAAAATAGGAAATACGAACGTTGTTAAATGATATTGTAAAAAATAGTATCGCGAAGAGCATTGCACGTAATTTTTTCGACATCGGGCGCGCTAAAGTTTTTCGGTGTTTACGCTGCGACTAAAACAGATGCTATCTATATGTTACGGATCGCGCGCAGGAGGGGGTATATAGTATTTGTCTACGTGGTGAGCCTATAAGAGGCTACTAAAGATGGGAAATACTTTTGAAGTAGATGTAAGATTTTATGATCGAACATGTATCAAGTGCGTCCTCTTGAAGGTTAAGAGGAGTTTTCAAAATATTTTTTGTTGCAAAAGAATCATAGAAATTAATAAAAATCTCGATGACAAATCTAGGGAAAATTTTAGTGATATTTTTAGTGACAAGTGATATTAACTTTAAATAACACTGGGGAACAATTTGAAAAATAATTTCTGTTGACTTCGATATTTAAGCTGTTTTATACGTAAATTGACATGCTAATTCCAAACTTTATTTAGTTTTTTTCTATCACGTCAAGTTTTTTCTCTACAGTTGTTGCGCGTCCGACTTGACGAATCCCAGAAGTCACTACTGCTCTCCTACCGGCGAACCTTCTTCGACCTGGGAGTGGGGGCGTGAGTGACGTTGCGTCATCCAAAACTAGTTCGGTCAGTTACGCATGAGATGCTAAAGTCTGTGTCGCTCTGATATAGTGAAGTCAAAGTATACATACAGAACTACAGATTTTTGTTATGTCTGCCTCTGGTAGTTCTCGTCGTAAATGCTTAAACCGCCCTGATTCATTTTGTTATATATGTGGCCGTTTTACCATCCCCATTACATTTCCATTCAACGGACTAATATTAGTACATTTGTCAGGCAAGCCCATTTTGCTTATTTTAAAGTGAAAATAGGTGACCAAGATAAATCATGGGCCCCTCATAAAGTGTGCAAGCAGTGTGTAGAGAGTTTACGAATGTGGACGAAGAGAACACGTAATAAACTTTCGTTTGGTATACCAATGGTTTGGCGAGAGCCCAAAGATTACTTAAGTGATTGCTACTTTTGCATAGTGAAAACATCAGGATTCAACAAGAAAAACAAACATAAAATTGAGTACCCTAGTTTACCGTCAGCTATACGTGCCTCATTCAGCTGAAATTCCAGTGCCAGTTTTTCAAGAATTACCTTCTTTAGAAATACAAGAATGTGAATCAAGTGAAGATCGAAGTGACTCCACCGACGAATAATTCAAAGTTTCCAATGATTCTGTTCATAAAGGATTCAATCAACATAAATTAAACAATTTTGCACGAGATTTGGGACTATCCAAAAAAGCATCGGAATTATTAGCATCAAGACTGCACGAAAAAAATTTGCTTGACAAAGGAGCTAAAGTCACTTACTATCGATCCAGAGAAAGTGAATTTAGGCAGTACTTCAGAAATAATGACGGATTTGTATATTGCCAGAACGTAGAAAGTTTAATGAAATAATTGGCCATTTCTACAACTATAACGCAACTAAAGGGCGATTGTTTATAGATAGCTCAAAGCGTAGCTTGAAGTGTGTTCTCCTACATAATGGAAAGTTATACTGTTCAGTCCCAATAGGTCATTCAGTTTCTTTGCGTGAAAAATATGGCGATATAAAGAAAGTCATTGACTTGTTGCAATATAACATGCACCAATAGATCATCTGTGTTGACCTTAAAATGGTCTGTTTCCTTCTTGGTCAGCAACGCGGGTTTACCAAGTATCCCTGTTTTTTGTGCATGTGGGACAGCAGAGCTCGTGAGAAGCATTGGGTGCAATAGAACTGGCCGCCAAGATCTGACCTAAGACCTGGTGATCCAAACATTTTAAATCAGCCACTTGTCGATAGAAAAATTACTGTATTTCCGTCTTTGCATATAAAACTAGGTCTCATGAAGCAATTTGTTAAGGCTTTGTCAATTGAAGGAGACTGCTTTAAGTATATCATTTCGGCATTCCCTAGCCTGTCATATGAAAAGATAAAGGCTGGTGTGTTTGATGGTCCACAGATTCGGCAACTCGTTAAAGATGAAAATTTCACTGAAACAATGACCGAACTTGAAAGGAATGCTTGGTTGGCTTTTAAAAATATTGTTAAAGACTTTCTTGGAGATACACGAGCCCCGAATTACATCGAAATTGTACAATAACTCTTGGAGGGTTTTAAAAAGTTTGGTTGCAACTGCATTTCTTACATAGTCATCTTGCTAACTTCCCTGAAAATCTTGGTGCTGTTAGTGATGAACAGGGCGAGCGATTCCATCAAGATCTAAAGGTTATGGAATCGCGGTATCAAGGTAGATGGGATGTCAGTTTGATGGCTGACTACTGTTGGAGCATCAAGCGAGAATGTTCACAAACTGAACACTCCAGGAAAAGCTATAAGAAGAAATTTTTACAATTTAACTTTTAATAATATATTGACCCCTGTATGAATAAAATATTCTAATCTATTTGGTCAGATCTCACCTTATTTCTTTTCGTATGTACACTTTTAAGGCAAAATGAGGGGTATGCTGTAGCTTAAGAACTTGACGTGATAGAGAAAAACTGTGAATATTTTTGAATTCAGAGATGAAAAATTAGTTAAAAACAAGTCGCAGATCCAAGTCAACAAAATTGCTATTCCCCAGTGTAATTCAACATAAAAAGTGAAAGTTTCTAAGTTTAAATAAACGACTAGTTTCTTTGCTTACAGAATTGAATGAAGGCTCTGTATAATACGTACATTCATTCAAAGATGGCGCCGTTGGCGCTAGGGTTTAACTATTCTAGTAACCTTTTGTATTGAACATGCCATGACGACGTAGGTTGCCCCCATATCGAATATGTATATTTTAGTGTCTATCGTTAGAAAATATTTTAAACAAAACTGTTATGGATACAAAAATTCATATTTGACAAAGTTCTAAGAACTTTGACGGCGACTTTTATTCTTCCTCAAACTTTGAAATCTCTGGAACTTGTAAGTTATGTAACCCACACGTCAATTATTGCGGCGAACTCGTGCCGAGCGCCCTCTACAAACAAAAGAAGAGGAAGAAAAAAAGTAAGTAAACCGAATCCGGGACGGCTGACGCGCGCCTTCTTTTGTCTCTTCTTCTTCTTCTTCTTCTTCTTCGCCTTCTTCCTTTGTGTTTTTGTTTTTTAGGGGCGCGGGCGTCTCTGTGTGGCCGCTTCTTCTGTCCGATTGTTCGACTCGCGTCGGCCGAACAAATGATCGACAAGACAAGGGCGACGGTCCATTTTTTTTTGTTTTTATTTATTTTAATTTCTCCGATTCGTGTTCTCGTGGTTGTTTTTTCGTCAGCGCGGGACCGCGCATCGGCCGTTTTTACTGATTGGCGGTGAAATGTTCTCGATTTCTTTTAACATTTTTTGGGATGGTTATACGTGTTATCGGTCGATCGAAGGGTAAGCGGTTGCGAATGGGAAAGGAATTTTTGAATCGGTTCGTTAAAATCTTAGAATATAAGCGGGGCTTAGATTATGAGAAACTTTTAGTTGCTAAGATAGTTTATCCGCTAATTTGCAGAACCAGCAAATTAGACGTGGAGCTGAAGATCTTAATGATTAGATAATTAGTGAGAAGCATCATGATGTATGGATCGATCGCGTGGGGCTACGCGGCAAAATCCAATATTAAGCAACTGGAAAGCTGCGAGAACAAGCTAGTGAGACTAGCTCTCGATGCCCCTCGGTACATCTCTAATGTACAGATACATAGAGAGATGATGTAGACTCCCTTTAGGCAGTACATGCAAGGAAAGGCGGAGAAAGCCTTCTTGAAGATAAACGACAACCCAAATCAAGAACTGTGATGGTTAACGGACTATCGTCCGGAAAACTTCGCAGTTTTGGGTGACAGACGACACAGAAGACCGAAATTACAAGTTTTGGAGGACTAGGTTGACTGTTGCCCAACGAGGGTTCATCGAGGGAAGGGACACCAGGTCCCAGTTCGGAAAAAAAGGAAAGGTGAAGGGAAGGGAAGTTGAAGAGGTGAAGTTGAAGTTTTTCTCTTTCAGGTTAACAAGGTAAGAGATACGACTTAAGCCGAAACACCTTCAGTGTAATCTGCAAATGACATATATCTTAAGATTCACCCCCTCTGGTACTTGCCCCCTAGTGGTGTGAAGCGCTTGGCCCACTACGTCCGGCGGTCAAGCAGCGGAAACACCAATGGAAGGGAAGTTAAAGGTTTTGTGAGTAGCGTCACGACTACGGAAACTTTATCCCATCTACCAACAGTGCAGCTTCGGGATTATTTTAGAAAATAATCTCCGGTGGATGGAGGGCGCGAACGCGAAAAATGAAAAACTCTGTTTTTTTCAGATTCTGTTTATTCAGGATTGGGTATAGGTTTTGTTAGTTAGGATCGTAATAGGTCTTTCGGTTAATAGTGTCGATTTTTTTTGCAAATTTTGAGCGTTTATTACCTTAAATAATCAAAGTATTGGTCATCGTTAGCCATTACTTTTTCTCAACTTTCTGTCAAAGAATGGATTCCGCGATAAAATAACTTGTGGTTTTTTGAGGTAAAGAAGACGAAGAAGTGAAAATATAAGTGTTGTTCTTAAAGTCCGGTGAGTACGATGGGTGGGGTAGGATATCCCATTTATCGTTTTCCAAATAGTTTTTTTTACACATTTTGTCACATGGGGTAACAAGGCCACAAGGGGAAAAATTATTTTATCGTGTCTTTGAGCGTATTCTGGCCGTTTTTTCCTTCAATGATTGGTTTAATTTTATCAATTGTTGTGGTACCAGCAGTCTGTAATACACAACTCCCCTACTATCCCACCAAATACACAGCAAAGCCTTCTTTCTATGAATATTGTGCACTGATTGTGATGTTATGGCTGGCCTGACTCTACCAATGATTTTTTGCGCTTTGGGTTGGTAAAATAGATCCACTTTTTATCATTTATCATAACTTGATACAAAAAATATTATTTCACAACTAGATTTTCGTCTTTTAATGTCTCTTTCCATTAATTCATATGGAACCCATTTTTCTTCCTTATGTAACTTTCCCAATATGTGGATTGGGCAACATTTAATGCTTCTGCCAATAAATAAGTTGAGTCTTCATCCTATAATGCTTGCAAATCTGCATCTTCAAACTTTTTCGGCTGTCTTGGACGCTCCTTGACTTTTATATCAAAATCATCACTGTTAAAGCGTTTAAACCATCGTTCACACATTTTTTTGAGATAGGGCATGTTAAGTCAGGCACCGTAAGTTTCAACCAAGAATCGATAACTTTCAGCAGCCGTTTTCTTCAAATCTAAGAAGGTTATTAAACTTTCCCGCAAAACGTCTTTTTCTAGTTCATAACTCGACATATTCAAAGCTATGAAAAACTATGGTTTTTTCACAATGGTAATTAATAAGGAACAGTCTTTTGATGGCGTATGTTTACCTTCCAAAATGCCATAGAAGTCTTTAGTCCATACCAACAAATGTATTAGTAATGCAATCCCTTAGCAAAATCAACATTATTAACCGAAACACTTATTTTCTCTTTTTTTGCTATTCAGCTTTTCTGTGCTTCACTTGCGTTATTCCATTCAATATGATAACAAAGTCCATTTATATAGGGTAGCAACTCTTTTATTAGGAATTACAAATCGATGATTCCCAATTTATTTTTGGATATTCGGAAACCAAAAGAAACCAAAAGACCTATACGGCGGCGGACAATGTACGAGGTGTGTAAATAAAGTAATGAGATTGATTTTTTATGTTTTTTATTCAATTGAAATTACAATTCTACACTGTCTCCTTCAAAGTAGTTGTTTTGAGAAGCCACCTCGTGCTGTAGATAATTTGTTACTTTTTATACTAATGCTGGAACCTCGATACTGGAATCGTCTTTAGCTGATCGGTTATAATCTTTTCAATGTCCTCCGATGTTCCGAAATGGCATGGTTTAAGGTGAATTTCCAATGTTGGAAAAGGGAAAGTTACAAAGTTTGACTCAAGTTTGGTGAATAAGGAGGCTTCAAAGCCACAGTGATGTTTTTACTTGCCAAAAACAAAAAAAAAAAAATGGTAGTGTAAATCGAGCCCCGGTCTTCTAAAAATGCCTTAAACTACCTGAACTTTTTGCTTTACTGGCATCCCGTAGCGCTTTGGAGAATATGGTAGCTGGTATTGAAACTAGTATTAAACACTTACCGGAGTCTTCCGAAGTTTTCGTCAGAGTCATGTAAAATTGCATTTACAAAAAAACATTTCTAAGATTGTCAAGCGTCTGCGAGAGAAGGATTGTTTTTATTTAAAAGCTGATAAGGGAAATAAGGTTGTAGTAATGGACAAATCTGATTACATTGAACGCGTTGAAAAATTAATTTAAGACGGTCCATGTAAACGATTACCGAGGAATTCATTCGCAAAAATGGTTAACCGAATTAGAGATACATTGAAATCTTGTCACAGCCTTATTTCTTTCCTTCTCTGCATATTTCTAATCCAAAAGTGCCAGGATTGTATGCTCTACCAAAAATTCATAAACCAAAGAAAATCAATGAGATCAATTATATCAGCCATTAATTCTCTAACATATGATTTGGCAAAATGGTTAACAAAGGAATTTGAAAATCTATCAAGCCAACTACCTTCTGAGATATACTTAACAAAATTCATAGAAAAAGTTAAAAACACACATCTACAGGAAGGTGAGGTCTTGGTTTCCTTTGATGTATCATCATTGTTTCCAAGTGTCCCGATTCCACATACCTTGAAATACCTAAGGGAGTTACTCGAGTTAAATGATTTTAATAACAAGATTGTTTCTGAGTACATGTCCTTAGCAAGATTAGGTATGAACCAAAATTATTTTCAGCTTAATAAGAGATTTTGACGAATAAGATGGAACGGCAATGGACAATCCTCTGTTACTGTTCTTAGCCAACTTATTCATGAGTAAATTTCAAACCGAGACTAAGAATAAATTCAGTTACTTTCCGAGGGTGTCGTGAAGAAATGTGGATGATTTTTTGTAATTTTCGATTCAAAAAATGAAAATTTAAAAATGGTAAATCCCAAAACATAGTATTCTCATATGAACTCGAAAACAATGATCGATTACCATTTTTGGATCTTTTTGGAGGTTAAATTTTAATATTTTTAGAAAAAATACCACCACTTTGAGATACATTCCTAACGATTCGAATCATAGCTTCCAAAATAAGACGGCTGCTTTAAATTTTATGCCAAATAAATTTATTAATTTTTTTTTAAACAAAGATAATTCAAAAAAAAAAAATAAAAATTAATTAAGGAGATGTCCAAAGTGAATGGTTATACTAAGAATATTGTAAATAAATTAATTAGAAAACTTAAGGATAACTTAAGAACTTTTCAAAAGGATTACAACAAAAATACATTTTTGATAATACAGTTTGATGTCCAATTAACGGGAGGGCTAGACAAGATATTGAAAAAAGTGTAATAGAATACATTAAAATAAATCCTGGGAAATTCAAGGGACATGGTAAGTCGCGGATTTAAGAAATTAGTTGTCAAGATTGTGATCGAAGGTATATTGGACGAACTAAAATATCTATATTAACCAGATATAAAGAATACATTGCCCACATTAGATATGGAAGAAATGAAAAATGTTGTGATGCTCAACATGTAATAATAGGGCTTTGGATGGATATCCCGTTCAGTCAACTTTTTCAGTTAATAATGTAAGGCGTAAGGCTTAGTTAACTTCACGGTTCATGATTTTTATACACTTCATTGTTAACGGTTGTCATATAAATATAACATAATTTTAGATTTAGAATTAGACTAAATCATCTCCTGATGATGCTAACATGGTTAGCGAAACGCGCATTGAAAAGTTTAAAAAAGTTGTTGACACTCAATTACAGAACATACTAGAAAAATCCAGTTCACGAAAAGAATTGACACGGATCACCGAGTGACTCTAGATAGTTCCTCCTCCTGACCTGTTTATACTCCAAAGGGGAAGCCAACAGTGTCTCCAGATCAAAACGCTACGAAATTGTTGTCACTCAATTTCAGAACGCACTAGAAAAATCCAGTTCACGAAAAGAATTGACATGGGTCACAGAGTGACTCTAAATAGTTCCTACTCCTGATCTGCTTATACCTCAAAGGGGAAGCCAACAGTGTCACCAGATCAAACGCTACGAAATTGTTGTCACTCAATTTCAGAACCGACTAGAAAAATCCAGTTCACGAAAAGAATTGACACGGCTCACCGAGTGACTCTAGATAGTTCTTCCTCCTGACCTGCTTATACCTCAAAGGAGAAGCCAACAGTGTCGCCAGATCAAATGCTACAAAATTGTTACAAAACGCACAAAACCAAAATGCTATAAAACGCACTAGAAAAATCCAGTTCACGAAAAGAATTGACACGGATCACCGAGTGACTCTAGATAGTTCCTCCTCCTGACCTGTTTATACCTCAAAGGGGAAGCCAACAGTGTCGCCAGATCAAACGCTACATTATCAGTCTCATTATTTCAGTTACAGAACTCGCAAATATCAAATCAAATTGTCAAGCAGAAATTTTTTCAATAAACCTTGTAAAATATTATTATTAAAGGGTTTGTCCAGGCTTACACCGTACACCAATCGTCTGGAATGTATAATCCGTAGCCGCAGACCGTTAAAGGCGACAATATGACCCTGTGGGACATTAACTGTTTCGATAACAATATAAATTAGGGTTTTACGGCCTTTTCCGCGCTAAATGAAGTTCTTAATGCCTAAAGACCGTATTAAAATAGATTTTATTTCTTGTAGAATGATCGTACAGTTGCTAACAGAAATAATTACTGGCTAGGGTGAATTATAGAAAAAATAATTAATTTCCTCCAGGCTTTAATTAGTCTTTTTTTTGGAAATCTTTAAATGTAACATTTTCTTTTTCTTCCAGGGTTTTTACACCTCTACTGGACCTTTACCGACTTTTTTTATTTGTCCGAATTTCGTTCTTTCTTCGTGTCCAGTCCATCCTAGACTCTATATTTTAATGAAGTCCACTATATTTTTTTACCATACATCTGATAAAGTTTGTGGTTGTATCTGATGCGCCATCCTGGTTACTCTTGGACTGGCCCATATAACACTTTCCGTTCGAACGTGACAATCATTTCCTCGGCCTTTTCAGTTAAGGTCCACGTTTCGCTTCCGTGTGTGAATACTGGTGTGATTAATGTCTTATAGATTGATATCTTTGTTCTTTTGACAAATTTAGACTTGAGTATAGGCCATACAAGTAATTTTGATATTGTCGTTTCCCACCGTCCAGTTTCGTCCTAACCTTCTCATTCCTGTAATCATTCTCTTCGTTTTTTAGTGATACTTTTCAAACCAATTTCGAGTACCTCTTTCAATATTTTAACAGGTTTTTTTCTCTGCTCTCATGGATCTTCCAACTATATTGACGTCATCTGCATACCCTATCACTTGCAGCTTTTTTGTTATAATGGTACTTCTGGTTTCGATTTGCATTTCTGTTATTACTTTATGTAATGCGACATTAAATAGGATGGGGGCCAGTCCATCTCCTTGCCGAAGACCTCGGATTAAATGAAATATTAATTAAAATATTCAAGAGATGTGGAATCAGAGAAAGGTTATTATAAAATCATTAGCGGTGATTTCAACGACAGAAAAACCTATTCGAAAAGTTATTTTAAAGCACCAGCTTTAAACTTCAAAACGGGGTATAATACAAGGTCCAGCAGGGAGGTATGGTCTTTTTGAAACGATTGTTACGCGCGGCAGTGTCAAGCGAATGTTTTCAGGATGGTTGATATCTACTCTTTCCGCGATGCTATCTCAGTAGCTATGGAGCCGTGGTCTGTGGTACATCGCGTGTTTATTTACAACACTTTTATTGAAACTGGCCGTTCTGTTGTGCTCACACAGCGATGATTTCGAAATTATTTTAACGTTGGTTGGCATGGTCGCGTTCACAAAAAGCGATACCATTATGAAGTGGCTGAACAAATTTCACACAACAGAATCGTTGAGACCTGGGACTGCACGGGGAAGAGACCGAACAGTACAAACCCCGGAAAACATTGAAATAGTGCGATAAGCGGTGGAAACCAACCCTTGTCGTTCAGCGGTACGTCACGCTCGCGTTCTTAGAATATCAGACAGGTCAGTTCGCAGAATTTTACACTTGGATATTCATTTCCATCCGTATACAATAATGCTTGTCAAAAAATTGCAACAAAATGACTTTGTGAGACGGCGTAGGTTTGCAGAAAGGATGTTGGAATTGCTGGATGACAACATCGTTTTGTTCATGAGTAACGAGCCCATTTTCATTTATCGTGCCTAACGAACAAAATTTTAAAGATATAAAAATGTTATAAAAAAATTTACAAACTTTTAACGTTAACGTTTCGGAGGGTACTCTCCCCCCGTTTTCAAAACTAAACTAAAAAATAAATTATATTAATTTGTAATATAAAAAGGAACGAGTGAAAGTAAATATATTTTTTTGTATATGTCAACGATACTTACATTGATAACAATAGATTTTCATGACAGTGACATACTACCAAAAAATATATATAAGTAATATTTACTGTGTGATTGTTTATTGTACTGATTGTGTATTCAAATATTTAAATGTGTTTAGTTGTACTCTTTAGAATCGGGAACCATATTGAATTTAAATCTATCGAAGGCATAGCAATACAGTTATTTTAATTTAAATTAATTATAGCGGTTTCTTTTAATCTTCTGTATTTTGTTACCGATTCTTTTAATACCGTTTTGGAATTATTCCAATTGATTTTATGACCCGATTCCCATGCGTGTTGACAAATTCTAGATTTATTAAAATCGCCCTTTCTAAGAAGGTTTTTATGCTCTTTTACTCTAACATCTAACGCTCTAGATGTCTCACCTATATAGAATTTGCCACATTCGTAGGGAATTTTATAAACCACATTTTTGTGTATTTTGTTGTATATTGTTTGGTTTAGTCTTTGTTAATAGATATCTAAGAGTATTTTTTGTTTTAAATGTCGTTCTTATGTTGTATTTATTTCCTACTCTTTTAATTGTGTCAGAAATACCGCGGATATAAGGAATTGTGAGGTTAATTGTTTGAGAGTTATTATTATTGTTATTAATAACTTTATTATTATTATTATTATTATTGTTATTAAAATTTTTCGGGTAATTGTTTTTTATTAAAATGTCTTTTATGTGATTTGTTTCTTTTTGTAGTGTATCACTGTCGGTACAACCAAGTTTTGCTCTGTCATATAAACTTTTAATTACTCCTATTTTGACCGATTTTGAGTGATTTGACAAGAAATTGAGATACCTATCTGTGTTTGTCAGTTTTCTGTAAAATGTAGTTTTTAATGTGTTGTTTTGTTTTAATATTAAAGTGTCGAGGATTTTTTTTTGAGTTTTAGATAGTGGCGAAAACCCCAAATTAAGGAAAAAAATATGCCTTATCAGTTGGTTTCCGAAAGGTTTGCAATTAAATGATGGTTCGTTTTACGTTAGAAGAACGTTTGGAAATTGTCTAGTTTTACTACGTAAATTCGCAGTCCCTTCGTGCTACTCAACGAGCAATTCAGAGTCATCGTGGTATTCGTCGTGCTGGCCCTTCTGAACAGGCTCTTGATCGTGGTGTTAGAAAATTTGATAGAGAGTTTTCTCTCCACAATAGTGTAGTGTCTCAAGTGTAGCTGAAAATAACAACATCTCGGTTGCTCGCCGCTCGCAAGAGTTAAGCCTCTCGCCAATGACAACCTGGCGAATTTTGAGGTTGGACTTAGACTTGCATCTGTATAAGATTGTACTGGCACAAGAATTGAAGCCAACCGACCATACCATCGTATTCATCGTGAATTTGCCGATTGGGCCCTCGAAAGGAGGGAAGTCGACAACGAATTTCATCGTAAAATCATCTACTCCGATGAGGCTCATTTCTGGCTCAGTGGCTTCATCAATAAACAATATTATCAGTTTTGGTGCGAATCTAATCTACACATGATAGATGAGAGTTCTTTGCATCCGCAAAAGGTCACAGTTTGGTATGAATTTTGGCATAAAGGAGTCATTGGTCATTATTTCCTTAAAAATGAGGAAGGAGCCATCGTTACCATCAATACCGAGCACTACAAGGCAATGGTAGAAGATTATTTTCGTGGAATTTGATAGAATTGATGCGGATGACTTTTATTTTCAACATGATAGTGGCAGGGTTATCGAAAATTGGCGCGAGCGGATTCGTGCCTGCAAAAAGAGCCGTGTTGTAATCGGTAGACCCTTTACTTTAAGAGGCAATAAAACATTAACATGGATTAAAGTGGAAACAAGAATATACGATATAATGAACATGGTTGTCAAAACAAAATGGATAGGCTACGTTCTGCAAATGCTCGAAGAAATATGGGTAAAAATAACATCTAGTTAAAAACCATGGATGAACAAATGGATGAAATGTAGGACAACGAATAACGCAATGGTATAACGACATTCGAAAAACAACTGGTCGAAGATGGATAACTCATGCATAAAAGGAGGAATGGAGAGTTAAAGATTTTATGTTCAACAATGGATGTTGAAAACTGTATTGAGATAGTTTTTATCGTCTTTGAATTTTCATCTCGACCAGTTCTTGTCTCCCTTTTTGTTATCATAACTAATATTGTTGTGCTGGCTTATTTTTTAATGGATAGAGAAAAAAATATGTAAAGGGCTTTAATACGTACTTCAAGATATAAATTTTGCACCGTTTTCGGTGATTTAACCTAGACATTTTATATCTCGCATGTGTCATCTAGAGATGCCCGGCATTTGGCTTTTTGAATATCAAATAATTATTAATTTTTTACTTTAGTTTAAACCTTTATCACAAATAATGTTGATAATCGATGCGAAAAACTTAATTATGAATAAATTAAAATTTAAAAAATAACCAAAAAATCACGGCACTACGAAAGCGCCACGATTGGCTACCATGTTTGTGACGTCATTATGTTAAAGTATTTTCACGTAAGTACTGTCAATGGTTTCTATCTGTATATACTGTCAAAATTATTGAAGTTTAGTGCAAAAAAATTGTTGTTTATTAATTTAATTCACTAATGTGTGACAAATAGTTCATAAAGAACAATTCTGATAATATACAGGCTGTGAACATTTTTATAGTCATAGATTTTCTCAAAAATGACATTCGGTTTAATTCAGCTGAAGTTCTAGGTGCTAAAGCATCAAAAAATTTATTCTTAGTTTAACTGAGATAAGCCAATATTTATTTCGTCGCATTGTCTTCTCCAGGTTTAGATCGTGAAAAAAGATCATTGCAATATATACATGGACAGTCCTGTTCGTCATCTTGAGGGTTATTAGAAAAATTTTCTTCTTTACTGTCGCCTTCAAATCATTTTTAAGAGACGTTTCGACTCCTGTTTGCTAGAGGTGCTTCGGGCTCATTTTTCGATTTAATTTTCCTCATATTAAGAGTCGAAGTTAACACTAAAGAGATCTGTCGAGTGTTTAGTTTACGTTTCTCTTGGCCACTAATAATGTCTGCACTAATAATTTTCTCTTGTCCACACGCTCTTCTTCTCAATAGGGACACCAAGAACAGAGGACGATGCAGCAGATGGAGGATTTTGATTTGAAAGAGGAGTTAAAACAACTTCTTGATCAGTGTTTGCAGCTGGATGAATTGTCGTCTTGTTGTTTAGTAGGTGCTGCTATTTCAGCTGCATTATTTTCGTTAGGTGTAGCGGCATGGGATCTCTGTTTATGAAATTGAGGTTGTGCAATCGCAGTAACGCAGTAACAGGAAGCAAAAATTGAATCGTCTTACTGCTGAGTAGATGACTCAGCATTGGAGGCGTTTTTTGTGAGGTCGCTCATTAGAGGTGTCTTCCGTCTTTTGAAATATTTCAGAATTCAGGATTTAGAGAGCTTCATGGAACAGGCCGGCAATCTGAAGTTGTGTAACAACACGTCCAGGATGTGCTTTCAGCCACTTGGATATTTTTTGGTTAAAGTAAGATTTCAAGGACGCGAAAAAAGAAACATCAACAGGCTGCATGCGATGAATGCAGTGTGGAGGCAGAGAAATAATATAAATACCGATTTGTTTCGCATATTCTAAAGTTTCAATCCCTTTATGACTTCATGTCCGTCGAAAATCAAAATATCTTATCGATAATACCTACTTTTAAAAAACTCTGAAAATTCTTTATCCATTTCAGAAATATTTCAATTGTTATCCATCCTAATTGTTAAACAGTTTAACAGTTTGTATTTGAAAAAAGGCACTGTGTGACGAAACAATTGTTAAAATTGTATTTAAATATAGTGGAAATTTTAGATATTAATCTTTGCTTATTTATTTAAAATTAATTTTCATCAAGTATCAGCTACCCCAGTTAAAGATAAATTATTTTATTTCTTGACTGTGTTTAGAAAAAGATAGAAACGTTTTGTAAAATTTAGTTGGTAATTCTGGTCAAAATGAACGTTCGTTTGAACCAGTGATAACATTAACTTTTGATTTTCTTGTCTGAAATAGTATTAGTTAACTAAAACATGTCAATATTGATAATACATGATGTAAAACATGCACTGCTGAATAAAAATAAAACGTTAAATAATGCGCATTGGTCAGGAGGAACGAGATATTAGCAATTCAAGCATTTTAGGTTAGAGAAAAAAGTGCGATCGTAGAGAAAGCAGTTCTCTGCCAGTACGTTATGCCAATATCTGATTGGTAACACTTAGACGGGCATTTTTATTGCGATTGGTTTGGATCGTGTCCGCCTACGATGACCGACGCGACTGTGAACCGGTATAGATCGCCACGATGACGGTAGGAACAAACACAAATCACCATTTAGCCAATAATTTGCATATAACACATTCTTGCCAAACGGTACTGCGCCAGATAATAGGACCGTCACTATCACTATTATTCAACGGCGATTTTTGTAAATTTCAGTTAATTAAGGAATATCAAATAAATTGTTAATAAAATGTTGTGATAATCATACATTTTTATTTTATCTTGAAGTAAAAATAAAGGATATTTAATGAAATCCTGTTTCGTCTATATTTTCAATTTATTATTATTTGACGTGTTTCGCTAACACTGTAGCTTCATCAGAACTGGCTATTTTCGATGTTAAAATAGGTATAAATACAAAAAGTTTCTATAATAAAAATATACATTTTTTAAGAAATCCACACAGATGCTATTTATTAAATAAATATATAAATACACACTTTATTTAGCATATGCAGCTAATAGTAACAAAACAAAATCAATATACAAAAAAAAATAAAAGTAAGAAAAATTCTAAAAAATCTTAACAAAAGAAAATACAATCAAAAGGCAATAACCAACATTGTTCAAATGATAAAACACTCTATTGCTTCAAATAATAATTTAACAGTCTATTAAATACATGCACATTAGGAGCGCTCCCTATGTGGGCCGGCAAAGCATTGAAGAGACAAACACCTTCCCAAAACAATGTCTGCTGGAGAGCAGTAGTTCTCGCAATTGGTACATCATAATTGTTCTTAGAACGGACATCGTAAGAATGCATATTTACTCTTTGTACCAAAAAAGTATTCAAATAATGGGGCAACAAATTATGTTTTATTTTATATATCAATCGAATGTTAACCCCTTCAATGGCCCGCGCAACTGAAAACCAATCCAATGACCGCAACATTACCTCTATCGGTGTATACCTATTACAGTTCAATAGTACACGCATAGCCTTGTTCTGCTGTATTTGAAGTCTACCAATACTTTCCTTATTACATGATATCAGCACAGACATATAATAGGTAAAATGGGGTAAAACTATAGTATTATATACAAGCCTCTTGGACCATGGTGATAAATGTGACGATATACGATTAAAGAACCCTATTTTTTTCCCAATCTTTCTACATAGATAACTGACATGATTACAAAATGTTAGCTGAGGAGCCAACAGTACTCCTAAGTATTTAATTTCATTTACAATTTCAATATCACAATTATTTATATTTATTTTTAACCCTAACTCATTAAATCTTTTGCAGTTTGCTTTAGACCCTATCACCATGCACCTTGTTTTCAGTTCGTTTAGCTTAAGTTTATTTTTACATAGCCATCTAAATAGTATTGCCAGTTCACTATTCAATGTTTCAACCATCTCAGGCAAATTATACCCAGACACAGATATGAGAGTATCATCTGCAAGAAGACTAATAAAACATTTATCCAATATTGTAGAAATATCGTTGATATATATCAAAAACAGCAACGGGCTCAAAACACTACCCTGAGGAACTCCCCACGCACTTTCCCTCTTTGCCGACACTTTTCCCTCAACCTTCGTCCTATGATGTCTGTCTGTTAAGTAACTCTTGATCCATTTTAAGGCTTTCGATCTTACACCATAACTTAATAATTTTTTACACAGTATATCTCGGTCAATAGTTTCGACTGCTCGCTTTAAATCTATAAATACACTAAACACAGTTTTTCGGACCTTTATATCGCTCCTCCATGTTGCGCAGACATACTGAATATGTTTTGTTTGTTTTTGACATTGCAATTTTTTATATGTTTTCCAAGGCTGTTATTGGTTTTAAAGGCTACTTTTGCATTGTTTTTATATAAGAATTTTTCAATTTTTTCCGACGATTTTCTAAAGTATGTTATTAATTTCAATGAATGAGAGAGCCTCATTGTAGAATTTCCTTTTTAGAATGTTGCCAATTATTCTCTCTGAATATCCGTTGTTTAGGGGAATTTGTTTGATGGTGTTTAGTTCATTATTAAAATCTGCGCCTGATAAAGGAATATTGATCAGGTATGTACCAGACTGTGATATGCTGCTAATTTATGTTGTATTGGGTGTAATGATTTATTGTGTATTGTTGTATCTGTTTGAGAGGATTTGCGGAATATCTTAAAACTATGTTTGTTTGAGATTCGTGAAATGGTTAGATCCAGTGATTTATAATTTACTATTCTGTTAAAAATTCATACGAATTAGTTGACAAAATAAAAAACATTACAATCCCAACCAAGGCCAGATTAATATTATTTGATGTCCAGAATTTATTCCCCAGCATTCCGCCTCAAGACACAGTAACATTAGTACAAAAATTATTATTTAAAAATAATGTCAACCCAGTTATAAGTATGGAAATCATAAATTTGCTAATGGTTTGCACGTCCCAAAACTAATTTTCATTTAACAACACCTTTTACAATAAACTTGAAGAGATTTACCACTAAATATCAAATCACTTTTTTGAACTGCCCGACGCACGTTTCGCTAACCATGTTAGCATCATCAGGAGATGATTTAATCTGTAATAAGATTAAGCAGTTCAAAAAAAGTGATTTGGTGTTTAGTGGTAAATATCTTCAAGTTTAGTGTTTCACACCAGACGTTCCAATAGAAGAATTGTCCTTTTACTATAGTAAAGAGGGTTTGATAATGAGTAATCCATTAAGCCCCCTACTCGCGAAAATATTCATCGACAATATTGAAACGATAATCCACCAGAGTGGACTAAGTAAACAATTTGTATATTGGTATAGATATGTGGACGACATTTTGGCATGTTTTGTCGGTACCTACAGACCATCTAAGTGTTTTCCTTGAATTAGATTGAATTTCCTTGAATTATTCCTTCCTCGAATTAGAAGAAAACAACAGTTTAAACTTCGTGGATCTAACCATTTTACTAATCTCAAACAAACATAGTTTTAAGATATTCCGCAAACCCACTTAAACAGATACAACAAAACACAATAAACATTAAAACACATAAACAAAACATAAATTAGCAGCATATTATAGTCTTGTACATAGACTGATCAATATTACTTTATCAGACGTAGATTTTAATAATAAACTAAACACCATCAAACAAATTGCCCTAAACAACGGATATTCAGAGAGAATAATTAACAACATTCTAAAAAGAAAATTGTACAACAAGGCTGCCTCTGAAATATATTCACAAATGAATGAAAAAGACCATTCATTAAAATTAATAACATACTTTGGAAAATCGTCGGAAAAAATTGAAAAATTCTTATATAAAAACAATGCAAAAGTAGCCTTTAAAACCAATAACAGCCTTGACATATCAAAAATTGCAATGCAAAAACAAAGAAAAAAGCTAAATCAGGGATATATCAACTGTATTGTGGGTCGTGCCCAAAAACTTACATAGGACAAACAGGCAGATCTTTCAAGAAAAGAACTAAAGAACACGAAAGAAGTTTTCTCAGTTATAAACAGAATTCGAACTATGCCTCATATATGTTAAATGAGAACCATCTTTTTAATAGTTATTTTAAAATATTACACGTACACAATGAAGGCAAAAAACTAAACCATCTAGAGAGTTTAGAAATAAACCGTCTCAAAGATGCAAAAACCCTTCTAAATAACCAAATAGACCTGAACAAATTCCCTTTACTGAATTTCTACAGGCAACAAATAGCATCTGTGTGGATTTCTTAAAAAATGTATATTTTAAAAATTTCTTGGATTTATACCTATTTTAACATCGAAAATAGTCAGTTCTGATGAAGCTACGGTGTTAGCGAAACGTGTCAAATATTAATAAAGTGGAAATATAGACGAACCAGTCTTTCATTAAATATTTATAATTAATTTCCATCAAGTATAAGCCAACAAATCCAAAAATATAAATAATGGTATTATGTTATGAAAATAATGTCGTTCAAATGTCCTCGGCCTCGTCTGGTGGAATGCATTCTAGAGCCTCATTTTTCGATTACTCTTTCACATACATCTGTGGTATATTTTCTATGATGGCCTGAATGTTTCGTTTAAGATCAATAATTGTTTGGGGATTTATTTCTGTAAATCATTTAGATTTACAGAAATAACCCTACAAACGATTTAACATAACCCTACAAAAAATATACTGACAGTTATCAAAAACGAATGCATAGAACACGTGCAGAAAAGGATGGAAACTCGGCTCTGAAACGGTAGGAAATATATAATGTTGAGCGGAAAAGAGAAATTGACGGAGGCTTTAGTGAAATAATTAAGTACTTACTACGGTTTAGCGATTAGAAGAAATGTTAATAGCGTCGAAGACATCAAGAAGGCAATAATGGCAACTTATGATCTTATGATATCGATAGATCAATTCTTTTATTGGAACCTTTGGTGTGAAACACTAAACTTGAAGAGATTTACCACTAAATACCAAAACACTTTTTTGAACTGCTCGACGCACGTTTCGCTAACCATGTTAACATCATCAGGAGATGATTTAATCTCTAATAAGATTAAGCAGTTCAAAAAAAGTGATTTGGTTTTAGTGGTAAATATCTTCAAGTTTAGTATTTCACACCAGACGTTCCAATAGAAGAATTGACCTTTTACAAGAGTAAAGAGGGTTTGATAATGAGCAGACCATTAAGCCCCCTACTCGCGAAAATATTCATCGACAATATTGAAATGATAATCCACCAGAGTGGACTAAGTAAACAATTTGTATATTGGTATAGATATGTGGACGACATTTTGGCATGTTTTGTCGGTATCTACAGACAATTAAGTGTTTTGCTTGAATATATTAATGCAATCCACAAAAATATAAAATTTACAGTCGAATTAAAAGAAAACAACAGTTTAAACTTCCTGGATCTAACCATTTTACTAATATCAAACAAACATAGTTTTAAGATATTCCGCAAACAGATACAACAAAACACAATAAACATTAAAACACATAAACAAAACATAAATTAGCAGCATATCATAGTCTTGTACATAGGCTGATCAATATTCCGATTAAATCATCTCCTGATGATGCTAACATGGTTAGCGAAACGTGCGTCGAGCAGTTCAAAAAAGTGTTTTGGTGTTTAGTGGTAAATCTCTCCAAGTTTAATATCGACAGATGACAATCCAAAACGTGACAATTGTCCAGCAGGTGTAGATAGCTGATGTAAATGGAAACAAACTGAAGCTCTTGGAACGAAGCTGAAACACCTCCGACTTCATTGCATCCTGATGTTCTGAAATTCTTCTAATATATAAAGATTTATCGAGAGATGAGTTTCTAGAGAGATTTTTAGGCGGCCGCACATAGAATGCAAACGAAAGTTTCAACTCGACTGTTTAGCGGTTGGCTCCGAAATATCTACATTCTGGTACACGGGCGTAACCAACGGGGAGGTTTTAGGGGTTCAGGATTCCCCTGGTTGTCATATTCGGAATATAAAAGTGGAGCATACTGCAGAGTTTGCCTGGTATTGGGACGTTCGCTTGATGAAGGTAAAGGCGGTCATCAAAGGATCGGCCAGTTGGTAACCGAACCTTTTTGTAAGTGGAAAAATGCCCTAGAAATATTTGAAGCTCATGCAAAATAGGATACGACAAGCGAAATTCAGAACTGGCAGATAACTTTCTAAAAGTAATGTTTTTGAGGCTTTTACGGTCACTGAACAGCTGTCTTTTGAAAGAAAGAGACAACAAGAGGAGAATCGAAAGAAATTAATCTCTATCGTAAAAGCAATAATTTTTTGCAGCAAACGAGGCATCTCCTTGAGAGGTAAAATCGATTCGGGGCGCATACAAATTACACCAGAATCACCAGAACCTGAACAACCACTACAGAATGATGGTAATTTTAGAGCCCTGTTGCGGTTTGCGGCTGAGTCTGGAGATAAAGATCTGGCTGAGCATTTGAATACTTCACAGAAGAATGCCCTGTACACAAACCCTCAGATCCAAAACGAAATAATTAACATTTGTGGTGAATTAATTCAACATAAAATAATTGAAGAAGTAAAGAAAGCCAAACTATTTGCGATTCTGGCTGACGAAACCACCGACATCAGACGTGTAGAACAAGTCTCGTTATGTCTTCGATATGTTGATTTTACAGATACTAAACACCATATACTTAAAGAGATGTTCCTTGAGTACATTCCAACGGTCGATGTTTCAGGATCCGGTCTGGCAAATCTTATTATTACAGCTCTGAAAAAGCATGGACTTGAATGTTCTCATGTAGTTGGTCAAGGTTACGATGGAGCTGCAGCTATGAGTGGGTATTTGCACGGTGCCCAAGCTTATGTTCGCCAAGAATGTCCTCTTGCTCTTTATGTACACTGTAGTGCACACTCTCTCAACCTTGCTATTGCTGATTCATGTTCATTAGCAAATGTCCGAAATTGCATATTGGGATTGTGCAGTCTGTTGGTTCCTACTTCCGACATTCTGCTCAACGCACTGCTTTGTTGAAAGAAAAAATTCAAGAGCTACTACCTGTCGGTAATCAAAAAAGCATGCTCTCAATGTGTGAAATACGGTGGGTCCACAAACATGAAGCTATTATAAGATTCAGGGAAATTTATTCAGCGATTGTGAATGCTCTCGAAGAACTCCAATTTAATCACAATAAGGAAACATCGCAACAAGCCGCCCAAATGCTAAGTACGCTTCGATCTTCGGATTTTGTGATGTGTTTAGTGATTCTTCAAAAAGTTATGAGCTATACATTGTCGCTATCAAAACAATTACAGACAATTGACATCGATCTTATCACGGCATTCAAACATGTAGATGATGTTATTAATGTGTTACAACTCCTGAGAAACAACACTGACGTCGAATATCTTCATCTCTATGAAGACGCAAAGGTTTTACTGGAAGAAAATGGTGGTATACTGCGAATGCCACGCGTCGTCGGAAGACAATTAAATAGACCGAAAATTCCTGCATTGGATGTATGCACGAATTACAAAATTAATTTGTTCATTCCATTTCTTGATCATACAATTCAACAATTGGTTGAAAGGTTTACCAAACATCGTAAAGTAGTATCAGCATTATCTGGTGTGCTACCTTCAAATTTTACTGTCAGTTCTGAAATTGAAGAAGCAATTTCCATTTACTCGTCACTGCTTCCCGAAAGCAACATATCAGTGGTTAAAGCAGAGCTTGAAGTATGGAAAACAGTGATGACAAATATCTCGCCTACTCCGAAATCTAGTTTGGAATGCCTAGATGTGCGATAAAAACCTTTATCCTAATATTTACACATTACTACAAATCTTGGCTACCATTCCTGTATCCACTGCTACCCCAGAAAGGTCTTTCTCGAACCTAAGGAGACTATTTACGAAACACTACAAGTGAAAACAGACTTAATGGTTTGGCTCTCATGGACATTCACTATGGAACAGAAATTCATGCAGATGAAGTAGTGGATATATTTAAAAGAAAAAGCCGAAGATTTCTTCTTTAATGGTTTTAGATTTAGCGCAGAGGAACGAAATTAATTTAACCATTTCATTTAAAGTTAAGAACTTTATAAATATGTCTTAATTTTTCCGATGAATATATAGATATTAAATTTCATGTAAGTATATTTTTGTTGTTTTATTTACTTCAAACTAACCCCCCCCCGTGTTCTGGTATGTAGATAATTAAGATTGCAGCATATTTGGCTGCCTGCCTATTCAGTGAAGGAAATTCAAGCTGAATATTTGTAGTTGGCCACCGCAGCTTCAGTTACGCACAACAAATAGATAATCGACGCGTAAAGCTGGGTTCACACCGATAAAATTTTGCGTGTGTGTTGAATTTACTGGAACAATTTGTTTGAATTATCTGGTCGAGAATAGATGGTTCGTGTGCATGCTGTGAGGCGGCAATATTTGTGTGTGATCTTGTGTGTCAGAGCGTCTACATTGCCGCCTACGCACTCCACATACAGCCCGCACAAAGCAAATTTTTATTGATGTGGACCCAGCTTAAGCCGACAAAATAGATGCAGTGCCTTGGGGACTAAGGGAGCTCGGAGAGATCGAAAAGAAAAGTTGGAAGCTCAAAACGAAGGATATGAATGAAAAGAAGGATTGCTATATGCTGCTGAAATCGCTGATTAATCAGGAAGTACTTTAAATAAATTCATTACCGTCTTGAATTTGTTGTTTTCAGTATTTTCTTTTTCAAACGCTTTGTTCTCGAAACGACTTTTTTTGAATTTGTGTACACTCTAGCTCAAAAAGTTTTTAATCAATTATCTTAAAAATTGATAGTTATTTTCTTTATATTTGGAGTAATTGGTGATTATCTAAATTTGGAGTAGTATCATTGTTTAAAGATTGTCATATCATTGTTAAAAAAATTAAAAAAATTATTGCCAAAGAATTATAAAAAATGGTAAATAATTATGCTCTTCTCTAAAAAACACCTCTAAAAAATGTAATTTTCAATATTTTTGGGGGAAGTTAGGTTCATATAGAAGAAATACATGTCCTTAAAGTAAATTTGAAACACTATTGATTTCAAATGAAAACTGTGGCATCCAGAATGTACACACACAGCTACGTCTGACGGTGACCTCCGATGGGAGGCAGCTGATATCTTTAATTTTTTTCGAGGAAATATTTCAAACAAATGATAATATTTATTTGAATATATATATATATATATATATATATATATATATATATATATATATATATATATATATATATATATATTTATATATATATATATATATATGTATATATGTACATAATGTTCTCAAAGCTTCAATAAATTATATACATTGCCTTAACCCAAAAGTGCTGTTTTCGGAAAATGCGAAAATTATAAAACTAATTTAATAAAACATATTTTTTATAGCATTTTTTCTTTGTTTTCTAGTTCTTTTTAATACACTTTTAATTTGAAAGCTGCAATCAGTTATTTGTTTTAAAATCACATACATCCGTAAATTATTATATTGTACTGTAGGCGAATAATTTCAGAAGCCACGAAACCCGAGAAAACGTGGACATGAACAAATAATTCGCTGGACGGTCTCTACCGTCGTCATCTTGACTATTCATTCGATCGTGATGGTCAGCAAAATAGTACAAATCACGTTTTTGATTCGGGTTTTTCGTTTTTCTTGTTAATGACACGAGTGCGCTATACGAAGAAAAGGAACAAGCAAATATCTCGTAAATTATTATAGAAATTTGTTTGTATGTTTTTTTTTTAATTATATTTTCCAGTTAAATCAACGAATCTGTAACTAATGTAAGATCAAAAATAATTCGAATCGGCCAGAATCTAGGACTAGTTTGACAAGCCTCTATAAGCATGGGATTATGTAGCTACCGGAGAGACGGAGAAATGTCATTGAATAGTATAGTCCGTTTCAAGATATTTCGTTGCTCTTCGGCAAAATGTTAATTGCCCTAATAAAAATATTCCTAGATTCTGAATAATTTTGAGAAAAATAAAATATTGTTAAATTATGATTCAATTATTATTATTATTTTTATGCATGACTAAAACATTGTTTATTGGTTTGTGTATTTTGAATTTATTAATACAATAAAAATAAATAAATAAATAAGTTTATCTATTAGTACAATAAAAATTATTACTTTAATTTAATTTTACATTTAATTCGGTTTCGCTCTCACTGTCTGATCTACATTAATAATAAGTGGTTCTATATTATTAGTAAATGATACATAGGAACTTTCTAATTTAATAATATGGTTAATCGAATGTATTCAACTTTCTTTGGGAATACTATCTACAACCTTCCCAATTAATGTTGCAGCACTTGCATTTAGAGCCGGAGAAATGTTTTCTGCTCTAACAATGGATTTTACATGATGCCTCATATGCTCAATTGGATTAAAAGTACAGCAATATGGGGGAAGATTTAAAACAATATGTCCCATATCGGCAGCAATGGTATCACATACATATTCCTTTTTAATCCATCCATCCTCGAAACCAGCATGTAAAATTGTAATTCTTTTTCGCTTGTTCGCTGGGGCTTTGGTTTAATATTTTCTTGATGTATTTACCTATTCTTTTGCTGGCGTCTCATGTGTATCGAACCATGTTTCATCAAGGTAGGTAATCGGACGATTTCCTAATCTGTATTTTTTTATAGAGTTTAAGTAGTCGTCGCAATCGTTGTGATTCCATTAATATTTGTCTTTTATTAATGGTCCGATATGTAAAACCCTTTTGAGATAATATTCTCCAGAGGCTAGTTCTGCTGCAAAAAATGTTGGTTTTATATTTCCTTAGTCGCTGTTGCAATGAATGCAACGTAGGCACAGTTTGCTCTTTATACATAGCATAACTTTTGCTTCGAATTAAGTCTTTGTCGCTTTCATCAACATATTTGCTTTCACCAGAATCACTACGGACTTTTTTGGCTTTAATTGTCTTCGTCACAATATCTTTAGCTGTAGAGAACGGAGTTTTTATTAATGAATATGTTTCTGCTGCGGCTGCATTTACATTAAGCCCTATACAATAACAACACATTATTAACAATTTGCTTAACATCGGGCTATACGTGTTTTCTTTTAAAATTAACACTACTGGAGGCACACTGATCATAATCTTGCCAAGAAAGCTAGAATTTTAGCACGTTTGGAATGATAAAAAATACGATCGAAATTATAAAACTGCACTGTTTAAGAAAATAATGCTAATTAAACTAACATGTTTCAAAACTAGTAAACCAGGTATAAAATTAATTTTATCGGTTATTTTATTAGGACCGGACCTGTTTACGTTTGTTGCAACTTTGCCGGGTTTCGTTACGGCTGTATTGATTAAATGCAAATTTTAGTAAATAAGTGTTTTCTTTATTTTTTCTCAAAAAAATAGGACAGTTTTGCATCAACTAATTAAATGTACAGTAAAAAATTCTTCCTCGTTACTTAAGTTATTTTCATTTAAATATTTTGTTTAGTTGAGCCATAGACAAGAATGTGGTGAAATAGGCTTTAAAGCACCGTAGTAAAATATTTCCTGCTCCTTTTAGAAGGCGACTATTTCTCTAAAACACGGCAGAGACCCTGCAGCGCCAGCACTATTAGATTGTATTAGTTATTAATATTAAAATAATATTTTTTAACATTCTGGTGTGGTATGGATAACAGTTAACTGCGGTATTTATAACGGATTGGTTAAAAGGAAATTATCTCGTAAAAATAATATATAAAGAGTGTTGCTGGAGATTTCTGATTTGCTACTTTGATCGAAAAGCACAAGGGCACAAGGTCATTTTTTAAATTGGTGTGAGTGTCCTTGACATTTGACAGAAGTTTCATATCATTTAGCTTTTAGCTTATCGAACAAAGAATTTGCATTCAATTTTGTCCAAAAAATGTAATTTCTTGTACAGATTCATTGAACATGTTTGGAAAGTATTACTGCGATGAAACTATGTAAAAAAGTGGTGCAACGACTTTAATAAGGAATGTAATGGTAAAGGAGTAGTTGAAGATGAACCTTGTTTAGGAAGAACTTCCACGTCAATCAGCGATGAAAATTAAGGATCTTCTACTAAGTAATCGTTGATTGATATTATAATAATTAATATTAATCGCTGATCAGGCTTTATCCAAGTTCGAACTGACGTGACTTAATGACGATTCCTTGTCAGATTTTACACTCTTGCCTAGAGACATTCAGAAACATATCCGAAGGTCACATCACAAACATTCACACCGAGAGCAGGAGTCGGACCCTCTACTACGCTAACTACAATGCCATTAGGCCAGCGCCTTAGATACTGCACCAACGTCGCTGACTCGTGTGGTTCAACGTGGCCCATGTGACTCAACGTGGTGTTTCATTAGCCAACATTCTTTCGTATGCGATAGCTACGTAATATGAGAGAGTTTGTTAATATTTAATATTTGTTAATGAGATGATAAATTTAGAAGAGCTATTCTTAATAGTAATGGATAATGTACCGTACCATAGTGTACAGCCCTGTAGTACCTCAGCAAAGGCTGAAATAACTGTTTGGTTATAGGCCAATAATATTAAATATGATAAAAAACTCACAAAACCCGAATTACTGCAAGTGGCTAGAAGGAACAGAAAAGATCCCATCCACAGTCAACAACCCATACTTTTCGCCGACTTCCCGTCGGATGGCGTATATATGCAGTGTTAGAATCCTTTAGACTGTATCCAATGAGACAACAGTGCTGAGTGTCATCACACACCTAACCGTTGGGTTCCACAATCTCATGTGGAACATACAACAACTACTTTTGTTGGTTGCTTAACCGGGGAGGAGCCCCACCTATCCCTTCAACTGGATGACATGTTTTGTCACACACACACACACACACACACACACACACACACACACACACACACACACACACACACAAACACACACACACACACACACACACACGCACACGCACACGCACACGCACACGCACACGCACACGCACACGCACACGCACACGCACACGCACACGCACACGCACACGCACTCTCTCCTGCGCCCAGGAAATATACGAATTGGGGCGAACATTGAATCAGCAAAAAATCCAAATTTTAGCCCTGCAAGAATCCAGGTTGACACCTTGGATTTCGGCAACTACAGACTTTTTAAAAGTAAGATGGACAAAAGAATACTCAAAAATACACCACATCTCAGTGTTGTTTTCGCTATCTCAAAAACCATTCTTGGTTCTATAACTAATATCCATCCAGTAAATAATCGACTTATGACACTATCCCTCAAGTGTGCTAACAAAAACTATACATTAATCAATGCATACCTCCCAGTTAACGAAGAAAATAAATCTAATCCTAAAAAAGTGAATAAGTCCTGGGATATTCTGGAAAAGACTATTTCTAAAATTCCCTCTAACCATGTAAAAATCCTATTGGGTAATTTCAACGCCCAACTAAGGAAAGGAAGAAAGTATAGAAAAATAGTCGGCAGTTTTCCAGCTCATAAAATGACTAACCGTAATGGCAGAAGATTGGTTGAACTATGTTCTCAGTTTAATCTAAAAATAATGTTAAGCCATTTTAAGAAGAAAATAACAATACAAAAGACCTGGAGGTGCCCAAACACGTCCATGGGTGGATTTCAAATTGACCATGTTGCCATTTCGTACCCTAATTATAAAGAGATTTTAAATGTTCCAGTCAGGAAAGGAGCTAACATAGACACGGATCACTACTTGACTAGAATCAAACTTAGCTTAAAACCTCGAAAACTTATTCAAAAGAAACTGCTAATACCAAAGTTTGACCCTACGAAAATAAAATCAACCCTAACAGAAGAGCTTGACAAACAACCAGCACAGAACTGGTAAGAATTGAAAGAAAAAAATATTAAAACAGCCTTAAAGTTGGCCCCTTTACAAAAACGTAGAAAATATCCGTGGTGACGATGAAGCTTGCGAGCAAGCAGTATTAAACCGAAGTAAAGTATTCAAAGAATGGAACAGTAAAAAAACAACAATAAACTATAACATCTTTTTGGAAGTAAGAAAAGAAAAATCGAAACTAATTAGACAAACTAAAATAAAATATGAAAAGAATTAACTTAATGAAATAGAAAAAGATTTCCAAAAAAATAACACCCGAAATTTTTACAACATATTTAAACCTAAATTAACAGGCTATAACCTCAAAGTCTTTGCTTCCAAAAGGAAAATGGACAATTAGCTCGAAATAACCAAGATAATTGCAAAGAACTTGCGAAATATCTTAAACAATTACTAAACTGTCATGAGTCCTTAAACAGATTACTAACACTAAACCTTAAACAAACAAACCCAGATTCATTACTACCAAATGAAGATGAAATAATTAGGCAAATCAAGCGACTTAAAAATAACAAAGCTTCTGGTGAAAATGGAATCACTGCTGAAGTTTTGAAATCTCTCGGTCCAAGTACAATCAAGGAAATAACCAAAATTCTACAAGAAGTTTGGCGAACCGAACGGATTCCGGAAGATTGGAAATATGCTCTAATTCATCCACTACATAAGAAAATACTCTTCTCCCAGTGAGTTAGAAGATTCTATCTCAATATCTACTAGACAGAGCACAGGGATAGTTAGAACCTAAAATTGGTGAATATCAAGCAGGTTTTCGACTGGGCCGATCCTGCCCTGAACAGATCCTGAATTTAAAGTTGATCCTAAGACATCATAAACTGTACAATAAAAATCTCGACTGTATATTTGTGGATTTCAAAAAAGCATATGATTCTATTGACCGCGAGTTTTTATTCCAAATCTAGAAGGACTAGATCTGAAAACGCTGGCAATTATTAAAGAAACACTATCATATATATATATATATATATATATATATATATATATATATATATATATATATATATATATATATATATATATATATATATATATATATATTAGATACATATGTATATAGAAAAAGCATGATAAAAATATGAAAAAATATAAATATTGATCAATGAACTTTTAATATTCAATAAAGATATTCGTGCGTATAATAATTTTAATTAGTAGAAGCTGATGAATTCCTTCTGGTAGGAGCGTTATCGAGGATGTTATGAGGACCCGGCCTGATGGGCAGTCCCGCATCTGTCTCAATGATTTTATAAAATTGATTTTCCGCACGGTGCGGCCACGACTTTTCGTCGACTGCGGGACCTCGATCACGAGCTCGAGAGGTTAAACGACGATGGGTCAGTTGTGCCGCTACACCTTTCGATTTTAATAATCAGCCAAACGATTGCAATTTACTTAGAGTGAGGCATCGAACACCGAACTGGCTTAATGGCAAATTGCGACGGACCGATGGTGGGTGTGTCCCCTTCGGATCGACAAATTTGTCGATGGGTTTCCAATACCTTGACTAACGAAAAATCAAGCTTGAAATGACGCAAAACTAAAATATGGCAATAACTTGGAATAGTTATGTATTTAAAATTTGCTCGGTTTATATATCGCTGTAGGGGCTCAAAATGGTTGGTGATATGGTTTTAGAAACAGTCTAGAATGCCGGTACCTATACGTTAATAAAATTCTGAGTTAAGTCTACAGTCTAATAAAGACGCACTAACAAATCCCAGCTCCACGTTGTTGTCGTGTGTCCTGAGCCCTGCAGTACGTACATTAGGATGCAGTTAGTGGAGGAGGATAAGCGACTAAAATCCGGAACCCGTCGGCTAAGGTGTGGTAGCCCCGAGAGTCCCCGGTGCTTCAGGGTAGGTGGGTTCAGCGTGGGTTTAGCAGTCCCATAACAAAAAACAATTATAGCTACGTATTGGGATGTGTAAATAAAGGAACGAGACTGATTTTTTGTAATTTGTTTATTTAATTAAATTGAAGTATTCATAAATTTTAGATCGTTTTTCGGAATCGTTGTCGGAATTCAGATTTTGAAATCGGCTTTAGTGTTCTCCAACGTTCCAAAACGGTTTTCTTTCAGGTGACTTTTCAACTTGGGAAAGGAAAAAGTCACAAGGACTTAAGTCTGGTGACTAAGGGGGCTGTAAAGCCACAGAGATGTTTTCACTCGATAAGTCAATATCAATTTGGCACAATTCCGGTTTAATTTCACCAATAACTTGACGCATGTTTTGTATCAGGTAATTAATCGTCGGCGGATTGTTATAATAGACTTTCTCCTTGAGATAGTCCTACAAGAAATCGTCGAGGGGGGTTAGATCGCATGATCTCGCAGGTCCCTGAATATCACCTGAGTCATATGATTTCTGATTCAGAAATGACGCGGCCATCCAGTTTCCTTCGCCATATGACACGTGGCTGCATCTTCTTGAAAGTGTCATCTTTTTAAGATACATATTTCCAATTGACACCATAAAAGTTTCTTAACATATTGCGGTAGCCTTTGCCATTAACCTTTACGGGCTCACCATCGTCATTTTTATGAAAAAATGGCATTATAACACCTCCAGCCCAAAATATAAATTATACTGTTAGGGAAGAGGTGTGTCAATACCTACAGCATAATATTATTTGGTCACAATTTAAGTAACTTATCTATTTATATAATAAAATATAAAATAGAATAAAAAAGTAAATAATATTCGAGGAAATGGCACTTATTGAGTGCTGATCAAGGGGTGGTGTTACAATTATTACACCAAGAATGTCAATTGTAACAGTAATGGGGGTCATTTGTACCTCTTACCGTAATAAAAACAATAAACAAAAAATGAAACGAAAACTTATCAGTAGTTTACGTTAAAAACATATGAAACAGTCAATAACAGTGCCAGTTATTCCGACAAACAATTTAAACATACAAAAATCGATAATTTTTGACACAGCTGACCCATTTATGATAGTTTTAATTTTGGGATCTTTTTCTTATTAATCCTTCCTCCTTGCCTGTAAGTCTTCTTTTACTTGTGTATTTGTACACATTACATTTTTCCCTTTAGATCTCCCAGTCTTAGATTTCACTCGAGGTGGTGCTTTTGGAAGTGGTACCAGATCTGAAATAGAAGTCCTACGTGGCGATGTATGAAGAGTGAGGCTTGATGTTGTTTGAGACGACGTCTGGAGTAAAATCTGATATGATGTTGAAGGTGCTGAAGGGGTTGTACTGTTAATCAGTTTGAAGCTATAGTCTCTTTCTGATCAGATTGTTCAGGGGTGACTTCTCCAAAATCTGTGTTAAATGGCCAAATATCCGTGCATGCAAATCATTGAGTAATATGTCGCGGCAAAATAATTAGCTTCTTTGACAAGCCCTGGTAAATCATAAATGGTCATTCGTTGCACTGGATGATT
Source organism: Cosmopolites sordidus (assembly GCA_031761425.1). Taxonomy (NCBI): domain Eukaryota; kingdom Metazoa; phylum Arthropoda; class Insecta; order Coleoptera; family Curculionidae; genus Cosmopolites; species Cosmopolites sordidus. The sequence goes on along the minus strand of JARFXV010000356.1, from coordinate 367,736 downwards.
TTTCATCCAATGATCTGCGACAATAATATATTTAGTTTTAAAAGGTCCAAAAACTCTCCCTTCAAGTGGTTGTAGTTTGTGAGATGTAGTTTGTGAGATATAGGGAGGAAATTTTCCAATAGACATGAAGTTTTCTTTACAATATTGAATATCAGGTATGTAAATGTGCGATGAATGATTGTCTATTATAACCACACCAGGATTTGAACTGTAAAAACTCTTCATCTTTCATCCAACCACTTTTATTTCCTGAACCGTCATAGCCAGGAGGACCATCCCTTATAAAATGAGGCTGAAAATTATTTCGTGAAAAAACAAAAAGGTAGGTTCAGTGTTCCCTATTGCGTTAACAGCCAAACAGTTACTAGGGTACCTCGTTTTTAGTGAAGTAATGGTAACAAGTACCGACCTGTTTGGTGCCTTTAACAGCAATTACTCTGCTAGGTTTCTGACTTATTGTGATGCCTGTTTCATCTATATTATATAATTATGGAGGGTCAATTGTAACAGGTTACAATTATTAAAATAACAGTCGTTGAAAAATGGTGCTAACTTAAAATCCCGAAGTACCTATTGGAAAGCCCTTTATATTTGATCAAAATTATTTGTGAACAATCTGGCAGAATTAAGTTAATTTGTACATTTGGTAGAAAAATGATATTAAAAATCTAGTAATGTTATAAATTATTTATCTCAATTATTTTTAGCCACAAGACTAAACTACCCACATAACCAATAGATGCAGAAACTCAACAAGAGCCGGTAGAAATTCATACGTTTCGGAGAGGGAAAAACTAGCGAAACAATCGGATATCAAGAAATGTAGCTCCCGTTTAAAGAAGGAAAACGCATAATATATGCAATTATATGCAGCTTTCGTTCTTAATGATGCAGAATGTAGTTTTTTCTCTCTAAACTATATGCAGGGAGTATTGTATTCAGGCGTACGTCTAGTTAAAATAGAGAAAATATAGTTTTCTGTTATCTCGAACATGCTCCTGCGTCGGCTTATTTATAATAAATAAAACAGATCCAGGAAAAGACTGAATAGATACAGTGGAATGAAAAAGTATTGGCACAAATAATATTTCTTACGCAGAAGGTAATAAATGCGAAATACTTTTTTGAAAACAGTTTTATTGTACAATAAATCAATACAAATTCAGATAGCATGAAAAAAAGAAATTATTTTTATAAAATACGTTCATTACCCTCATTCTTATATGTTTTAAAATCCAATACACTTGACTCAAATTTTCTTTCTATCACGAGTCCACATCCAAATTTGCGATTTTACGGTATAAAACATGTAGTCATTATTATTAAAATTACTGTACCTAACTATTTCACCTCTTGGTGTGCTACTATGTCCGAATTATATTTTTTACCTGTTGAAGGGCATTACTTAGATTTCCCATTTGATATAATGCTTATCCAGTCTGAGACTGTGTTAAAGATTTCGTAGCAACTAGTTTTTTTCCAGGGTGATGCTGCTAGACCGACGTCCAACCCCCTATCCAGGACGACTTGCGTCTCTTCTGTCGGTGTTACTGTACCTTAGTCGACGGGTTTCCTCCCTCCGTTAACCTTTCTTTGAGTATTAGGTAACTATTTTCAATTTTTATATCTAGAATCTGATATGACCACATCAGAATTTTATATGATGATACAGATGATACTGATGATACATATTTATATAGCTGGTAAATTGAATAAAATTTCAGTAAAATTCTTTTTAGAAAAATATTGTAAGATTAACTTATTATTGTAAGAACTACGAACAGAGTGCTATCTGAAAGGAAAAAATATGGTTTAGGATCGATTAAACTACTGGATACCTAATAATATTTTGGTAATATACCCTATAATACTTTGGTAATATGTAATAAGCTCGAGATATTTTTCTGTATTAAATTTGTATTTATTTGCTTTGACTTTATATATCATAAAGCGCGTTTATTGTTTTATCTTACTGTGGTATTAGTTTAATAGTAATAATTTTTGCCAATTTTTTGCAGAGTGTTAAATGTTAGATGGACAAAAAACAAATTTGCACAATTTTCTTGTTCCGGTTCAAACTAGACCGAAAAGCTGCCGAAACAGTTCGCGATATCAACAATACGTTTGTCCCAGAAACCACTAATGAACCTACTACGTAATAGTGGTTTAAAAATTTTCATGTTGATGATCAGAGCCTTGAAGATGATGCGCGTAGTGGTCGAATAATCGGATGTTGACAACGACCAACCGATAGCCTTAGTCGAAGCCAATACGGGTGCAACTGTTCGGGAGCTTGCCTCTGAATTAGGCGTAACACATATGAAGATTTCTAACCATATACAGGAGATTGGAGAGTCAAAAAAGTTTGGTACATGGGTGCCGCACGAATTGAATGAATATCAAAAAAATCGTAGTTTTGAAATATCGTCTGCTTTTCTTTTGCGCAAAAAAAACGATGCATTTCTCGAACGGATTGTAATGTGCGATGGAAAGTGGATTCTTTTCGAACTTAGTGGTTGGACTCCGACGAAGCTCCATAACATTTCTTCAAGCCGAAAATGCACAAAAATAAGGTCATGGTGTCTGCGGTCAGTCTGATTCATTACAACTTCCTGGACCCGCGTGAAACGATTACAGCAGACAAGTACTACCAGCAAATCGGTGAAACGCACCAAAAACTGTGGCGCATGTGCCTGGCATTGGTCAACAGGAAGGGACCAATCCTCCTCCATGACAACGCTCGGTCACATGTCTCAATGATCACGCGACAAGAGCTGCACGAGTTGGACTACGAAATTTTTGAGCATCCGCCATACTCGCTTGACCTCTCGCCTACTGGTTATCACTTTTTCAAGCATCAAGAGGATGAGAGGATAAGAGAATGCAAAAACTGTCTTCAACGACCTTGTCGTCTCCAATACTCGGGAATTTTACGCAACCGGTATAAATATAATATAAAACCTTTCTTAACTGGTATAAATATAATATAAAAACTTTCTTAACAACCTAAACAAAAAAACGTATTTTAATATATTTTGTAATTAATCAAAAATAAAAACCATTTTCAAAGGTCTGCTTCAATCCCAGGTGAATCTTTTAAGGTTGCAACACTTGAAGATCCCATTGTGGGATCCCGTCGAAACGTTGTGAAAATATAATTACGTCTTAGTACTTAAAGGACTTTTTTAATCTTTTTCAAAAAAACGTACAACGTAATAACTGATGTACAACTGGAAACAGTTTTTCAATATACAGAATGTAAAGGAAAGTAAATTGTACACAGTAAATGTAATAATTACACAGTAAATGTAAGTAATTGTACACAGTAAATTTAACAAATCATTCTTCATATCATATTAAAGAAAAAAGTTTCTTACAATAAGAGTCACAAAGATAAGGGTTCCCGAAAAAAAAAATTTAAATTTATTAAATTATCTATCGAAAAGTTATGATAATAATTACCATTTTAAGCAGATATGTGTAAAAGCTTATTTAGCAAATATTAATTGGATATTATTTAACAAATAAACTAATGAACATTGTTACAAAAATAAATGAATCATGACGTCATAATCAGCCCACATTTTTGTGCGAACGTTGCAATCCACCCGCAAATAATTTTATATCAACATTGCGACAAAAATTATTTCAATGTATGTTAATGCGTGTATTTATCTTTCATTTAAAACTAAAATTGTATTATGTACGTGAATATTGCGATATGCTTCTTACTTATCGAGAACCTCTCCAAAATTACGAAGAAGATAGGCAACGATTCACAGAAAAGGCCGCTTCCACCTAGGCAAACATTTGTCCAGGTTTTTCCGAGATTTTTGGATATGGGTAGTGTGGTTTTAAAATTACACGGATGTGAGCGGCAGTGAGAAGTCGGTGTTGAATTCGAAGAACAAATTTTTCATTTTGTTAACGAGGATTCAATTCTTGAAGTGTTGTGCGACAAGTTGGAGTTTTTCATTGAATTAAATAAAATTTATGTAAAATACATAAATGTAACGTTAATGTTAATGTTAATGTTAATGTTAATGTTATGTAAACATAAACGTTATGTAAAATACATAAAGCACCCAAAGTGCAGTTACCTCATCCTTATCAAGTATAAAGGGTATATGCACTCTTACCCTCCTGATTTTTTACACAGGTAAAATTGACAATGTGTCGAATTTTGTGTCATTGTCCTCTTAAGGTATTATTTGAAAATAAAAGGTCATATTTTTATACTCACTTATTCCATACATGTCAGTCTAAATCTGGTTTGTTTACTTTACAAAAGGAAGAAAACTTACACATTAATGTCGTTTAATGCCAAAGTTGAAATTTATTTTACGCACTAATTTTACACACCATATCGTTTCGTTCGTATCGAATATCGTATCGAATCGTTTTAAACGATTCACGGGACATTAAGAAATACGACATGAATTGCATTATTAAATTTAGTATTTATAGCTCATTTAGGGAAATAATGGTTGTACACCATCAAAATCTATGATCATAATCTATCTAATATATAATCAACATTAAAATACCCAGACTATAACATTTGCATGATCGATAAAGCTGTAAATCAAAAAGTAACACGAAAAGTTTTTTCTCTAAAATTTGTAACCAAAATCTGTTTCGAAACTTCTGCTTTGTGAACATAACGGCTTTTCATTTACTTCACACAAAGTTTAATCATGCGTCTTCACTAAAACAACTTTCAGTACTATTAATTATCAACTATCCACTATCAACTATCAAATACTCTTTCGCAGTTCGACCATTCTTCAATCTCTTCTTCTGTATTGATGCTGGTCATTTAGATCTGTGGTGTTGATATCAACTGTTGATAAAGCTTCTTTCCACATATCCAAACAGTTAACAATCGTTCTTCCATCTCGACCTATATGACGATTGTAATAATCTTTGACCACCCCCATATCAATTCTATAGGAATGAATATGCAATGATAAAAAACATAACCCTTTGTGGCCATACTCATCAGCCATATGATCTGCCATATATTCTTTTTTAGGCTTGTTCCTAGAAAAGAACATTATGAAACACAAACTCGTCCCTGTAATTACTGCTTACCGAATAATGTTTTGCATTAGTTCACTTATCAACATAGTGTTTTCAAAAGGAAGATTATGCTTCGTCAGCCATTTTACAATTTCTGGTTTTGTTCATGCACTAGTTGGAGGTTTATCCATCAGTGTATTGTGATAAGGTGCATTATCCATGAATAACTGATGGTTCCTCCAATATTTTCAACAACTGGTTTTCAAACCAAAACAGAAAGTTATTTATCTTGACTCATTTCTCCAAGAAAGTCGCCTTTTGTTCTAGAGGAGAAGACTAATTCGGTCTCTGGAATAAAGCCATTCTTGTTCCTAGCATGAAGAACAATATATCTGCAATAACATGTTATTATTGACTCATCTTAAAACAACTATTCAGGACAACATGACTTTAATGGCTCCTAAGCATGAGGTATAGCACTCACCTTTTTCCATCAACTATTGTAGTCTTTACAATCCTCTTGTTATCATAGAACTCAATGGACTCTCATTTTGAAATATTAATGTTTTATTCAAATAAAAAAAAAATCTAAAAGATATTCGTCTTTGATATTTTGATACATCTTTCAAAATTGGATTCGTTTAAATGCAATATCTGGAAGTTCCATCAGACCCTTACGTGGATTACACTGGGGAACAATTTGAAAATTAATTTCTGTTGAGTTTGATATTTAAGCTGTTTTATACGTAAATTGACATGCTAATTCCAAAACTTTATTTAGTTTTTTTCTGTCACGTCAAGTTTTTTCTCTACAGTTGTTGCGCATCCGACTAAGCTTGGCGAATCACAGAAGTCACTACTGCTCTCCTACTGGCGAACCTACTTCGACCTAGTGAGTGACGTTGCGTCATCCAAAACTAGTTCGGTCAGTTACTCATGAGATGCTAAAGTACGCGGGTCTGTGTCTCTCTGATATAGTGAAGTCAAAGTATACATACACAACTACAGATTTTCGTTATGTCTGCCTCTGGTAGTTCTCGTCGTAAATGCTTAAACAGCCCTGATTCATTTTGTTATATATATGGCCGTTTTACCATCCCCATTCAACGGACTAATATTAGTACATTTGTCAGGCAAGCCTATTTTGCTTATTTTAAAGTGAAAATAGGTGACCAAGATAAATCATGGGCCCCTCATAAAGTGTGCAAGCAGTGTGTAGAGAGTTTACGAATGTGGACGAAGAGAACACGTAATAAACTTTCGTTTGGTATACCAATGGTTTGGCAAGAGCCCAAAGATCACTTAAGTGATTGCTACTTTTACATAGTGAAAACATCAGGATTCAACAAGAAAATACAAACATAAAATTGAGTACCCTAGTTTACCGTCAGCTATACGCTCTGTGCCTCATTCAGCTGAAATTCCAGTGCCAGTTTTTCAAGGATTACCTTCTTTAGAAATACAAGAATATGAATCAAGCGAAGATCGAAGTGACTTCACCGACGAAGAATTCAAAATTTCCAATGATTCTGTTCGTAAAGGATTCAATCAACATGAATTAAACAATTTAGCACGAGATTTGGGACTATCCAAATGAGCCGAATTATTAGCATCAAGACTGCACGAACAAAATTGACTTGGAGCTTGACAAAGGAGCTAAAGTCACTTATTATCGATCCAGAGAAAGTGAAATTAGGCAGTACTTCAGAAATAATGACGGATTTGTATATTGCCAGAACGTAGAAGGTTTAATGAAATAATTGGCCATTTCTAACTATAACGCAACTGAATGGCGATTGTTTATAGATGGCTCAAAGCGTAGCTTGGAGTGTGTTTTCCTACATGACGGAAATTTATACGGTTCAGTCCCAATAGGTCATTCAGTTTCTTTGCGTGAAGAATATGGCCACATAAAGAAAGTCATTGACTTGTTGCAATATAACATGCACCAATGGATCATCTGTGTTGACCTTAAAATGGTCTGTTTCCTTCTTGGCCAGCAACGCGGGTATACCAAGTATCCCTGTTTTTTGTGCATGTGGGACAGCAGAGCTCGTGAGAAGCATTGGGTGCAATCGAATTGGCCGCCAAGATCTGACCTAAGACCTGGTGATCCAAACATTTTAAATCAGCCACTTGTCGATAGAAAAATTATTGTATTTCCGTCTTTGCATATAAAACTAGGTCTCATGAAGCAATTTGTTAAGGCTTTGTCAATTGAAGGAGACTGCTTTAAGTATATCATTTCGGCATTCCCTAGCCTGTCATATGAAAAGATAAAGGCTGGTGTGTTTGATGGTCCGCAGATTCGGCAACTCGCTAAAGATGAAAATTTCACTGAAACAATGACCGAACTTGAAAGGAATGCTTGGTTGGCTTTTAAAGATATTGTTAAAGACTTTCTTGGAAATACACGAGCCCCGAATTATATTGAAATTGTTCAACAACTCTTGGAGAGCTTTAAAAAGCTTGGTTGCAACATGAGCATCAAACTCCATTTCTTACATAGTCATCTTGCTAACTTCCCAGAAAATCTTGGTGCTGTTAGTGATGAACACGGCGAGCGATTCCACCAAGATCTAAAGGTTATGGAATCGCGGTATCAAGGTAGATGGGATGTCAGTATGATGGCTGACTACTGTTGGAGTATCAAGCGAGAATGTCCACAAACTGAACACTCCAGGAAAAGCTATAGGAAGAAATTTTTACCATAATATCTTTTATTTATTTTTTGTATAAACACAATTTAACTTTTAATAATATGTTAACCTCTGTATGAATAAAATATTCTAATCTATTTGTTCAGATCTCACCTTATTTCCTTTCGTATGTACACTTTTAAGGTAAAATGAGGGGTATGCTGAAGCTTAAGAACTTGACGTGATAGAGAAAAGCTGAGAATATTTTTGAATTCAGAGATGAAAAATTAGTCAAAAACAAGTCACAGATCCAAGTCAACAAAATTGCTGTTCCCCAGTGTTATCCTTACTCCATTTGAAACCAATTTCTTTTAGAAGTGTATGTAGCGAAGTTTTACATCCATTAAAGAGCTGCATGTTCTTTAGTTTTTTATGAATACTTTCAAGATTAACCGTTTGTTCTGAAATTGTTCAATAAAATGACATAAAAATACTACGATATGAAAATCTACTCACTTTTTTTCATACATTTCATAGATTTAATTGCATTAGTTACTCGTTTTGGATGTAGACGCTTAGTCTTCGGTGATTCTGGATCGATTTTGTTATTATTCAACTTTCTCGAAATTGCACTAACTGTACCGACATTAACAATTAGTGCAGCTAAAACTCGCTAAAAGACTTCAATTAACCATGAGACCTACTAAGTTATTAATACATACTTCTCTCACGGCGTTTAATGGCAAAAGAGGAGTCCGATTATCTCGTTCCTGTTCAAAATAACTGAAAAGTGACGATCAAGTTGCTCACACCAACTGCTTAAGGGTTTTCGCATTTTTTTTGCAATTATAATCGCAGATTTTTTACTATTAAACTCACGAAAACGGGAACTAAACCAGAAAATAGCTAAAACATCAAAGACTACAGTAAAAATAATTCAAAACGTTTGATGGTACAACCCAAAAACGATCAGAACATGAAAATGACAGATTCGACGAAAAAAGTTGTGTTAGGCCCGCAATACTGTCCAGAACCACAAACCTAAATGTCATCTTGACAGCGAATTTACAGAATGTGAAGGCGCTCCGTATTTTTATTCTGTTCTAATAGGATTAAAGGAAGAAGGAAAGAAAGTGTTTCGAACGTTAATTTTTTTTTCTTTCTTTCTTTCTATATTTCTGAACAAGCTACATAATGTCAACCCAATGTCAATGCAAGCCTGGCACCGTTCTAATTAATTTTCACCAACAAGTTAAAAAAATCCTGGTATATTTTTATTCTAGTTGATACCACTATTTCTCCGTAAATAAAAAATCATATCGCGATATACGGGTTCAGAATAGAATTTTGGTTTTAAATAAAATTTAAAAATACACATTGAAATAATGTAAATACGGTTCGGCGTTTTTCTACCGCACCATGTAACTAAAATACAATTATTTTTTATGTTATTATTCCTAACTATAAAGCTGTGCAACGTTATTTAGAAAAATTACTCGGGAGCGTTGTAGGGTCGCTCGGGTAAAGGCTGAACTTTAGATGAGCTCGTATTCCCATTAATTTATGGTACATCGGTACATCGAGATAGGTAATATAGCGTTATGATCGCGCTTTCAGATAATGCAGACAAAATAATTAAGCGATCAAAACACGAACTCGTGTTAAAGGTTTCTTCTTTGAATACCGCTTTAGTCCAGGTGAACAGAAGCACAATAGTTAGTTTTCTAACAGGTTATTCTATAATTTTTTTTCTTATAAATGATTCTAATTTAAATTTTACAACAATTAAAATGTATCAGTTTTTACAATAAGCGTTATTTATTTTTAGAGTTGGAAGTTTTTAGTTCGGGGTCCTTTTTCGCTTGTGCTTCTATCAGTTTGTGTCCTTATTGGTAAAACTACACACTGCATCTCAAAACGACATCATTAACTACTGAAATCAATAAGATTTATCACTAAACACTCAAATCACTTGTTGTTAACTGTTGGACGTACGTTTCAAACATATTTTTCATTGTTGTCTGTTGAACATTTCTGGACTGTTAAATATTTTCTCAGGCATGGTCGTAAGTGTCGAATATGATTGACGGTTTCAATTTTACCTTGATGAAAATCTATTTTAAATTACTTTAAAATAAAAATATCGTTTTAATTTATACTCAACATCTGAATAAGCTACTGCGTTGGCGAAATATGTCAAATTAATATAATGCAGTCGTTTAAAACGGTAGTTTTATTTTAAAGTAATTGTTAAAGATATGTCTCATAGTGAATACCCAAACCAAATCACTATATCAGAGTTCGGTAAAAAAGTTCAAGTGATATAAGAAATATAAGGTCGTTGGTTGATGATGTCTGAGATAACGGAGGTTGTAAACATCTTCTATTTCCTGCATCTACCTAACTTCAGCTCGCGCTGGACTGTCGAAGGCAATAAGGCCGAAATATAAGGAACCAGTCTCGGGAGAATCTTCTGGTGGCCGCTGGAGGAAAGGGCACTCACTCTTAATGAAAATTCTTTACTTGAAATATTCTTCTCCACGGGTATGCTGTGCGAATTTTTTACACAGACACACACATACACAATAGCATAACTTTTTTATTTGAAGTGATAAACTAATACTTCCAAATGCAAAGTTGTAGGAAATAACTTGACTAAAAAAAATTTACAAACAATGCTTTTCGGTGTTGCCAGATTTCTTCAATAGCTACTAAAACAATATTTTTTAAATGGCAACACCGTATTTTTCACTCATAAAATTCGAAATTAAAAAATGTTATGTCACATTTTTATTAGAGTAGCCGTTTAATTAAGTATCATGTAGGAAAAAAACTTAAACGACAAATTTTTTTCAAATATAATTTTTGTTTAATCTCCATGGTCTACTATTGCCATGTACTATTGCTATGTACTATTGCTATGTAACTCCTTTTAGGTCCTGCGACTGCAGATTATTTTAGTTGTTTTTACTAATAGTTCTAAACCGGCTACTCCAAAAAAGATATGTGACAACATTTTTTATTTCGAATTTTAAGATTTGTAAAATTAAGATAAAAAAAAAGATGTTGCCAGTAAAAATTAAAAAAAGTAGCTACTGACGAAATCTGGCAACACCGAAAAGTATTGTTTGTAAAGTTTTTCTTTGCACTGCGTCCAATGAGACAACAGTAGTTGGAAGTTATATACCCCCAACTGCAGGATTCCACAATCTTATGTGGATCACACAACAACCAGCTTCTCCGTCGAGATTTTGTTACTTGCTTGATCGGTACCATATATATATATATATATATATATATATATATATATATATATATATATATATATATATATATATATATATATATATATATATCCAGAGCCAGTCAGGGACAGCAATACCCACGGAAGAACAATATATAATGCCAGATATCCTAGTGGAGGAAGTAACAAATGCTATAGAATTGATGAAGAACGGCAAGGCTCCAGGAAAGGACAGTGTAACTGTCGAAATGCTAAAAGCTGGTGGTCGGACGTTACATAAAACACTGGCAAAATTATACTCAAAATACCTCAAAGAACAAAAAGTACCTGACTTATGGAAAAATGCAGAAGTGATTCTTTTACATAAAAAAGGAGCACAGGAAGATTTAAAGAACTACCGTCCAATAAGCCTCCTATCAGTGATGTACAAAGTTTTCACTAAGATAAATTCTAAAAGAATATTTAAAAAACTGAATGACGCACAACCAAGAGAACAAGCAGGATTCAGAAGTGGATTCAGTACAATGGATCACATCCAGGTTGTACAGCAGGTCATAGAAAGGCACAACGAATGCAACCATGCCACTGTGCTTGGCTTTTATCGACTACGAAAAAGCATTTGATTCCATCTCAAAGCATGCGATAATGGATGCACTGCTTAGCCAAGGTGTAGAGAGAGCCTATGTAAACCTATTAGAATCGATATATGATGGAGCTACAGCCACAATTCACTTTGATGATGTTGAAGTGGGAATTAATATAGAACGAGGTGTACGACAGGGTGACGCAATATCGCCTATTCTTTTCTCGGCTGGCCTTGAAGAAGTATTCCGTAAACTGGATTGGGAACAGGATGGTGTAAAGATCAATGGTGCAAACTTAAACCATCTTAGATTTGCAGATGATATTATTCTCATTTCACAAGACCCAGAGGAGCTGCAAAGATGCATACAAGAACTGCAAAGGGCTGGCGAACCATTTGGTTTGAAAATAAACCTGAAAAAGAGTCAGGTTATGTTCAATAACTTCGCTCAGGACAGAAGAATTTCAGTTCTAGGAAGGGATTTAGAGATTGTGGACAGCTTTATATATCTTGGGCAGAGGATTTCCATGGAGGGGAATACCGCCCGGGAGGTGGAACGGCGTGTTAAATGTGGCTGGCAGGCATTTGGTAGGCTCAACATAGAGTTTAAAAGCAGACTCCCACTTTGCCTGAAAAGAAAAGTATTCGATCAGTGCGTTCTACCCGTTATGACATACGGAAGTGAAACCTGGACACTCACATCGCAATCAATTCAAAAACTTCGGGTGGCACAGAGGGGAATGAAAAGATGTATGCTTGGCATTACAAGACGAGACAGAAAGTCCTGCGCATGGATCAGGGAATAAACAAAAGTCTGTGACATCATTGGAAGAGTAAAACAGTTGAAATGGAGATGGGCAGGCCATATAGCGAGGCGATGGGACGACAGATGGATATATATATATATATATATATATATATATATATATATATATATATATATATATATATATATATACATATATATATATATATACGACAGATATATATATATATATATATATATATATATATATATATATATATATATATATATATATATATATATATATATATATATATATATATTGTGCGTACTGTTTCACGGATGGTAAAACATGTTCTGGTTTTTTTTCCGGGAGTACATCCGGTTGTAGAGTTGGTCCCTGTCGGGAGCTTGCAGACGTTTCGCCAAAATCTTATTTGGCATCTTCGGTGTTCGGCGAGGTTCGAGATAGTCACGAACCTCGCGACAGTAAGCATCAAAGATGCCAAATGAAATTTTGGCGAAACGTCTGCAAGCTCCCGACAGGGACCAACTCGACAAACGGATGTACTCCTGGAAAAAACCCAATACATACATATATATATATATATATATATATATATATATATATATATATATATATATATATATATATATATATATATATATATATATGTGCAAAAGTACGTATACGTTTTTGTCGAACATTTTTGGTAAAGGAGACAAAAGGTAAAAGAGACAGCCAATGGTAACAGAGACCTTCAAAAAATTCGAAATGCAGTTTTTGTTGAAAATGGGTAATTTTGGGTCTCAGGATCATGTAGATAAAACGGCATAAGCCTCATGACAGTAAACAATGAATTTATATTTTGATAACAAACATATTCGTACTGTTGTAAAAACTAATTTTAGAAATCAAATTTTTGTTCTCCTCTAAGATATACAAACTGGGGGTTACGCCTTTTTACCTTGACACTGACCTATATATATATATATATATATATATATATATATATATATATATATATATATATATATATATATATATATATATACATATATATATATATATATATATATATATATATATATATATATATATATATATATATATATATATATATATATATATATATATATATTAGGTTTGGTTGCGTATACACCCGATTGGAATACGATAAGCATTCTGACTAATTTTCGAGTTGTTTCTGATCTTCCACACCTCCCTGATCCTTTCTCCGTCTTCCACCCTCTCCCCGATCTCCTCGAAACTTCGCCCCATGATGCAACGTTCCACATATGTATTTTGTTTCTGTACGTTCTTCTATCCTCAATCTCTGTCGGACTCATTTGTACCTTTCCCAGATCAGCTCTGACTTGTGCGATCCATGGTACTGTTGATTTGACTCCTTGTATGTATGTAAGAATACTGTTGGTAAGTCTTGTCGGTGGGAGTCTACTGATATGTCTGTAGAATTTCAACCTTCTTTTTCTTATGTCCGCCGCTACGTTGGACATTGTTTCTGTGGTCTTTCTAGAAGGTAGTCTGCATCCTTCCTCTGTCAGTGGAAGGGCCGAGAATTTTCCTAATAATTTTGCGTTTTTTTTTTAGTATGTTTTCTATGCTGCTTTTTGTGTGGAGTATAATTATCTCGCTTGGGTATAGTACCTTTGGTTTGATTACTGTGTTGTAGTGTTTTATTTTTGTGTGTGTGGATGTGCATTTCTTATTGTAGATATTGTGTGTCTTGCCGTATGTTCCCTTCATCTTCAGTAATCGAGTCTTCTGTATTATCTGGTCCTCTCCTGTGGGTTCGAGGATCTCGCCCAGGTATTTGAAGTGAGTGGCCCTATTTATTTTGCCGTATTTAGTGTTCAAATTTTGGACAGCTAATTTTGAGTAGAAGAATTCGGTTTTTTGAAAGAAGATTTGTAGGCCAACTTTCTCTGCACATTCTTTGAGGACTTTTGTATGCGAGGGCTAGGCATGATATTTCTATGTTACTTTTTGGTCGTCCGAGTCGTATTGGTTTCCAGTGTCCTTAATTTTTCAGTTCTTTTTCCCATTCCCTTATGACTTCGTCCAGGACTAGGTTGAAGAGGACTGGTGATAATCCATCTCCTTGGCGTACTCCGGTTTTAATCAGGAAGGGTTCGGAAATTTCTCCCATAAATTTCACTTTAGAGATTGTGTCGGTCAGTGTCTGCTTGATCAATCGTAGTGTTTTGGGGTCGAGTCCTTGTTCTTCTAGGATGTTGAACATATATTTTAGGTCGATGCAGTCATATGCTTTCTTGAAGTCCACGAACGTGCAGATGATTGGGACGTTCCTGATAGCTTTGTATTTCAGTATTGTATTTAGGTTAAATATTTGTTCAGTGCATGTCCAACCAGGGCGAAAGCCTGCCTGGCCAATTTTGTGTTCTAATTGTTCTTGTGTTCTCTGGAGAAGGCATGAGATCCCTCTGTAGTTGTTCACATCTATTCTGTCTCCCTTCTTGTGCAGCGGGTGGATAAGAGCACATTTCCTTTCATCTGGTAATTTTTCTATTTGCCAGATGTTCGTGATAATTTGCGTAAGTTCGTGCAATGAATTTAGTTCGAGGTTTTTCAATAGTTCCGCGATGATACCATCTTCACCGGATGTCCTGTTATTCTTTAGTTTGCGTATGTGCCTGTGGATTTCTTCCTGTGTTGGTGGTGGTGTTCTGAGCGGGTATAGATACAATTTTACTTGGGGAATCTTGTGTCGCGTTCTTGCGAAAGTCCTATAAAAGTCTCTCGTGTTATAATTCTGGAAATTCTCCTCTATATAGTCTAGTTGTTTCTTCATGTACTTCCTCTTAGTTTACCTGATAACTTTTGCGGTCTATTTTCTAGTCACGTCAAAAAGCTGTTAACTTTTTGGGGATTTTTTAGTGTTGTACTCCTGAAAGGTGTTTTATGATATTTTTTCAATGGGATCAGTTTCTGTGCTTTTTGTGTAATTTTTTTGTGGAATTTTTCCCATGTATCTGCCTGTTCCTGTTCCCATTCCTCTGTTATGTAGGATTCCTTGATCTTATTCGTGTCGAATTTCGGTAGATGTGCTTTCTTGTGATTAATTCTCCTTGGGATGAACTTGACTTTGATTCGTGATAGTTAATGGTGTGAGTCAATGTTCGCGCCTTTGTTGTAGGTTTGGGATCGCAACGTGGTCTATATATATATATATATATATATATATATATATATATATATATATATATATATATATATATATATATATATATATATATATATATTATTATTATTATTCACGTGTGGGCCCTGGTGGATCACGCGAAGTACAATTAGAGGCGTTTGTTGTTGTTAGTCTTCCTTTGAGCCCATATTAATTTCATTCTTTCGCTATGAGCTTTTTTCCTTTCGTCAGACCAAGTTGTTCCAGTCTTCCTACATTTTTCTCTCTGGCCTATATATATATATATATATATATATATATATATATATATATATATATATATATATATATATATATATATATTTTTTTTTTTCTGTTGCAAGGTTCCGTATTCGTCAGATATCTATTCGGGTGATTTTTGTTGAAATAAAGTTATATATAGTAAACTGTTGGTTAAGTTATACTTCTACCGGATTAAAACCTAATGAGACACGCGTCCATTATAAATTAAATTCATATTTAATATTGAATATCGATTCCCGTTAGAGCAACTCCGCGAACCATTCTTAATTAGAGAGAGAGATGCCGTTCTTGTGGCGGCGATGGCGGCGGTGGTGGCGGCCGCGACAAAAATCACTCTCGGCGCGGTGTCAGAGGTCGAATCCGTGAACTTGGAGGCATTTTTGCGGCTGCCGAGGATGCCTGCTGCGCCAGAGGGCCACTCGAACGCAGAATGACAAGACTTCCGGGTTTTCTACAGAGTCGATGAGGCCTAACGGTTACTGAATGCGGAATTTTCTATTTTGGGATCCGCCTAAATCGTACTTTGATTTTGAGATTTTTCCAGTATCACAAATTGATTGATAAACCTAAATTTAAAGAATTATTAGGTCCCCAACTTAATTCTCGGCCTTTTTTTAGTTAATTTGATATTTACTTATGAAAAAAGTCATACAAGCTTAATTGTCAAAGTAATTTCTCTCACTTTGCATGCAGTTTCGCCACCTTTCAAGCAACTGTCGAATTCCAAACCGAACAAAATGCTGATTTTGATATGAAAATATTATTAAGCTTTTTTCAAGTTTCTTAAGAGATCAAAAGCTGCTTCAACCGGGTGATGTTGCAGGATCATTGCAACGATTCTTCGTATCATTTTAAAGAAAAAATCTTTTATAACAATAGTCAAAAACCTAAAGTTTCCCTAGAAATAAACTTGCAAATTTATTAAATCACTAATCGAAAAGCATTTTAAGCAATGTTAAGGAATTATTATTTTAAGCAAATTTTTGAAACTGCATATTTGGCAAATATTAATTGGTTACTATTTAACGAATTACAAATAAACGAATGAACATTAAATCATTCTTTTTTAATTAAAAATCAAGCCATACATTAGCGCTGAAGGATGTGATAACGTCGCAATGTCGCCAAGACAAAGATTGTTATTTCACAATTGTATTGGTACATTAATTAGGTTAAAATGACCATGGAACAAAAATTGAATTATGATAGATCGATATGTTCGTTCCAACTTGCGTCAGAAACAAGTCAAGTTTCTGGCAGTCAGGATTCGACGCAGTAACTAAAAACCGTTTCAACCGTCGATACTGCTCCTAATCTTGACTGTTAGAAACTGTTTCTGACGCTACATGGAACAGGGCTGATATAAACAAGACGAAAATAGACGTTGTCATTGTTAAGAAAATTAAACCTATTTTCATACTTGTTTTCCATAGATAGGTTGCATTTTGGATATATATTTTAAGGAAACTTTTTCTTAAAAAAACTGTAAAGAATCGTTGGTTAAATTTACGAAAGTAGTTTCTCTTACACCTTGTATAAGTATGTTTGAGAAAACACCCCTGCCCTGGTATCAATTGCTTCTTTAAGCTGATGAATTATAGTGAGTCATATTGTGTAAAAAAATTGATGAAAATCTCGATTAGAAATCATCGTTAATCTTTATCTGGGTTGTATTTTTTTTCCTATCGCGCGAAATATAAAGAAGGTTGCAGATTTCTCTGTTTCTGTTTTATGTACAGTACCATAAACAGTGACAATTGAATAATTCTGCACTACATTGTAAGATTTTTTTCTTATTTTACTCTCATCGGCACTGGCCTTATTTTCTACATGTGTTCTTTCTTTATGGTAATGGCTTTTTTTTTGTCGTCTATAGGTGTTTTGTTTTGCAGAGGCGTAGCAAAATAATAAATATATTTTTCGTGGTGATACTGCTTTTTTATCACTGTGAAACAAACTTGGAAAAATATGGTGAAATTATGAACTTTAATATGTAAAAATATCAAGTAAAGGATATACCAATAAGAATGATGGAACTTCAATGTTAAATAAAACACACATTTTCTTTCTCAAAATCAGTTCCGATTGCTTTATTTCAGAGATTCAGATACTTCGCGCACATTTCAAGGCCATCCGCATCGATGACTCCTTCATGCCAAAATCCGCACCAAACTGTGGTCTTTTGCGCATTCCATGTCGGCTTTTATCATTTCCAGGGCCTAATCGGCAAATTCACGATGAATACGATGGTCGGTTGGCTTCAATTCTTGTGCCAGTACCATCTTATACAGATGCAAGCCTAAGTCCAACCTCAAAATTCGCCAGGTTGTCATTGGCGAGAGGCCTAACTCTTGCGAGTGGCGAGCAACAGAGACGTTGTCATTTTCGACTACACTTGCTTGAACGGCGGCAATATTCTTAACACCACTGGTTTTTTTTGTCGTACAGGCACCATACTATCGCGGAGAGTAAACTCACTTTCAAATTGTCTAATAACACGATCAATAGCCTGTTCAGAAGGATCAACACGACGAATAACATGATGGGTTTGAATTGATGGGGTTAACAGCACGATGGGTATGTGGATTTTCGAAATAAAACTATTTTCCAATAAATTTGTTATAAACGGCTCTAGGAATGATATTCGTTCAGCACAAAGTTCTTGCACCTATGGAACACCATTGTAGGATCGTTCTTCTAGGGATTTTACAGGAATTTTCATAAAACCGGCTGATCTGTTTTAAGTTTCTTACTTCTCTTAAGTCCAGGAAATGTTAACATACATTTCTTTCTCCAAGAAGTCCGATTTCTTGACACTGAATTTCGGACCTATCGATTTGAACAGGGACCTTCCTGTGTTGTATCTATTCCACCATCTTGATGGTTATTCTCTCATTTCATTACACATATTTTGGACGGGTATTAAACTAAGCCGTATCCAGTTAAGCCAAACTTTTTTCAACACTGTCTATTTCCTTTCCTTTGTAGCGATCTTTTTCCAGTAGGTACTTCATGTGGCGCTCCCTAGTCGTTTCGTCATGTCTTGATAGAGTTTTTTCTTCTCATAATTCTCAATTCATTTTGAGCGCCTCCATAATGCTTCTTCTTCTTTAATGTTTTGCCAGTATACTATAAAATAATCGCGAATTATTAGTTCAGCCAAAGACCATGCCTCCTCCTCAAAATTTAGAAGATCCACTTTTATGGATAAAATAGTGTTATTTCCAAAAATTTGTCATGGTGCTTCAAAAAACACCGATTTAGTATTTTTATTTATTAAAATAGTACCACTGTCTCCCTATCTATGTTATTGTTTGTTTCACTTTTTCAGCAATACCACCAAATTGTGTGCTGTAGTGACTTGTAACCACTACACCTGCAAGTTTCAAGGTTTTTTCAAATTGTTTTAAAATTAAACTTGAAGAGATTTCCCACTAAATACCAAATCACTTTTTTGAACTTCTAGACTCACGGTTCGCACGTTTAGCATCATCAGTAGATGATTTAATCTATCAGATTAAATCATCGGTGTTTAGTGATAGATTTCTTCAAATTTAGTGTTTCCCACCAAAGGTTCCAATAGAAGAATTAATCGTTTCAAAATTATTAAGAAATTTCAAATTTTTTTTAGAATTTGCCTATGTACTTAGGCCCCCATGTACTGACCAGAAGTTAATAAAGAAATTTTTTATTACTTTCAATGATTATTACCGTAGTGGGACGTAGATACGTACTTACGTAGTACTGTATAAACAAGACGAAAATAGAAGTTCCCATTATTAAGAAAATTAAACCTGTTTTCATACCAGTTCTGAACGGGAAAAAACGGCATTTTGGACATATGTTTTTTGTTTTAAAAAATGTAAAGGATCGTTGGTTGGTTGGATGATCTTATTAGAGAACTCATGCTATTTTATAAACTATAGTCTCTATTTTTCCCGTAGGTGTCGAGGGTATATAGCTGTCAACTTAATAAGAGTATGAGTTTAGCCATGGCTATTAATTTTGCTGAACCATTGTTGAAGAATTATGGGTTTTTGTTCCGCATGCTGGGAATCTAAAATTATAAGGATATAAAACTGGTAGTACACGTAGTCCAGCCAGATGGTTTTCGGAGTCTTTTGGCGAATATTGTCCTCATGGAGCTGCACAACTCTCTATGTCTCCTCAAGCCATTTGGGAGTGTCGTATGACCTCTTTTTTCGTTCGGAGACGCATGTTCGTAGTGTTTCGCGGATGGAAGAATACATTTGACTAAGTAATGTCTGAATGATTGTGGCGTGTTCATATATACATATATATATATATATATATATATATATATATATATATATATATATATATATATATATATATATATATATATATATATATATATATATATATATATATATATATATATATATATATTTCTTTTTCTTTTATTTGGGTTTTTGGCCACTATCTAAAACTCAAAAAACATCAAAAATACCTGTTCTTATGTAAAGAAAGAATCACTGGGTAAAAGCAAAAAACCAAACGGAGACAAATTTTTCAGTGATTCTTTTTTGTAATAAATTTGCCTAACAAATAAAATTTTGAAGATATAAAAATGTTATAACAAATTTTTCAAACTTTTAATTTTAATGTTTTGGAGGGTCCTCTCCCCCCGTTTTCGAAACTAAACTAAAAAATAAGTTATTTTAATTTGTAATGAAAGTAAATATATTTTTTTTGTATATATTAAAGATACTTACATTAACAACAATAGATTTTCATGACAGTGACATACTACCAAAAAATATATATAAGTAATGTTTACTGTGTGATTGTTTATTGTACTGATTGTGTATTCAAATATTTAAATGTGTTTAATTGTATTCTTACAATATACAACAAAATACCACAAATGTGGTTTATAAAATTCCCTGCGAATGTGGCAAATTCTATATAGGTGAGACATCTTGACCATTAGATGTTAGAATAAAAGAGCATAAAAACCTTCTTAGAAAGGGTGATTTTAATAATTCTAGAATTTGTCAACACGCATGAGAATCGGGTCATAAAATAAATTGGAATAATTTCAAAACGGTATTAAAAGAATCGGCAACAAAATACAGAAGATTAAAAGAAACTGCTATAATTTTAATATTTAATATATAATTATATTAATTATATAATTTAATATTTAATATATATAATTTATAATTTTTATATTAATTTAAATAAAAATAACTGTATTGCTATGCCTTCGGTAGATTTAAATTCAATATGGATCCGGATTCTAAAGAATACAATTAAACACATTTAAATATTTGAATACATAATCAGTACAATAAACAATCACACAGTAAACATTACTTATATATATATATTTTTTGGTAGTATGTCACTGTCATGAAAATCTATTGTTGTCGATGTAAGTATCGTTGACATACACAAAAAAATATATTTAATTTCAGTCGTTACTTTATATATTACAAATTAATATAATTTATTTTTTAGTTTAGTTTTGAAAACGGGGGAGAGGATCCACCGAAATGTTAACGTTAAAAGTTTGTAAAATTTGTTATAACATTTTTATATCTTTAAAATTTTGTTCGTTAGGCAAATTTATTACAAAAAAGAATCACTGAGAAGTTTGTCTCCTTTTGGTTTTTTCTTTTTACCCAGTGATTCATTCTTTACATAAGAATAGGTATTTTTGATATTTTTTGAGTTTTAGATAGTGGCGAAAAACCCAAATAAAGGGAAAAAATACATTAGACTATAAGTCAAGACTTTCAGTCTTCAGACAAACATTGAGAATGTTAAGTGTGACCTTGGCAAAACGCCTGCACGTTCCCAACAAACGGGACACAAACTTACGATTTTCATACGAAATGTCTACTTTTATTTTAAGGGGGAAACATTTTAATTATATTTTTAGTTATACAGTTTAGTTATACTATTTCTTATTTTTCTGGATTTCTCTTGATACTTTTTCTCTTACATATCCTATGGCCAAATCTAATGGTTTCTAAAATATCGACACATTTTAACATTTTACTAGATACATTAAAAAATACGACTTCATGTTCAACATTCTCTTTATTAAGTTTTCAAAATGTGCTCCGATATTGGCTAAACAATTATAGAGCCAATTTTCGAACTATTCGCGAACATTTCGAAAACTTTGCCGGTTAATTTGCATACAGAATTACCGTAGAATCGAGCGAAGAATGTGCTAGAAGGGTCGCCTCACTTATCTTTTGATTTTTTATTTAAAAAGGTAACAGATTTTGACATTCCTATACCGACTAAACCGTCATAGAACGAACCAGTCAAGTTTATTTATAAAAGTGACTTCTTACCTAACAGTGACAAGTAATTTATTTACTGTTAAACAAAAAATTGGTTTAATATCCAATTTAAAATGGTGTATACTCTCCAAGAAAGGACATAAATAATTTTTATGTATGGTGCTGAAAATCGTTGTGCACGCAGAACAGCTAAAATATTTAACAACATGCACCCTAACAGAAACGTAGGCCATAGGTCTGTGATAGAGTTGGTAAAAAAGTTTGAAGAAACCGGCTCTGTATGCAACAGAGTAAATAAGCAAACAAGGGTTCTAGATGAAGTTACGCAAATTGAAAAATTAGGTCATTTCGCTATGGATCCTTCTAAGTCAATTTCAAAAGTATCTCAATGGACACACGTTTCAGTAGGTTCCGTTCAAAAACTTTGAAACTGAATAATTTTTTTTCTTATAAAATACAAACCCTTCAACAACCAACCAACCAACCAAACAACTGGGCGAAGATGATTATGATAGAAGAATTGAATTATGCGAAACAATGTTTCAGTTGATTCAAGCCGATCGAAATTTTGTTAAAAATGTATGTTTCAGTAACGAATCAACTTTTTTCTTAAATTGATTTGTGAATAAACATAATAGCACTAATAAGGACAATAAACATAATAGGGACAATAAAAATCAACATGCGTTTAGGGAAGATAATACCCAATATTCTCAGAAGATCAATGTGTGGGTCGGTATTCTTGGAGATGAGATCATTGGGCCAATTTTCATCGAAGGAAACTTGACAGGTGAAATATATTTGAATATATTGGAAAATCTTATAGATTCCCTCATTACTCAACCTTTGGAAAATCAAGTTAATCAACAAGGGGATATGGAACTCGATGAACAAAATTTGTATTTCCAGAACGATAGAGCCCCTCCTCATTATGCGCTACCTGTTAAGACATGGTGAAATTAAACTTATTAATAATAATTTAATATATATATATATATATATATATATATATATATATATATATATATATATATATATATATATATATATATATACTTAAAAAATTCAAAAAATTAATTGTTTAATTGATATTGGTAGGTTTTTAAATGTAAGTTTGTATTTTTTTTTATATAAAAGTAATTTTTATGTTAGAAGTATTCTGATGATGGTTCGTTGTAGAATCGAAACGTAAATTAAACAATAAAAAATTAAAACTTATTTACACTGACCGAAAATCCCAATAAATAAAAAAATAATAATATATATATATATATATATATATATATATATATATATATATATATATATATATATATATATATATATATATTGCCATTTTCCGCAATGTTTGCCTTAAACTTGTTAAGTAATGATGCGTTGTATGCTCCTGTTATTGTTTTTCCCTTTTCAAGATAGCCGATTAACACAATTCATGGCTACTCCAAACAACGGTCGCCATCACTTTTCCGGCCGATGGAACGGTTTTCGCCTTTTTCAGAGTCAATTCATCCTTCGTAGTCCACTGTTTCGACTGTGCCTTTGTTTCAGGAGTGCTTTGTTTTCAGGTCTGCCTTAAACTTGTTAAGTAATGATGCGTAGTATGCTCCTGTTATTGTTTTTCCCTTTTCAAGATAGCCGATTAACACAATTCATGACTACCCCAAATAACGGTCGCCATCACTTTTTCGCCGGATGGAACGGTCTTCACCTTTTTCGGAGTCGATTCATCCTTCGTAGTCCACTGTTTCGACTGTGCCTTTATTTCAGGAGTGCAGTTGTGTATCCAAGTTTAATCTACATTTATTAAAAAGTAAAGTTTTAGGGCTAGAGGCGCATCAGCAACTGAGAAGGCTATTTAACGACTGCACCTACAGCTTAACGTGGATTCCGAACCACGATCATCGGCTACCAATAAGGCCGGTCAGTACCCTCCTCAGGCTATCAACCCTTGGTCTTGTACTTAACCATAAGTATCTCGAGAAGCCTACCGATTGGTGAGTAACCAACGTCGAAGATCTCCTTATCCAGCCTCGAACTTACGTGACTGAGGGGTGATTCCTTGTCAGATTTTACGCTCTTACCTAGAAATATTCACAAGAATTTTAGTAAAAGTCCTTACCTAGTACGGGATCCGAACCACGCTCATAACTGCCGCATTGTAAGGTTGACTCTTTAGACACCAGAGCTAACGTGGCTCCTTCTACAGATATTAATCGACTCCAAAACTCCGAATTACTGCGCTTGAACTGCTTCAACAGGGTTTCGTAAATGTTCATTCAAATTCGTTTTTTGGTCTTGAGTGAGCAATCGCTGCACCCAACATGCGGTAAAAGTTTTTCATGTGAAAATCTTCAGCCAATATATGACAAACACGTTCTTTCCAGATGCGTACACCCTCTGCTATCTCTCAAACCTTAATTCAGCGGTCGTCAACACCATTTGGTAAACTTTTTCAATGTTATCGGTAGTGGTTGCAGTTTTTGGTCATCCCGAACATCCATCGTCAACCAAGTTGGTACGACCACGTTTAAATTCAGCTGGGCAAAATTTTATGGTGTAAACTGATGGTGCAAAGTCTCCATGAATAGCATCCATCTCCGCTTTAATTTGCGTAGATATATTGTGTTTCAAATGGAAGAATTTATTAACAGCTCGATATTCAATTTTTTGGTATTCGAGTGGTTCTTCTTTTGATTAATTGTTTTAGAGTTAAGCTAGTTTAATTATTTTAGTTATGAATCTAATCAATTAAAAATTTATTGCTGTGCTTAAAGAAAGAAAACCATTCGAATCGTTTGTAAAATTACAGAACGACCCTGATAAATAGCATTATCTATCGTAAAATATATCTACAATTTATTGTTACTACTGGCGAGTGAACATCAGAGTTCGTCATAGTAATGTCTCACTTTATAGTCCTCGTAAAACAACCGGCTTCAATTGAGCTTAATTTATTAACCCGGATGAACATTATTTTTCTTTTGATATACACGTTTTTTTCAAACAAATGAAATTTAAACAATACCTTACCAAAAAGATTAAGTTAATAAATAATTTATATTCACATATAAAAAACTTTACATCAACAAACCAATGAATATCTTCGAATTTGAAGAAATTTATACACAGTAAGTCAGAAAAATAACGAAACTTTTTAAATAAGAAATATAATTAGATATTTTGCCAAAATTATTTTTCTCTATTCAAAATACATCTCTTCCACATCAATTCACGTTCGACCAATGCTAGTATAGACTTTTTATTGTCATAAATATATATATATATATATATATATATATATATATATATATATATATATATATATATATATATATATATATAAAGTGTAAAAATCACGGGCAGTTTCGCGGTTTTTAATCACAATGTGTGCGTCTCGAGCGGTTTCATGGTTATGGCGGTTAACCGCTCGCTAACTTATTGTAATTACTGTAAGGATGGATTCATCAATTAAAAAAACGGCTAATTTACAAAAAAAACAACGATTTTATTAAAATTTAATTATATATATATATATATATATATATATATATATATATATATATATATATATATATATATATATATATATATATATATATATATATATATATATATTTAAAACTTTTAAAGTAGTTTTTGAGAATGTAAAATCGTCTTACGAAGCTATAGTCACACACAATTTTAATAATAAAAATGATATATAACAAACTATAAAATTGTTTCATTCCTTTTTAAAAAATAAACTATCACAAAGTAACGGACAAACCAATCAATAGTCTATATATATGTAGAACGAGATGTACGGCAAGGTGACACAATATCGCCTATTCTTTTCTCGGCTGGCCTTGAAGAAGTATTCCGTAAACTGGATTGGGAACAGGATGGTGTAAAGATCAATGGTGCAAACTTAAACCGTCTTAGATTTGTAGATGATATCATTCTCCTTTCACAAGACTCATACGAGCTGCAAGGCAAACCATTTGGTTTGAAAATAAACTTGAAAAAGAGTCAGGTTATGTTCAATAACTTCGCTCAGGACAGAAGAATTGCAGTTTTAGGAAGGGATTTGGAGATTGTGGACAACTTTATATATCTTGAGCAGATGATTTCAATGGAGGGAAATACCGCTGGAGGGGTGGAACAGCGTGTTAAGTCCACACTTGCCTGAAAAGAAAAGTCTTCGATCAGTGCGTTCTACTGGACACTCACATTCCAATTAATTCAAAAACTTTGGGTAGCCCTGAGGGGAATGGAAAGATGTATGCTTGGCATTACAAGATGAGACAGAAAGTCTTGCGCATGGATGAAGGAATAAACGAAAGTCTGTGACATCATTGGAAGAGTGAGGCAATTGAAATAGAGATGGGCAGGCCATATAGCGAGGCGATGGGACGACAGATGGACCAAGGCAATCCTGGAGTGGATACCGCTTGATCGCAAACGTCCGCGAAAAAGACCGAAGGCACGATGGATATATATACTATATATATATATATATATATATATATATATATATATATATATATATATATATATATATATAGTTTATATATACTATATATATATATATATATATATATATATATATATATATATATATATATATATATATATATATATATATATATATATAGTTTATATATACTATATATATACTATATATATATATATATATATATATATATATATATATATATATATATATATATATATATATATATATATATATATATATATATATATATATATAGTTTGTATTATTTATTAAACAATTTTATTCTTAAAGCGTTAAACAACTACTAAACACTTAACTTTCTTCTTCTTTTGCTAACCTAACCTGCCAACATTAATTGGCGTTTGCTACAAGTGCGAAATACGAAATAACATTATAAACGCTTGCCACTCGGCCATTCCGAACACCAAGAGCGCCCTCGCTCAACGCAGTCTAAATAAAAGTATAGACTCTTTACCACACGTAACATAAATACCTACTTAAATAAATTGTGTTTATAGCATAAAGTCGTCATTTCTTGTATAAAATCAGTTTACATAAAGGGGTACATAATATCTCTCATAAATCTAATAACTAGAAAATCAAACAATTATACATAACAAATAATTAAACATGCGGATTTACAAACTAATAGATACATTAGTAATAACATAAGACAAGAGTTTCTTAAAAAAGAGATATCATAAATCATACAATAATTTCTTTATTGAAGGTTAAACATGAAAAAAAATGCCACATACTGAAAGAATTACATAAATAGGCTAAATAATGAAAGTGTTCTTGAAAGATCCACGAAAGTTTGCCCGTTCAGTTAAATTATGGCATCGCCCCACAAACCACTGTCTTGCACCTCCTTCCAAATTACTTTTAGCTGTTTGAAAAGTAAAGGCATTTGGCCAGTTATGAAAACTTGCCCTAGTTTCTATTTGTTGTAACCAAAATTGAGCAAAACTTGGGTCACTTTCTTTATTAAATTTGTCTATTGACTTAGGGAGATCGGGCATTATATTAAAAGTTGGTACCTCTGATCTCTCGGTTTCTATTTTGTTTTGTTGAAGCTGAAGCATCTGCAGCATCCGTATATTTTGTTGCAATAGCGTGCTTACTACATTCATACATTGAGAATTTCCACTGGTATCACCATTAGCAGTAGAGTTCACAAAGTTTTCAAAGTATTCCTCGCTAATCACACCTTTCGTTTGAGCGGAATCGTTTTCAAAAAGCATTTTTCGAATAATAATAAAACACGGACGATTTTTTCCCGTTAACTCCTAAATGGATCCTTAATCCCACTTCTGAAATTGTAAGGATGACTTCATAAATTAAAAAACGGCTGATTTACAAATAAAACAATGTGATTCTTAAAGCATGTACAACTACTGAACACTTAACCTTCTTCTTCTTTTGTTAACCTAACCTGCCAACATTAACTGGTGTTTGTTACAAGCGCGAAATACGAAATAACATTATAAACTCTTACATTATAATTTTTTTTCATTTTCTCCTTTTTTTCCCTCAACATTAAACAAAATGCGTCGCATCATTGTAGGAGTGACGCGTTTGTTAATTTGACAAACTTTTCTCAACTGTCGTTTATCTCGAGCAACAATCGGTCGCAGCCCCGGAACAATGGGGCACTTTATTCGCTCCGTCCCGTTCCATTTTTTCGGGTACTACTTGGTCGGGCGAAAGTCCACACGATAAGAGCAACGCGCCGAACAAAAATACACGTAATGAAATCATTGTTATTGCCAATTTTATTACCTCGATGGGCAGTTTTTATGTCTCGAGCCGATGCAAATGTGGCCGGTACATATCGCGGACCGAGGTCACTTGGGGCTCTGCATTGCGATATGCAACTTTATTTTTACGACCGTTTGCCCGGGTTGAGTAAGAGCGTAACGGGTGGTCCGCGAGATTTTGGATTTTAAGGCTGATTTAGGGACCATCTCTCGCCAAACGATACCGATCAATAACACTTCACGTATCGTAAACTATCCGGCCAATTGATTGTTACTACTGGCGAACGTGCCGTTACCAACATCCAACGAAAAATTGCCATGGTACATCATGGTAACGTTTCACTTTATAGTCCTCGTAAAACAACCAACTTCAATTCAGATTTAAATTATTGACCCGGATGATAATTCCTTATTTCTTCCTGCATTTTTATGTTACGATCAAGAATCAGTTGAGTTACGACCACCATCAACCTAAAATCTGACTTAATATATGAAGCTGGATAAGATCTTTTATGGTACATACCATTTGGGATATTTTACGATTACTTTACGACCGTTTCAATTCTGTTACAAGATAATACCAACATCTTGATATAACATCCAAATGTCATATCGCAGCTTCAAAATAAACTGAGATAAAATAACATTTTCAAATTCTTAAACATAATATTTACGAAAAACATTTCGTAAATACTCAATTTATTTCTTTTTATCCTTCTACTGGAACCATTGGTATGAAACACTAAACTCGAACAGTTTTACTACTGAATACCAAATCACTTTTGTCAATTTCTCGACGCGCGCTTCGCTAACCGTGTTAGCACCATCAGGAGACGGTTCAATTTTTTTGAGGATGTTGACATGTTTAGCAAAACGCGCGTCGGGAAATTAAAAACAAGTGATCTGGTGTTAAGTGGTAAATCTTTTTCAGTTTATTTTTGAGTCATCTCCTGATGATGCTAACATAGAGCAACAAAATGACACAAGAGATTGGACTATGAACCGAACTTTGTTTACAGTGCCATCTCTTAAAAAAAAATTGAATTATTAACCGCCACACCTGGTAAAAACTAGTGATTTGTGTTTTAGTGATGAATCTTTGAATCTCTTTTTGTTTAGTAAACTTATTGGAAATCGGAAGCAGCAGAATCAACTTTGCTCAGAAATTGTTAATAAAGACGATATAACAGTATGTTATAAATAATATTACAGTAAATGTTTATGAGTTCCAACGGCGAGCCGCATCACATCGAATATCAGTTCTCGATATCTGAAGTTAAGCGACAGTTATCTGAGGTCACGGTCGATATCTGGAAGGGTGACAATAATATTACACGCAACCCAATAAACTAATACTTAAGGGTATAAGGATATCAAATCCAAAAATCTTCAAGGTCTGTAGCGCTGAATTATAATAGAGGAAAGTAGCCAAATATGGAATAGTATCCATCATATCGATTAATCAATTCAAGACGAAATACGCGACCATCCTCCATCTCACTTTCTTACTTTAGTGTCGCACTCATTTTATCTCGGCAGTAGTGATGGGAAATACGGATCTTTTTGCAGAGTCGGATCACCGGTTCCGAATTAATTCAAAGATCCGGATCCCCGAGTCGGTTCTCGGATTCCACTGAATCTATTCTCGTATAATTGGTTGCATAACTAGTTACATAGACAGCTAAACAAATACTTTACGATTGGCAGAGTATATAGCATAACATTTTAATTTCTGAGAATATCAACATGCCTTCGGTATATCATTGACATCAAAAAGCAATAATTCACTCTCTCTTATGGATACATTTTGAAAACAAAGTAATAAATGTAAAAAGTTCCAGAAACCCAACGTCAGCAGTTATTAATGAAATAGAAAAATATTTAAATGAGCTCTTAATCGATCGACACGAGGACCCCTTAATATGGTGGTTTCAAAGAAAAAATATGTATCCAAGACTATATGAATTTGTCCAAAAAAGGCTCTGCCTTATGTCTACTTCAGTTCCATGTGAAAGAATTCAAACGAAGTCAAATGAAAACTAAAAAGATAATTGAAATCATATTTTTACATGTAAATATGTAATTGTTTAAAAATTTTAATTTTTAAAAATTTGATGTACTTATTGTTATGTGTGTTTATTCTATATATTTATATATTTAGGTACATAAAACACTAACAAATGGCAAATTTTAAGCCGCAGTACGGCGACTTCGAACGGTTTATTTTGCATTACGGATCCACGGATGCTTTCCCCTCGGATCTTTTCTCTCACGGTTTACAGATCAACGGATCTAAAAAAGACTCGCGACCTGAGGTCCGTCCGACCCGTCTACTACTATATTTTTCTATGCGATAGGTGCGGGCGGACGCAGGCAACACACACCACAAGATACAAGCCATATTCTTTGCGTTATAGAACATAACCTTTCTGTCCTTGTTCTTATCTAAAATCCAACAGAACCGAGAACCGTCTGGGATTCGAGAACCGTCTGGGATCCGAGAACCGTCTGGGGTCCGAGAGCCGTCTGGGATCCGAGAGCCGTCTGGGATCTGAGAGCCATCTGGGATCCGAGAACCGTCTGGGATCCGAGAACCGTCTAGGATCCGAGAGCCGTGTATCGTAATTTTAGTAACCGGTTCATACAGCTCTTTTAAAAGATCCGAATCTGGGAGTCGGATCAGATCCGATCCGAACATCTCTACTCGGTAGTCGAGCGAGCGCTGTAGAGACGGCAGGAGTGTTTTGTTTAGAAGTGTTATGTTTTTCGGTGCCTAAAAACTGTTCAAGGTATGTAGAAAATAAGTATTCTTCGTTAGTAAGTTTGTAAAACTACCCTTATTATACATTTATCGTGAGGTATTGATGTTTGTTTTCATAGTTTTGATACGTTCTATTGCATAGCCATTGTTGTTTGTAAAAAACGCAGTTTAAAAATAAGTTTGAGCCTGTCTAAAAATCCTAACATGGACAGTCACTGGGTACCTTATTATGCAATATTCCATATTTGGGCTCTTATAATTTGGTGGTTGAATATATCCTTCTATAAAGTGTTATATTTATTTTTTTAGAACGCAGTCTACACACTAAAAAAGAAAGCGAAAAGATTGGAATGAAGGCAAGATGGCTGAAGCTATACAAATGGTTTGAGAAAAGAAAATGGGTTATTTAAAAGCGATAAAGTATTTTCAAGTATCTAGAACTATATTGTTTAGCCCAAGTCAGAAAAATTAACAGTCTACTAATGAAGCCTCAGCCACTACATTAGGTAGAAAAACAATATCAGGCGTATATCTTGAAAGCCTTTTAATGGAATATATTTTTTACAATGGAAGAAGAAGAAGAAAAAAAAGAAGAAGAAGAAGAAGAAGAAACCCACCATAACCCTCTCCACCCCCTACCCCTGAAGAGGATAGATGGTGCCCCTCTTTATAGTATTCTGACGTACTTAACGAGGTATATCTTTCCTTCTCTTTCAATTTCTTTCTTACGTTTTTTATACAATATAATGTATAATATGTATAATAATAATATGTATAATAAAAAGGGGCTAGGCTAGCAAGATATAACGAGCTAAAAAAACGAAAGCACCAAAATTCAGAATTCATAAATAGTCAAAAGAAATTTTATAGAGAGCTCGAACAAGGCAGTAGCAGGTCAGAACTTGAGAATGTGGACATGTCCTCCTTTGCAGAATATTGGCAACCGGTTTGGAAAAGATCAGATGACTATGAAAAAGCGGCACCTTGGATTAAAACAATTGAACAGCACACAACTGCTCTCCCAGAAATGGAGTTTAACGATTTCACGGCGACTGACATTTGCACCGCTGTCAAGAAAACTAATAACTGGAAAGCTCCTGGACCAGATGGACTACATAACTTCTGGATTAAAAACTTTACGGCGGCCCACCGCCCACTTGCTAGTGCATTTAAAGAGGTAATGATAAATCCTGATACTTTCCCGAATTTTTTAATGGAAGGCAATACATATCTTCTGTACAAAAAGGGTGATGCTAAGAAACCCAATAACTACAGACCCATCACGTGTCTGTCAGTATTTTATAAATTGTTGACAGCCCTAATCAATGAAAAAATTTACAAACATTGTGATGAAAACAATATTTTTGAAGAAGAGCAGAAAGGATGTATAAGAGCAAGTATGGGATGCAAGGAACAGCTAACGATCGATGCTGTAGTTCTCGAACAAGCGCGGAAAAGAAAACGCAACCTAAACATCTGCTATATAGACTACAGGAAAGCCTTCGATAGTGTTCCACACGATTGGTTACTAGAAGTCCTGAAGATTTATAAAATAAGCCCTCCCATCATTAACTCCTTAAGGTGCCTAATGGGGAAATGGAAAACAAATCTCTTTATCGACCAACAATGCATTACAACTGCGAATATTGAGAGAGGAATTTTTCAGGGAGATTCCTTTTCTCCAGTTTGGTTTTGTCTAGTCCTAAACCCAATGTCTACATTACTGAACAACAGTAATATAGGATATAAACTAAACATGAGGAATCCACGAAAGCTCTCGCACCTACTATATATGGATGACCTTAAACTCTATGGAGAAACTAGAGAAAAACTAAACTCCTTAATAAAAATGGTCGAAGAATTTAGTAGGGATATCAAGATGTCATTCGGACTTGATAAATGCTCTACCATTAGCATCCAAAAAGGAATAGTCAACAATCAACATTCAACACACTGTAACATACAACAACTGGCACCAGAAGAATCCTATAAATATTTAGGTATACCTCAAAACGAGAAATTTAACCATAGCCAGTTAAAGAAAGACTTTTCTACTATGTACGAAAAGAGGCTTACAAAACTTTTAAATACCAAACTGAACAGTGGAAACCTGATTAGAGCGATCAATGGATGGGCAGTGCCAACTCTGACCTATTCCTTTGGTATTGTTAAATGGTCAGAAACAGACCTTGATGGGCTGGATAGATTAACACGTCGAACATTGACAAAATTCCGATGTCTGCATCCAAATTCATCTATGAAGCGACTGTACATTCCAAGAAAATTGGGAGGCAGAGGCCTCGTGAACATTAAGAACCTTTGTCTGAACCAGGAGAGTAAGATGAGAGAACGCTTCATTAATTCAAGCAACACGCTAATGAAGTTGGTTGCTAAGGAGGACCGGGGTTTCACTCCGTTGAACCTAGATAAATTGAATCGTGTTGATGGTAGAACAACACTTACGGATTATGTTCGTGAATGGAAACAACAGACACTGCATGGACGGTACCCAAAGTCACTAGAGGATGATACCATTGATGGACCATTGTCTCTGAAATGGCTGACCGATGAGCTATTGTACCCAGAAACAGAAGGTTTTGCGACATCTATTCAAGATAAGGTAGTAAGAACACGGAACTATGAAAAGCATATACTACACATGGATGTTGTCGACCGATGTAGGAAGTGCGGTATAGTGGGGGAAACGATTGAACACCTTATCGGTGGGTGTGCAGTTCTAGCCCCTAATGCTTATTTAGGAAGACATAATCAGCTGGCGAAAATTATACATCAGCAAATTGCATTAAAGTATTCGCTATTAGATAACGCACCTGCTCCATATTATAAGTACTCACCTTCTCCCGTATTGGAATCATCTGATTCAATCCTATACTGGGACAGACCAATCACAACAGATCGAACGGTCGATTATAATAGACCAGACATTATTCTAATTAGTAAAAAGGAGAAAAGGGCTTTTATAATTGACATCGCAGTGCCACTCTCTCATAATATCAGGAAAACCGAGTTGGAGAAAACCACTAAGTATGAAAACCTTGCGTACGATTTGAAAAACCAGTGGAAACTGCATAAGGTAGAGATAGTGCCTTTCGTTATATCCGCCGAAGGCCTAATAAGTAAGAACTTTTCAAAAAATTTGAAGAACCTTGGTATCTCAAAATCGATTGCCATAGTGGGACAACGTGCAGTGCTCTTGCAGACGTGCCACATTGTTCGTAAAATTTTATGCTAAGTGAGAGGAGTTGAATTGCTTTTTCATTTTGGCATTGTAATATAGACCAGCTTAGGCTGAGATGCTGAGTTCAGTACGTGTATAATAATAATATGTATAATAGTATGTATAATAATAATAATATGTATAATAATACACACAATATAAGTATAAAAAAATATAAAAAACTACAATACAGCATATAACTATTTGTCAATAGCTTTTCGCATTAACTCGAGCGAGACTCCACCGTGAAACGGTGAGAGGCCGTCCCCACCAAGCAAATTCTATGCCTTGATAAGAGCAAATGTGCGCAGAATGGCATATATGCAGGCAAAACGTAACAACTTGCAAAATTCGTTCGGCAAATTGGTTGACATTATTTTTGAATCGTCATAGAGCAAACATCTTTTGCAAGAGCAAACATCTTTTGGATTTAATAAGGAGAAAGTGAACATTTTTTTTAGCCTTCTGGAAGAGGTGTACAATAAAAGTAGATACCCACCAAATCGTATTTATAACGTAGATGAATCTTAACTTAACTTCAACAATTGTGCAAAGCAAAATACCCCAAATTGTTGGTCACAAAGAAAAACGACAAATAGCTTCACTTACATTAGCCGAATGAGGTTCACTAATCACAGTAGTAAACCGATAATTTTGGGCCATGTTTCATTATTTTTCCTAGAAAAAACGTGAACCTCCAGCTCATGAAAGGTTACCCACCAGGATCTGTACGAGTTCCGCCAGGATGGATTCAAATGCACATTTTCGTAGATTGGTTTAAACACTTTCTTAAACACACCAACCCAACTCCAGAATCTAAAGTTCTACTCATATTAGACCACTTCAGCCACATCCGTAACATCGATGTAATAGACCTTACTAGAGAAAATAACGTAGAAATGGCATCCATACCTCTGCATACTACACACAAACTCCAGCCTTTAGACAAAACAATTTTATGGGACCGTTAAAGGTCTATTACAGTGAAGAAATAAGGTTCTGGAGTAGAAACAATAAGAGACCAATAAGCCTTTTTGACATATTAGAACTATTTGACAATACTTATTTGATCAATTCTTCTATTGGAACCTTTGGTGTGAAACACTAAACTTGGAGAGATTTACCAGTAAACAGCAAATCACTTTTTTTGGGCTTCACGACGCACTTTTCGCTAACCATGTTAGCATCATCAGGAGATGATTGAATCTAATTCTAAAACTAAACTATGTTCTATTTACCGCTACCTAACGAAGCGTGTAAAAATCATGAACCGTGAATTTTACAAAGTCTTACATTAATAATTGAAAAAGTTGACTGAACGGGATAGGTCCTTTATCTCGGTTCATGATTTTCTTATATTTTTCTATTTGAATGCTTTCATATGCATCCAAAGTTCTATTAACACTTTTTATTAGTCTTAAATTACTAATATCTATTCTGTAGTCATGTTCGATTGCATGCTGGGCAACACAAAATTTTTCATTTCTCCCATATTTAATGTGGGTAATATGTTCTTTATATCTTGTCAATATTGATCTTTTTGTTTGCCCAACATACCTTCGATCACAATCTTGACAACTCATTTCGTAAATCCCCGACTTTTCATGTTGATCTTCTTTATCCTTTGGATTACTCAGAACTTCTTTTAATTTATTATATGGATTGTACACAACCTTAATGTCCACTTTTTTTTTAAATTTTGTCTAGTTAATTGGACATCAAATGGTATTACCATGAATTTATTTGTGTTCCTCATGTTTTCTAATTAATTTATCTACAATGTTCTTATTATAACCATTCACTTCAGATACCTCCCTAATTAATTTTAATTCTTTGTTATAATTATCTTTATTTAAAGGAAAATTAATTAATCTATTTAACATAAAATGTAAACAAGCCGTCTTATTTTGGAAGCCATGATTTGAGTCGTTAGGAATGTGTCTCGAAGTGGTGGTGTTTTTTCTAAAAATATCAAAATTTAATTAAATATAACATTGTTAGCGAAACGTGCATCGAGAAGTGTAAAAGAGTGATTTGCTGTTTAGTGGTAAATCTTTTTAAATTTTATGTCTGGAAGGACAAACAGGCGTGACTGCAGCAAATGGGTTCTGGGTTACAGGACTATCGTCATTAAATGAAAACACATTTATAACAATTTAAAACATATTCATTTTATATTAATATGTTGACTCTTTTGATGGGCAACAAGATGGTTATACATACCGTGAAAATCAAACTCCTTGACGCAAGAAGGACTATCCACTACCAATCCTGATTCACCGGGTAACAATTCTATTTCAAATGATACTTTGGCCGCTGAACTTAGACTTGAAACACATCATGAACTTCCAGACTTGATCGTAGTAATCTTGATTTGACGTCTTCTTATAAGTCCAGTACTAACAAAAAATAGGAAATTATCTAACCGAGGAAGGAGAGCTGCTGGGGCAGCAGTAATCATTTCTTCACCAAAATGATCTCATCGAGAAAAGTAAGAAAACAAAAATTGTCCAAGAAACAGAATAAAAAAAAACACCAAACAAAAAGAAAGGGGAAAAATACTAAGGCAGATCCTGTGAACTCTGATGAAGACTTTGAAGATGAAGGCGGAGTCCAGTTTAATAAGCGTCTTCTTATGATATAAGTCCAGTTCCAACAAAAAATAGGAAACTATCTAACCGAGGAAAGAAAACTGCTGTGGCAGCAGTAATCACTTCTTCACCATATAAAAATGATCTCATCGAGAAATGTAAGAAAAAAGGAAATTGTCCAAGAAACAGAATAAAAAAACAGGAAACAAGAAGAAAGGGAAAAAGAATACTAAGGCAGATCGTGTGAACTCTGATGAAGACTCTGAAGATGAAGACGGGGCCAGTTTAATACGCGTTTTCTTATGACATAAGTCCAGTTCCAACAAAAAATAGGAAAATATCTAACCGAGGAAAGAAGGCTGTTGTGGCAGCAGTAATCACTTCACCATATAAAAATGATCTCATCGAGAAAACTAACAAAAAAAGAAATTGTCCAAGACACAGAATTAAAAAAAATCAAACAAAAAGAAAGGGAAAAATAATACTACAACAGATCCTGTGAACTCTGATGAAGACTCTGAAGATGAAGACGGAGTCCAGTTTAATACAGACAGTGAGCCTGATGCCACAATAGGAGAATAAACTCATCACTCACGGATGCTCTGGGCACATAATGACTGCGCTGGTGCAGAGATTCAGACTTGGATTTGTGATTTCTGTAAGTAGAATAAGATAATTAAAAAAAAATAATATTAAAAAAACAAGACTGTCACTAAGATAAGACAAAATATATGCCTGACTGTGATTATAATTAAAAGCCTCCAATTCATGCTAGTGTTTTTTATGCCTCAAAAACAAAATGATATTCTATATTTGGTTACTTTCCTCTAACAATAATAATAATATGTTAATATGGGAAACTAAAAAGGCTACAGTTTGAACAAAAACACTGGACTGGTAAAACAGAAATGTATAATTAATTATTATTACATTATTATAAACACTATACAGTTACAAGAAATATTTTATAATATTCTGTTTATTATAATAAATTTACACTACCCTATACGAAGATAGTCTGAAAAGTTTCCAGTCTAACCCAGAAATAAGTATTTTTTCTCAAATTCAATTTTATTTCTCAACATCCTTGTAATTCTACATACTTTTCCCAGCGATGCTCCAATTTCTTTAGTTTCTCCAAATAGTTGTTGACATCTTGTTCCTCAAAATAGCCGAGTGTGATAGCCTCTTCATTCGATGAAAATCTCTGTCCACCGAGCGAAACTTTGAGCCTGGGAAAGAGAAAAAAAGTTGCTTGGGGCCAGATTTCATGAATACGGTAGGTGGTCAATCCATACAAATCCCAATTCGTGAATTTATGCCATGGCGACCACTGAAGTCTGAGACAGTGCGTTTTTTTAATGGAATAAATTTTCCTTTTTCTTCAGATGCGACCGTTTTTCTGCAATTTTGCAGAAAGTTTGTCGAGTAATGATGTGTAGTATGGCCCTGTTATTGTATTTCTCTTTTCAAGATTGTCGATTAACATAACATACACATCGGAGTCGATTCACTATTTAAAGCCCGCTGTTTCGACTGTAAGTTAGTCTCAAGAGTGCAGTGATGTATCCAAGTTTCATCTATAGTTATTAATCGATGCCAAAACTCCGACTTATTTCACTTAAACTGCTTCAACAGGGTTTTGGAAATGTTCATCCAAATGCGTTTTTGTTCATGCCCAAATCTTTAATCTATATATAATAAACAAGTTCTTTCGAGATGGCCACAGCCTCTGCCATATATCTAATCTTAATTCGACGGTCGTCTAGCACCATTTGGCGAACGTTTTCAATTATATCGGTAGAGGTTGCTGTTTTTGACCATCTCGAGCATTCATCGTCAACCAGGCTTAAATTTGGGCAGGCGTATTGCCTTTCAAGTGCAAGAATTTAATGACGTCTCGATATTAATTTTTTTCCATTTTCTTTCTCATCAGTTGATCATCTAATATGGCTGAAATTAGTTAAATTAAGTTATTTTTCAACGCAAGTGCAATTACCAGAATATTGCCAGAATATTTTTGACGAGCAGCACCATCCTCATGTTGAGACTGGAAACTTTTAAAATTTATCCTCGTATTTTCTATATAAAAATATATAAAAATAAGTAATCTACGTAGATGGAGTGTAAAGTCAGATACTTTTTGATTTAAGAATTATTGTTTTGATCACAAATCTTTATATTTCCCAACAAAATCTGCTTTTAGGTCGATTATCTTCATGTAATGATTTTTCAACTTTTTTATGCCTTCCAATAGGCCACCACTTGTCGAATTCTGCAAAATAGTACTCTGTTTCAACAATTATCTCTGTATTTAAAGTCACTTCCCGGCCAGCCATTTCTTCGTGTTAGGAAAAGAAGAAGAAGAAGAATAAGAAGGGAAGGCCCACCAAAACCCTCTCCACCGCCAGTTCCTGAAGGGAAAATACGGCGTCCCTCTCCATTTTATTTTTTTTTTGCTTAATTGAATTCCATGTACTTTAATCTAATCTAAACTGAATGAGCATCCTGAACGAAATAATCCCGGATTCTTGTTCCACTGCTGCACATTTATTCTTTATTAAAATATTAACAAGCACACAACTATATTTATCAACTATGCGAAAATAACCTCTCGCATTCGAATGTGCACAATTCTACCATGAAGCGGTGAGTGGTGGGTCCCTCAAAGTTCGTATCAAGGTCCAGGAGGTACCAATAACCCTCCTGTCTTTGCTTTGTAAATCGAGTTCTACTGGAATTAATTGCTCCCAATTTGGGCTTATGGTCGGACCGCTAATGCCATAGATATGAGCCATCCGACCCAACTTATGTGACTAAAATGTTGATCCCTAAATTACATTCTTACATATTCTTAACTTATAGACTTGAAATAAAACATTGATTCTAAAGAATTCAAACTAAAAACTTACGCTATTTAACAGCTAGGTTTCCAGCCTCTCCAGCACGAAATTCCCCAGCAGATTAGGTCTATCGCCGCTCTATAGCCTTAGCAGCAACGATTCTGGGTTCAGTGGCCAATCCGGGGCCACAAGTCTAACTACGTTTTGCCTCTCATCATGAAATCTTGCACAGTTGTAAATCCTATGTAGCGGATCATCAATCTTGTCAATACAATACGTACATCCAGGATCTTCTCTTTTCCCGATTCTTACATAATGAACACTGAACTGAGCGTGTCCAGTTAGCGCCTGAACTACCTTCCTGTCAAAGACAGGACGGAGCTCTTGCATAATGTTAATATCTGGTACTAATCTGAATGTGGTTCTCCCGGTCGATCCTGTCCTCCATTCTTCTTGCCATCGCAGTAGAGTTCTTCTCCTGAGCATATCCTTTAAGGTCTTCTTTGATATTCAGCGGTTCGCTGCGATATTCTGTCCATATCTGTCGATGTCAAATACTCGTTGATGGGTCTTCGCATTTATCATATATCAAATTTTCCATTGGAGTTCCTAATCTGAGCAAGCTTGTCCGAAAGGATCTCCGACCCATAGGTCAGAACCGGAACGACTGCGCCGAAAAATATTGTTCTTAGTGATTCGGCCGGAAGAACATATACTCCGCCAAGGGCTCTCTTTAACGCCTGGAATAATGTTTTTCCTTTATCACACATCATCGTGATGTGCAATGTGATTATATATTATATTTACATCTATTCTGATTGTGGGATTCCTTGTCAGTTTTCTGCCAAAGACCAGGTACGTGGATTTATCTATCGCGATCTCCAGTTTATTGTTGGTAGCCCAGTTATCGACTACTTTCAGGGCCTGGTTCATCTTACTTTCTAGTGCTGGTCTGCTATTTCCACCAACTATGATAGCCAAGTCGTCCGCATACGCGATAACCTCGAATGAGCATCCAACTCAGTTAATACAATATTTACGACTAGGTTCCACACAGTTGGGCCCAGCTTAGAGCTCTGAGGGCATCCCCTTTGGAGGGTCTTGCTGACCGCATCTGGTCCCACGTCCAATCTCACAGTCCTGTTGTCAAAATACGAAATGAACATCTTGATAATGTGGAGGATTCTTAGATTTCAGCGCGTGCAGCACATCTGGCAACCAGACGTTATTAAACGCCGCCTTTATGTATAGGACAATTCCCGCAGTATAACGATACGTGCTTCTTTTGATTAAATAAATCAACTTGATAAGCGCCTGGCTCGTGCTTTTGCCCCTGACAAACCCATACTGGTTCGGATGCTGAAACATCTGTTCATCTGTGTACTCGAAGAGTTGCTTTCCAATGATATGTTCGAAGATCTTACCCATAATGGGTAGCAGGGTTAGGGGCCTAATCGTCTTCAAAAATGTTCAAAAACAGTCCCTCCTTCCATCTTCGGGGGAAGTATGAAAGACGCAGACAGTCGCTATAGATCCTACAAAGCAGATCTGCAATAGCAGCCGCCAAAGTCTTAAGCACAATGCCAGGGATCTCATCAGGGCCAGGCGACTTTCTTATGTTTATACTGGATAACACGTCTTCAACCTCTTCACGACTAACATGAGAAATCTCTCTGTCTGGCGCATCGCAATCCTCCGCGGTCATCCTCCCGAGCACATGTTCAGGGGAATCCTCCATCAGATTGTCTTCAAGTATGAATTCATTTATAATCACCTCAGCGGTCTCTCCAAAGTTGCTAGTTTCGCCCTGTTCATTCGTTATTTCTGCGTTCATGCGTTTCAGCGTTATTTCTTAGCGATTCAACGATTCATGACTCAATTCAGGGAGTCAAGTCTAAATAATAGGGTAGATGCGGTAGAAATTTGAAATGCAAATTTCAATAATCAAAAAGATTATGGCTTGCAAATCAGTGTCCTTGATTTTTGGTTCAAGCGTTTTTGCCTTTCAAAGTTGGAAGTTACTTTTCCGAAATGTAATCATTTATGTGACCGCATGACCATCTCTCGGCATTATATATGACTTTTTACTCTATAGTGATACATATGTAATAAATCTTGCTAAATAGTAATTACATTTTTTTAATATTATATTTGTTAAGATATATTTTCTTAAAACTAAACGTTTCAATGAGAGAAAAACTTTCTTAAAACTAATTACTTCACTAAAAAACTTAAAAAGAATACGCCAAAATGCTTTTTGAGCGGTAAAAACATATACAATAGAAATAAAATTATTTTTTCTAGATATCTCCTTTTCTGTTTTTAACAAATATTTCCCCAACAAATACATTCCTTTTTGTTAGATTAATACCTGAATGAATATCGACAAAAAATCCATATATGCTTGTTTTATCGAGTTTTGTTAATTACAAAATATCTTACCTAAGAATACCTCCATGCATGAAGAATAGTTATGTATTTTTACTGATCTCTTTTTTTTAACAAATAATATTTAAAATACATTTAATAATTCATTATTTTATAGATACTAATTCATATTTGTATATTTGATACATCTAATATAATATCAATAAGTACTTAATATTAATAGTAAGATATAATAAGTAAGTATTGATGATTTTTTTTGCAGAATGATATCAGTATTAATCAGTCCAGAAATGATTAAACATGACTGTGTATTTATTAGATTAGATAACTATAAGACCTAAATACTATGAATAATTTGACCTGATGAATACTCTGATCTGACTGAACATAAATTTAGGATTATCTAGAAAAAAATTCGGACATATACAGCATATTGGGCGGGACTTGGCATATATGGGACAAACCAATAGAAGAATATCAGCCCGATTTGAAGAACACGGTTAGAAACAAACAAACCACATCGGGCCTGTTTCAACGTCGTCTACACACAGGCCACAAATTGATTTTGACAGTTACCGACAAATAGCAAATATTCCGAATTACAAGATAAGAACCATTCGAGAAACAATAGAAATGGAAAAAATTTGACCTCTAAACAGAAGAGACGATGTTTTCAATCTTCCAGATACGTGGAAGCTAATAATCAATCGACATATCGACAATCGATATATATATATATATATATATCTATATATATAATTATAAGAAACTAGCATAACAATAAAAAAAAGGTATTCGAGAGGAAACGCGCCGAAAATTCAACATGCAAGCAGTGCAAAAAACTCTGAAAGAAAACAGAGGAATTAACAAAGCTACGCAGAAGCTGAGAAAGAAAAGGGCACAATTGTTTTTCTTAATTCGTGAGGATGGTACAATATGCAGGGAACGGAAATATTAAAGGTTGGCCGAAGACTTTATTCAAAGTCATATGAAGACTAGAATCAGGCAAGAACAGCAATGTGCAGGATATCGTGGTTAAGGAAGTGACAAATGCTATAGACTCAATGAAAAATGGCAAGACTCCAGGAAAGGATAGTATAACTGTGGAGATGTTAAAAGCTGGTGGTCGGGCTTTATATAAAACACTAGCAAAATTATACTGAAAATACCTCAAACAACAAGAAGTACCCAGTTTATGAAAAAATGCAGAAGTGATTCTTTTACATAAGAAATGAGCACGGCAAGATTTAAAGAACTACCGTCCAATAAGCCTCCTATCAGTGGTGTACAAAGTTTTCACCAAGATAATTCACAACGAAGGGAGCAAGCAGGATTCAGAAGTTGATTCAGTACAATGGATCACATCCAGTTTCTATAGCAGGTTATAGAAAGACACAACGAATACACTATGCCACTGTGCTTGACTTTTATCGATTATGAAAAAGTATTTGATTTAATCTCAAAGCGGGCCATAATGGATGCATTGCTTAATCAAGTGTGGAGAAACATAAAAACGTATGTAAACCTACTAGGATCGATATATCATGAAGCTACAGCGACGGTCCACCTTGACGATCTTGAGGTTGGAATAAATGTAGAGCGGGGCGTACGGCTGGGTGACGCAATATCGCCTCTTCTTTTCTCAGCCTGCCTGGAAGTAGCGTTCCGTAATCTGGACTGGAAACAGGATCGAATTAGGATTAATGGTGCGTAATTAGGCTTGTGCACTTAGAGCTGCAAGGGGCTGGGGAACCATTTGGCTTGAAAATAAACTAGAATAGTCTGATATTCAATAAATTTACTGACGACAAACGGATTTCTATTTTAAGAAGGGTTTTGCAAGTTGTGGATCACTATATATATATATATATATATATATATATATATATATATATATATATATATATATATATATATATATATATATATATATATATATGGCAGAGGCTTTCAATGGATATATATATATCCATATGTGATATATATTTCAATGGATATATATATATATATATATATATATATATATATATATATATATATATATATATATATATGGCAGAGGCTTTCAAT
The DNA here is from genome assembly GCA_031761425.1 of Cosmopolites sordidus. Classification (NCBI taxonomy): domain Eukaryota; kingdom Metazoa; phylum Arthropoda; class Insecta; order Coleoptera; family Curculionidae; genus Cosmopolites; species Cosmopolites sordidus. The sequence goes on along the minus strand of JARFXV010000356.1, from coordinate 323,609 downwards.
GGAAGGGGATACCGTCCGGGAGGTGGAACGACGTGTTAATGCGGCTGGCAGGCATTTGGCAGGCTCAGCATAGTGTTTAAGAGCAAACTACCATTTTGCCTGAAAAGAAAAGTCTTTGATCAGTGTGTCCTGCCCGTGATGATATACGGAAGTGACACCTGGACACTCACATCACAGTCAGTTCAAAAACTTCAAGTAGCCCAGAGGGAAATGGAAACATGTATGCTTGGCATTACTAGATGGGATAGAAAGACCTGTACATCGATAAGAGAACAAACGAAAGTGAATGACATCATTGGAAAAATAAAGTAATTGAAATGGAAGTGGGCAGGCCATGCAGCGAGGCGATGGGACAGTCCTAGACTGGATACTACTTGATCGCAAACGTCCACGGAGAAGACCGAAAACACGATGGACTAATGATATTATTAAGTATATTGGACCCGAATGGCAGAGGGAAGCTCAGGACCGCGAGAGTTGGAAGCATTCTGAAGAGGCACATAACATAGTGTTTAAGCGCAAACTCCCACTTTGCCTGAAAAGAAAAGTCTTCGGTCCGTGCGCCCTGGACACTCACATTGCAATCAATTCAGAAACTGCGCGTAACACAGAGGAGAATAGAAAGATGTATGCTTGACGTTATAAGACTAGACAGAAAGCCCTGCACATGGATCAGGGAATAAACGAAAGTGTTTGATATCATTGGAAGAGTAAAGCAATTGAAATAGAAATCGGCAGGCCATATAGCGAGGCGATGGGAGGATAGATGGACCAAGGCAATCCTGGAATAGATACCGCTTGATCGTAAACGTCCGCGAAGAAGATCAAAAGCACGATGGACTGATGACATCGTTAAGTATATTAGACCCGATTATTATGTATATATATATATATATATATATATATATATATATATATATATATATATATATATATATATATATATATATATATATATATATATATATTTTTTTTTTTTTTTATGGGAAATTTATTTTTGTCATTCAGTTGTATTATTAAAGCCTTATTTTTATAAAAGATTTGTAGATGATTGTAAAATTAAAAATCTAAAAATAAAATTCAATATACCTCAAAACAAATTCAATATATTCCATAACAAATTAAAATTTACTCATGAAGAGGAAAAAAATAAAATAATACATTTTTTGGATAATAATATAACGTATGATAAGGATGGCAATATCAAAACAAATTGGTATACAAAACCAATATGGTCTGGAAGATATCTCAATTTTAAATCTTATACGTTAAATAACTATAAAAAATAGACCAAAGTATATAAACAAAATAAAAAAAATACTAGAAGATAATAAGTATCCAAAAAAAATCTATTAACCGGTGATTAAAAATATTATACATAGAATCTATAACAATAGTGGCAAATCAAATAAACCTAAAAACGAAAATTACATACCTTTACCATACATACCAGAAATAAATAATAAAATAAAAAAGCTCTTAAACTATATAATATAAACATAGCAGAAATACCTAATAATAACACTAAACAATTATTTACAAAATTAAAACCACAGACACCCAAAAAGGAAAAAACAAAATGAAAAATGGAACAAACGATTATTTAAATTGTCCAAGCTCATATATTGGCCAAACTAAACAATATTAAAAAAAAAACAATAAATGAACATAAAAAAGCATCATAAACCGAGAACCAAACGTTACTACCCTTTCAAAACATGCCATAGATAATGATACAACTTTACTTTTAACGACATAAAAATCTTACACTTTGAAAAACAATATAAAAATAGAAATATAAAGGAATTGATTTATATTAAAAGAAAAAAAAAATATTAATTTCAGAACTGATACAGATAATTTAAGTTCTATATATATTGACATCATTAAATAATAAATTTTTATTTTTTTTATTTTGCAAAATCCAAAGTTGTTAGGTTATAATAAAAAAAAACAAAAAATAGAAATGTAAAATATTTGTTAAATATATCAAAGTCAAAAATGTGGCAATTGAAAATTAGAGAAAAAATATGTTATATATATTTTTTTAATGTTTAGCAAATTAATTGTTCAATTAGATATAGTGGTAGGTTTTTAAATATTAATTTGTATTTTTTATAAAATAATGTAAACTGAAATGTAAACAAAACAATAAAAAATAATTGATCTACAATCCTAAAATAATAATAATATTAAACGACCACAAAAATATATGTAGTAATAAGGGCTAAACGTGTTCGATATTTGAATTTTATTGTAGTTAATGAGGAAATTCTGCTTGGTATTAATAAAAGTTACAAATGCCTTTTGCTGGAAATGAATGGAATGAATGAAATGGGCATTGCATATATTAATGTGGTTGATTGTGGCAATCTTCAAATGTCATGTGTTAAAATTTCATGAAAATCTGTCTACTAGTTTCTGAGTACACAAAGAAGAATTTCGTGTGTTGATTAATCATTGCTTTTTGATGAAGAAAAATACCGTTAATGTAAAACAATGGCTTGATAAACAATTGCTCGGCCTCTATCCCAGGAAAATCAATCATAATTCATTGGTATGCTGAATTCAAACGTGTTCGTACAAGGACCGATGATGCCGAATGCTTTGGACGTCCAAATGAAGTAGTTACACTAGAATACATCAGACAAATTCACAAAATTATTTCGCAAAAACGTAAAGTAAAGCTGCAGGAGATGAACATCATCATGAGATGATGATGAACATCATGAGGATATCGAAAGGAAGTGTTAAGTTATAGTATCATTTTGCATGAACTTTTGGGAATGCGTAAATTGTAATCAAAATGGGTACATCGTTTGCTCACAGCCGACAAAAACAACAACGTATTGATGATTCTGGATAGGCAGCAGCAGGTGAAAGCCGTTCAACGCAACCAAAAACACAACAATAGGCAAGCAATGTTGTAGTCTCTATATTTTGGGATACCCATGGGATTCATTGATTATTTCGAGAAAGGTAAAACCATCACGAGATCGCAAAAAACGCAATTATGCAAATGAACAAAACAAAAGTGCTGTTTCACCAAGACAATGCACCGTGTCACAGATCATTGACACAGATGGATAAATTTCATTTCGAATTGCTTCCTCATCCACCGTATTCTCCAGATCTGGTCTCCAGTGACTGTTTTCTGCTTTCAGATCTTAAAAAAATCGCTCCAATGAATAGGTTATTGCCAGAACTGAAGAATATTTTGAAGGCAAAAAAAAATCGTTCTATAAAAAAAGTGTAGAAATATTAGAAAAGCGTTGGGATCATTGGGTGGTTCTTCAAGGAGAATATATTGATGAATAATGGCAAAAATTGCATAAAAGTTCATTTTTTTGAAGTGTTTTATTTGTCAGACCGGGGACTTATTGACCGATGTGTTATGCAGATGATTCTTTTATTTACTAAATTTATTTTAATGCTTTTTCATTACTTCTTTTGTTATATTTGCTAAGAAATATTTCTCCCACAAACAGGGTAGTTGCAAGACCCATAAGTACCAAATGAACAACGAAGAAATATTTTAACTGTTTTATAGACAAAGTGCGAGACATTATTCTCTTGGAAGAATAAAATTTTCCTATCGTCTTTTCAAAATGTCTCATTTCACGAGTGAGAATACCTCCATGCAGGAGTAACTTTTCTATGTTTTTGTTGATAATTTCAAAAGCCGGATACCCTTTGGAGAAATACATTCTACTATAGGACAAATAAACTTGTGGTCCAATGTGGATATCTAGTTTACCAACACTGTCCATGGGGCATATATTTCTCGCCGTGAAAATAAATGATATTCGTGAGGTGATTGTTACAGCTGTTCGATTCTGGCAAATTTTCTGGATGCAATGGTCATAAATAAGGCATTTTTGCATCATGCTGAACAATTTTACATCATTTTTTTCTATGCTGTTCATGTACAATTGATACATGTCACTAGTGACTTCAATTGGTAATTTGGAATCAATTATTTCTTTTATTGAATTCATCTCGGGTTTAAACTGAATACCTGAACACATGGCGACAAGAAATGACTGAAAAATTGTGGTGAGTACGAAAAGGCACAACATCCAGATGGACAGGATGAATCTGAAGTTGTACTTGGTGGAAATGTGTGGAATTGGAACGGCATGGATTATTTTGAAGGTAAGAAACAATATATTTAAGAAGTTTTGCTTGTAAGCCAACGATACGAACGTACTCCAAATAATTATTACCGTTAAAAACAACAAATTGTTAACAGGATTTAAAACCCTCAGCAATTTTGATAAGTAAGTACTTGGTAAGGATTTAGGAACAATAAAATGAATATTGTCTATCATGTAGATGATGCTGGAGTCAAAATCATTAGGCCAGTATAGCCCGGTGCGTATGGCATGATATTTTCCAAAAACTAAATCAACTTGTTGATGGTACAACTTTATCAAGCCCTCATTCTGGTAGGTGCCATTTGAGTTTTTTAGACCTTGTAAGCTGTAATTTGCTATTTCTGATTTCAAATTCATTCCCAAGCTCTTGATTATATCTTTCATGTAGCGTTGTTCTATTCCTCTGCTATTTTCTGTTACATATGGAAAAATTATCCTTTCGTATGCCCGGATTGTGGTATTTCTCCACTTATTGGGATATCTTGGAACTAAAACAAATTTGGAATATTTATAAAAAAATGCTATAATTAGGCTATTTAAGTGTATTTTTTTTATCGCGCAAGAATAAATGTTAACGAATTATTGTTATATGAAATGTTCATGGGAGACGGAAGTTTCTTAAAGAAACTAGACCTTATTAAAATATGTATTAACATAAAAATAATCAGTGTAGCGTTCTATTTTCACACTATCTACACCCTGCAGTATATCTTAAGATCTAGAAATGTATACAAATGATCACGAAAGATAAGATCTCTAAAGCACTTATTCCACAACTAATCATTTATAATTACGAGATGTGTACGATGATATTCATAAATTAATTTCCAGAATTACAAATCATTTAAAGAAATAAACTATTATTATTATTATTATTATTCACGTACGGGACCTGATGAACCACGCGAAGTACAATTAGAGCCGTTTGTTGTTGTTAGCCTTCCTTTGCGTCCATACTAATTTCATTTTTTCGCTATGAGCTTTTTTCCTCTCGTCAGACCAAGTTGTTCCAGTCTTCCTACATTTTTCTCTCTGGCCAACCTTCCAAACGTTAACCTTGTGTCTGAAAAAGCCTCTATCCTGAATTTCACTCTGTGTAATACCTCTTTAATTGCAGCAATCCATTTAAACATTTCTACTTTAGCTCTACTCCTATTTTTATAAATCATCCGTTTTATGTGTCCATAAAGCTTAAGTCATCTTTTTCTCATATCGCTATATATATATATATATATATATATATATATATATATATATATATATATATATATATATATATATATATATATATATATATATATATATATTTGTGTATGTTTGATTTCTTGGTTTTCTCGAAGTTGGTATGTTGTGCTATTTATTTGTTTAGGACCTAAGATTTTTCTTATGATTTTTCTTTCCTTCTTTTCAATGTCCTCGATGTTTCTCTTTCTATTCAAAATGAGTGTTTCTGCCCCATATAGACATTCTGGCTTAATAACTGTGTTGTAAAGTCTCAGTTTTGTGTTTTTAGATAGGCATTTTTTTGTTGTAAATATTTTGGGTAAGTTTCAATGCCGTTTCCATTTTTTGACATCTACCCTTATTGACCGCTTTTTCCAACCCATTTTCCATGATTATTTCACCCAAATATTTGAATTGAGAGACTCGTCTGTTACCATATTTTGTTTTTAGAAATGGTGTTCTTAGTCTGTTGCAGGTCATGTGTTGTGTCTTTTCAAAGGACATTTGGAGTCCTACCTTTTCTGCTGTTTCTTTTAGGATTTCAATCTGTTTCTGTGCCGTTAATACATCTTGAGCTAAAATTGCTAGATCATCAGCAAATGTCAGACAATCAATTTTGATGTTGGTTCTCCCCAGTTTAATGGGCTGGTCAATATTCAGGGCCGACTTTTTTCACGCCACTCGTGAATTACTTTTTCTAGAACACAGTTAAATAAGAGTGGCGAAAGTCCATCCTCTCGTCCCATTCCAGTTTTAATTTCGAAGGGCTCTGAGATGTCACCCATGAATTTAACTTTTGACCTTGTGTTAGTTAATGTTGCTTTAATAATTGCCAGCGTTTTCAGATCTAGTCCTTGTTCTTTCAAGATTCGGAATAAAGATTCGCGGTTAATAGAATCATATGCTTTTTTTGAAATCCACAAATGTACAGACGAGACTTTTATTGTACAGTTTTTGTTGATGTCTTAGGATCAACTTTAGATTCAAAATCTGTTCAGGGCAGGATCTGCCCGGTCGAAAACCTGTTTGATATTCACCAATTTTAGGTTCTAACTGTCCCTGTGCTCTGTCTAGTAGACATTGAGATAGAATATTGTAACAAACTGGGAGAAGAGATATCCCTCTGCAGTTGTTTACATCCGTTCTATCTCCTTTCTTGTGTAGAAAAAAAATATGTGTGTAGAAAAGAAACTATTAATATTATCGCCGTTAATAAAAATAGTCTTGCATCGATGCTAAATAATAACAAAGAACAGCATTTATCACATGTTGTGATAAATCTGTTCATTTAGGCGGAAACACGGGTTGCTATGTGTTCTACCTGAGATTGTGGAACGCGTCGGTTGGGTGTATGTGAACTCAGTTACTATGATCTCATTGGATGCTGTCCAAAGAAAACTAATGTTGCATATATACCTTGAACCTATAGGAAAGTATAGATTGTTGACTGTGGATGGAGTCTCCCTATTCTGGACAAGAGGCGAAACATATGGGTGGGGCTCGTCCCTACTCAGGTAAGTAACAAAATGTTCATTTAGGCGGAGACGCAAGTTGCTGTGTGTTCCACTTGAGATTGTGGAACGCAGCGGTTGGGTGTATGTGACACTCAACGACTGTTGTCTCATTGGACGCTTTCCAAAGAAAACTAACATCGCATATATATGCCATCCGACGGGAAGTTGGCGAAAGTATAGGTTGTTGACTGTGGATAGAGTCTCCCTATTCTTGAGTGGAGAGCATGTGTCGGTACCCTGACGAGTATGAACATCAACAGGCGAAACCCATGCCATGTTGTTCAATTGAAGAGATGCCTTGGCAGCATTCATTCATTCTTCACTCTTTCGCTGCAATATAACCTTATGTCAGTAGGAAAGACAAAATCACTAGTTGTAAGTAAAACATCAGTAAAACGCAAGGTAACGATTGAAGATTAACCATTCGAACAGATTATGTCCTTTAACTATTAGGGTGTCGAAATATCGGCAAATCAGAATCGAATCTCTGAAATCAGATAAGTTAAAAAGCCCAAAACTGTATCGGGATGCTTGAACGGTATAATTTGGTACAACAAGAATATACTCCCAGAAGTAAAACTAAAAATCTATAAAACATACATTCGCACCATTATGGTCAATAAGTCCCTGGTCTGACATATAGATGGCGTCACTTATGAAAAATCCATACCAATGGACAATTGTGCTAACTATCAAACGTCATATGTCAAAATTTCATGACAATCTATCTACTAGTTTCTACTGCTACTTTTGTTATAAGTGACGCTACATTTGTTATTTTCAAAACAACGAAAAAAATTTCGCGTGTTGATTAAATATTGCTTTTAGGCGAAGCAAAAAATACCATGAAGCAAAATAATGGCTTGATAAACATTACCCGGACTCTGGCCCAGAAAAATCAACCATAATTGATTGGTATGCTGAATTCAAACCTTGTCGTATAAGCACCGATGATGCTGAAAGTTCTGGACGTCCAAAATGAGGTGGTTATACCAGACAATATCAGAAAAATTCACAACATTATTTCGCTGCAGGAGAGCTGATATTATGAAGATATCGAAAGGAAGTGTTTACACTATTTTGCATGGACATTTGGGAATGCCTAAATCCGATAGACCAAAAATCGACTAAAAGTAGATTAAAAACAACACCGTCTTGATGGTTCGGAGCAATGTTTGGAGCTGCTTTAGCGAAATAAAAAGGACTTTTTCATGCGATATGTGACAATGGACGAAATATGGATCTTTTACTACACTCCGGAATCAAATCAGCAATTAGCCGAGTGGACAGAAGACGGAGAAAGCCATCTAAAACGACTAAAAATACAACCATCGGCAGGCAAGTTTACAGCATATGTATTTTGGGATGGGATATCTCGAGAAAGGTAAAACCATCAATAGTGAATATTAGTGTTATTGGTAACTTTTAAAGGACGAGATCCCAAAAAAGGCCTCAAATGAACAAAAAAAGTACGGTTTCCCCAAGACAATACACCGTGTCACAAATTTGGGTTCCTGCACGGAGTATAAGTTTTCTGATACCATCATTAATCATTTTAAAGTCAGATATCCTTTGGAGAAATAAACTTTGTTATAAGACAGTTTTATTTGAAGCCCAATGTGGACTTTCAGATCCCCGGTTCGTGTCTTCATACAGATATCTCTTGCCGCGAACAGAAAAGATACTCTTGACCTGATTGTCACCGCAGTCCTGTTTTGACATATTTCTTTAATACACTGAATATAATCGCTACATATGTGTGTCATATTGAAGAGTTTAATATCATCATCCGCTCTGCTATGTTTGTAAACTTCATAAATATCGTTCGAGATTTTTATAGGCAAATCAGAATGAATTATTTCGGATTTAGAATCCGAATCCGGTTTAAACTGAAGCTGGGGAAACATAGAAACCAGAAATGATTGAAAAGCATTATCGAAAACAAATAGGCAAAGAAGTCTGATGGAGAGTAGAAATCTGAATGTGTACCTTTTAATGTTAGGAACGGTAATGACGTGAATAATTCGAAAGCTCACGAAGAGAATGTGAAAGAACTTTTTTTGGTAAGTTGAAAAAGTAAAAATGTCGAGCAATATATATTTTTAGTTGTTTTCTTAATTTGGGTCAGAAAGGGTTAAAATGGACTTCCATCAATTATCGGTTACCTCTCTTAAATATAGAAATTAACAATATTTTTTATGCTTATGGATGCTATTAAAATATTGAGTAACACTTAAGGATAAGGATATTAATGTACTGTTCCTAAATAATTCTCCTTTTTACAACGGTCAAAAATTAGTTCACTAATAAAAGTGCATACAGAAACCCCCAGAAATCCAAGTTGAATATGAAAAAAAGTTTTAATTTTTCTATGCTCAATGTATGAGATGTCATTCTTTTCGAGGAATAAAATTTTCTGATACTTTTCTCGGCGTTTCTCATCTCGCGAATGTGAATTTTTTCTGATACCATCATTAATCATTTTAAAAGCCGGATATCCTTTGGAGAAATAAACTTGGTTATAAGACAGTTTTATTTGAAACCCAATGTGGACTTTCAGATCCTCGGTTCGTGTCTTTATGCAGATCTCTCTTGCCCGCGAACAGAAAAGATACTCTTGACCTGATTGTCACCGCAGTCCTGTTTTGACATATTTCTTTAATACACTGAATATAATCGCTACATATGTGTATCATATTGAAGAGTTTAATATCATCATCCGCTCTGCTATGTTTGTAAACTTCATAAATATCGTTCGAGACTGTTATAGGTAAATCAGAATGAATTATTTCGGATTTAGTATCCATGTTCGGTTTAAACTGAAGCTCGAGAAATATAGAAACCAGAAATGATTGAAAAATGATATCGAAAACAAATAGGCAAAGAAGTCAGATGGAGAGTAGAAATCTGAATGTTTACCTTTTAATGTTTGGAACGGTAATGACGTGAATAATTCGAAAGCTCACGAAGAGAATGTGAAAGAAGTTTTTTTTGTAAGTTGAAAAAGTAAAAATGCCGAGCAATATATATTTTTAATTGTTTTCTTAATTTGGTTCAGAAAGGGTTAAAATGGACTTCCATCAATTATCGGTCACCTCTCTTAAATATAGAAATTAACAATATTTTTTATCTCTATGGATGCTATTAAAATATTGAGTAACACTTAAGGATAAGGATATTAATGTACTGTTCCTAAATAGTTCTCCTTTTTACAACGATCAACAATTAGTTCACCAATAAAAGTGCATACAGAAACACCCAGAAATCCAAGTTGAATATGAAAAAAGTTTGAATTTTTCTATGCTCAACATATGAGATGTCATTCTTTTCGAAGAATACAATTTTCTGATACTTTTCTCGGCGTTTCTCATCTCGCGAATGTGAATTCCTGCATGGAGAATAAGTTTTCTGATGCCATCATTAATCATTTTAAAAGCCGGATATCCTTTGGAGAAATAAACTTGGTTATAAGACAGTTTTATTTGAAACCCAATGTGAACTTTCAGATCCTCGGTTCGTGTCTTTATGCAGAACTCTCTTGCCCGCGAACAGAAAAGATACTCTTGACCTGATTGTCACCGCAGTCCTGTTTTGACATATTTCTTTAATACACTGAATATAATCGCTACATATGTGCGTCATATTGAAGAGTTTAATATCATCATCCGCTCTGCTATGTTTGTAAACTTCATAAATATCGTTCGAGACTTTTATAGGTAAATCAGAATGAATTATTTCGGATTTAGTATCCATGTTCGGTTTAAACTGAAGCTGGGGAAATATAGAAACCAGAAATGATTGAAAAATGATATCGAAAACAAATAGGCAAAGAAGTCAGATGGAGAGTAGAAATCTGAATGTTTACCTTTTAATGTTTGGAACGGTAATGACGTGAATAATTCGAAAGCTCACGAAGAGAATGCGAAAGAAGTTTTTTTTGTAAGTTGAAAAAGTAAAAATGCCGAGCAATATATATTTTTAATTGTTTTCTTAATTTGGGTCAGAAAGGGTTAAAATGGACTTCCATCAATTATCGGTCACCTATCATAAATATAGAAATTAACAATATTTTTTATCCCGATGGATGCTATTAAAATATTGAGTAACACTTAAGGATAAGGATATTAATGTACTGTTCCTAAATAGTTCTCCTTTTTACAACGATTAACAATTAGTTCACCAATAAAAGTGCATACAGAAACAGCCAGAAATCCAAGTTGAATATGAAAAAAGTTTGAATTTTTCTATGCTCAACATATGAGATGTCATTCTTTTCGAAGAATAAAATTTTCTGATACTTTTCTCGGCGTTTCTCATCTCGCGAATGTGAATTCCTGCATGGAGAATAAGTTTTGTGATGCCATCATTAATCATTTTAAAAGCCGGATATCCTTTGGAGAAATAAACTTGGTTATAAGACAGTTTTATTTGAAACCCAATGTGAACTTTCAGATCCTCGGTTCGTGTCTTTATGCAGAACTCTCTTGCCCACGAACAGAAAAGATACTCTTGACCTGATTGTCACCGCAGTCCTGTTTTGACATATTTCTTTAATACACTGAATATAATCGCTACATATGTGTGTCATATTGAAGAGTTTAATATCATCATCCGCTCTGCTATGTTTGTAAACTTCATAAATATCGTTCGAGACTTTTATAGGTAAATCAGAATGAATTATTTCGGATTTAGTATCCATATTCGGTTTAAACTGAAGCTGGGGAAATATAGAAACCAGAAATGATTGAAAAGCATTATCGAAAACAAATAAGCAAAGAAGTCTGATGGAGAGTAGAAATCTGAATGTTTACCTTTTAATGTTTGGAACGGTAATGACGTGAATAATTCGAAAGCTCACGAAGAGAATGCGAAAGAAGTTTTTTTTGTAAGTTGAAAAAGTAAAAATGCCGAGCAATATATATTTTTAATTGTTTTCTTAATTTGTGTCAGAAAGGGTTAAAATGGGCTTCCATCAATTATCGGTCACCTCTCCTAAATATAGAAATTAACAATATTTTTTATCCCTATGGATGCTATTAAAATATTGAGTAACACTTAAGGATAAGGATATTAATGTACTGTTCCTAAATTATTCTTCTTACAACGATCAACAATCAGTTCACCGATAAATGTGCATGCCGAAACCCCCAGAAATCCAAGTTGAATATGAAAAAAAGTTTTCATTTCTTGTATGGTCAATGTACGAGATGTCATTCTTTTCGAGGAATAAAATTTTCTGATGCTTTTCTCGGCGTTTCTCATCTCGCGAATGTGAATTCCTGCATGGAGTACAAGTCTTCTGATACCATCATTAATCACTTCAAAAGCCGGATATCCTTTGGAGAAATAAACTTGGTTATAGGACAGTTTTATTTGATGCCCAATGTGGACTTTCAGATCTCCGGTTCGTGTCTTCATGCAGATCTCTCTTGCCGCGAACAGAAAAGATATTCTTGACCTGATTGTCACCGCAGTCCTGTTTTGACATATTTCTTTAATACACTGAATATAATCGCTACATACGTGCATCATATTGAAGAGTTTAATATCATCCTCCACTTTGCTATGTTTGTAAACTTCATAAATATCGTTCGAGACTTTTATAGGCAAACCAGAATTAATTATTTCGGATTTAGTATCCAAGTCCGGTTTAAACTGAAGCTGGGGAAACATAGAAACCAGAAATGATTGAAAAATTATATCAAAAACAAATAGGCAAAGAAGCCAGATGGAGAGTAGAAATCTGAATTTGTACCTTTTAATGTTGGGAACGGGAATGCCGTGAATAATTCGAAAGCTCACGAAGAGCATGTGAAAAAAGTTTTCTTTGTAAGCTGACGAAGTAAATATACACCAAATAATTATGATGATTATGAATGCAGAGTTATTTTGCAAGTTCAGAATGATGAGCATTTTAGCTAAATAACCTTTCGGTCTTGATTTTGGTACAATAAAATGAACATTATCAATCATATAGATGATACTGGCATCAAAATCTTGAGGGTAATCTAACTCAGTAACTACGCTATGGTATTTTCCTATAACCAGGTCAATTTGTCGATCGTGCAATTTTCTTAATCCTGCGTTATCATATATTCCATTCCGTTTTAAACCTTGGAAGGTGTATTTGGCTGTTTCTGAAGTCAAAGTTATACCAAACTTTTTTAGCAAGTCTTTAGTATAACGTTGTTCGATCCCTTGATTGTCCTTTGTTACAAATGGAAATATTAGTCTTTCGTATACTCTCATGGTCGTATTTCTCCACAATTTCGGATATCTTGATACTAGAACAACAAGAAAATAACAAACAAATATAAACAGAATATACTGGGGAACAAAATAAGTACGATGGTTACTATTTATGTCTCCGGAATTTATGTATCCGACAATGATTTGGCTAAGTGCTATCTGACAGATACATCGTAAAGTTTGAAATTGTTGACTGTATACCTACTCAGAACGTTTTGTAACTCGGGCGCTATTTATTTTGTTTAGTGACTTGAAAATTCAACTCTCAGTCAAAATAATTGTATTAAATCGTGAGATTATCTCAACAACAGTGCATCGATCAACTCACTTCGACTTTTGGCAATGAAGCACTATCTAAAACCACTGTATCCAGCTATAAAAACCATCTATATTACTGATTTAGTGAATTTAATCGTGATCGTCGTCTGCTCATGGGCGAATTTAAAGGAGGTCGTTCAAAATCCGGCATCCCTGGGTATTAGTATGACGAGCATACACACGATTTTACACGAACGTTTAGCTGTGAAAATATTTGTGCACGTTGGATTCCCCATATCATGTAAAAATGCCTCTCAACATTATAAAACCCCTGTTCTATACGACATGTTCAGGAATCGAATATAGAGATATATTAGGAAGACAAACTAGATAAGTAGAGAATACATTTTTAGTTTTATTCAAACTCATATACCGGAGTTTGTCGAGGGTTGCTATTTATGTATCCGGAATGGTAAATTAAAACATATATTTATTTTTGTAGCAGTTTTTCCATTCCAATTGAAGTATTTGGAAAACATACATTTTAAACACATGAACCGCTTCTCACGAGAGCTTAAATTTTATGGTAAATAGATTAAACAGTTTTCCTTTAAACAAAAATTATTATAACAAAGAATTAATATTAATTAGGGAGGCATCCGAAGTGAACAGTTATAATAACAACATTGTAGATAAATTAATTAGAAAACATAAGTTCACAAAATTATTGAAAGGATCTTCGACTTTTCAAAAGCATCAGAACACAAAGAAATTCTGGTAATATCGTTTGATGGCCAATTAACACGAGGGATAGACAAAATTTTGGAAAAAGTGGACATTAAGGTTGTGTATAAACGATATAATAAATTAAGAGATGTTCTGGCTAATCTAAAGGACAAAGTAGATCAACATAAAAAGTCGTGGGTTTATGAAATTAGCTGTCAAGATTGTGATCGACGGTATATTGGGCAAACAAAAAGATCCATATTAATGGGATCAAAAGAACACATTGCTCATATTAGATATGGGAGAAATGAAAAATCTTGTGTTGTCCAGCATGCAATCGAACATGACCACAATATAGACATTAGTAATTTAAGACTAATTAAAAGTGTTAATAATAATTGGGCTTTGGATGCATATGAAAGCATTAAACTAGAAAAATGCAAGAAAATGATGAACCGGGATAAAGGACCTTTTCTGTTTAGTCAACTTTTTCAATTATTAATGTAAGGATCTTATATAAACAGAACATAGTTTAGTTTTAGAATTAGATTAAATCATCCCCTGATGCTAAAATGGTTAGCGAAATGTGAGTCGAGTACTTTTTTGTTTCACACCGAAAGTTTCAATAGAAAAATTGATTGCATTGTCGTTCAGACACAAGGTGTAACATATACGTTCTATAAAACTCCGATCTAATATTTATTTACCTTGAATATGTTTGATATGATCATCCAACAAACAATTTCCAACTTCAACAGGTGTGAGATCAGGTTCGAGAATATTCTCAAACTTGTAAGGAAAATATGTAAACACTCTAAACTCCTCATCGATTACGTGCAAGTTGCAAGCATATCGCTCAATTAAAGTCCTCAAAAACTTCTCCTCGATTTTAGGCACCATCACGATATACTCAGCCCTAACTTCAAAAAATCCCGTTTTGAAATTTTCGTAGAAATTGGACAGTAGCATTGGTGTGGTCAGAGAAAGAATGTAAATTGGCTTGTGGACGTATTTGAAGGTTAGGTTTTCTAAGTTATTGTTAATGGTAATTCTTGGTAGTATACCAAAGTTGATGTCTAAATTTGTCACTAAAGTATAGTGTTTTGGTTTGTGCATATCTTTTATCATTTTTTGGATACATTCCTTAAAAATATGTTGTATCCTATTTCCACTTAAAATATTATCGATTAATACATTTTCCGCTAGGGAATATGCAAATAATATTATAAACCAGACAGCTTTCATTGCAACCAGGATTCTACAAACTCAAACTTGAAAATGGACAGTTCATTAACAATTACAATTAATTAAGAACTTAATATAATTGAGAATATTTATCGATGTGTTCAATATATCCACATACCTGTTTGTCTTTATAATTAATGAGTTAATTATATTTGTTCAGTAGACAATATTTTAACATTTATGATGGAAATAGCGTCAATAATTTGTAATTAATGTTTTCCTTTGTTCCTGGGGTATATTTCTGTTTGTTATTTACATTCGGTGGATCAATAGGGGTCGTTGATATGAGTAGGAAATATATGTATATTTTAAGTAATTAGATTGTAATCACTTAAGAATTTATGCCACATTTAGTGAATGATATGATACTGAATGTTGATTTAAAACCAACTGACAGAGACATTTCTACACGTCTTGGTATTTGTTGAAAGAAGTGGCTTGTTTTTTTCTTCAAATATATTAAGTCATTCACTTAATTCTGTATATCTATATCCCCTATGTTCCATTGATTGCAGAACATATTCGAATCAAAGTTTTTCCCCGCCGTATAGTCATATTAAAGAGTCATCTTTTAGCTGCAAAACTAGGTATAATATGTGGGTCTACTGTGACAGTAATCTGAAAAATCAGTTGTTGATACTATGTTGTTCGAAAAGCAACATATGAGGGCCTGCTTTCTTTTTACCTTTCAACAAAAAAAAAATACTGTCGAAACTCAGGACATGATTCGTGGGGTTTGGGAGATAATACTGCAGAACATGATAATGCAGAACGTACGAAACAAGAAGTCTGGCATGTTGGGCATTCCTTTTTTGGGTTTTACAATGGAGATACACTAGTACCATCTAGCGGGGCTTCCTTTCTCCCAAACCAAACCAACTTATCCCAGATAGTTCTGAACTGCGGGAAGAATGATTACAAATCCAGTGTTGATGAGAAAGCATATCTAACATGGGTATCACATGTTAGATGAGCTTTTTCATCAATATTGGATTTGTAATTGTTCTTCCCGCAGTTCAAAACTATCTGGGATAAGTTGGTTGACACCAGTTTTAAGTTTGAGCGGCGATAAGTGGGCCACCCCCCTGAAACGTCCAAAACTGCCAAATACAGTTGAAAATGAAGAATTGGAAGCACTGCTGGAAGAAAATCCTTGTTGTACACTGTTAGAGCTCGGACAGGAACTTGGAATAAAATCTCAAACCATTTCTAAACGTTTATACAAGTTAGGGAAATCCAAAGGGAGAGTCAGTGTGTCCCTTATGAACTAACAACTGAGAAAAAGAGTAGTAACTTTGATGATGTTGAGTCCTTGCTCTCTACATTTAAGAAGATGAACTTCCGACATAAGATTGTGACCTGAAGGAAAAGTGGGTGGATTCTTTATGATAATTCAACAAGGCGAAAATTGTGGGTTAATTCTGGTGAGCCATCAATCAGTACCCCAAAACCAAATATTCATTTCAAAAAGATGTTGCTGTGTATATGGTGGGAAATTTTTAGTGTTGCTCGCTTCGACTGAAGAGTCCAACTGACGTGCACGGGTCGTTGTGCTCGCTTTTATAGCCGGCCGGCGACTGCGCAGATTATATCGGGGTAGTTCAGGACTATTTGCGGCGCTCGGCAACTCTGTCGAGCGTCCGTTTATTGATTTTTCTACCTCGCCGCCACGTTGCCGCGTTTCTTCTTTTTTCAGAAGGGATTTCCATACTTTTGGAATGTTGCGAGCGTCATTTGGCATATATATATATATATATATATATATATATATATATATATATATATATATATATATATATATATATATATATAAAGGGTATTCCATTAAAAGGTTTCGAATGTTGGAAACGAATAAAAGAAACGTTTCATAATATACCTGAAAGTTATTTAGGGCAGTGCGAAGCTGGACAGTGTACAATTATACGTGGAATACAACATCTGTCAATGTCAATGTCAGGTTTCGAATGTTTTGTTTTGCTAGTCTTCTTATCTCAAACTTTGTTTATGTTATTCGGTTTCATTGTGGAATTCTGTATAATGTCAGCAATGGAGCGCTACACAGTAGAACAACGTGTTTACATTGTTAAAACGTATTTTCAAAATGAGTGTTCTGTGAGAGCCACATTTCGGCGAATTCGTGAATACTTTGGTGTATGCAATCGTCCGTCAGAAGTAACCATTCGCAAAATAGTGCGTAGATTCGAAACTACCGGATCTACCGGATCTACCCGAGCTCATTTCCACTTAAACGGTTACGTAAATAAACAAATAAATAAGAATAAATAGAAATAAATGAAATAAGCCAAATATTACCTAATAATATACTGAAAAAATACGAGGAGTGAAGAGAGTTAAATGACTACATTTGAATTGAATATATATCTGAACTAGTGGACGTTGCGCCCAGTAACATCATCTCTTGTTGAGTAGTATATTTTTGTTGTTTTATTTACTTCAAACAACCCTCCCCCAAACTAAATCCTGGCTACGTCCGTGATGGACATGGATTTAGAGAATATGTGGTTCCAACAAGATGGTGCGACATGTTATATAGCACGTGAAACATTGACTTTATTGCGTACACAGTTTGGAGGGAGGCTGATCTCCCGGAATGGGGACGTAAATTGGCCACCAAGGTCATGCGACTTGACGCCGTTAGACTATTTTTTGTGGGGCTATGTGAAGAGCAAAGCTTACGAAAATAATCCGCAAACCGTTCAACAGTTGAAAGAAGAAATTAGGCGAATAATTCGTGACATAACTCCGCAAATTGTGAGCTGCCAGAGATGTTGTGGCGGTCATTTGACAGATGTTGTATTCCACGTATAATTGTACACTATCTAGCTTAGCACTGCTGTAAATAACTTTCAGGTATGTTATGAAACGTTTCTTTTATTCGTTACCAACATTCGAAACCTCTTAATGGAATACCCTTTATATATGCCGTTTATAAAATTATAATATAAATAACACAAATATCTGACAAACCCTGTAATTTAGAACCATAAAAATAGGTACAGTTTGTTTTAAGGTGGTGCTGGTCAAAAATCCGTTGTTTCTCTAAAAAAACCCTAATAGTACTTTTCGAAAATGGGAACCATAAAAGTTGACGCAGTTAGCAATGATATTAGCAAAAAAAAACGTGATACACTTTCCTAATGCCGTTTTCCGAGATCTATCCAACAAAAGAAAATTTATGAAAATCGATCCAGAAATAAAAATTTTAAGGTGGTGGTAAGTCCTTATCCTGGACACAATATATATATATATATATATATATATATATATATATATATATATATATATATATATATCGATTATTACAAATGACGCTATAACTTTTAACTGACTAAACGAAATGATATGAAACCTCTGCTAGATCTACTAGGACAGTTATACCAACTTAAAAAACAAATGGTTCGATTCCTAAAGCTCACGATTTTAAAACAAAAATCACCTCACTTTTTGATCATAGTTGTATGTCATAAGAAACATTCTTCAAAGTATAAACAAGTTGTCACTGATTTAAAATCATTCTACACGACCTAATATAAAATTTTGCCATGTTTGAAACGCTTGTGTCAGCAGATGAATAAATACTTGAAGGTTCATTCGAAGCAAGTCAGTACTGCGTCCCGCAGGCCATCGATAATCGATTTTCTCGTGCGAAACTTATACCGAGAGTTCCGGGGGACGCCTTATTTATTTTATAATAACTTGTCTATGTTTATTTAAAGCGTCAGAAAAATAACGGTTGGCCGAGGGCGGCCATTTATACGTTTCGTGACTACGCGTCGTAGATCCTCAGCTTTTGCTCTGATTTTCGATCTCCAATTTCTCAGCGCAAGACAGCAGAAGATGAAAAAGGAAAATTAAATACCAAGCCGCGTCTGGCGAGAAGAAATGAAAAGTACGGTTGATGCCTACGATATTATGAGCTTCCACTGATACATGCACAGGGCGAGAATGGGAGCGTTGATATGTTTCACGAATGCTCGCAACGTTTTCGGTTTGTGTTTGGACCAGTGTGGATATTTTGTAGCCAAGATAAAGGATTCTTGGATGAAACTACCAAAACTTCCTTATTCACGGTATTTTAGTGCCTTAGGAAAAGTTATTGCGAATGACAAATGTTATGTGTAGACGTGATGAAAATGAAAACGCATTAAAATAATGATTGGAACTCGAATTTTTAGTAGAATATCAAGAGGAGTCCATATTATAGAATGCTAAGAATCTCTGAAAAACCTCACATAGATAATAAATGAGAAAAAACTATAATCTGAAACAATCCATAGTGGTACCCGTACCCGAACGTATTTTTATTCACCATAATAAAAATGTCGTACTGTCAAGGCCGATTAAGGAACCGTATATCCATAGGCGCTGTATATATTTATCGTACCCCGGGTCACAATTTTAATACAGACATCACCGATTTTCGTCTGCGGGGCGTTGACAAATCAGCTTGTTTTGAATATCCACGTTCGTACAAATGAAGGCTATTTGTTTCCCCGTTAACGCCACTTTCAATTTTCGACCGAAAGCTATCTCTCAAAACGGGATATGCGACGAATGCCATGTCGTCAGATATTTTTACTTTGGCTTTATCCTGTTCACTTAAATACCTGCGTTTTGTTATTGACGATTATATACATGAAAAAAAGGTTAGTACCTTAGCACCGCATTAGGAATTTAACAGTTTCAGAATATGAATATAACTAAAACGATACACAGTTATATGAATATAACTTAAAACGATATGTATGTTTTTATCATTGAAGTTTGAGATTTTCCAAGTTTTTAAAAAATATATCAAGATCACGTTACGGTTCGTTAAGGTTAAGGTCACGGGCGTAGCCAGGATTTAGTTGTTGGGGGGGTTAGTTTGAAGTAAATAAAACAAAAATATACTTACATGAAATTTAATATCTATATATTTATCGGAAAAATTACGACATATTTATAAAGTTCTTAACTTTAAATGAAATGGTTAAATTAATTTCGTTCCTCTGCGCTAAATCTAAAACCATTAAAGAAGAAATCTTCGGCTTTTTCTTTTAAATATATCCACTACTTCATCTGCATGAATTTCTGTTCCAAAGTGAATGTTCATGAGAGCCAAACTATTAAGTCTGTTTTCACTTGTAGTGTTTCGTAAACAGTTTTTCAGTCTCCTTAGGCTCGAGAAAGACCTTTCTGGGGTAGCAGTGGATACAGGAATGGTAGCCAAGATTTGTAGTAATGTGTAAATATTAGGATAAAGGTTTTTATCGCACATATCTAGGCATTCCAAACTAGATTTCGGGGTAGGCGAGATACTTGTCATCACTGTTTTCCATACTTCAAGTTCTGCTTTAATCACTGATATGTTGCTTTCGGGAAGCAGTGACGAGTACATGGAAATTGCTTCTTCAATTTCAGAACTGGCAGTAAAATTTGAAGGTAGCACACCAGATAATGTTGATACTACTTTACGATGTTTGGTAAACCTTTCAACCAATTGTTGAATTGTATGATCAAGAAATGGAATGAACAAATTAATTTTGTAATACGTGCATACATCCAATGCAGGAATGTTCGGTCTATTTAATTGTCTTCCGACGACGAGTGGCATTCGCAGTATACCACCATTTTCTTCCTGTAAAACCTTTGCATCTTCATAGAGATGAAGATATTCGACGTCAGTGTTGTTTCTCAGGAGTTGTAACACATTAATAACATCATCTACATGTTTGAATGCCGTGATAAGATCGATGTCAATTGTCTGTAATTGTTTTGATAGCGACAATGTATAGCTCATAACTTTTTGAAGAATCATTAAACACATCACAAAATCCGAAGATCGAAGCGTACTTAGCAATTGGGCTGCTTGTTGCGATGTTTCCTTATTGTGATTAAAATGGAGTTCTTTGAGAGCATTCACAATTGCTGAATAAATTTCCCTGAATCTTATAATAGCTTCATGTTTGTGGACCCACCCAATGTGTATTTCACACATTGAGAGCAAGCTTTTTTGGTTACCGACGGGTAGTAGCTCTTGATTTTTTTCTTTCAACAAAGCAGTGCGTTGAGCAGAATGTCGAAAGTAGGAACCAACAGACTGCACAATCCCAATGCAATTTTGGACATTTGCTAATGAACATGAATCAGCAATAGCAAGGTTGAGAGAGTGTGCACTACAGTGTATATAAAGAGCAAGAGGACATTCTTGGCGAACATAAGCTTGGGCACCGTGCAAATACCCACTCATAGCTGCAGCCCCATCGTAACCTTGACCAACCACATGAGAACATTCAAGTCCATGCTTTTTCAGAGCTGTAATAATAAGATTTGCGAGACCGGATCCTGAAACATCGACCGTTGGAATGTACTCAAGGAATATCTCTTTAAGTATATGGTATGTATTATCTGTAAAATCAACATATCGAAGACATAACGAGACTTGTTCTACACGTCCGATGTCGGTGGTTTCGTCAGCCAGAATCGCAAATAGTTTGGCTTTCTTTACTTTTTTAATTATTTTATGTTGAATTAATTCATCACAAATGTCAATTATTTCGTTTTGGATCTGAAGGCTTGTGTACAGGGTATTCTTCTGTGAAGTATTCAAATGCTCAGCCAGATCTTTGTCTCCAGACTCAGCCGCAAACCGCAACAGGGCTCTAAAATTACCATCATTCTGTAGTGGTTGTTCAGGTTCTGGTGATTCTGGTGTAATTTATATGCGCCCCGAATCGATTTTACCTCTCAAGGAGATGCCTTGTTTGCCGTAAAAAATTATTTACGATAGGGGTTAGTTTTTTTCGATTCTCCTCTTGTTGTCTCTTTCTTTCAGACAGCTGTTCAGTGACCGAAAAAGCCTGCGAAGACATTACTTTTAGAAAGTTATCTGCCAGTTCTGAATTTCGCTTGTGGTATCCCGATTTCGCATGAGCTTCAAATATTTCTAGGGCATTTTTCCACTTACAAAAAGGTTCGGTTACCAACTGGCCGATCCTTTGATGACCGCCTTTACCTTCATCAAGCGAACATCCCATTACCACGCAAACTCTGCAGTATGCTCCACTTTTATATTCCGAATATGACAACCAAGGGAATCTCTCCAACCATTTCAATTGAAAGCGCAAGTTTCGTTTTGTGAAAATAGGAAACTTATAATCTCTGGGTGGGTTCCATGGCGTTTTTAAAATTTGGACTTTAAAATATTCATCCAAGATTTTTTCTTGATTCGCGTAAAAACCAACATCCAACTTAGCTACAGTTGTAAAAGATGAGGTAACAGGCAAGCTGGCCTGTTGCAGACTAGATGTAGATTCGGCAGTTGAAGGTATCGAACAGGGCACCAGCGACATGGCATCGATTTGGACATTCGGAATTGTGATTGAGGTAGAGGTCGAGGGCCCGCTTGTCATCACAGTTTTCTTATCAGCATGCAAGGTAGCTGAAGCTTTGATAACTAAATCCAAATTTGTTTCTTTATTAGAAACCCCTTGACTACACCACTTTTTCCAGTAGTCCATACCTTTAAGTTTATCACCCTTCCTCTTTTTCCCCTCCATTTTTCGACAGTAATAATGATTCACGTATCTATCCTTGACAAGGTCACCGAATAACACTGCACTAAAATTTCTCACTTACACGGTACACTTAATTATCTTCACTATTTGTTCACCACTTTTCACTTATATTCGCTTCCAGAGTTCGCATGGAACAATAGTGCCGCGCCGCGTGTATAGCAGCCCAGTAGTAGCCGTCCAGAAACTACCACAAACTTCCACAAAGCTCCGCTCATTCCGACCGAGGGGCGTGGCGAATAATCGAGAAACAACGCAAAGTTTCCATACGATACAAAATAATTCGACTACTCGACAAGAGATGGCGTTATTGTGCGCAACGTCCACTAGTTCGGATATATATTCAATTCAAATGTAATAATTTAACTCTCTTCACTCCTCGTATTTTTTCGGTATAATATTATATAATATTTGGCTTATTTCCGGAGGGGTTTGAACAACCCCCCTCCCTCCCCCCTGGTTACGCCCGTGGTTAAGGTTAAAGTTCATTCGTAAACTCATTTTTCTTACGAATTTGATAAAATTGAAATTTGACATTGAGCTGAGTGTCGTTTATTTCATGAAAAAAATCTAATTTTTTGATCGATTCTGAAGCGAGATATTATTAGTTAAAGTGTACATAACTTACAATAACTTGTACTTGTACTTATTACAATAGTTGTAATAGGTCAGAGTTGCATAAAAAAGACTGTTTTTTATTAATCAATATGCTGTAAAACGAAAAAATTTAAAATTTTTGTAATAAACGTGAGCTTTTTTATCGACTTGTTCAAATTTGTTTTAAACATAAACGCGTAGTGGAGGGATTGGGAGAGATATACATCATAGCTTGGCAACATTGCGTGTCGTCAT
This sequence comes from Cosmopolites sordidus, assembly GCA_031761425.1. NCBI lineage: Eukaryota > Metazoa > Arthropoda > Insecta > Coleoptera > Curculionidae > Cosmopolites > Cosmopolites sordidus. Next base: position 299,807 of record JARFXV010000356.1, on the reverse strand, counting down.
TCTTTATGCGCCAACAATCAAAACACTTTCAAAGACCTTTTTTATATTGACAACACTTTATTTTTTTTTCCTAACTCATGTAGCTCCACAATCTATCGATCACTACACAGGTTAGGAGAGTTGTCAATTTCTAATTTTTTCGTGTCATTCATCGTCGAAATACTTTTTTTTTGCATTTATCAAAGACCTTTTGAACTTCAAAAGATTTACCACTAAACACTAAAACACTTTTTTGAACTGCTCGCGATCTAAAGATTTAATCTAAAGATTAAATCATTTCCTGATGATGCTAACATGGTTAGCGAAACGTGCGTCGAGCAGTTTAAAAAAGCGTTTTGGTGTTTAGTGGTACATCTCTTCAAGTTTAATATTTCACACCAACAGAAAACTTTTCAACGGTTCCAACAGAAAAAGTGAAGGACCTTTTGCTTTGCAAACTTTTCTTTACCCTCTGTCTTTCTAATATTGAATTTTTATTTTAGGTTTTAAGTACAAAATAGAAAACAATAGGAGATCAGTAATCGAAATAAACAATGTTTCTGCCTTAAGAGATTGGTTTCCTTGTAAATATATGGAAAATCGTAATAGCACATTCAGACGATTACATTCAGATACCATAGTCCTAGATGAGATGTGGATCTATTCAAAAGGAAACAAAATAAATTCTTGCCAAGACAGTACTGTTAAAAGTGCTCGTAAGCCAGAAGGATATGATGGGAAATATTTCATACATAGTCATTCATGCTCTTTGAAAGGATTTGTTCAGGGTGCGAGTTTAGTGTTCGTGTCAAAAATCTTTGACGGCCGGATTAACCATGGTGAAATGAACAACATCATATTTCAAAAATGGATGATGACACAGCTGATGCCCTGTAGTAAAACAGCCCTGTAGGTCCTGAACAAAGGTTGAAATAATTGCTTGGTTAAACACCAATAATATTCACCAAACAAGAATTACAATTGCAAGTGGCTAAAAGGAACAGAGTATATATATTTATATATATATATATATATATATATATATATATATATATATATATATATATATATATATATATATATATATATATATATATATATATATATACCAGGTGTCTCATTAAGGATGGATCGCGGCCGTATCTTGAAAACTATTTATCCCACAGCTTTGGGGAAAAAAAAATTGTACTAAAAATGAGCATGCGTTTTTTTAGAACCCCGAAAACGCATAATTTTATTCATCCATTGATTTAGTTTAAAAGAAAGAGTAGCTATATTTATTAATGACTGATTTCAATATTCTGTCAAGTAGTATTTAAACATCACAAAAGAGAAAATGCAACAATTGGGGAAAGGCATTTTTTCCGCCACCTCGCGGTTTCATTTATAAACTAAATTATTTATCTCCCAGATTATCTGATTGTCCCAGCAATTGCCTTTTAAATGAATCCAAATTGAGGAAAATCGGTTTAGGCAAACGGACATTAGACGACTTTTTATCTAAATAGGTAAAACTCCCCCCCCACTCCTTTATTAGCGAAGTTACGACAAAATGTCATAAAACAAAGTTGTAGGAGACAGTTTGCTAATTATAACTGAGAATTTTTCTTACTCGGTTAACACTTGAAAATACACAAAAAAAATTATTTTTAGAAATGTTTAGCTCGTCAAGCCCTCTTGCGGTCGTTTTAGAAGCTTAACAATATTTTTGGTGAATTTCTCATGATCATTTTTAGTAAAATTTTTTTTCCCCCAAAGCTGTGGGATAAATAGTTTTCAAGATACGGCCGCGATCCATCCTTAATGGGACACCTGGTATATATATATATATATATATATATATATATATATATATATATATATATATATATATATATATATATATATATATATATATATATATATATATATATATATATATATATATATATATATATATATATATATATATATATATATATATATATGTATATATATATGTATGTATATAATAGTAAGATAATATGGCTATGAAATTCCATCCATGAAAACATCCACCCTATCATTGTAATTTTAATGTCATAGAATTAATTTAATACGACGACATACTATAATAAACCTATTGGTAGAGATGGATTTAATGACGAAAAACTACAAAATATATGGAAGGAAGCATTGGAACAGTGTAATGAAGAAGTGTGGGAAAAGTCTATAACACTTCGATAGAAATTCATTGGAGAATGATTTATCCAAGAATATCACGTAGGCAATGTTGAAGTTGAGCCTATAATAATCAACGCAAATGAAAGTTCCTCGTCCGAATCTGATGAAGATATATAACTATGTAGTTAATGTGGTTCATTAATGAAGTTATTAATTTACCTAATTATTTAGATTTAGGAATAATTTTTTTTATGTATTATTGTATTTATGTATTAAGTACTCAGTATTTAACATTATGTTTAAGAAGCTGTTTTTGTATTCTTCATATGAAATATTTAAATTTATATTTGTAATAAATGTGTAATGCAATTGTTTAAGGACCTGTATGTTCCCATACCTCAGGAACGTTTTCAACATAACAAATTGGTCTCAACAATAATGTTTATAGAGTAAATAAAATGATGATTTTGGCCAATAAAAAGATGTTTCTCCTTTCGATCACAAAATTCTCCTTTCGATCTATAACATAAAACTTTACAATTTCATGACACACAGTCGAAATTAAATTATCGACGTTAAAATATCGATTTATAACTGGACGTTTTATAATTTCATGTTATAAAAATATACAAAATAAACAAAAAAAACCATACGAAGTAATGAGATTAGTGGAAAAATTACTAATTAAAAGTAACGTTAATTCAATCATAAAACAAGAAATTTTAGACCTACTATCAATTACTTTGGCTCAGAATTATTTTGAGTTTGATAACAAATTTTATTTTTCGAAAGAAGGTTTGATAATGCGGAACCCTTTAAGTCCTTTACTGGCGGAAATTTTTATGGTAATTTAGAAGATAAGATGTCAGCATCAGCTATTCAAATCATCACTTTACTGGTATAGATATGTTGATGACATTATAATTTGTTTTACGGGTACTGACAGACAATTAAATCAATTCCTAACTTATATAAACTCTTAACATAAGTACATCCATTTTACAGTTGAAGAAGAACAAAACAACAGTATTAACTTTTTAGAGTTAACAGTTACAAGAAAAGAGAATAAACATGATTTTGCAATTTATCATAAGCCATCTCACAAAGATTTCGTTATACATATAAATAAAATAATTAATAAAAAATGTTATAATAATACCATTAATTTAATATATCCTGTCAATAAAGTCAAGAACACCGCATACAAAACAATTACATATACAGGAAAAGTCACCAAATTAATTTCTAAACATTTGTCAAAAAGAAGCGATATAAATATTGCATTCAGAACAAACCATAGTCTTGGACGCTTAATAAAAAACAATAAAAGTAAAACAAATAAATTTCATAAATCAGGAGTTTATTTAATTGAGTGCGGTTCTTGTCCAAAAGTCTATGTTGGACAAACAGGAATATCCTTTTCCATCAGGCTTAATGAACATAAAAGAAGTTATATTAAAGAACAGAATAATTCTCATTATGCCAATCACTTAACGTTAGAAAATTACACTTTCAACGATAATTTCTAAATGTTGCATAACGAAAATAAATCTAAAAAACTAAATATTTTAGAGAGCCTAGAAATTAATAAAAAAAAAAATTGGGTATTTTACATAATGATCAGGTAGACCCGAATGGTTCATCCTTGTTAAACTTATATTACTCTAGACATTGAGACGCGGGACTCCCACTATCATCATTTATGGTTTTATTAGATTCGTTTAGGTAGTAACTGCTTTTCTTATTGTTAGTTTAATTTAGTGTGTATTTGAAAAAGACACTGTGTGTCGAAACAATTGTCATACGTACAATTTTTAAATATAGTGGAAATTTAGATATTAATCTTGGTTTTTTATTTAAAATGAATTTTCATCAAGTATCGGCTACCTCAGTTAAATACAAAATAAACAAATAACATAAATATCGGTCTTTCGAGGTACCAACCACGTTCATTATGACAATTAGCACTCATTTGACTAATTTTTGATTTGATTCATATGGATAAAATTGATAACGCCTGGGTAACATTTCAGCGGTTCAACTGTAAAGTACTATCTGTGTTATGTGGATTATTCCATTTATTGAAAGCCAAAATTTTAATCAAAAATTTTCAAAGCAAACGACTTGCTTAAATGGGATTCACTCTCGTGGACCCCCATTTACATCTCGTGCTGCTCAATTTTTGTTTTCGTTGACATGAACCCCATGCAGTTTGGAGTCGACCCGTGGTGGTCGATATAGACCACTTTGAGAATCTATCCTCTAGAACATTCATATCTTTGTATACTTGATTAAGTTCGAAGTTATACCTGATTCTCCGATTCTCATTATCAATCACATCTCCAAAAATTGGTCTGAGTACTTTTCTTTCAAAAACTGTGAGCAAACTTTCTATTTTCTTCGTGAGCGTCGACGTTTCACAGCCATAGATAACTACTGACCGAATGATAATTTTATAGATCTTAATTTTCGTGTTTCTTTGTATAAAATTAGGTCGTAGAACTCCAAGAAGTATGTCGTTTTGTTGCCCTTCATAATACTTATATTGATTTTTGTAATGTTGTGGTGTTCGACAAATTTGCTTCCCAGATAAGTAAATTTATTCACAACTTCAATGTTGTTATCGACGATTTTCCAGTTCTATTTTTCTTTGGATTGTTGTTTTTCAATTTTTTTATTGGAACAAGAAAGAAGAAAGAAAGAAGAAAGAAAGAAGAAAGAAAGAAGAAAGAAAGAAGAAAGAAAGAAGAAAGAAGAAAGAAGAAAGAAAGAAGAAAGAAAGAAGAAAGAAAGAAAGAAGAAAGAAAGAAAGAAGAAAGAAAGAAGATAGAAAGAAAGAAGAAAGAAAGAAGAAAGAAAGAAAGAAGAAAGAAAGAAGAAAGAAAGAAGAAAGAAAGAAGAAAGAAAGAAGAAAGAAAGAAGAAAGAAAGAAGAAAGAAAGAAGAAAGAAAGAAGAAAGAAAGAAGAAAGAAAGAAGAAAGAAAGAAGAAAGAAAGAAGAAAGAAAGAAGAAAGAAAGAAGAGAAGAAAGAAAGAAGAAAGAAAGAAGAAAGAAAGAAGAAAGAAAGAAGAAAGAAAGAAGAAAGAAAGAAGAAAGAAAGAAGAAAGAAAAGAAGAAAGAAAGAAGAAAGAAAGAAGAAGAAAGAAAGAAGAAAGAAAGAAGAAAGAAAGAAGAAAGAAAGAAGAAAGAAAGAAGAAAGAAAGAAGAAAGAAAGAAGAAAGAAAGAAGAAAGAAAGAAAGAAAGAAAGAAAGAAAGAAAGAAAGAAGAAGAAAGAAGAAGAAGAAAGAAAGAGAAAAGAAAGAAGAAAGAAAGAAGAAAGAAAGAAGAAAGAAAGAAGAAAGAAAGAAGAAAGAAAGAAGAAAGAAAGAAGAAAGAAAGAAGAAAGAAAGAAGAAAGAAAGAAGAAAGAAAGAAGAAAGAAAGAAGAAAGAAAGAAGAAAGAAAGAAGAAAAGAAAGAAGAAAGAAAGAAGAAAGAAAGAAGAAAGAAAGAAGAAAGAAAGAAGAAAGAAAGAAGAAAGAAAGAAGAAAGAAAGAAGAAAGAAAGAAGAAAGAAAGAAAGAAGAAAGAAAGAAGAAAGAAAGAAGAAAGAAAAAAAGAAAGAAAGAAGAAAGAAGGAAGAAAGAAAGAAGAAAGAAAGAAGAAAGAAAAAAGAAAGAAAGAAGAAAGAAAAAAGAAAGAAAAAAGAAAGAAAAAAGAAAGAAAAAAGAAAGAAAGAAGGCAGACATGTCCTTAGTACATTTGAAACCCTATTGATTTCAGATGAAAATTGTGGCCCGCAGAATATACACAAACAGTTACGTCTGATGGTGACCTCCGACAGATTGCAACTGATATCTTCCATATTTTCCGAAGATATACTTCAAGAAAATTGCAATATTTATTTGAATATATGTATAAAATGTTCTTAAAGTTTTAATAAACTATATTCATTCTTTTCTTGTCAAAAAACTCATGCAAATGAATAAAACAACGTTGTTCCGGAGTTACTCCATCTTGAGATTTTCAAAGAATCGAATTCTTTTTTGGATGAAATTTTTTTTTATACTTTTATGAATCTTTTAAATCATTTCAAAATTTAAATTATATCCGAAGTTATAGCAATTAGAAGTGAGCGCGGCAGAGAAATATTTTGATTAAAATCAAATTCGATATAAATGAACTGCTGTCATTTCTACAAAAAAAATAAAATAAAAAAATCCGATGCTTCATCTTAGCTATTACCTTTCTAAATTCAAAAAAAACTTTTTTTTATTTTCCATTCGATGCCGACAGAGAAAATTATTACACCATCAGCAAGGATTTTCAAAAGGGTGTCCTACTTGATGGCTCATATCGTCGTCATTTCTTATGTTTTTTTATTCGGTATTATTTAAAATTATTCATAAAAGTACTATGGATATGTGTAAAATTAAAATGATTTTATATAGTTAATAACTGCGTTAAAAAAAAGAAGAATTATACCTATTTTTCTGAGAGCCAATGTGGTGGTAACCTCTTAAGGAGTTTGTGAACAAACATAACTGTAGGAAGGAGACCGATAAAAAATTTCTAGTGATTTAGGAGCTGAATTCATCCTCAGAAAGTCAGTGATTGGTGCGTTTTTCGAGGTAAAGGAGTGATAGTAACTTATTTTTTTAAAACGCTATTGAAAATCGTGTTAGTGGTATAGTCCGTTGCAAGATATTTCGTTGCCTTTCGACAAAATGTTAATTGCCCCAATAAATTTCAATAAAATATTCCTAGTTTCTGAAAAGACGCCAGAGAAGGAGTGGTTTGGTCTTTTGAATAATTTTGGGAAAAATAAAATATTGTTTAATTATTATTGTTTTTATGTATAACTAAAACATTGTTTATTGGTTTGTGTATTTTGAATTTATTAGCATAATAAAAATAAATGTATCTATTAATATAATAAAAATTATAATTTAAATTTAATTATACATTTAATTCAGTTTCGCTCTCGCTGCCACTTTGATCTACACTAATAATAAGTGGTTCTATATTATTAGTAAATGATACATGGGAATCTTCTATTTTATTAACACGGTTAAACGAATTTTTCAACTTTCTTTGGGAATACTATCTACAACCTTCTTAATTAATGTTGCAGCACTTGCACTTCGAGTCGAAGAAATGTTTTCTGCTCTAGCATTGGATTTTACCTAATGCCACATATGCTCAATTGGATAAAAATACAGTAATACGGGGGAAGGCGTAAAAAGATATGTCCCATATGGATAGCTATGGTATCACATACAAATTCCTGTTTAATATTAAATGTCTTTAATTTCTAGATCACATTTTTTATATGTATTTGTATGTATTTTATATTATTTCCAATTTAGTGTTATTTACATTAGGAACTTAATTTTTTTGCCGGTTATCATAACTAGCAATGTCCATTACAATTATGCTTTCCTTAGACATGTTGGGCAAAAGGCTATTTATAAACTAATCTTCAAAAAGTTCTGCGGTGGTGTCGTCATGATAGTCCAAAGATGAATATTTTATATTTTTGGAGAACAACCCTTTACAATTTGGAACCCATCCATCCTCGGAACCAGCATGTAAAATTGTAATGCTTTTTCCCTTGTTCGCAGGGGCTTTGGTTTGGTATTTTCTTAATGTATCTACCCATCCTTTTGCTGGAGTCCGATATGCAAAAATCATTAGAGATAATATTCTCCGGAGACTAGTTCTGCCGAAAAAAATGTTGATTTCCTTAGTCGCTGTTGTAATGAATGCAGTGTAGGCACAGTTTGCTCTTCATACATAGCATACATTTTGCTTCGAATTAAGTCTTTGTCGCTTTCGTCAACACATTTGCTTTTACCAGAATCACTACGGACTTTTTTGGCTTTAATTGTCTTCGTCACAATATTTTTAACTGTAGACAACGGAGTTTTCGTTAATGAAGACGTTTCTGCTGCGGCTGCAATTTCTGCTGCGGCTGCAATTTCTGCTGCGGCTTTACATTAAATCCTCTATTCAATAAAGAAACATAAGAGCTTGATAAACAACCAGCACAGAACTGGCAAGAATTGAAACAAAAAATTATTAAAACAGCCTTAAAGTTGGTCCCTTTACAAAAACGTAGAAAACATCCATGGTGGGATGAAGTTTGCGAGCAAGCAGTATTAAGCCGAAGTAAAGCATTCAAAGATTGGAACAGTCAAAAAACAGCAATAAACTATAACATCTTTTTGGAAGTAAGAAAAGAAACATCGAAGCTAATTAGACAAACTAAAAGAAAATATGAAAACAATCAACTTAATGAAATAGAAAAAGATTTCCAAAAAAATAACACCCGAAACTTTTACAAAACATTTAAAACTAAATTAACAGGCTATCAACCCCAAAGTCTTTGCTTCCAAAAGGAAAACGGACAATTAGCTCTAAATAACCAAGACAATTGCAAAGAACTTGCGAAATATTTTGAACAAATACTAAACTGTCCTGAGCCTTTAAACAAATTACCAACACTAAACCCTAAACAAACAAACCCAGATTCATTACCATCGAATGAAGATGAAATAATTAGGCAAATCAAGCGGCTTAAAAATAACAAAGCTTCTGGTGAAGATGGAATCACTGCTGAACTTTTGAAATCCGCTGGTCCAGGCACAATCAAGGAAATAACCAAAATTCTACAAGAAGTTTGGTGAACCGAACGGATTCCGGAAGATTGGAAAGATGCTCTAATCCATCCACTACACAAGAAAGGAGATAGAACGGATGTAAACAACTATAGAGGGATATCTCTTCTCCCAGTTTGTTATAAGATTCTATCTCAATGTCTACTAGACAAAGCACAAGGACAGTTGGAACCTAAAATTGGTGAATATCAAGCAGGTATTCGACCGGGCAGATCCTGCCCTGAACAGATCCTGAATCTAAAGTTGATCCTAAGACTTCAAAAACTGTACAATAAAAATCTCGTCTGTACATTTGTAGATTTCAAAAAAGCATATGATTCTATTGACCGCGAATCTTGATTCCAAATCCTGAAAGAACAAGAACTAGATCTGAAAACGCTGGCAATTATTAAAGCAACATTAACTAACACAAGGTCAAAAGTTAAATTCATGGGTGACATCTCAGAGCCTTTCGAAATTAAAACTGTGAGACAAGGGGATGGACTCTCGCCACTCTTATTTAACTGTGTTCTAGAAAAAGTAATACAGGAGTGGCATGAAAAAAAGTCGGCCCTGAATATTGACCAGCCCATTAAACTGGGGAGAACCAACATCAAAATTGATTGTCTGGCGTTTGCTGATGATCTAGCAATTTTCGCTCAAGATGTATTAACGGCACAGAAACAGATTGAAATTCTAAAAGAAGCAGCAGAAAAGGTAGGACTCCAAATTTCCTTTGAAAAGACACAATACATGCCCTGTAACAGACTAAGAACACCATTTCTAAAAACAAAATATGGTAACATCAGACGAGTCTCTCAATTCAAATATTTGGGTGAAATAATCATGGAAAATGGGTTGGAAAAAGCGGCCAATAAGGGTAGATGTCAAAAAATGGAAACGGCATTGAGACTTACACAAAATATTTACAACAAAAAATGCCTATCTAAAAACACAAAACTGAGACATTACAACACAGTTATTAAGCCAGAATGTCTATATGGGGCAGAAACGCTCATTTTGAATAGAAAGAGAGACATCGAGGACATTGAAAAGAAGGAAAGAAAAATCATAAGAAAAATCCTAGGCTCCAAACAAATAAATACAACAACATACCGACTTCGAGAAAACCAAGAAATCAAACAATACACAGATAAACATAGCGATATGAGAAAAAGAAGACTTCAGTTTTACGGACACATAAAACGGATGAATCCAAATAGGCTAACTAGACAAATAGTCGAATTTTATGAAAATAGGAGTAGAGCTAAAGTAGAAATAATTAAACGGATTGCTGCAATTAAAGAAGACCTAAGATCAGCAAATATTACACAAAGTGAAATTCAGGATAGAGGCTGTTTCAGACACAAGGTTGACGTTTGGAAGGTTGGCCAGAGAGAAAAATGTAGGAAGACTGGAACAACTTGGTCTGACGAAAGAAAAAAAGCTCATAGCGAAAGAATGAAATTAGTATGGGCGCAAAGGAAGGCTAACAACAACAAACGCCTTTAATTGTACTTCGCGTGGTCTACCCGGGCCCATACGTGAATAATAATAATAATTAAGAAACATACACATTTTTAACCATTTGCTTAGCATCGGGTGATAAATGTTTTCTTTTAAAATTAACACTACCGGAGGAACAATGATCATTATCTTACCAATAACGCCACATTTTTAGCACGTTTGGAATAACACAAAAAAAAACGATCGAAATTATAGAACTGCGCTGTTTAAGAAAAGAATGCGAACTAAATTAAAATATTTCGAAACTGCTAAACCAGCTATAGAATTAATTTTATCTTTTTACATGGTACTTTATTAGGTCCGGCTCTATTTACGTCTCTTGGAACTTTTCCGGGTTTTGTTACAACAGGGGTTGTTTGCAAGTGTTTATTGCAATGAATCAGTCAACGATATCTTGAACCGCATTGTAATGGTGTACGTTATAAAAACATTTTAACTGAATATCTTTGGCCTTCATTGATAAATGTGAACAATGTTTTCTTTCAACAAGACGGTGGGACTTACAAAAGAAAATCTCGAACTATTCTTGACTTTAAGCGATACATTCAGGTCATTATTGAACCACGCGATATGTGTGAAAGACTAATTGAAAATTGAATCTTCAGAATGCCAATCAGACCAAGTCGAAGGGAACATTCGAACGACACTATTTTCAAAACATAATGCCATGGTTTGTTCTTCAAGATAAAATAAAAATTACCGGATTATCACCTTTTGCCTTATTGAACAACTCCTTGTAATTGATTTTAGCCTAGTTGTGAACTAGATATAGTTTTAGAATTGTCACTTTTTTACAAGAAAAAAACGTTACAAGAAAAAACGGCAGAAATTAAGTTTAGCACCTAATAAATTGGATATTTCTTGAACCAGTTCCACTACCTTAAATTATTGACATTTTCCAACAGTTTCAACATTAAAAAACGCCCCAGAAAAAAACTTAATGAAAAACAAAAAGGTTTAAATTACCAATTGAATCAATAATGAGAACGATTATTTATCCAGCCGTACGTAGAGACATCGATATAATTTTGGTGGGTAATTTTTTCGTTCGATAATTTCCCATAAAACAATACGAAGCTCGAGCCACTCAACGTCAAAATGACCAATAAAATACCGTGGTCAGTTTGACGTATTGACCGTGATAAGGAATCTAGAAGATAATCGTAGAATTTCAGATTGGCGATAGCGATCTAAACGGGTCTCGTTCGTCGAGATGCCGCTGCCAAAAATGGCTCTCCAACTGGATATAAATGAAGAAAAAATACGCGGGATGAAAACAGCAACAGTTCCATAAACTCAATAAATTGATCCCTCGTATTTTCTTTCTTTTATTTACGGTCGAATTGTTATTAACTTATTGGAACATAAAGGGTTGTCCAATAAGAGTGACAGAACTTTAACATGAAGCATAATGACAATATGTGGTGATCCAGTCATTTTAATTTTACGAGGGTTGTTATTTATGTATGCGGAATAATAAATAAAAACAAATATTTATCATTGAAAATGGTTTCATAGTTTTTTCAAAATATTCTCCGTGATAATCGACACACTTATGCTTACGTTTGAACCAATTTTCATAGCACTTTTCTTATTACGATTGAAGTATCTTCGACACATGCATTTAAACGCATTAACCGCTACTTCTGGTGTCAAAAATCTTTGACCACGTATTTTATTATTCACGGTCGGACACAAAAAGAATTCATTGGGTGCCAAATCAGGACTGTATGGCGGATGACCTATCAATTCGATGTTCTGACCGTATCTAGAGTATCGTATGAAACGTATACTAGAGGAAACACGCCGATTCAACATGGAGCTAGTGCAAAAAACAGGGGAATTAACAAAGCTAAGCAGAAGCTGAGAAGGAAAAGGACACACATTTTTTCGTTAATGCGTGAGGATGGTACAATATGCAGGAAACGGACGGAAATGTTAAAGGTTGTCCGAAGATTTTATTCAAAGTTATATGAGGACCAGAATCAGACAAGAACAGCATTGCCTACTGAAGAACAAATGCCGGACATCCTGATGGAGGAAGTGACAAAGGCTATAGATTCGATGAAAAATGGCAAGGCTCCAGGAAAGGATAGTATAACAGTGGAGATGTTAAAAGCTGGTGGTCGGACCCTACATAAAACACTGCCAAGATTATACACAAAATGCCTCAAACAACAAGAAGTGCCAGGCTTATGGAAAAATGCAGATGTGATTCTTTTACATAAGAAAGGAGCACGGGAAGATTTATAGAACTACCGCCCAATAAGCCTCCTATCAGTAGTCTACAAAGTTTTCGCCAAGATAATATCCAAAAGAATACTAAGGAAACTTAATGACGCACAACCAAAGAAGCAAGCAGGATTCAGAAGTGGATTCAGTACATTTGATCATATCCCGGTTCTACAGCAGGTCATAGAAAAACACAACGAATACACCATGCCACTGTACTTGGCATTTATCGATTATGAAAAAGCATTTGATTCAATCTCATGGCGGGCCATAATGGATGCATTCCTTAATCAAGGTATAGAGAAAGCCTATGTAAACCTGCTAGGATCGATATATGATTAAGCTACAGCGATAGTCCACCTTGACGATCTTGAGGTGGGAATAAATGTAGAGCGGGGCGTACGGCAGGGGGACGCAATATCGCCTCTTCTTTTCTCAGCCTGCCTGGAAGAAGTGTTCCGTAAGCTGGATTGGGAACAAGATGGAATAAGAATCAATGTTGCGTACTTAAATCATCTTAGATTCGCAGATGATATCGTTATTCTTTCACAAGACCTGTGAGCTGCAAAGATACGTACAAGAATTGCAAAGGGCTGGCGAACCATTTGGCTTGAAAATAAACCAGGAGAAGAGTCAGGTCATGTCCAATAAATTTGCTGAGGACAAAAGGATTTCTATTTTAGGAACGGATTTGGAAGTTGTGGGTCTATATATATATATATATATATATATATATATATATATATATATATATATATATATATATATATATATATCTCCGTCCGGGAGGTGGAACGGCGCATTAAATGTGGATGGCGGGCATTTGGCAGGCTCAACATAGACTTTAACAGCAAACTACCACTTTGTCTGAAAAGAAAAGTTTTTGATCAGTGAGTCCTGCCCGCTATGACATACGGAAGTGAGACCTAGACACTCACATCACAGTCAGTTCAAAAACTTCGAGTAGCACAGAGGGGAATGGAAAGATGTATGCTTGGCATTACTAGACGGGATAGAAAGACCTGCACATGGATCAGGGAACAAACGAAAGTGAATGACATCATTGGAAAAATAAAGCAATTAAAATGGAAGTGGGCAGGCCATGTAGCGAGGCGTAGTGACGAAATATGGACCAGGGCGGTCCTGGGCTGGATACCGCTTGATCGCAAACGTCCACGGAGAAGACCGAAAACACGATGGACTGATGATATTATCAAGTATATTGGACCCGAATGGCAAAGGAAAGCTCAGGACCGCGAGAGTTGGAAGCATGCTGAAGAGGCCTTTTATAGAGGGTATTATTTATAGAGGATATATAGTTATATATATAATAGATATATATTAGTGGGGATTTCCGGAGATATATTTGATTATTTACTGTCTAGAATGGTCTTTATTATATTTGTATAGTTCTATTGCTTCTAAAATGTTTAGTATTTGGTTTTTTAGGGGCTGTGTTTAAAATTTTTAAATTTTATGGTGTCTGTGAAATGGTTCGCAAAATTAGAAATTTGTTGCTTACGCATACACAGATATAACAATTACAAAATAATCAATCCACCACATTACACATAAATAAGCAGCATATAAATCTGTGAGCCACCGAGCCTTCTCAATTCCATTATCCGAAAATAATCGAAAAGTAGAACTACCAAAAATAAAAGTCATAGCACAAAATATCAACTTCAATGAAAAAGAAATTAGTTATTTAACAAATGAAAAACAGAAACGATTATTAATCCATCAAATAGACCCAAAAATCTAAGATTTCATATTTCGGTCCAGTTTCAGAACAAATAGAATCTCACTCTTTTAAGAAACTCAATTTACATATAATGTTGATACGTCTATTAGTTTGACCTTGATTTGATTATATTTAATTTTTTCTAACTTCTTCAGGAGGAATAATAGATATATATATATATATATATATATATATATATATATATATATATATATATATATATATATATATATATATATATATATAGATGTATATACATATATATATATATATATATATATATATATATATATATATATATATATATATATATATATATATATATATATATATATATATATATATATATATATATATATATACATACATATATATATATATATATATATATATATATATATATATATATATATATATATATATATATATATATACATACATCCACCTATCCCTCACATTGGAGGGCACATGTTTCTTCTGTTGGTGGTTAGACTCATCAGGATACCGATATATGCTCTTTCGACAAGAATAGGAAGACCCTATTCACAATCAAACAACCCATATTTTCGCTAACTTTACGTCAGATGGCTAATACATCCATGTTTTTTATTTCTTTGGACTGCATCTAATGAGACAACAGTAGTTGGGAGTTATACACCCCCATATACATGTAAAGGATAAACTGCTTTCCTGCAGATAGTTTTCATTATCGCCTTCAAAAAATTAAGGTCTTGTCACCCCTTCAAATGCGCGTCAAGAAGTTTCATATTGTGATTATGTGTTTAATGGTAAATCTCTAATCTCTAAAGTCTACTATATTTAATAACAAACATATTTAACAATTACAAATTACGCAATAATTTTTAACTGAATAAGTGAAATGATATGAAACTTATGGTTGTTTATATTCGTATAGGGCGCGAATTTTGAAAACACCTTGAAGTCACCTTATTTTTTGGTTATAGTAGCATATATAAAATAAATGCTTTAAAAAGCAATAAAAACAGAACGAATACACGGTTCAAATTATCACTATAATATTTCGAAAAACTAAAACTTGATGTATAATTAGAATAAATTTAAATGAAAATAAAATGTTTTCAGTTAATTTTAATATACGACTCCAAAAATCAATCGAGACACAAACAAACCGAATAAATTCGACTGGAAATGGATTTTTGGTCAATTTATATGAAAATTCCTCCCGGCAGATGGCGCACCAATTAGCATACTAGCAATCTCCATTCGTAAATTGAGACAACACCCGCTCATCTCATTAAAATCGAGCGAGCCACGATCCGGCGTTTTGATTTTTTTAGCGTTTCACACCTGGTATGTGGTCGTCATCGAAGAGATGTTAAAAATATCGCTCCGGCCGTTGTAAGCAGCCCGATTGGTAACTTGATCGGTCGATCTCATCTGAAATCGTAGTCAGAACAGTGCTTGGGACATAATTCAAGAGATTTTAATGGGTTCGAGAAGATCTGGTGTCGATCGCATGTATGGTTACCCTGACAGGTTATAGATGTCTAATTAATAAGAAAGAATTAGAGAGAGTTTGACTATTGATATGTTTTTTTGGTGTGTATGTAATTTTTATTGGTTTAAAAAATGTGTTTAAACGGAATATATTTGAACTTTTTTAATTCTGGGCCCATACGTTTCGTCAGCTGGAGTCAAACCGTTCGAATTGGAGTTCTTTCCGCCATTTTTTTTTCCGCAGATGTTTAGGACATGATTTGTGTGAATTTTGAAAATAATGCTGTTTCCTATTAGTCTTTTTCCTTGGAAGATATGAAAAGATACCGCTAAAAGCAGCGCGGGTAGGGGGTAAAAACATTTTTATTCTGCTATCTAAACTAATGTTGGAATGGAATTAACAGAAAATGAAGTGCCTGGTGCTAAATTAAAATGTTCAAAAGTCCAAGATCGTATTGTAATTAGAGCGTTTTAGTCGAGAGGTTAGTTGTTTTCTGTTCTGTTCATTTTGAAAAGTGTCTTCTGTCTCTTTTGACAAGTCGAATATTTTTTCAATAATTATTTAAACTTATAATATCTAATTAATTCATCTAAGTTATTTAGTTTCCAAGTATGAGTCTTGCAATTCAGTAATTGTATCAAAGGATATGTAATTGAACTATGTTCAAAATTAGAAAATTATTCATTGTCTAGTTTTTTAGAAAAATTATATTTTCATCCATTCTTATTTTTTTACATTTCTCTGAAGGATTTTTCAATTTTTTTTCACTATTAATTTTTAAACTTTATAGAATAAAAAATATCATGTGATAAAGTTTAATATTTGTAAAATGTTATTATATACGAATAATATCGGGTTACCGATATAATTATTTAAATAAAGTCAAACTTTTTTTTCAACTTTCGATTACTAATAAGGAAACACTCGATCAAAGGTCTGGCAATGCTGAGCAAAATCAGCTGAAAAAAAAGATATAGAATTTGAGGTTAAAAAAGTTATTTTTCTTACAGAATTTATCTTTATATTACGCTTCTAAAACGACCGCAAGAGGGCGTGACGAGCTAAACAATTTTAAAAATCATTTTTTGTGTATTTTCAAGTGTTAACCGAATAAGAAAAATTCTCAGTTACAATTAGCAAACTTTGTTGTTGTCTCCTACAACTTCGTTTTATGACATTTTGTCGTAATTTCGCGAATAGAGGGGCGGGGGGGAATTTTACCTATTGAGATAAAAATTCGTCTAATGTCCGTTTGTCTTAACCGATTTTCCTCAATTTGGATTCATTTAAAAGGCAATTGCTGGGACAATCAGATAATCTGGGAGATAAATTATTTAGTTTATAAATGAAACCGCGAGGTGGCGTTACATTCAACAATAGTTTTTTTGAAGTTTTGTTCAGTTTTTTCAAATCGAATGGTACAACTTTTACTACATGGCAAGAAAGGCAATTTAAAGAGGAATCGTCCAGTGAAAACCCGAAATCGATATCTCTGACATGTCAAGAGATATTTCGATTTTTCTGAAAAAAATCAGTTAGTTTTAATTTTTACCGTAGTATTAAGTTAAAAATTGGTCTTAATATTTAGGTCGCAATCGCAACCGCAACAATTTTATTTAAAAAATAAAATTATCTATTCAGTATCAATCATCATAAATGTTCTAATCCTGACCTTGTTAATATTTTCTAATTTAATTACATAAGCGGAAAAATGCCTTTCCCTAATTGTTGCATTTTCTCTTTTGTGATGCTTAAATACTACTTGACAGAATATTGAAATCAGTCATTAATAAATATACCTACTCTTTCTTTTAAACTAAATGAATGGATGAATGAAATTATGCGTTTTCGGGTTTCCAAATAGACGCAGGCAATCCTTAGGTACATTACACAAAGACTGTAAGAAGGGAACCATGGAAACAAACAAAAACAGTCAAATTAACTTGTCAGTTTTGAAATGCATTACATTTTCAACATTGCATTTATTGATTATTAATAATTATTATAATAATATCTAAGAATGCCTTTTACGAATAACGAGGCCTATGACATGTTGGCGGTGTATTTCCAATGTTTTGAAAATGCATGTATTGCAGAGCGACAATATGCAAGTCAATATGCCGAAAGAAGGCATTATTCGAAGAAGGTGTTTACACGTCTAGCAAGACGCTTACGAGAAACAGGAATTGTGCATCCAGATCCAGTCCGCACCAGGTTACGTTCGATTCGTAATGGAGATAATGTCGTAAATGTTCTGGCTTATGTTGAAACCAACCCCCATTTAAGTATCAGACAAATATCTAAAGAATTAGGTGTTAGCAAGACATCCGTTCATCGAATCTTAAGAGATAACAAGCTGCACCCCTATCATATTGTCTTACACCAAGCCCTTTTAGATAACGATTTCGACAGACGGTTAGACTATTGTCACTGGTTAAAAAATATGTGTAGTGGAAATAAACAATTCTTAAAACGCATTCTATGGAGTGATGAAGCTACTTTTAGCAGTGATGGAGGCGTTAACTTACATGATATGCACTACTGGGCAGTTGCTAATCCACACTGGATGTTAGAAATCAACCACCAAAATAGATGGAGTGTGAACGTATGGTGTGGTGTTTTGGGAGACAAAATTATTGGTCCCTTTATTTTTAATGGACATTTAAATAGTGAAACATATTTAAATTTTTTACAAAATGGACTGCCAGAACTAATGGAAGATGTTTCGTTGGAAACAAGGAAGCAGGAAACAAATGTGGTACCAGCATGATGGATGCCCCGCCCACTTTTCGCAGGTTGTTCGAAACTTCTTGGATGCTTCGTTTCCAAATCGTTGGATAGGACGGGGTAGTTTATTTTCGTGGCCGGCGCGGTCACCGGATTTAACAGTCCTCGATTTTTACTTGTGGGGAAGACTAAAAGACCTTGTTTTTCAGACTTGTCCTACCACACGAGAAAACATTATTGACATAATTCAAAATTCAATAACCAGAATTTCAAGAGCGGAAATTGAACTGCTGTTTTTAGTACTCGTCGAAAAATAAATCTTTGTATTTCTAAGGATGGAAAGCATTTTGAACATTTAGAAAGGCCTTAAAGTTTAGATTCTGTTAATTATTAGACTGTTTTGCTGTTAATTTTATTTGACTGTTGTTATTATTATTATCTTCGTTGTTGGCCCGTTGGCCTTTAAACACGCTCCAAATTAATATGGCACGAAGAATTTGGACCAGTCCTAAGCCTGGGTAAAGTGTGAAGGAAGGCAAACATTAGGTTAATATTTTTTTAACTTAATGCAGGTAGCAGTGAAATAATAACGGATTTTTTTCAGAAAAATCGAAATATCTCTTGACATGTCAGAGATATCGATTTCGGGTTTTCACTGGATGATTTCTCTTTAAATTACCTTTCTAGCCATGTAATAAAAGCTGTACCATTCCATTTGAAAAAAACTGAACAAAACTTCAAGAAACTATTGTTGAATGTAACGCCACCTCGCGGTTTCATTTATAAACTAAATAATTTATCTCCCAGATTATCTGATTGTCCCAGCAATTGCCTTTTAAATAAATCCAAATTGAGGAAAATCGGTTTAGGCAAACGGACTTAGACGACTTTTTATCTAAATAGGTAAAACTCTCCCCCACTTCTTTATTCGCGAAGTTACGACAAAATGTCATAAAACAAAGTTGTAGGAGACAGTTTGCTAATTATAACTGAGAAATTTTCTTACTCGGTTAACACTTGAAAATACACACAAAAAATGATTTTTAAAAATGTTTAGCTCGTCACGCCCTCTTGCGGTCGTTTTAGAAGCTTAAAATATTTTTGGTGAATTTCTCATGATCATTTTTAGAACAATTTTTTTTCCCCAAAGCTGTGGGATAAATAGTTTTCAAGATACGGCCGCGATCCATCATTAATGGGACACCTGGTATATATATATATATATATATATATATATATATATATATATATATATATATATATATATATATATATATATATATATATATATCTCAGGAAATCTCATCTCAGGAAATTTTATTTTCGGTTTCAACTCGATTTTTCGGTATTAAAAAAAACTTTTTTGAAAAACGATTATACTGATTTTGTAGGGCATTAAATTTCCTATAAAAAATTTCTTTGAGCAAACGCTGTCCGATCACAGTTTTTGAGTTATTGAGCTTGAAAAGAGAATGTTAATAATAATTGACATGAAATCCCCTTTAAATTGGAATTTATTGGTCTTACGTTAACAATTAATTTACAATAAGCACTATGAAGTTATAAATTTTTAATTTTAGAAACTACTATTCATATTCAGTAAATAAATATGATTTTTTTCATAATTACTATGAAATCATAACACCATCAAAGAATTAAAATTAAAATTTTCGGGCATATTAAATTTTTTAAACTTTGTATAGTTCTATTTTATAACACGGTGGCGCTGTTTTGACTTGGTTTATACTTTCACTGTAGTAAACAGCTGTTTTTGCTCTTCATTTGTATTGAGTGACATTGTTTATAGATCACTGTAGATTAACCTCATTTTTTATTTTTTTTCTTCGTAATAAATATCAGTAGAACTGACTAATAGTATTAAAGTGAATTGGACTTAGTGATTAGACTAATAATTTTGGCAAAATGCCTATTAAGAATTGTTGTAAAAATATTTATTTAAAGGGCCATGAATGTAAATTTTTATCCCAAAGAAAGCTACCTACTAATCAAGAAGTATTAAGTTTATTGATGCACAATTATAAATCTCTAGGTAAACCACTGAATAAAAGTATGGACATTGTTATCGATGAAGTGAATAGTGTTTGGAGTAACACAAAAATCCCTGTGATGAATGTTCAAAATAGTATTGAAAATTTAAAAACTGTATAATAAGCGGATTAAAGTAAAAAAAAATCTTCACGTACTAAGTGAACTTTTCAAAAAACTAAAGTCGATTTTAAGCCTGTGTCTCAAAAACTATTTGATATTGCGAGTCAAAATAAAAATGTTTGTTTAACAAATGAGTAAAAAATGTTTTTGGATAACGAATGAAAAAACAATGCCGAGGTATTGTACCATTTGATTTAGAAGAAACAAATTCCGATTCTGAAGAATCGTTGCAAGGTATTTTGATGTAAATTTTATTTTGTTTTTATTATTATTAATATTATTATTATTCACGTATGGGCCCGTATTATTATTATTATTCACGTATGGGTATGGCGGATCACGCGAAGTACAATTAGAGGCGCTTGTTGTTCTTAGCCTTCCTTTGCACCCATACTAATTTCATTCTTTCGCTATGAGCTTTTTTCCTTTCGTCAGACCAAGGTGTTCTAGTCTTCCTACATTTTTCTCTCTGGCCAACCTTCCAAACGTTAACCTTGTGTCTGAAACAGCCTCTATCCTGAATTTCACTTTGTGTAATATTTGCTGATCTTAGGTCCTCTTTAATTGCAGCAATCCATTTAATTATTTCTACTTTAGCTCTACCCCAATTTTCATAAAATTCGACTATTTGTCTAGTTAGTCTACTCGGATTCATCCGTTTTATGTGTCCGTAAAACTTAAGTCTTCTTTTTCTCATATGGCTATGTATATCTGTGTATTGTTTGATTTCTTGGTTTTCTCGAAGTCGGTATGTTGTGCTATTTATTTGTTTGGGGCCTAGGATTTTTCTTATGATTTTTCTTTCCTTCTTTTCAATGACATCGATGTCCCGCTTTCTATTCAAAATGAGCGTTTCTGCAGCATATAGATATTCTGGCTTAATAACTGTGTTGTAATTTCTCAGTTTTGTTTTTTTTAGATAGGCATTTTTTGTTGTAAATATTTTGTGTAAATCTCAATGCCGTTTCCATTTTTTGACATCTACCCTTATTGGCCGCTTTTTCCAACCCATTTTTCATGATTATTTCACCCAAATATTTGAATTGAGAGACTCGTCTGATATTATCATATTTTGTTTTTAGGAAAGGTGCTCTTAGTCTGTGGCAGGTCATGTATTGTGTCTTTTCAAAGGAAATTTGGAGTCCTACCTTTTCTGCTGTTTCTTTTAGGATTTCAATCTGTTTCTGTGCCGTTAATACATCTTGAACTAAAATTGCTAGATCATCAACAAATGCCAGACAATCAATTTCGATGTTGGTTCTCCCCAGTTTAATGGGCTGGTCAATAGTCAGGGCCGACTTTTTTTCACTCCACTCCTGTATTACTTTTTCTAGAACACAGTTAAATAAGAGTGGCGAGAGTCCATCCCCCTGTCTCACTCCAGTTTTAATTTCGAAGGGCTCTGAGATGTCACCCATGAATTTAACTTTTGACCTTGTGTTAGTTAACGTTGTTTCAATAATTGCCAGCGTTTTCAGATCTAGTTCTTGTTCTTTCAAGATTCGGAATAAAGATTCGCGGTCAATAGAATCATATGCTTTTTTGAAATCCACAAATGTACAGACGAGATTTTTATTGTACAGTTTTTGATGTCTTAGAATCAACTTTAGATTTAGGATCTGTTCAGGGCAGGATCTGCCCGGTCGAAAACCTGCTTGATATTCACCAATGTTAAGTTCTAACTGTCCCTGTGCTCTGTCTAGTAGACATTGAGATAGAATCTTATAACAAACTGGGAGAAGAGATATCCCTCTATAGTTGTTTACATCCGTTCTATCTCCTTTCTTATGTAGTGGATAGATTAGAGCATCTTTCCAATCTTCCGGAATCCATTCGGTTCGCCAAACTTCTTGTGGAATTTTGGTTATTTCCTTGATTGTATCTGGACCAGCGGATTTCGAAAGTTCAGCAGTGATTCCATCTTCACCAGAAGCTTTGCCATTTTTAAGCCGCTTGATTTGCCTAATTATTTCATCTTCATTCGGTGGTAAGGAATCTGGGTTTGTTTGTTTAGGGTTTAGTGTTGCTAATTTGTTTAAGGGCTCAGGACAGTTTAGTATTTGTTCAAAATATTTCGCAAGTTCTTTGCAATTGTCTTGGTTATTTAGAGCTAATTTTCCGTTTTCCTTTTGGAAGCAAAGACTTTGCGGTTGATAGCCTGTTAATTTAGTTTTAAATGTTTTGTAAAAGTTTCGGGTGTTTTTTTTGAAATCTTTTTCTATTTCATTAAGTTGATTGTTTTCATATTTTCTTTTAGTTTGTCTAATTAGCTTCGATGTTTCTTTTCTTACTTCCAAAAAGATGTTATAGTTTATTGCTGTTTTTTGACTGTTCCAATCTTTGAATGCTTGACTTCGGCTTAATACTGCTTGCTCGCAAACTTCATCCCACCCCGGATGTTTTCTACGTTTTTGTAAAGGGACTAACTTTAAGGCTGTTTTAATAATTTTTTGTTTCAATTCTTGCCAGTTCTGTGCTGGTTGTTTTCAAGCTCTTCTGTTAGGGCTGGTTTTAGTTTCGTTGGGTCAAACTTTGGTATTAGCAGCCTCTTTTGAATAAGTTTTCGAGGTTTTAAGCTAAGTTTGATTCTAGTCAAGTAGTGATCCGTGTCTATATTTGCTCCTTTCCTGACTTGAACATTCAAAATCTCTTTATAATAGGGGTACGAAATGGCAACATGGTCAATTTGAAATTCACCCATGTACGTGTTTGGGCACCTCCAGGTCTTTTGTTTTGTTATTTTCTTCTTAAAATACGTTTTCTTATAGTTTTGCAGAGCTCAGTATACTCGACCCTGCCAAAAGGACTACCTGCATTTCTCATTGCTCGCCGTTTCTTCATTAAATCAATGGTCTCACTGGAGATTTTTGTTTGTTTGAGACATTTTTCTTCTGGTGCTATTGGTGCTATTGAAGCCGTGTGAAGTATATTGTTGGCGATTTCTTCATATTGAACTGATATATATATATATATATATATATATATATATATATATATATATATATATATATATATATATATATATAATCAATTATTTGACTCATAAGTATAGCTCCTTAAGGTCCTATTGCGTTCAGTTCCCTAATTAAGGTCTTATTTCGAAATTTTTTACTTGCAATTGTTTGTGATTAAAGGGTGCTGATTAGTATAAATGTCCAGATTTTGCCAAAAAGAAAATGTTCTTCCACCAGAATAATTCGCTTTCATACATGTCAGGTTACTGTTGCAAAATTCGGTCGCATTCCTCGGATTTTGAGCGGTTACTTCAAATTTCCGGACCTGAAGAAGATTATACAGAGGGTATAAAAAAAGTGGAACGTCTTCGGTCTAAATTTATTGAAATGCAAGGCGAAACATTTCGTGCTTTCTTTGTCAGACTTTTTTGAACGACCTTCCTACGCAAGTCAAAATCGAAAAACTAAAGCCATCTGCTTGTGGAAACCGAAACCTCTACTACGACAACCCGTTCATTTAACGTAAACAGTTTTGAAACAATTAATTCACTAAGAAACCTGATCTGAACTTTTCAAAAGTGATAAATCATAAGAAAAAAAAAACATTAAGGAATATATTACGTTCTTCCTGCGGGGTTAATTTTGATATTAATTTATAAACATATCAATTAATTGCCGATGGTTCTTGTTATTTCATTAATCTTTTGAATCAATTAAATATCGGCAACATCAATGAACTTTTTTTATTGTGTTATTAGATGTTTTAATTATTTATTCAACTAGAAATATCGATAAATATTATTAGCAGCTCAATTTAGTTTTCGCATTTCTAGTATGTCTTTGGAATTGATTAGGTATTATTACAGCTGATTGCGATTGGTCTTTAATACATGATATATTGTATAGAATTCAAATAATACTGCCTATAAGACATGGACAAAAATCACTTGACATAAAATGAAACAATTATTTTTTTACACATATTTATTTTATAGAAACATGTACGCATATCTCCCTAATAACGACTGGGATGGCTAAATGGTAATTGCTCTAATTGGGCGGTTAGTTAGGTACACGAGTTTGACGAGCATAGTGTCGGCTTCCAGTCATTGCAGCTTAAACTATCTGGAAATAAAAATAGCCTTGAACACACCGAATCCATCAAATTATTCTCTGTTCTGTTATATATTCTGTTAGATATCTGTTACTCTAAATTTATCAGATCGATACAAATTAAATTTTAATACTAGACTGTTCACAATCTCAGTGAGAGATACCCATTATAACCTCAGTTATAATGCATGATAGCAATTAACGTGAATGCAAATAGAGATGTTCTACATAACTTCTATAATGATAATATTATCCGACAATAAACAAATATCAAACTGGGTACTGTTCCTGACACTGAGGGGAGAACGCGCAACAGTGCCAGCTTCGGGTATGAACGGGATATCATGGGAGAACGCACGAGATATCCACCCGAAGAGCTAAACAAAACATAAAACTATCGTTTTGCCTTAGATGGAATAAGGGATCAGAAGATGTAAATTAAACAAACATATTTCTTATATTTGTATGCTAAAAGACCTTCTAAACAAATGACAAATCTATCGTTTTATTTGAGATGAAACTGATGTCTGAAAAACATATATTAAACAAAAATATATCTTACAAGTCTTTGTTGTGAATAAAAATATGTGTAAAAATAATATATTTTAAATTTAAACAACATAAACTCAAACAATTAATTATATTAACAAAATTCTTTCGTTTTATCTAAAATACATCCCTCCCGCATCTATAGTCCCTGTCCATATTAATGTGACCACTTGCGGTTTTCATGTAAAATCCAAGTTATGCGTATTTCTAAAGCTTTTTGATTTACTGTATGAACTAAAAATTCTTACCAAACCATAGATTAACATTTATCTCAAACCTAATGCCAATATATTTTTTTATATTGGCCACACTGACCGCGAACAACATTTTTCAGTATTTGATACGTTTGTTATTTCAAGCGTGTTATTTCCTTGTGCATTTGAATTAAGTTATTGACAAATATTGATTAAATTATAGAAAAATATAATTTTGCTGAGAGCATTATTTAAAAAAACTATGCAATAATACGTACAGAATCTAAATATCTTTTGTAAATATTTCCTGATTCATTTAAATACTTGAAGTAAGTGTTAATTGGTTGAACATATTGAATTAAATGGGTTTAAATCTTGAGGATAAACAAATTTGTTCAAATAAAGAATTGGTTCCCATAGGAATTTAGCTAGATATAATTATTTTTTGACAATATACATGCACCAAACTCGAATAAATTTTCCACGAAAGATCAGATCGCTTGTTCTAGTGTTTGCCCACATTAGATATGGGAAAAATAATTAAATCTTGAGTTGCTCAACATGCAAATTACAAATTTTTTAGAAAAATTAATAATATAAAGTTTTGGATATATATATATATATATATATATATATATATATATATATATATATATATATATATATATATATATATATATATTCTTTGAAACATTAAAAATCACTTCTCTCCTACGCCCAGAAAAACTACATGAATAGGGGCGAACATTGAATCAGCAAAAAATCCAAATTTTAGTTTTGCAAGAAACCAGATTGTCAAATGATAACACCTTGGAATTCGGCAACTAACTTTTTAACAATAAAAACAGACTTTTTAAAAGTAAAACGGACAAAAGAATGTTGGTTTCGCTATCTCAAGAAACATTATTGGTTCTATAACTAATGTCCAGTCAGTAAATAATCGACTTAAGATACCATCCCTCAAGTGTGCTAACAAAAACTATACATTAATCAATGTACACCTCTAAATAAAATTCCCTCTAACCATGTAAAAATCCTATTGGGTGATTTCAACGTCCAACTAGGGAACTATGAATGATGTTCGCAGTTTAATCTAAAAATAGTGTTAACCCATTTTAAGAAGAAAATAACAAAACAAAAGACCCAAAGGTGCCCAAAGGTTGCCATTTCGTACCCCAATTATAAAGAGATTTTGAATGTTCAAGTCAGGAAAAGAGCTAAAACAGACACGGATCACTACTTGACTAGAATCAAACTTAGCTTAAAACCTCGAAAATTTATTCAAAAGAGACTGCTAACAAAGTTCGACCCTACGAAAATAAAATCAACCCTAACAGAACAGCTTGAAAAGCAACCAGCACAGAACTGGCAAGAATTGAAACAAAAAATTATTAAAACAGCCTTAAAGTTGGTCCCTTTATAAAAACATCCGTGGTGGAATGATGTTAGCGAGCAAGCAGTATTAAGCCGAAGTAAAGCATTCAAAGATTGGAACAGTCAAAAAACAGCAAGAAATTATAACATCTTTTTGGAAGTAAGAAAAGAAACATCGAAGTTAATTAGACAAACTAAAAAAAAATATGAAAACAATCAACTTCATGAAATAGAAAAAGATTTTCAAAAAAATAACACCCGAAACCTTTATAAAATATTTAAAACTAAATTAACAGGCTATCAACCTCAAAGTCTTTGCTTCCGAAAGAAAAACAGAAAATTAGCTCTAAATAACTAAGACAATTGCAAAGAACTTGCGAAATATTTTGAACAACTACTAAACTGTCCCGAGCCCTTAAACAAATTACCAACACTAAATCCTAAATAAACAAACCCTGATTCATTACCACCGAATGAAGATGAAATAAATAGGGAAATCAAGCGACTTAAAAATAACAAAGTTTCTGATGAAGATGGAATCACTGTTGAACTTTTGACATCCGCTGGTCTAGGTACAATCCAGGAAATAACCAAAATTCTACAATAAGTTTAGCGTACCGAACGGATTCCGGGAGATTGGAAAGATGCTCTAATTTATCCACTACACGAGAAAGGAGATAGAACGGACGTGAACAACTACAGAGGGATATCTCTTATCCCAATTTGATACAAAATTCTATCTCAATGTCTACTAGACAGAGCACAGGGATAGTTAGAACCTAAAATTGGTGAATATCATGCAGGTTTTCAACCGGGTAGATCCTGCCCTGAACAGATCCTGAATCTAAAGTTGATCCTAAGACATCAAAAACTGTACAATAAAAATCTTGTCTGTACAATAAAAATCTTGTCTGTACAATTGTGGATTTCAAAAAAGCATATGATTCTACTGACCGCGAATCTTTATTCCAAATCTTGAAAGAAAAAGGACTAGATCTAAAAACGCTTGCAATTGTTAAAGCAACATTAACTAACACAAGGTCAAAAGTTAAATTCATGAGTGACATCTCAGAGCCTTTCGAAATTAAAACTCGAGTGAGACAAGGGAATGGACTCTTGCCACTCTTATTTAACTGTGTTTTAGAAAAGGTAATACAGGAGTGGCGTGAAAAAAAGTCGGCCCTGAATATTTATTATCTGGCGTTTATTGATGATCTAGCAATTTTGGCTCAAGATATATTAAAGGCACAAAAACAGATTGAAATTCTAAAAGAAACAGCAGAAAAGGTAGGACTCCAAATTTCGTTTGAAAATACACAGTACATGTCCTGCAACAGACTAAGAACACCATTTCTAAAACAAAATATGGTAACATCAGACGAGTCTCTCAATTCAAATATTTGGGTGAAATAATCATGGAAAATGGGTTGGAAAAAGCTGCCGATAAGGGTAGATGTCAAAAAATGGAAACGGCATTAAAACTTACACTAACTATTTATAACAAAAAATGCATATCTTAAAACACAAAACTGAAATATTACAACACAGTTATTAAGCCAGAATGTCTATATGGGGTAGAAACGCTCATTTTGAATAAAAAGAGAGACATTGAGGACATAGAAAAGAAGGAAAGAAAAATCATAAGAAAAATCTTAGGCCCCAAACAAATAAATATAGCACAATATACCGACTTCGAGAAAACCAAGAAATCAAACAATATACATATATACATAGCTATATGAGAAAAAGAAGATTTAAGTTGTACGGACAGAAAAACGGATGAATCCGAGTAGACTAACTAGACAAATAGTCGAATTTTATGAAAATAGGAGTAGAGCTAAAGTAGAAATAATTAAATGGATTGCTGCAATTAAAGAGGACCTAAGATCAGCAAATATTACATAAAGTGAAATTCAGGATAGAGGCTGTTTCAAACACAAGATTAACGTTTGCAAGGTTGGCCAGAGAGAAAAATGTAGGAATACTAGTACAACTTGGTCTGACGAAAGGAAAAAAGCTCATAGCGAAAAAATGAAATTAGTATGGGCGCAAAGGAAAGCTAACAACAACAAACGCCTTTAACTGTACTTCTAACTATATATATATATATATATATATATATATATATATATATATATATATATATATATATATATATATATATATATATATATATATATATATATATATATATATATATATATATATATATATATATATATATATATATATATATATATATATATATATATATATATATAAAAGCATTCAAGATCTCTTCGGGAGACTGTCTTCTTACCAAATGGCTGAGCGCCATCGCTAGCTGCATATTTTTCCCATATCTGTGGCAATTTGTGGATGCCTTCCCAAAAAAACCGTATATTTTTTGAGGTGGTCCAGTCATCAAGCCATTTTTCGACATTTCTGTAATTGTTGAAGTGTTTCATATAAAGTGCATTAGACATCAATGAAAACAAGTGATAGTCAGAAGGGGCCAAGTCGGGTGAGTACAGCGGGTGTGTGCGCGCAAATGGTCTCTCTGACCGCTTTTGTTGTGTGTGGTGGGGCGTTGTTTTGCTGTAAAATTAATTTTCCGTGTCTTGTAGCCCTTTTCGATCAAGGCATTATTCAAATTGATTATTTTTTGACGGTAGCGAACGGTATTAATTGTTTCACCTGGCTTCAGAAGCTTACGGTACACGACACCCTTCTGATTGCATCAAATGCACATCATTGTCTTTTTTCCAAAGCGATTCGGCCTTGCGGTCGATGTTGACGGTTGTCCTGAGTCAACCCATCATTGTCTGCCTTTTGGGTTCTCGAAATATATCCATTTTTTCATGAGTGAACAATAGAGGCAATATGTGTCGCAAATGTTTTTTATTTGGCTCGAAACTGGACATGTTTATCACACGAAAAAATATATGACGCTAATTTGAAACCGTTTAAAGATAATGGTAACAACATAATGGTATAAAATATTAGACTGTGAATCGACCCTTGTTCCCTGCCCCATCTCTTAAAAAAAATAACAATTATTAACCCCTATAACTGGTACATTATGGACTTCTTGGACTTTTTAAAATAATCGTAGGCAGAGGCACGTTACTGCAAAGTTCACAGTCACAGAGTTAATCCAAGTGCTGTTTCTACCCTTCTAAATTGTCTAGTAATATCCATATAAATATATTTATTGCTTTATCAAAGAATGAGAGGGAGAAAGAGTAGACAATAACATATTGATTTTGCACATACAAATTTGGCTCATAATCTTTTTAACTGTTGTTATGAAAACGACTTATCCGTGTTAATTTATTTGATCTAGGATTTCCTGTTCTGCTATACTCGTGCCATACTCTTCGCCGACTCTCTGTCAGACGCCTAGACGTTAATTACGGAGATTTAAAAAATAAAGAAACTCGCACCAAACGGTTGTTTTCTAATACGTTCGGATATTATTTGTGATCGTTGCACCCACGCGGAAATATTAACGACCATCTTAAGACACCTTTGTTCATTTAAAAGTCATCAGCCTAATTAACAATGGCTCCTAACACATCTAATTGCCGAACAGATATTCTGAGAATTTTTCCGCGTCTTCGCTTTAAGATAGGCTTTTGATTTTTAGATTTTCTCCGTTTCTGGTGATGTTTAAGTACTACTATGATCTAAAAGTAAGGTTACTTTTTACATAAAATACAAATTATTTATTTATTCATTCAAATATATTTTGTGTCTTTCAAGCTAATCTCTCTCATTGCAATACACTTATTCCAACGATTTTTTCTGTCTTTGAAAGAGTTTTTATGCTCGACTTCTTGTGTCTCGTTCAAAGCAACTAGCGAACTATACTATATACTAACTATACTATATAATAGGCTGATTGAACAGTTCGCGAAGCCGAAATGATAAAACAAGTTTATTGATGAAAAAATGACTTTATTCTTCCATATATTCTTTTTTAAGCTCAATACATTTTTCCAGCGGTTCTCCAATGTATTAATTCCATCTCTGCAGTGATTTTCTGGAAGTCCTTCAACATAGTCATCTACGGCGACTACAACTTCTTTATTTCATGAATTTTATGCTAAGTGAGAGGAGTTGAATTGCTTTCTCATTTTGGCATTGTAATATAGACCAGCTTAGGCTGAGATGCTGAGTTCAGTACGAGGATAGTAATAATAGTAATAATAATAATATATGCATCAAACCCTAATAATCTTCAAAGTGAAATAGAACTTGTCAAAAGTTTTAGCGATACCATTTGCATGGAATTTGGCCTTGATAAGTGTGCAATTGTCCATGTCCGCAAGGGGCAGGTATTGGAACATACAGAAAACGTGTAATTAAATGGAGATATTGTGATTCGTAGTCTCAATAGTGGAGAAAATTATAAGTATCTTGGTATGATGCAGTTGTTAGGAATATCGCATATAACAGCTAGGGAAATGATTATGAATAGAGTCATAACTAGAGTTGAAAGAATATGTAAACCCTTGATCAGCGCCAGAAATAAAATATTGGCAATCAACACCTGGGCTTTGCCTGTGGCTGCTTATACGTTTGGTGTAATAAAGTGGTCTGACACCTCTTTGAAAGCATTTGATCAGAAAATAAGAACCAAATTATCAAAACATCGTATGCATCACCCAAGAAGTTCCATCGAGCGGCTGTATTTGTCTCGACATATGGGAGGAAGAGGCTTACAGAACGTAGAAGTAATGTGCCGTCAACAGGAGGATCGGCTAAGATCCTATTGTCTCAGCCAAAATAGTAATCTTCATAGAGCTGCCTGTCCACTGGATAGTAATTATAGTCCCCTCCGTCTAGCATAAGCAACTAATGAGGCAAGCCATATAACTTCCCAGGGACGTATTTCAGTTTGGAAAGGAAAGGAGCTCCATGGTCGCTTTGCAGCTCTCCTCGATTCTGAACACATTAATAAAAAATACTCTACAGAATGGCTCCGAACATCGGGACTTTATGGAGAGACAGAAGGTTTCCTATGTGCTATCCAAGATCAGGTCATAAGTACCAGGGCATATAAAAAACATATATTAGGACAAAATATCAATCCAAAATGTCGCTTATGTAAACAAGATTTAGAATCAATCCAGCATATAGGCGGTGGGTGTCCTGCGTTGGCTCAAACAGACTATATGCAGAGGCATAACAACATTGCTATGGTGATACATCAAGCATTATTGAAAAAATATGGTCTGTTGGACGTAGAGATACCTTATTATAAGTGGAAACCAGAACAGGTGTATATAAGTGAAACTGTAAAGATTTTGTGGGATACGGCAATGATTACTGATCGGACGGTGGAGGCTAATCTGCCCGATATTATTATAATCGACACAAAGGCTCGCAAAGGACTTATTATCGATGTGGCGGTACCGTTGGACCACAATTTGACCAAGACCATTGCCGAGAAAAAACGAAAATATCAACCGTTAGCTGTAGAACTAACAGACATGTACAAACTCAGAGATGTCGACATTATACCAGTAGTAATATCTACAAATGGGCTGATAACAAACGACTGGAAAATCGCCAAAGACAAGCTTGAATTACATGATAGACATATGGTAGTCATGCAAAAGGCTGCTTTACTGGGTACAGCAAATATAGTCAGAAAATTCTTAAGCTTGCATTGAGCCTCGGCTGAACCCTCTTGTTGAGTGCAAACATTGTAGTCTTGGGTTACAAACTCCGGCTACCGTGGATATGAATAAAATATAAGATGAACATAATAATATAATAAATATATAATATAATAATAATTATAAATATAATAATAATTTGTCTTAATGCCAACGGAATACTGGGATTTAATGAAATTTATCCCCAGGCTCCGAGCCGAACTCCAACATGGCGAAGGAGGAATCGGTTTATGGTTTCCAGCTTTTTGAGCTGAGAGAGTGATACCAAGTCGATGAGAATAATAATAATAATAATAATTATAAAATCAACAGAGAGCGGAAATTAATAATGGAGTAGAAGATTAAAATACCCCGGTACTTGCTGGCTCGCCCCTAATAAGGAGGGCTGTCACTAGGACCGAACGCACTCCACGTATCAGATGGACACGCGAAATGAATATTGATGTAATGCGTGCCTATTACTACGTAAACCAGTGCGGAGATAACCCGCTACCTGGTTGGAGGCATGCACTCCACCAAAAATATAAAAAGAGGTTCCCTGAAATTCAGCTGTCGGAGCAAAACTTAGCCGACCGTAAAAATGTAATTCTAAGGAAAACTATCTAACCGAATCGGAATTAATGAACATCAAGAGAGAAATCGGTAATGAACTACATCAAAACATAACATATCAACAACATCAAGAATATACTATGGACGTTCTTAACTCGAATACAGAGGAGTAACAAGTAGAACAAACTCGAAATGTATCAGCAGAAGCCTCATCGTTTGAAAATGAAGAATCAATCTCGCAACGTAACTTTTCTAACATACTAACAACGTACATTTTCTAACTTTTCTAATTAGAAAGGTTTTACAGCAATTTGGCCAATTTTGCTGGCTCAAACCCATTGAATAGACCAAAAATTCCAGTACTGCGTGATATTGCAAAATCACGTATTACTCTAATGCAGATGAATAGAGTTTTGGAATCACATCTATCTGAGATGATAAATCTAAGCGATATACATCTTGCATTATATTGTGCAGCAGTGACTGCCATCGAAATTTCAGGCCAAAAGACTTACACCTATAATGCGGCGGGCCGTAGTAACCAGAAAAATACACCTGTCTGGAAAACGCGCCTTGAAAACAATATCAATGAGTTTCGGAAGAAAGTTGACATTATCTCAGAGTATCTTTCTGGTAATCAGTCAAATAAAGTAGCGAGAAAAGCAAAAATAATTGCCAATAAATCTGGCATTGACTTTGATGATTTAAACCTGACAGAAAAATTGTTGGATCTAAAAGATCGGTTTAGTCAAAAATCTAAATCGAAAGGAGCCAGGCTAACAAGATATAATGAACTAGAAAAGCGAAAACATCAAAATTCAGTATTTGCAAATAGCCAAAAGAAATGTTATAGAGAACTCGAAGCAGCAGGCAACAGCAAGTCAGAACATAAGAATATGGATGTGTCTTCCTTTGCGGAATATTGGAGATCGGTTTGGAAAAAATCAGACTGCTAGGAAAAATTGGCTCCTTGGGTTAAAACCATTCAAGAACAGACAAATGCTCTCCCAGATATGGAGTCTAACGATTTCACATAGATTGACATTTGCACTGCTGCGAGGAAGACTCACAACTGGAAGGCGCCTGGACCAGATGGATTGCATAACTTCTGGATTAAAAGCTTTACAGCCGCCTATCCCGTACTTGCAAATGCATTTAAAGAGGTTTTAATAAATCCAGACACTTTCTCCGACTTCCTAATGGAGGGCAATACATACCTACTGTTCAAAAAAGGGGACGTTAAGCAACCAAATAACTACAGACCAATCACATATCTGTCAATGTTATATAAACTGTTCACAGCCCTACTCAATGAAAAAATCTACCAACATTGTGTTAAAAACAACATTTTTGAAGAAGAACAGAAAGGCTGTATGAGAGCAAGTATGGGCTGTAAGGAACAATTGACGATCGATGCTGTAGTTCTTGAGCAAGCGCGAAAAAGAATACGCAACTTAAATATCTGCTATATAGGCTACAAGAAAGCATTCGATAGTGTCCCTCCCGATTGGCTGGTTGAGGTTCTGAATTTCTATAAAATTAGCCCCCAGATTATTAATTCTTTAAAGTGCCTGACGGGGAAGTGGAAAACGAATATTTTTGTTGGCCAACAATGCATTGCTGCTACAAATATCGAGAGGGGAATTTTTCAGGGAGATTCCCTTTCTCCAATTAGGTTCTGTCTAGCGTTGAACCCTTTGTCCACAGTACTTAAGAACAGCAAAATTGGATATAAATGTAACATGAAGACTCCAAGAAAGCTCTCTTATCTACTATATGATGACCTTAAATTATATGGAGAAACTAGAAAAAAATTAAACTCATTGATAAAAACGGTTGAAACATTCAGTAGGGATATCAGAATGTTATTAGGACTGGACAACTGTTCTACCATTAGTATACAGAAGGAAAAGGTTCAGAGTCAACATTCAACACTTTGTAACATACAACATCTAGCACCAGAAGAATCCTACAAATATTTAGGAATACCCCAAAAGCGTAAACTTAATCATAACCACTCAAAGAAGAACTTTTCCACTCCATACCAAAAGAGACTTACAAAACTTTTAAACACCAAACTGAACAGTGGAAACCTCATTAGAGCGATCAACGGTTGGGCAGTGCCAACTCAGACATATATTTTTTGGCATTGTTAAATGGCCAGAAACTGACCATGATGAACTTGATAGGTTGACACGCTGAACATTAACAAAGTTCCGATGCCTGCATCCAAACTCATCTACGAAAAGACTATACATCCCAAGAAAGTTGGGGGGTAGATGCCTTGTAAACGTAAAAAATCTCTGTCTCAATCAAGAAAATAGAATGAGAAAACACTTCATTATTTCGAACAGTACGTTAATGAAATTGGTTGCAAATGAGGATCGGGGTTTCACCCCACTGAACCTAAATAAACAAAATCGTATTGATAGCAGAACAACACTCACGGATTGCGTTCGAGAATGGAAAGGACAAACATTGTACGAAAGGTTTCCTAAGTCACTCGAAGATGACACCATTGACGAACAATTGTCTCTGAAATGGCTGACCGATGGACTCTTGTACCCAGAAACAAAAGGTTTTGCGATATCTATTCAAGATAGGGTAACAAGAACAAAAAACTATGAAAAGCACATACTGCATTTGGACGTAGTCGATAAGTGCAGGAAAAGCAGTACTTTGGGGGAAACAATTGAGCACCTTATTGGCGGTTGCCCGGCCCTTGCTCCTAATGCTTATTTAGGACGGCATAATAAGCTGGCAAAAATTATACATCAACAAATTGTAAAAAATACTCGCTATTAGAAAGCGCACCTCCTCCATATTATAAGTACTCGCCTTCTCCTGTACTTGAAACATCCGATACCATTCTCTACTGGGCCAGACCAATCATTACTGATCGAACGGTTGATTATAACAGGCCGGATATTGTTCTAATCAACAAAAAGGACAAGGGGGCTTTTATAATTGACATCGCAGTGCCGCTATCTCACAACATTAGAAAAAGAGATGAGAGATAGAAAAATCCACAAAGTATGAAAATTTGGCATACGACTTGAAGAACCAGTGGAAACTGAGTAAGGTAGATGTAGTGCCTTTTGTTATATCCGCCGAAGGCCTGATAAGTAAGAGATTTTCAAAGAACCTCGAGAGCCTCGGTATCTCGAGATCGATTGCCATAGTGGGACAGCGTGCCATGAGAGGAGCTGAATTGCTTTTTCATCTTGGCA
Organism: Cosmopolites sordidus; assembly: GCA_031761425.1. Classification (NCBI taxonomy): domain Eukaryota; kingdom Metazoa; phylum Arthropoda; class Insecta; order Coleoptera; family Curculionidae; genus Cosmopolites; species Cosmopolites sordidus. The sequence continues at coordinate 263,539 of JARFXV010000356.1, read as the reverse complement.
TTGGAATATCGGCCAGCATGAGCTGAGATTCTACAGTAAGAATGAGCAGAAGTATAATAATAATAATAATCCTAAATCCTAATCGACATAATAGCTGTTCCAAATACACACAACATTCAAAAGACGCCTGAAGAAAAAGTACAAAAATATACAGACCTCAAGTTAGAAACTAGTAAACCGTTTTATTTAAGATAGACTCCTTCCCGGTTCCAGGGTCTTTTCCGATATATGAAGTAACCGGGTGGCGCTCAACTTTCGTCGTGGCTTCATTCTGTCCTGGACCTTCTTCCCGGTGCTCCCGGCGAACAGCTGCCGTCGCTGTGATCTATATATTTTTTATTTTGTTTCAAAAGAGAAAATAATAGGTCACAACCTTTTCAAAATACTTGAAGAACCTTGGTATCTCAAAATCAATTGCCATAGTAGGACAACGTGCAGTACTCTTGCAGACATGCCATATTGTTCGTAAAATCTTATGCTAAGTGAGAGGAGCTGAACTGCCTTCTCATTTTGGCATTATAATATCGATCAGCCTAGACTGAGATGCTGAATTCAGAACGAACATAAATATTTAATCATAATTTAACTTTATTTTATTTTTCCTAAAATAATTCAGAAGTTAAACCGCTCCGGCTCTGGCGCCTTTTAAGAAACTAGGAATATTTTTATTGAGATTTATTGGGGCAATTAGCATTTCGCCGAAGGGTAACGAAATATCTTGAAACGGACTATACAAAACGACGTTGAAAATCTATTTTATTCTTTCGAAAAAGATCCAAATGTTAGTTAGAAAGTTTTAATCGATTTTTTTTTGTGATCCGAATTTAACAAATAAGGTACCCATCTTACACATAACTTCCTCAAGCCCAATTCCTTTTTCAAGATATGAAACACCTATTCTGTTGAGAGATCTATAGCCTTAGTTATTTCACTCAAAGTCAATTGTCATCCATAACTATATCATGTATAGAATTTATTATTTGTTTAGTAGTTGCAGTTATTGGTTATCCAGATCCACTTCACTATTTCATTATGAATCATGAACATTTTACTATGAATTTCTATTGACTTTAAGCCTGTTTTTATAAAGAATTTTATCACTGTGCGATTTTCAATATTTTTCTTTTTAAAAAATAACACTGATACGTTTACTTTAAGCTGCTGTTTTTGTATGAATTAATTGACATATCGACTTGAAATTTTACATATGTTCATATGAAGGATGAAGCTTTAAAATGAAACTTTTGCATTAGCTTATTATAGACCGAAAACGGCATTCACGAGGTGGTTTCTTCAATCGAGTGAACAGGGAACAGTCTCACCGTGATATATCTGGTGAACAAAGTGCTTATTGAACGGCGTTTGTTTGATTTTTAGTGCAAAGTTGATGAATAATTATTGTGGTGGGCCATGAAATTAGTTTAAAATAATATGTTAAATGTAATAATGTTATTAAATGTCATTCTTTATTAATTGTATGATTAGTTGGAAGGTCACACTTATTGGTCAAACATGATTAACTGTTTTATTAACCCTTAAATGGTATGATGGGTTAGTAGTAACGCAGACTGATTTACATTAATCCGGCAATTAGCCGCATATATGACATCATCACGGATTCTTCTAATTTGACCGTTCCAGTCATTACTTGCACTTTGCGTAAAGGACTTCTCGTTAGTGAACTATGCAGGCTTCCAGTCAAATCTGACCCATAATACCTTATACATAGTTTGAAATAATTTTACATGACAGACAAAAACAAGCCCTTAATTGATGTTTTTAAGGGAGGCTGAAAACGCCTATATTAGTGAATCTGAGTCTGGTGAAAGCGAATTCAGTAGTCATGAGAATGGTTTTCAAATAGAAGAGATGGATATTGAGGAAGAGGATGATCAACACAGTATTGAAGAAGACCATAAGGAAATTGAAATCGATACAGGTGAAGAGAATATAAATAAAAATAAGCCATACTTTTTTAAGAAGAATAAATACAAGTAGTTAGTTGAAAATACCCCCCTCACCCTAGCAAGAATGGAGCTGAAAACACAGTTAGGTCTAAGATTCCAGTTGCAATTTGTGAAGCATATAGGGACAAACTATCCAAACCCGCAGATGCATGGACTTCATTGTTTGATGATTATATGTTGGATATCAATGTCGAGAATACAAACGAACGAATAATTGAATTGGCAGCTTCTTATGGCGATGAAGCTCTATCATGTCAATTTACGAATCACATTGAAAAAACAGCTGAAAGCTTTTATAGGTTTCTTTCTTTTCTCTGGCGCATTCACATCCAATAATGAAGATGTAAGTTCGCCGTGGGGCTACGAATTTAACGGGAAGTGATATATTTCGTGTTACTACGACTTTTAAACGTTTTTATTTTTTGTGTTCAGCATTGCGATTTGATGACAGTAGCACAAGAAAAGAAAGTATAGAAATGGTGATAAACTTGCTCCTATATTAGAATTGATGAGATGCTTGTTGGATTTAGGGGAAAATAGTAGATACGAGATGACCTCCCAATAAACGCAACAAATATGGATTAAACATAATGCGCCTCTGTTATGCAAAGACACATTATTTACTAAATACATTTATATATTCCGGTAAAGATACATCTCCTAATCCAAGAAAATTGGTAGCTCCAACTTTGAATGTCTTACAAATTGTTCAACCAATTATAAACAGTAACCGTAACATTACCAGCGATAACTGGTTTTCGTCAATAGAACTTGCAACATAACCTAAAAAAAATCGGTTTGACATATATAGGGACGCTGCGTAAAAATAAAAGAAAAACACCAAGTGAATTTTTACCTAATAAGGATCGCCCAGTTTTATCAACAATATTTGGCTTTACAAAAGATTTCATCATTTTGTCTTACGTGTCTAAGAAACGCAAAGCTGTTATAATGTTAGCTTCACTGCATCATACAGATACAGTAATTCAAAATGAAGAACGTCTTCCTGAAGTTATCGATTTCTACATCGATTTCTTGACTTTATTTTATGCGATGGTTAATATAATGGGCGTAAATTCAAGTGTTATCTATAAGAGAGCAAATAATGCTGTTACAGAACGTCGAGTATTTATTACCTCCGTTGGAGGAGATCTCATAATAGACCATTTAAAAAACAGGGTCACAATATAAATAATTTCAACAGATTTTCAGACATTGATCTAACGTCATATTGGAATAACTCTGGAAGCTTCAGGGGGCATTATTCCCATATACAAAAAAGAAAAGGATTTGTAAATCCTATAGTATCAATACGGGGACATTTCACGTGAAGCGGACAACGAAAAAAAAAGTGAGTTGTTAAGATATGGGATTCTATAGAATTCACCTGATTGACGGAAGGGTTTCTTTGAAATTTTATTTTCGTATTGAAGTTTCAAATCTGATTATAAATTTGTTGAAATTTTATTTTCACATTGAAGTAAATTGTAATAAAATAATAAATATAGTGTTTTTTTATATTAAATTTACTGCTCTTTTTGATTTTCAAATCAGATTATAAATTTGATTTATTTTCTAGTGTTAAACCGGAAGTAAATATTTTAAATATTTTTTAATAACTTTGACCATTTTAATTTAAAATTTTTACTGCAAAATAAACTTTAACAATTATAAATTTTATCATAACAATTGCAAAATGGGATCTAAATTAGTTTAGGAGATAAATCAATTAGAGTATGTACATGTCATACTGAGCGTTTGCTAAATTTGGCTGGTTTGTGCAAAAAAAGACATACCTACATAGTAACATTGATGTGACGTCACCTATTTATGCATAAAGACGTAAAATGCCGAACTGATCTACTAATTATTTTGCTTTCCTCGCTTGTCACCTGGAAGGTTCCCTCCAAGATTTAGGTGCTACAGTCGGTATTATTATCTTCATAGAAGTAGATGTAGACGGATCATTAAATTTCTCCTTCAACTTCTTGAAAATTTCTTGGTCTTGGTCTGTGTCAGTTAGGGTCGAACTATGTTTATACTTAACTTCGGGAACGTATGGTACATCTTGGGAGTTTTAACTGATAATTGACTATTCTGTACGAGATTTTTTACCACTATCGGAGGTGTTTCAACCGACATTCGTTTCCTGCAGGATGCACACACATATACAGTTGAGGATCAATTCCATTTTTCAGTTAAACTTTTAGGATTTTTTCTTATGTCTTTAAACTTTCGTTGAGCTGGTAAACTAAATGGATTGAAGCATGGCACCGTAGGGAGCCATAATAAACCAATAAAAATGATAACGCTTATTATTGAACGTAGCTCACTAAGAGGGTAAACAACAACTAAAAAAATAACGAAAAACAAGCGTGGCTTCTATCCCTTTCTATTATATAACTTTGATTTGTTTTGATAAAGTGATTCTTTTCGCAACTAAGAGATGGCGTTATTATTCGTATTTCGTCGGCACAATATGAGGAAAAATCAGATAAAATAATGTTTTATTTGGATATTGCTTTCTACACATATTTTTGTTCAAAATAATATATTTTATTTTAAATTTAGGTATTAAATAACCTTATAATGACACAAATAGGTAAGACAGTATGCATAATCAATATTATTGAAATATAACCAACGTTTTAATGTGTTTTTACATTACCAACCGGCTTTAACAAGCGACAGGTATCACGCTCAGAGCAACATGTACGTGTTCTAATTGATTTATCTCCTAAATTAATTTAGATTCCATTTTGCAATTTTTATGGTAAAATTTATAATTGTTAAGCTTTATTTTGCAGTAAAAAAATTAAAATTAAAATGGTTGAAATTATTAAAAAAAATATTTGAAATATTTAGTTCTGGTTTAACACTAGAAAAAAAAAATACAAATTTGGAATCTGATTTGAAAATCAAAGACAACAGTAAATTTTCTATACAAAACAATACATTTATTATTTTATTATAACTTACTTCAATATGAAAATAAAATTCCAAAGAAACCCTTCCGTCAATCAGGTTAATTCTATAGAATCCCATATCTTAACAAGTAAATTTCAAATAAAAAAAAAATGTGTACACGTTCATATCCCCTAGAAGTACAAATATGCACAATATGTACAAATTTCAGAACCTCACTTTTTTTTCGTGGTCTGCTTCACGTGAAATGACCCTAACTGTCAAATGCTTGAATTGCAGAGAGTAAAATTTATAAATATAAAAATTTTATAACTAAAATACAAACACAAAGTAAAAATACTTGAGACTTTTTAATTTTAATTTATTTATTCTGTTTTCTTTTATTGGCAGATGAACAAAAAGATGTATTGAGGGGGTTATTTCATATTTTTAAATTTTTCTACGTTCATAATATTTATTATGAACGTTATAAAAATGTCACTTGTTAAAATGTCAACCATTTTCTATATTTCAACAACGGAGAGTAAAATATTTTAATTTTTGTATTTTTAAAGCTTTTTAATATAAATATATATCTAAACAATTCGACAAAAATATAAAACCCAATCACTTTTGAATATAATTTTTTTTATAATTATATAATATTCGTCCTTACGTTATACCTTAAGAAGTTAAAGAAGTCACCATACCAGTTGAGGGTTAAATTAAATTTTCAAAATGTCCTGGTACATTTTTAATACGGTTGTTGCTTCTCCGTAATTAAGAAGCATATAGTTATATTAGCGCACAGAATACAATTTTGGAATTTAAATAAACATACTGAAATAATTTTTGTGAACCAACATGTGGATTTTAGTTTGGTGAGTTTTACAGTCAATTTGATAATGTAACATTGTTTATGAAACTAAAGTCACAAAGTCAAAAATGAAATAAATGATAAATAACGAAGTAAAAAATTTATAAAACACAAATAACGCTTTTAATGATTACTAAATCAAAGAAAATTATTTGTTCACTTACAGTATTTTACAAAAAGTTAAGTGAGTTCCTTTATGGTATTCGTTTTTTTGATTTATGTCTCGGTGTAACAAATATCCTTTGTAGTTTTAGACAAGGAAACGTAACTGACCGTGGGGTATGAATATAAATTGGACCACATGTAACATAAATCATATAATACTCGTTTGAGCGATAACTGAATGCAAAAGGTTTGGGTGATATATTGTCGCGACACCACATACGAAACGGAAATGGACTTTATTTGCGCCCACCGTCTGTAAATCCTTGATAATACCACTAGGAATGTAGATATTGTTGCAGATAGAAGTTATAGGATACTATACAGGGTGTTTCGTATCGTTGTCTTTTGGGAGCATAAAGTAAAGGTTCAAATTGAGGGTTTTTTTTTCTTCTTGAGTAAAACACAGAATTTTAAACGTCGTGATTCTTTATAGAATGAACGGATCGACAACCGGAATGATGTTAGTTCGTAGTGTTTTGCCGGAACTATTAGTCCGGGAGTACCTCCGATCGTTTGGATCCGTTTGTTGGGAACGTGCAGACGTTTCGCCAAGGTCACACCTTCATTCTTAATGCTTGTCCAAAGACAGAAAAACGTTCCAAACAAACGAGATACAAACGATCGAATGTACTTCCGGACTAATAGTCTAACACTACAACAATATACTTCAAACGGCTTCAATAGCACCAATAGCACCAGAAGAAAAATGTCTCAAACAAACAAAAATCTCCAGTAAGACCATTGATTTAATGAAGAAACGGCGAGCAATGAGAAATGCAGGTAGTCCTTTTGGCAGGGTCGAGTACACTGAGCTCTGCAAAACTATAAGAAAACGTATCAGAGAGGACACGCGCCGATTCAATATGCAGCTAGTGCAAAAAACCCTGGAAGAAAACAAAGGAATTAACAAAGCTAAACAGAAGCTGAGAAACAAAAGAACGCAAATATATGCTTTAAAGCGTAAGGATGGCACAGTGTGCAGGGCACGTACCCAAATGTTAGAGATTGTCAGAAGGTTTTATTCCCAGTTATATGAAGACCAGAGCCAGTCAGGGACAGCAATACCCACGGAAGAACAATATATAATGCCAGATATCCTAGTGGAGGAAGTAACAAATGCTATAGAATTGATGAAGAACGGCAAGGCTCCAGGAAAGGATAGTGTAACTGTCGAAATGCTAAAAGCTGGTGGTCGGACGTTACATAAAACACTGGCAAACTTATACTCAAAATGCCTCAAAGAACAAAAAGTACCTGACTTATGGAAAAATGCAGAAGTGATCCTTTTACACAAAAAAGGCGCACAGGAAGATTTAAAGAACTACCGTCCAATAAGCCTCCTATCAGTGATGTACAAAGTTTTCACTAACATAATTTCTAAAAGAATATTAAAAAAACTGAATGACGCACAACCAAGAGAAGAAGCAGGATTCAGAAGTGGATTCAGTACAATGGATCACATCCAGGTTGTACAGCAGGTCATAGAAAGGCACAACGAATACACCATGCCACTGTGCTTGGCTTTTATCGACTACGAAAAAGCATTTGATTCCATCTCAAAACATGCGATAATGGATGCACTGCTTAGCCAAGGTATAGAGAGAGCCTATGTAAACCTATTAGAATCGATATATGATGGAGCTACAGCCACAATGATGGTCTTGAAGTGGGAATTAATATAGAACGAGGTGTACGGCAGGGTGACGCAATATCGCCTATTCTTTTCTCGGCTGGCCTTGGAGAAGTATTCTGTAAACTGGATTGGGAACAGGATGGTGTAAAGATCAATGGTGCAAACTTAAACCATCTTAGATTTGCAGATGATATTATTCTCATTTGACAAGGCCCAGAGGAGCTTCAAAGACGCATACAAGAACTGCAAAGGGCTGGCGAACCATTTGGCTTGAAAATATACCTGAAAAAGAGTCAGGTTATGTTCAATAACTTCGCTCAGGACAGAAGAATTTCAGTTTTAGGAAGGGATTTAGAGATTGTGGACAGCTTTATATATCTTGGGCAGAGGATTTCAATGGAGGGGAATACCGCCCGGGAGGTGGAACGGCGTGTTAAATGTGGCTGGCAGGCATTTGGTAGGTTCAACATAGTGTTTAAGAGCAGACTCCCACTTTGCCTGAAAAGAAAAGTATTCGATCAGTGCGTTCTACCCGTTATGACATACGGAAGTGAAACCTGGCCACTCACATCGCAATCAATTCAAAAACTTCGGGTGGTACAGAGGGGAATGGAAAGATGTATGCTTGGCATTACAAGACGAGACAGAAAGTCCTGCGCATGGATCAGGGAACAAACAAAAGTCTGTGACATCATTCGAAGAGTAAAACAATTGAAATGGAGATGGGCAGGCATATAGCGAGGCGATGGGACGACAGATGGACCAAGGCAATCCTGGAGTGGATACCGCTTGATCGCAAACGTCCGCGAAGAAGACCGAAAGCACGATGGATTGATGACATCGTTAAGTATATTGGACCCGAGTGGCAGAGGAAAGTCCAGGACCGTGAAGGTTGGAAGCATGCTGAAGAGGCCTGAAAAGGTATCCTGAAAAGTTTAAACATCAAGAGACGAAACATATGCCCTCCAGTTGAAGGGATGGGAGAGGCTCGTCTCCAGTCATCAACCAACAAAAATGCTCATTAAGGCGGGGACGCAGGTTGTTGTGTGTTCCACATGAGATTGTGGAGCACAACGGTTGGGTGTATGATGACACTCAACTACTTTTGTCTCATTGGACGCAGTCCAAAGAAATCTGACATTATATATATATATATGTATATATATATATATATATATATATATATATATATATATATATATATATATATATATATATATATATATATATATATATATATATATATATATATATTGATTGATTCTGTTAGTGCAGCTGACAACAATTATGAATATATTTTATAGTCAGAAATATTCACATATTGTAGTAAGCAACTGGTAAGGCAGGACATATATTATATAATAAAATACGTTAAACAATGCAACCAACAAAGAAAACTACAAATTTCAACCACTCCAGCTATAAAAAAAAAGTCTTAACTAAAAGGTAATAAGGTCTCACGAGACATTTATAGAAAACTAACAAACTCGTATGGAAATGGAAAGAGCCGTAATTGTCTTAGTTATTATGGCCAAGTGCGAAATGATTCTTCGCCTACGTTCTGGGTACCACTCGGTACCCAATTAACCGTACTACATGGTATACGATCATATTACCACTGAATTACGATATAGCGACGGGTGGATGTTTTACAAGCGCTCGTGGTTCCCACCAGGGGCGTTTGACCAATATGTACTGGACCAGAAATTGCAATTTCTTTTTCGCTTCACAATAAATCATTTGTGGGTAACGCCAGGTTTATTAACAATCATTGATATATAGTTATTATTTTGGATATTTAAAACTAAAAAACAAAAACAAAGAAAAAACAATTCAAGGGGAAATATACGGTCTAGACAGAAAGGAGTGTAAGTTCAAAGTTAAGTGTAAGAACAGACGCTTTAAAAATAACATTCTTTCGTTGATATTTTTAACAACAATTTGGTTCAATTGTGGTTCAATTTCACCAATAACTGTCCCATACGTTATTTTGCTTCAGGTCATTAATTGTCTGCATATTATTAGAATAGACTTTCTCCTTGAGGAAGCCCCACATGGAAAAGTTTAAAGGATTATTTGAAGGCGATAACATATCCAAAGTTTCTGTCGTCGAATGACACGTGGCGCCATCTTGCGGAAAAAAACATCATTTCGAATTTCATCAAAGAATGAAATTATTAATACGTTCTTGTGTCATAAAACGACCTATAATTAATCCTCAAACGGTAAGTTGGAGTCGGATGCGACCATAGCGTAACTAATTTGCTAACTTCTACCTCTCTCTTCTATCCCCTCCCCCCCGTCCAATTGTCGCGGGAGGATAGGAACCTTCCAGGCAGTATCCAGGAGACCGTCAGAGTAGTTGCGTCTTCTTGGCAAGCGGCCTTAAACTACCGTGTTTATTTATAATCAGCCTTACCTGAATTGGCGTGGTATCCGACCCTACCTTACCAGTTACGTTACAATTTTGCTATTAAACATGTTTTTTTCAAGTTTTTTGAAGTAGTGAGTCTTTATAGGACGTTTCACACTCCTGAAGAGGTGTGAATGAAATGATGTGGAAATAACAGAAGTTGAATCGAAAAGTGACGATAACATATTATCGAATAGTGTCGATGACGACGATTTTTTTTTGCGTTACAGATAATGATGAAACTTTCGATTTAGAAATAAATGAAATAATGATGATAATTACGAATTGGGCAAAGATTTAAAAATTGTGTGGAGTGACATTCCGGTTCTTTCAAAATTTTCTAGAACAACAACCTCTAATATAATAACACATCTTCCAGGACTTAGAGGGGAAGCACGAGGGGTTACTGACGAGTGTAAAATATTTTCATTGTTTATAAATGATGGGATAATAAATATATTTTTGTTCTTATACATTTAATGTAATTGAAAAATAGAGACTACAATACCAAACTGTTTGAAATGACAACATGGTCAATTTGAAATTCACCTATGTACGTGTTTGGGCACCTCCAGGTCTTTTGCTTTGTTATTTTCTTCTTAAAATGTGTTGACATTATTTTTAGATTAAACTGCGAACATAGTTCAACCAATCTTCTACCATTATGGTTAGTCCATTTATGAGCGGGAAAACTGCCGACTGTTTTCCTGTACTTTTTTTCTTTCCCTAGCTGGGCGTAGAAATCACCCAATAGGATTTTTACATGGTTAGAGGGAATTTTAGAGATAGTCTTTTCCAGAATTTCCCAGGACTTATTTACTTTTTCAGGATTAGATTTATTTTCTTCGTTAACTGGGAGGTGTGCATTGATTAATGTATAGTTTTTGTTAGCACACTTGAGGGATAGTGTCATAAGTCGATTATTTACTGGCTGGACATTAGTTATAGAACCAAGAATGTTTCTTGAGATAGCGAAAGCAACACCGAGATGTGGTGTATTTTGGAGTATTCTTTTGTCAGTTTTACTTTTAAAAAGTCTGTAGTTGCCGAATTCCAAGATGTTATCATCTGTCAATCTGGTTTCTTGCAAAGCTAAAATTTGGATTTTTTGCTGATTCAATGTTCGCCCCAATTCGTGTAGTTTTCCTGGACGCAGGAGATAATTGATATTTACCGTTTCAAAGAAAGTTTTTGTTTTCGGTTTCAGACGTTGGCCAGAGGTCTCCGACTCCCTCTGCAAGATTTTGCGTTTAAGCCCGGACGCCCCAGAATCCGAAAGTCCGGTTGTACCAGCAAAGCTGGCAGAGGATTGTCTACCTCCTGGGGTAATTTTGTAATTACTAGAACGCTTCATCTTGTACTTTGAATTAATTGTTTGAACCATGACGGTTCAGAGGTTAAGACTGGAGTGGTTAGTTCCAGAAGAAGGCAGTTAGTTCCAGTTAAATATCAGCCGCACCACTGGTGAACAGACGCTGATCACTCAACCGCTTGATACAAGTCAGACGCTAAGTGGATTTAGTTTTTTTTTGCCTTGGTTCGGGGCTGCTTATTTTGAGATATTCGCAACTGTCCATTAATATCTAATGGAACTTTCACTATCCACCACCCGTGACCCGTCCAGTACCTTAGGCGAGGTATACTGGAAATAATAATAATAATAATAATAATAATAATAATAATGCTATATAGATTACAAGAAGGCTTTCGATAGTGTCCCACATGACTGGTTATTAGAAGTTTTTAACATCTACAAAATTTGTCCGCAGATTACAAACTCCTTAAGGTATCTCATGAGTAAATGGAAGACTAATTTATTTGTCCACCAACAGTACATTGGAACAACAAATATCGAGAGAGGAATATTTCAGGGAGATTCATTTTCCCCTGTTTGGTTTTGTCTAGCGTTGAATCCGATGTCCACATTACTTAACAATAGCAATATTGGCTACAAACTTGACATGATAAATTCCAGGAAACTATCTCATTTGCTATACATAGACGACTTAAAACTCTATGGAGAAACAAGAGAGAAACTAAATTCATTAATAAAAATAGTCGAAATATTTAGTAAGGATATCAAAATGTCATTCGGACTCGAGAAATGCTCCACTATCAGCATACAAAGGGAATAATAAAAGAACAACATTCAACAGTCTGCGGTATACAAGAACTAGCATCAGAAGACTCATACAAATATTTGGGAATGCTTCAAAATCATAAATTTGATCATAGCCTATTAAAGAAGAATTTTTCCACTTTGTACCAAAAACGACTGACAAAACTCTTAAACACCAAACTGAACGGTGGAAACCTCATTAAAGCGATCAATGGCTGGGCGGTGCCAACTCTGACATATTCTTTTGGCATTGTTAAATGGTCTGAAGCAGATCTTGATGAACTGGATAGATTGACACGAAGAACATTGACAAAGTTCCGATGTTTACATCCCAATTCGTCCACAAAAAGGCTGTATATTCCAAGAAAGTTGGGAGGCAGAGGGCTTGTGAATGTCAAGAATCTTTGTCTCAATCAGGAGAATAGGATGAGAGAGCGCTTCATTAGTTCACATAGCACACTAATGAAACTGGTTGTTAAGAAGGACCAGGGATTTACCCCACTAAATCTAAATAAACAAAATCGTGTTGATAGTAGAACAGCACTGAAGGATATCGTTCAAGAATGGAAACAACAGACATTACATGGGAGATTTCCTAAATCACTTCAGGATGACTCCATTGACAAATATTTGTCTCTAAACTGGCTTACCGATGGACTATTATATCCAGAAACAGAAGGCTAAGCAACAGCTATTCAAGATAAGGTAGTAAGGACAAAAAATTATGAAAGACATATTCTACACATGGATGTTGTCGACAAGTGCAGGAAGTGCGGTGGTGTAGGAGAAACAATTGAACACCTTGTTGGAGGGTGTCCAGTCCTTGCCCCTAATGCTTACCTAGGCAGGCATAATCAGCTGGCGAAAATTATACACCAGCAAATCGCATTAAAGCACTCGCTATTTGATAAGATGCCTCCACCATATTACAAGTACACGCCTTCCCCCGTACTTGAGTCAACGGATACAATTCTTTACTGGGATAGACCAATTACAACAGATCGGACGGTTGACTATAATAGGCCGGATATTGTTCTAATTAACAAAAAGCAGAGGAGAGCTTTCATAATTGACATTGCGATACCACTCTCTCATAACATCAGAAAAACTGAAATGGGAAAGGTCACGAAGTACGAAAATCTTGCAATTGATCTGAAAAATAAATGGAAACTCCAGAAAGTGGAGGTGATACCTTTTGTTATATCCGCCGAAGGCCTAGTAAGCAAAACCTTTTCCAAAAATCTGGAAATTCTTGGTGTTTCAAAATCAATTACCACAGTAGGACAACGAGCAGTTCTCTTACAAATTTGCCACAATGTTCGTAAGGTACTAAGCTGAATGGGAGGAGCTGAACTGCTTTCTCATTCTGGCATTGTAAACCCGACCAGCCTAGGCTGAGAAGATCGATGAATCATGTTTGTGATAATAATAATAATAATAATAATAATAATAATAATAATAATAATAATAATAATAATAATAATAAAGTAAGGCAGGGGGCGGTTCGTCCGCTTGGTGAGTGGCGCCACCACCTTCCCGAGCTGAGAGGAGTAAACCTCTGAAAAAAAAATCCCCAAGCTTAAGGTGGAAATCCATCGTGCCAAGGAGCTGAATGGCACAGGGTTAAAGTGTCTCTAACGATGTCTCCGGATACCAAGCGCCCTCCGGTAGTAAATAGCTTTCCCATGGTAAATCGGGGCTCTGCCTTGGGTGACCGTTTTTCCCCTTGAACCCAAATATATTTATGGAGAATAAAACACATAATATTATACAAGGCGGTAGGGTTTTGCGGACAAGAACCCTTCGGAACCGTCGGGAGGATTTGTCCGGGGTTGGTGAATCTGGAGCGAGTGGCGGTTCCCAACTCTATGGCACCACAAGAATGGCAATGAAAGAGGCACTCGAACAACAATTAGATCATCTAAGTCTAGCAACACCAAAGACTTTACTACAAAATCAACAGAGAGCGGAAATTAATAATGGAGTAGAAGATCAAAATACCCCGGTACTTGCTGGCTCGCCCCTAATAAGGAAGGCTGTCACTAGGACCGAACGCACTCCACGTATCAGATGGACACGCGAAATGAATATTGATGTAATGCGTGCCTATTACTACGTAAACCAGTGCGGAGATAATCCGCTCCCTGGATGGAGGCATGCACTCCATCAAGAATATAAAAAGAGGTTCCCTGAAACTCAGCTCTCGGAACAAAACTTAGCCGACCGTAAAAATGTAATTCTAAGGAAAAACTATCTAACCGAATCGGAATTAATGAACATCAAGAGAGAAATCGGTAATGAACTACATCAAAACATTACATATCAACAACATAAAGAAGATACTATAGACGTTCTTAACTCGAATACAGAGGAGAAACAAGTAGAACAAACTCAAAATGTATCACCAGAAGCATCATCATCTAAAAATGAGGAATCAATCTCGCAACGTAACTTTTCTAACATACGAGAGAAGTTTTACAGCAATTTGGCCAGTTTTACTGGCTCAAACCCATTGAATAGACCAAAAATTCCAGTACTGCGTAATATTGCAAAATCACGTATTACTCTAATGCAGATTAATAGAGTTTTGGAATCACATCTATCTGGGATGACAAATTTAAGCGATATACATCTTGCATTATATTGTGCAGCAGTGACTGTCATCGAAATTTCAGGTCAAAAGACTTACATCCATAATGCGGCTGGTCGTAGTATCCAGAAAAATACACCTGTCTGGAAAACGCGCCTTGAAAACAATATCAATGAGTTCCGGAGGAAAGTTGACATTATCTCAGAGTATCTTTCTGGTAATCAGTCAAATAAAGTAGCGAGAAAAGCAAAAATAATTGCCAATAAATCTGGCATTGACTTCGATGATTCAAACCTGACAGAAAAATTGTTGGATCTAAAAGATCGGTTTAGGCAAAAAGCTAAATCGAAAGGAGCCAGGCTAGCAAGATATAATGAACTAGAAAAGCGAAAACATCAAAATTCAGTATTTGCAAACAGCCAAAAGAAATTTTATAGACAACTCGAAGCAGAAGGTAACAGCAAGTCAGAACTTAAGAATATCGATGTGTCTTCCTTTGCGGAATATTGGAGATCGGCTTGGAAAAAATCAGACGGCTACGAAAAATTGGCTCCTTGGGTTAAAACCATTCAAGAACAGACAAATGCTCTCCCAGATATGGAGTCTAACGATTTCACAGAGATTGACATTTGCACTGCTGTCAGGAAGACTCACAACTGGAAGGCGCCTGGACCAGATGGATTGCATAACTTCTGGATTAAAAGCTTTACAGCCGCCTATCCCGTACTTGCAAATGCATTTAAAGAGGTTTTAATAAATCCAGACACTTTCCCTGACTTTCTAATGGAGGGCAATACATACCTACTGTTCAAAAAAGGGGACGTTAAGCAACCCAATAACTACAGACCAATTACATGTCTGTCAGTGTTATATAAACTGTTCACAGCCCTACTCAATGAAAAAATCTACCAACATTGTGATAAAAACAACATTTTTGAAGAAGAACAGAAAGGATGTATAAGAGCAAGTATGGGCTGCAAGGAACAATTGACGATCGATGCTGTAGTTCTTGAGCAAGCGCGAAAAAGAAAACGCAACTTAAATATCTGCTATATAGACTACAAGAAAGCATTCGATAGTGTCCCTCACGATTGGCTGGTTGAGGTTCTGAATTTCTATAAAATTAGCCCCCAGATTATTAATTCTTTAAAGTGCCTGATGGGGAAGTGGAAAACGAATCTTTTTGTCGGCCAACAATGCATTGCTGCTACAAATATCGAGAGGGGAATTTTTCAGGGAGATTCCCTTTCTCCAATTTGGTTCTGTTTAGCATTGAACCCTTTGTCCACACTACTCAACAACAGCAATATTGGATATAAACTTAACATGAGGAATCCAAGAAAGCTCTCTCATCTACTATATATGGATGACCTTAAATTATATGGAGAAACTAGAGAAAAATTAAACTCATTGATAAAAACGGTTGAAACATTCAGTAGGGATATCAGAATGTCATTCGGACTGGACAAATGCTCTACCATTAGTATACAGAAGGGAAAGGTTCAGAGTCAACATTCAACACTTTGTAACATACAACAACTAGAACCAGAAGAGTCCTACAAATATTTAGGAATACCTCAAAAGCATAAACTTGATCATAACCAGTTAAAGAAGGACTTTTCCACTCTATACCAAAAGAGACTTGCAAAACTTTTAAACACCAAACTGAACGGAGGAAACCTCATTAGAGCGATCAACGGTTGGGCGGTGCCAACTCTGACATATTCTTTTGGCATAGTTAAATGGTCAGAAACTGACCTTGATGAGCTCGATAGGTTGACGCGCCGAACATTGACAAAGTTCCGATGCCTGCATCCAAACTCGTCTACGAAAAGACTATACATCCCAAGAAAGTTCGGGGGTAGAGGCCTTGTAAACGTAAAAAATCTCTGTCTCAATCAAGAAAATAGAATGAGAAAACACTTCCTTGATTCAAACAGTACGTTGATGAAATTGGTTGCAAATGAGGATCGGGGTTTCACCCCACTGAACCTAAATAAACGGAATCGTATTGATAGCAGAACAACGCTCACGGACTGTGTTCGAGAATGGAAAGGACAAACATTGCACGGAAGGTTTCCTAAGTCACTCGAAGATGACACCATTGACGAACAATTGTCTCTGAAGTGGCTGACCGATGGACTCTTGTACCCAGAAACAGAAGGTTTCGCGATATCTATTCAAGATAGGGTAACAAGAACAAAAAACTATGAAAAGCACATACTGCATTTGGACGTAGTCGATAAGTGCAGGAAATGCGGTACTTTGGGGGAAACAATTGAGCACCTTATTGGCGGTTGCCCGGCCCTTGCTCCTAATGCTTATTTAGGACGGCATAATCAGCTGGCAAAAATTATACATCAACAAATTGCACAAAAATACTCGCTATTAGAAAATGCACCTCCTCCATATTATAAGTACTCGCCTTCTCCTGTACTTGAATCATCCGATACCATTCTTTACTGGGACAGACCAATCACTACTGATCGAACGGTTGATTATAACAGGCCGGATATTGTTCTAATCAACAAAAAGGACAAGAGGGCTTTTATAATTGACATCGCAGTGCCACTATCTCACAACATTAGAAAAACTGAGATAGAAAAATCCACAAAGTATGAAAATCTGGCATACGACTTGAAGAACCAGTGGAAACTGAATAAGGTAGATGTAGTGCCCTTCGTTATATCCGCCGAAGGCCTGATAAGTAAGAGATTTTCAAAGAACCTCGAGAGCCTCGGGGTCTCGAGATCGATTGCCATAGTGGGACAGCGTGCCGTGCTCTTGCAGACGTGTCACATTGTTCGTAAGATATTATGCTAGGGTGAGAGGAGCTGAATTGCTTTTTCATCTTGGCATTGGAATATCGGCCGGCATGGGCTGAGATTCTACAGTAAGGATGAGCAGAATAATAATAATAATAATAATAATAATAATAATAATAATAATAATAATAATAATAAAAATAAAATAAAATAAAATAATAATAAAAAAAAAAAAAAAAAAAAATTTCCAGTTTAAGAAAATATTTTCAAAGAATGATCGAATGCCCGCTATATACAAGCGTGTGTTTAGCTGATGATAATTATCCTGAATGGATAATTCCGGCCCTGAATCTTAAACAAGTGGAACGACAAAATGAGAGCATTCAGACAACTGCAACAATTATACAAGAGTGGAAAAATATGTCTTTACACGGTAGACACCCCCATGATCTTGATCGTCATGTAGTCGATAAAAGTGCGTCGAACGCCTGGTTGACATGGGAAGGTTTTTTCCGGAGACTGAAAGCTTTATGTGTGCAATTCAGGACCAAGTCGTATACACTAAGAACTACCAAAAATATATCATTAAGGATGCACAAGTATCAAATGAAACATGTAGGAAATGCCACAAATAGCCTGAGACTATCCAATATATTGTAGGAGCAGGTGGCAGACTCTCCCAGACGGACTATCTTCACAGTCATAACCAGGTGACCAGTATAGTCCACCAGGAGCTTGCAAGTCGTAATAACATTATAACAGAGCATGTTCCTTATTATAAATACACCCCGGATGCGGTACCAGATTCAGCCGATTTCAAGTTATATTATGACCGAACAATAATAACCGACAAAACCGTAACACTGTAATAGGCCAAATATTATATTGCTGGACAAAAAGAAGAAAACAGCATTCCTAATCGACATAGCTGTTCCAAATACACACAACATTCAATAGACGGCTGAAGATAAATTACAAAAATATACAGACCTCAAGTTAGAAATAATACGGATATGGAAGTTGAACCAAGTCCATATTGTACCATTGATAATCTCAACTACTGGCATTATACCAAAGAAGTTGAAAAATAACATCAAATTTCTGGGACTGGAAGAAAATCTGTTTAAGATAATGCAGAGGGCAGTAATCCTTAATACCACTCGCATGGCCCGAAAATTTTTGGAGGAATGAAGTGTTTTGGCTATGGCCCGCACTTCATTTAAAGATAAGAAGGAGTATAATAGTAACAATTATAATAATAATAATAATAATAATAATAATAATAATAATAATAATAATAATAATAATAATAAATAAATAAATAATAATAATTAGGCAGGGGGCAGATAATCCGCTTGGTGAGTGGCGCCACCACCTTCCCGAGCTGAGAGGAGTAAACCTCTGGAAAAAAAAAATCCCCAAGCTCAAGGTGGAAATCCATCGTGCCGAGGAGCTGAATGGCACAGGGTTAAAGTGTCTCGAACGATGTCTCCGGATACCTAGCACCCTCCGGTAGTAAATAGCTTTCCTAAGGTAAATCGGGGCTCTGCCTTGGGTGACCGTTTTTCCCTTGAACCCAAAAATTTTTTTTATGGAGACTGAAACAGATAATGGTATTATACAAGGCGGTAGGGTTTTGCGGACAAGAACCCTTCGGAACCGTCGGCAGAATTTGTCCGGGGTTGGTGAATCTGGAGCGAGTGGCAGTTCTCAACTCTATGGCACCACAAGAATGGCAACGAAAAAGGTACCCGAGCAACAATTTGAAAATCAAAGACTCGCACCACCGAGCACTTCATCACAAGATCAGTGCAGAATGCAGATTAATAATGAAATGGAAGACGGAAATGTCCCGGTTCTTGCTGGCTCGCCCCCCATAAGGAGGGCTGCCACTAGAACTGAACGCACTCCACGTATCAGATGGACACGCGAAATGAATATTGAGGTAATGCGTACCTACTATTACGTGAACCAGTGCGGAGATAAGCCGCTTCCTGGATGGAGAAATGCACTCTATCAAGAATATAAGAAGAGGTTCCCTGGAACTCGGCTGTCTGAGCAAAACTTAGCCGACCGTAAAAATATAATTTTAAATAAAAAGTATCTCACCGAAACAGAACTAATGAATGTCAAGAGAGAAGTTGGTAATGAATTACACCAGAACGTTACATATCAGCAACATGAAGAAGATAATATAGGCGTCCTCACCTTAACCACACAGGCCCAGCCTATAGAACAAACTCCTAATTTTCCACCGGAGGCCTCACCGTCTAGCAATGAGGAAGTGACCTTACAACAGAACTTGTCTAATGTACGAGAGAAGTTTTACAGTAATTTGGCCCATTTTATTGGGTCAAATCCACTAAATAGACCAAAAATTCCAATACTGCGAAATATTACAAAAGCTCGTATTACTCTAATGCAGATCAATAAAGTTCTGGAATCACATCTGGCTGGGATACTAGATCTGTGTGATATACATCTTGCGCTGTACTGTGCAGCAGTGACTGCGATCGAAATTTCAGGCCAAAACACATACACCCCCAGTACGAGCAGGCATAATTTCCAGAAAAATACGCCTGCCTGGAAAACACGCCTTGAAAACAATATCGATGATTTCCGAAGGAAAGTCGACATCATCTCAGAATACCTTTCTGGTAATCGATCAAGTAAAGTAATGAAAAAAATAAAAACAATTGCCAATAAATCTGGCATTGGCTTCGACGATCCAAACTTCTCCGAAAAATTATTGGATCTTAAAGATCGGTTTAGACAGAAAGCTAAATCTAAAGGGGCTAGGCTAGCAAGATATAACGAGCTAAAAAAACGAAAGCACCAAAATTCAGAATTCATAAATAGTCAAAAGAAATTTTATAGAGAGCTCGAACAAGGCAGTAGCAGATCAGAACTTGAGAATGTGGACATGTCCTCCTTTGCAGAATATTGGCAATCGGTTTGGAAAAGATCAGATGACTATGAAAAAGCGGCACCTTGGATTAAAACAATTGAACAGCACACAACTGCTCTCCCAGAAATGGAGTTCAACGATTTCACGGCGACTGACATTTGCACCGCCGTCAAGAAAACTCATAACTGGAAAGCTCCTGGACCAGATGGACTACATAACTTCTGGATTAAAAACTTTACGGCGGCCCACCGCCCACTTGCTAGTGCATTTAAAGAGGTAATGATAAATCCTGATACTTTCCCGAATTTTTTAATGGAAGGCAATACATATCTTCTGTACAAAAAGGGTGATGCTAAGCAACCCAATAACTACAGACCCATCACGTGTCTGTCAGTATTTTATAAATTGTTGACAGCCCTAATCAATGAAAAAATTTACAAACATTGTGATGAAAACAATATTTTTGAAGAAGAGCAGAAAGGATGTATAAGAGCAAGTATGGGATGCAAGGAACAGCTAACGATCGATGCTGTAGTTCTCGAACAAACGCGGAAAAGAAAACGCAACCTAAACATCTGCTATATAGACTACAGGAAAGCCTTCGATAGTGTTCCACACGATTGGTTACTAGAAGTCTTGAAGATTTATAAAATAAGCCCTCCCATCATTAACTCCTTAAGGTGCCTAATGGGGAAATGGAAAACAAATCTCTTTATCGACCAACAATGCATTACAACTGCGAATATCGAGAGAGGAATTTTTCAGGGAGATTCCTTTTCTCCAGTTTGGTTTTGTCTAGCCCTAAACCCTATGTCTACATTACTGAACAACAGTAATATAGGATATAAACTAAACATGAGGAATCCACGAAAGCTCTCGCACCTACTATATATGGATGACCTTAAACTCTATGGAGAAACTAGAGAAAAACTAAACTCCTTAATAAAAATGGTCGAAGAATTTAGTAGGGATATCAAGATGTCATTCGGACTTGATAAATGCTCTACCATTAGCATTCAAAAAGGAATAGTCAACAATCAACATTCAACACACTGTAACATACAACAACTGGCACCAGAAGAATCCTATAAATATTTAGGTATACCTCAAAACGAGAAATTTAACCATAGCCAGTTAAAGAAAGACTTTTCTACTATGTACGAAAAGAGGCTTACAAAACTTTTAAATAGCAAACTGAACAGTGGAAACCTGATTAGAGCGATCAATGGATGGGCAGTGCCAACTCTGACCTATTCCTTTGGTATTGTTAAATGGTCAGAAACAGACCTTGATGGACTGGATAGATTAACACGTCGAACATTGACAAAATTCCGATGTCTGCATCCAAATTCATCTATGAAGCGACTGTACATTCCAAGAAAGTTGGGAGGCAGAGGCCTCGTGAACATTAAGAACCTTTGTCTGAACCAGGAGAGTAAGATGAGAGAACGCTTCATTAATTCAAGCAGCACGCTAATGAAGTTGGTTGCTAAGGAGGACCGGGGTTTCACCCCTTTGAACCTAGATAAATTGAATCGTGTTGATGGTAGAACAACACTTACGGATTGTGTCCGTGAATGGAAACAACAGACACTGCATGGACGGTATCCAAAGTCACTAGAGGATGATACCATTGATGGACAATTGTCTCTAAAATGGCTGACCGATGGGCTGTTGTACCCAGAAACAGAAGGTTTTGCGACATCTATTCAAGATAAGGTAGTAAGAACACGGAACTATGAAAAGCATATACTACACATGGATGTTGTCGACCGATGTAGGAAGTGCGGTATAGTGGGGGAAACGATTGAACACCTTATCGGTGGGTGTGCAGTTCTAGCCCCTAATGCTTATTTAGGAAGACATAATCAGCTGGCGAAAATTATACATCAGCAAATTGGATTAAAATATTCGCTATTAGATAACGCACCTGCTCCATATTATAAGTACTCACCTTCTCCCGTATTGGAATCATCTGATGCAATCCTATACTGGGACAGACCAATCACAACAGATCGAACGGTCGATTATAATAGACCAGACATTGTTCTAATTAGTAAAAAGGAGAAAAGGGCTTTTATAATTGACATCGCAGTGCCACTCTCTCATAATATCAGGAAAACCGAGTTGGAGAAAACCACTAAGTATGAAAACCTTGCGTACGATTTGAAAAACCAGTGGAAACTGCATAAGGTAGAGATAGTGCCTTTCGTTATATCCGCCGAAGGCCTAATAAGTAAGAACTTTTCAAAAAATTTGAAGAACCTTGGTATCTCAAAATCGATTGCCATAGTGGGACAACGTGCAGTGCTCTTGCAGACGTGCCACATTGTTCGTAAAATTTTATGCTAAGTGAGAGGAGTTGAATTGCTTTCTCATTTTGGCATTGTAATATAGACCAGCTTAGGCTGAGATGCTGAGTTCAGTACGAGGATAATAATAATAATAATAATAATAATAATAATAATAATAATAATAATAATCGTCTTTATTTGGAAATGCATCAATACATAGATTACGTGCATTGTATAGATAGCATAAGGCGGCGAAGTTTAGCAAATGCTACTCTTACACTCAACCGCCGAACGCTTTACATTATGTCTTGGAGTAGGAAAAACAAACAAAACAACGACCTAGCTAAGTTACAATTCTAACGGGAAAAAAACCAAAAAAAAAACAATTTCTAAAGCGAAAGAAACGATCACAAAAAACTGTTCATTGTTGCAAAAATATTCCGTTCAACCGAAGTCCGAAGGAGGTGACACTCAAAGATTTCAATTTATTACTAACACTGTTGTATAATTTAGAACTACAATAAGAAAAACTACGCTGGAAAAGCGAAGTCTTTTGCCGGGGAACTGATAAAACTGAGACCTGCCTGATGTTCACACTGTGAATTTCATCACGAAAACCCAATTTGTCCCTCAAGTATGCCGGCTCAGAACATATTATTAGTTTATGCAGGAAATCGAGATAGTAGTATTTCATAAATAATTCAATATTTAGCCAAGCTAATTTTTTATACTTATGTGAGACATGATCAAACTTGCTAATTCCACAAATGCATCTGACTAGATTATTTTGTGCTATCTGTAACATATGCTTAGTAAAACAATCTAAACAAGGATAATATACCATACTACAATAGCTGAAGATTGGCAAAATTAATACTTTGCAAAGTTTTTTTCTCAATTTAAAGTTAATTAGATACCGATTAGCATACAATGTTCTGATTTTAAAGACTTTCAATAACATATTCTTTACATGGCTGGTAAACCTCAACCTTTCATCAATTGTAAGTCCCAATATCTTTGCTTCTGAAGAGAACTGCAAATGAGAACCGATGTTAATCTTTAGTACATTTCTGATACGATTTCTAACATTATTGGAACAAAATAATACAACACTTGATTTACTTTCATTTATTGATAAGTTGTGATCGGCGGAATATGCACAAAGACTGCGAATATCGGCATTAAATGCCGCAGCCACCAGATCAGGTCTAAGTGGAGAAAAAGAATGAACAAGTTGGGTATCATCAGCAAAGGATTGAATAACTGAATGATTGATACGGGAAGGGAGATCAGCCGTGTATATTAGAAATAACAATGGTCCCAAGACAGACCCCTGCGGTACGCCGGACTGAATCAGCTGACATTCAGAACGGTGCCCCTCCAACTCCGTATATTCACTCCTACCATGCAAGCATGATCAAAAGAAATGCTGAACATTAGTGGAAAAACCAAAATAATTCAATTTCGCACACAAAAGTGCATGATTTATCTTAGCAAAAGCTTTTGAGTAATCTATAGAAACCAAAGCTACTGCCATTCCCCTGTCGAAACTGTTCATCAAAGTATCAGTTAAATTTAACAAATCTGTGTTTGTACTATGCGAGGCTCGAAACCCTGACTGTTCAGCGGAGAGTATTCTAGCGTTATCCAGAAAACTGGTGTTTTACAACTCGATCTAGTATTTTTGACATTATGGGCAATATACTTATTGGTCTTAAATCTGATGGGGCAAGTGGGTGAATAACTTTGGGAATCGGAACGACAGCCTGGCGCCATTTTAGTGGAAAGTAATTACTTTCCAAACACCTATTAACTATATGTACTATACGTATTAGGACAACCGGCAAAAATATTTTTATCATAGACAATGTAATGCCGTCAACCCCAGAACCGTTTGCTTTAAAACCTTTTATTATATCTGAAATGGTCGCAGGCTTAACAAGTGTAAAATCAAAGGTAGGCTTATCTACATCCAACCTATTACTGTAATAGAAGTTTAAAATGTCTTGGTTAACATTTGCAGTATGCAAAAACAGACATGAAGTTGTCGTTAATCAAAGATGGATCGCGAATGCCCGATGAAAGTTCAGACGTAGTCGATTTCTTAATATTCAGTGTTGCAATCTCGGACCAAAGTTTTCTTGAATCATTATTTTGTTCAAGATAAGCCAGATAAGCTTTTTTTTCTCTTCGAATCGAACAGAGAGTCAAATTACGAATATCCTGATAGTACGTATATCTCTCCGGTGACGGACTTAGCCTGTAATTAGTATATGCTTCTTTCCTTAATCATCTCTTTAATAGGATAAGTCAGCCAAGGTCTCCTGGGCTTACTTACATGTACTGACTTAAAAGGAGCATGAATATTGAACAACGAAATTATTTTATTTGAAAGGTATTCCACTTTATCCTCTATAGAATTAATATTATATATCTGATCTAAATTATTTGATAATAACTCCGTCAGGAACAGATCTACATCAAAATCGGCAAAATCTCGAAAAGTTATTACTTTCTGCTTGAATATACGATTTAGAATCTCCAATTTATAAGTGGTCATTTTATGATCAGTAATATTTGGAGCATCCAAAGTATTTCATTAAACAGCTCAGGGGTATTTGTAAAAATAGGATCTAACAGAGTTGATGAAGTACTAGTAATCCTAGTAGGCTGTCTAACGATTTCACTAAGGCCGTGAAACTCTAAACAGCGCGCCAGCAAATTATTTTCTAATAGAAGATTGACATTTACATCACCAAGAATGACAACGTTTTTATGTTCACTTAAAATCAACGGAAGAATATTTTCTAAAACTTTAATCCCCTCAGACAGACTCTGCGAAGGCGGTCGATATAAAACACCTAAAATAAATCGAAAACTATGTAATGTCCAACCAAAATCTAACACTTCTGCCAAGTGAAAGGACTTTATATAAAATCCAACCCCTCCCCCCTAGATCGTCTATCCGCACGAAAAAATGAGTAATTATCAATGTGAACAAGTTCACTGGGAACATCATCGGCAAGTCAAGTCTCAGTCATCCCAAAAACATCAGCAGAATCAGCCCGCAACATGTCAACAAATCCATCAACTCATTAAAGAACGAACATTTAAAGAGCATATTCTAATAGAATTCCTATAGAATTTAGGCATAATCAATTAACAAAACGAAACTGACAACAAAATAACTGACAAATTTAAAATTAAAAGCACTTGCTTAAGTAATGTTACTCCTGAATTATGATTTTTTCGCGTCGGGGAACGACCAAAAGACGCACAATTAACCACATTTTGTGTGTTTACTTTGCATCCGGTATTATTGCTTTTATTGTTAATATAATAAGTATTATTATATTTATACTAGAACACAAAAAAAGAGTATTCCAGTACACTTATTGATTCAAACACACTAAAATTGCTCAAATCTACGATTAAACTTCTAAGTTGTTGACACTATCAAAATTTTAAAACAATAAGTCATCTGTGGTGTTTCAATATGGCCGTTTCCCTCTCCATTTATATGTGCACAAATATAGACAAGGCTCCTTCCTGTTAGTTTTATATTTAAAGGTCTCCACATGTTTACAGAGGTGTCAAACTAATTCATTGTAAAATTACATCTTAGTTATGAATAAAGATGAGTGTTGAGTTCTTCAGTATTTCCTCTGGACAATACTGTAGTTATGAAATGAGAAACCAGCACACTAGCAAACACAGTCAAAAAACCCAGTTTTAGGTTAAGTTGTTTTTCAACGATGCTAAATTTAAATCCCTATATTTAAGTACCTATTGGGATAAGTTTTATTAGATTAGAGAATTAAAAATCTTTCTTGAAATACTCTGTATATATTGAAAACGTATCACCGGCCTTAGAACAGCCACAAAATAAAAAAAAACGAAATGATTTACAACAATTATTATGATATTTATAATTCATTAACTTGTTAAAACTGAAATTTACAAGGCTAGTATAATTTCGTTGATTAGTGGTATAACTTCTAATTTATTATTTACGATTATGTTAATATTCAGTGCGGTAAACTGTTAGGAAGAAAAAGAGCCGACGGTCAGGACCCTCCGGGGGTCCCCACGCTAACAAACGGAAACGGCCGATATAGACCGACTAATAAACGAATTAAAATAGTCTAATTTTATATACGAGTTTTCAGATAATCTCGAGGAATCATATATTTTCCGTTTATTATTTTGGGTGGATTATAAAAATTATATTTTTATTGCAGTTTGATTGTAATTAAAAACGACATAAATTTTCATTTGGTTTAGTTGGGTTATTTCAGATATACACAGTATGCTGAAAAAAAAAAACGTTTTATATTGAAAAAAAAAACCAATTAGTTGTGTTTTGTCAAAATTATTTCTTTTTATATGAAATACATCCCTTCCGGATCACTGTACCGCTCGGCAAGCTGCACGACCTCGTCAGTGACCCACTTCACGGCCTTTTTGGACTTGTCTGTCACTGTCATAAAACGTTCCTTTTATGGCCAGTTTGAGTTTCGAGAACGGGAAATAGTTACTCGGAGATAAATCAGGCGAATACGGATGATGATGAAGTACACAGACTAGTTTTTTTCGCAAAAAATTACGAATTCCGACGGCCCGGGGCACAAATCGAATCGCAGACTCTCGTTTCTTTATATCCTGGGTCAAAATTTCGTGAATCATGCTTTTGGTCGTATTTATTTCCTCTGCTATCCATCTCTCAGTCGAATTCGCATCGTAGGCGATTATTTCAGGCACTTTTTCCACCAACTCTTCGCGATTTATGTTTTTTGGTCGGACTGGCTTTGGGTCAACTTCCAAAGCATCACGACAATCCTGGAATCGCTATACCACTCCAATACAAGTGTACGGGATAAACAATCATTACCATAAACTTTTTTCGTCAATAGAAATGTTTCTGTAAAAGTTTTGGATGTACTTGATGCGTTCTGTATCATTTCAGTACAAGTTTGCAGTTTGGAGCTGCTGAAACCATTTCGTAAAACTACTGTACGAAATATCATTATCCACCAAACCCGCAAACATCATCCGCGAAAAGAAGGCAATGTACCCGATTTAACGTATAGATGGCGGCTGTTGTTTGGATATAATGACTAAGGTAGAAAGTACCAACCTTATAAAGCTCAAGTTTGAAGTTTGACGACGCCACGTTATTTAATATTTGTTAGGCAGCCATTAATAGTGAACATTCTCAGTGAATATGTAAACACGGAAAAAATTGATCATTGTTAGGTGATACAACATTTTCATTTGAAAGATGTCAGTTCAACCGATATCAAAGCGGAGCTAAATTCTACTCTGGGGCTCTGCTCATTCGTTTACAACAGTAAAATATTGGGCTGCAGAGTTTAAACAAGGCCGTACCAAATGAATGACCATCCCATAAAAGGAGATGAAAATCCACAAAATGGTATTGGATAACCGTCGATTGAAAGTTCGCGAGCTAGCAGACATGGTAGGCATTTCAAAAAGTGCTGTACATCGCATATTAACTGAATCGCATTAGGACATGAAAAAGCTGTGCCCAAGATGGGTGCCGCGATTACTCACAATGGAACAAAAACAGAGTGTTTGGCGAAGTTTCAGAGGAATAAAGCTGAGTTTTTGCATCGATTCATAACCATGGATGAAACATGGGTCCATTACTTCCAGTTTTTGGGATGCCCGTGGAATATTTTTCATTGATTATCTTCAAAAAGGAAAAACAACTAACGGCGAGTATTATGCGAAGTTATTGCAGCGTTTGAGTGATGAAATTACGAAAAAACGGCTGTATTTGGCGAAAACGCTAGTTTTGTTTCATCAAAACAATGCACCAGTTCACACATCCGCTATCGCGATGGCCAAAATCAATGAGTCAAAGTTCGAATCGCTTCCTCGCGCACCCTACTCGTCAGATTTAGACCCCTCGGATTATTTTCTGAAGAGGTGGAGTCTGCGGTTAATGCAGTTAATGCACTATAAACATCTGCACTGAAGGTCTCTTCTTCGAGAAATCAATTTCTCCGGAAAAAAATCTTGCACAACGGGCAAAGAGAGATTAGAAGCGTGGCAGGTGACTCTGTTCTGTCGGATGCAAGTGTTTTGAGTGTATCCTTCAAATTTTTGAAGATCAGAAGTGAAAAAAGTTTGAAGCGTGAGAATTCACCGTTACTGCGCGGCCTTGGAGGTCTTCGAAAAAATAACTGGGTGATTATTCCGGATGCCAAAACCGTGACCTTCAAGTTATGCAGAGGCCTTTCATGTTTCTTTTTAGAATCTTCTCAACACCATTAGCGACATCGGAGAATAAGATGCTTTCGTTAGCGAATAAAAGTCTATCAGCGGCGTCCGTCGGCTTCAATTCTTGCAGTGATTGAACCTTGTATAGGTACATGTTTAAGTCTTTGTAAATGATGTGAATCACTGACGATCTCGTCACATTTAAAGCAGCTGCGCGCTTTGGGTCGATAAGTTTGGCTGCTGGCGCACGGACGTTGTCACTGTTCAATGTTTTCATCGCTTTCCGCTAACCTTCGACGGCCGGGGATGCGTTTATTTAACGTTGAACCAGTTTCCTCTAATTTACGAACCCATTGCTTAATCAACGGAAGACTTGGACATTGATGAACATCGTACAAATTGAAATGTTGTCGAAATCTACGCGCGCAATAGTGGCAGAATTGTTGTTGCGCTAATACTCGCTCACACAAAACAAACGCTTCTCTTCTATGTAGCACTGCATAGTGACTCAATTTCCTTGAGCTAAACTATCGTTTAAGGCCGACCCCACCGTTCTACCCATCCAATCAAATTTTCTACAGCGCAACCAAACATTAACAACTCTTTGGACCACCATGTGTATCATTACTAGTTAAAAAAATATTCTAGTGGTGGCAAAAGTTTAAATGTTTCATTAAATAATCCGTGTAATTATTAAAAGATGGTGTTGATATTACGCGAATATGCAACCAGCTATTTTTTGGGCTGATTAAATGTGACTTGTCTTAAACACATCAGTATAAATAAAATCAATTGCCACATGTATGACGGAGCATCACTTGAGAATGGCTCGGCTTGATTTGGCTGATCTTTTTCTGTGTTCATAATTGTCAGGAAAAGATTTGTATGAAAGAAATTTTAGAGAAAATCCACGGGAAAAGTTGGAATTTTTTTTTTGGATGGTATAAGTGTGACATATATTTTCTTGCCTTTGGGCGAAACAACTGGTGATACGCAAACCTTCTTTCTTTTGATGTTTTTGAAGAGGAACCAAGATTCGCCTCCAGTGACGAGGTGCTTCAGAAATGGTTTTTGTTCGTTTCGCTGCAGCAAATCTGTAAAAATTCGAACGCGATCGGCTTTGTTGTCGTCGGAGAGCTCGTGAGGGACCCATCCAGCCAGTTTCCACACCTTTCCGAGCTTTTTGAGACGACGGACAATCGTTGACTAGTTGACATCGAAATCGTCTGCCAGCATTCGTGTTGTCAAGCTTTCGTCCTCTTCCACCTCTGCCAGAAGTACCTGATCGTCGAAATCCGATAGTCGACCTCTTCTTTCTCCATCTTTAAGCGATGTATAATCATCCTTGAAACGCTTAAACCATTTTTGGACCATTCTTTCACCAATTGTTCTTTCACCAAACAGTTCATTTATATCGCGTGCGGACTCTGTTGCTTTCCATCCTTTCTCGAAGTGGTAGAGCATAATATGGCGTAAATGTTCAGGATTTTCAACACGCATTATAACAATACTAAACCTGAAAGATAAGTTTATAAAAAAAATAATAAAAAATGCAAATTCCAACAAGTTAAAAGTAAAAATAACCAGCGAACTTAATTATGCATCAACACAATATATATATATATATATATATATATATATATATATATATATATATATATATATATATATATATATATATATATATATATATATATATATAAATGGATGTTGGTATATATGTGATCGATAAACTCCGACACCGTTTGACTGATCACATGAAAGTTGGCATGTTAGGTATTTGTTCATGGAGAAGATTTTATGCTATCCATTTTGACGTAATTCGACACTAGATGGCACTGCAGGACATCAACTTCTACACCGTATAATTGATCGCTATAAAATATCATACTTCTTCATATCAACTTCTACACCTTAACTACATCTTTCCCTGCTTACGCGTACGATAGACAATGTGGCTCAATCGATATAGATAAAAGTGAAAGGACATTTATATAGGGCCGGTAGCTTAACTGGACAGAGCCCTCGACATGTAATCGAACAATCTGGGTTCGTTGATTATCGAAAAGTCAACTATATGTAGCTTGTTCCAGAGTAGGAACTCCAAAAACTCTGTACATCTAGACACCTAATCAAAAAACAAAAAATATTGTTTATCCACTTGTGTTATGCTAGATGTTAGTATTAAATTGGTTTGATAATATAGCGAATGGAATAGTTAAAAATATTGTACGTTCACATAAAATATGAATAAAAAAAATTTATATAATTTATCATCAATTTATACTAATAAAAGTAATAGAATCTTATCAATATGAGTAATCTTTCACTTTTCCACAATTTTCTGCAACGCTTTATAGATTCCACATCATCCATTTTAGACATATAGAGGTAAATATATATATACACTGGTAGACCATCGTCTGCCGTTTCTTCTAGTTTAATGTGTTTCTTAATTTAATCTTACAATCACTAGTATACGGTAGTGTTTATAGAGGGTAGCGAGTCAAAAATCTTTAAACATGCTAATTTATGATAACGCCTTCGATTTCTTTCACTCTTACGCGACTTAAACTCTATATTTAGATTTAACCTAATCACAAGAAGTACATGTATACCCTATCTGCGATAATAACAATACATTAGTCATCCACCAAGCGGATAATACCAACACGCAACTTCACGTGGAAAAGTTACACCAGTGGCGTAACATACCATGTGATCAAAATTGACCGGGACGGAGTCATTTAAACCTCGCGCGATTTATGAATCGGTAAATTTTGGTTTCTTAGGTTGGTATAACCGTATGTGACATACATGTGAAGTTTGTGCACGATATGTCAATTAGGGTGGGTTTGGCAGAGATTTGTGTGTCCCGAAAAGTTACTCTGGCGATTTTTACAAAGAATTTGTGTGATATTTTGTGTTTCGACTGGAATTCCTGCAACGGATGCATTGAAAATGTTGTATTATTAGCTTAGGGGGTTTCTGCTATCAAGAATCAGAATATTTGAGTGGCATAGAGTATTCAGTGAAAGCAATGAAATCGTTGAAAACTTGCCCCATGCCAGTCGGTAATCAACATCTGTTAATCACGATAACATCGAGAAAATAAAAAAAAAATATGCTTGAAAATTGCCATGTTGGCATTTGCAGAAGATTTTGGCATATTTTATGGACCATCTCAATACATTTTGGTTGATATTCTGGGCATGAAACGTGTCGCAGCCAAGCTAGTTCCAAAAGAGCTGAATTTCATGCAAAAAGATCGTCGAGTCGAAGTTGCCAGAGAGATGCTTTCCAACGTATCCAGTGACTCGACATTCATCAAACGCATCATAACTGGTGACGAGACGTGGGTCTATGAGTACGACATTGAAATTCCCCAACAATCATCCGAATGGCGCGTCAAAGATGAGCCGAGGTTGTTTTGACTGCTTTCTTTTATTATCGTGGTGTCGTCCACTACGAATTCTTGCCAGAAGATCAGACAGTCAATAAAGAGAGCTACTTGGTCGTTATGAAGCGTTTGCGTGAGAGTATCCGCAAGAAAAGACCGGATTTGTAAGTAACATATGATGAAAATGATGGTTCAAGCACAGTATTTGTGGGTTATGGCCCCGTGTGACTTTTTTCTCTTCTCCAAACTCAAATATCCGCTACATGGAACGCGTTTTGACTCTATGGAGGGCACTAAAAATAATTCACTGAAAGATCTGAAGGCTTTTCCTGGCCAAGGAGTATTCCAAGTACATGGATGATTATATTAAGCGTTGGTGTGCATGTATCGAATTAAATGGTGCCTATTTTGAAGGCGATAATAAAGATTTGTATTAAAATTGCAAAAATGTGTTTTTTTTACTAGCTCCGGTCAATTTTGATTACATGGTATACCCAATGTCAGAATATTAGATACACTATACTTTTTTTTTACAATTAATGTATTTTTATTTATTTTAATTAATTATGTACAATTTTTTTTACAATTAATTATGAGTAAATTAAAATTTATAAAATTAAAAAAAAATCACATAACTACTAAAGCGCCAAGATTGAGTGCCTTGTTTGTGACGTCATTATGTTAAAGTGTTTTCACATAACTACTGTGAACGGCGTCTATTTGTGTATATACTGTCAAAATTATTAAAGTTTACACATTAATGTGTGACAAAGGGTTCATAAAATTAGTGTGGATATTTTTATGGACACAGATTTTTTAAAAATGAATTCGGTTCAATTCAGCTGAAGTTCGAGGTGCTAAAGCATCAATGTGAGCTTTATAATATAATATAAATATAATAAATATAATAAAATAATAATATTTCTGTAAGTATAATTCAAATATTTCTAGGATTTAGGAGTTACGCGAAAGTTACGGTGAAAAGGCTATAAGTTATGTTCAACTTCACCGCCAAAATGGTATTTGCACCGTGAAACGACATGCATATCCAGAACATAAAGTTCGGAGTAAAGCTTATGCAGTTGCCTTAATTATTAATGAAAAACATAGAAAAGTATCAGTTTACGCTGTCCATTTGGTCTAACGTATAACCTAGCGAGATATAAAAATTTATAAATACTAAATAAAACAAAAATCATCCGACAACAGTATACAAATTTATTATTAAATTATTTAAAATTCTTTATTGAAACTTTGTATTATAACCGTTTTTGTTGGTTCTGATTTGGAGTTACTTTCGTTAAAATTTTCTTAGATCTAACTCTATGTATTACATTTAAATGCTTGATTATTAAATACATTATTATGTTAAAATGCTTACATCGAAATGATCCTCACAGTAGAAAAAAATTGATGTTGTTTTGGTACGACGTCTTTGATTTCGACGATGTGGCCCATCTTGTGGCACATTTAAAAACATGGTTACAAACTGTAGAAAATGGTAAGAAATTGGCACGATAACTTTTTAGATGTGACATTTTCAATACATTTATCAATACACCGATGATAATAACAAGAATAAATTGATAAAAACCAAGACACTCGTATTAGCTGTCTGTAATGTTGAGGAGAAATAAACATTGTGACGTCACATGCACTCGGGCTTTTAATGGAAACGTCGTCGCGGTCTCGGTACTAGGTTTCAAAATTTATTTTCAAATTAAAATAATTTTTTTTTATTATAATGAAAAAAATAAAATAAAAATAGTTTTGTTATTAAACTTATATAGTATGTACAAAACTAAAACCATTGCACGTCATCGATGATGATATTAATGAACAGCAGAAATACCACTACAAAAATTAAATAATAAAGGAATCAAATGGGATGTATGCAATACTTTTCAAATTTAACGGCTGTGTTCGGTTGTCGAGTTTAAAATTTGTCTTGTTGATATTTATTGACAGTTTTGGAGGTTATCCCATTTGTATCTAAACGTTTATTTTCATTTTTACCTTGCGGTCAAAAACAGTTTCTTTAAAAACTTAAAGTCGCGCATGTAAAATTCCAAATCATTTAAATAAATAGTCGTTCTCATGAGTTTGTGGTATCTCTGATACACTATTTTGAACAAGAACGAGACAATAATGGGCTATTGTTACCCTTTGCGGCTGTTAGAGATGTATGTTAACTTAATTGATAATACTTGGACATGTTTAGTTTAAGTCATATTTTTTTTAGCATGTTGCAGCAGCCTTAAGGTTGAGTATGTCCACTGTGGTTAATACTATTTCACAAAAAGTGCAAAATGAACAATGCAGTTTTATAATCGCATAGAAAACCCAATTTTACTAAAAGGGTTACCGATACTGCAACTTTGGATACCACTTCTATTCGTGATATGGACTAAACCTGCCATTCAAGATTGGTAACTAATAATAATAGAGCTTTTTCAATCGAAATGCTTAAAACTGAACTAATAAGAATTGTAGCAAAGTACGTACCACAACCAAATGTATTATTTTGATATATTTCCTAAGTGAATGCTTTTTAGAAATAAACCAGCATGGAAATATTTAGTAGACAGCTTAGCAGAACAATATGGGCACAAAGTTTTACGTATTCTCCCATATCACTACATGGGTAAAAAATAATACACAGCAAGACTATAAACATGTGCGTGAGGCACTTCACACTGTTACTCTTAAGATATGGAAGAATACAATCAAGCAGACTGAAAAGGAACTAATGAAATGGTATGATAGAGAGAATATACTGGATCGAAAAGAAGTTCTTCTCTTAAGCTGTTACCACTATTCCTGTGCTGAGTAGTGGTACTAAATAATATTGTTACTTACTTTATAATTTTTTGAGATAATTTTTTTAATTGTTATTGAAGTTAAATTTTAAAAATCATTCGCTAAAGTAAGGTTATGATATTTAATCGGAATCTGGCAACAGCGCAGCCGAAATTTTGATCACGTGCTTAATGACGTGTAACTGTTATAATTTTATTATTCGCTTCAGGAATATTGTTTATTACTTATGCTGTAGAACCGTTCCATATTAGCAGCTTTTTCTCTGTGTCATCCTATGTTGTTCCTTTCTTGCCCATCATTTATTTTACTATATCATTTGTGTTGTTCAAATCATCTTTTCTTGATGTAATAAGTTTACTCTTTTTTTAAATATCTTTCAGTGATCTTCCTAAACTGTCTCTTTAATAAGCATATTAAAACCTTCTTACAGAGTGTACATAATCGAATTTATGGACGTTTCGAAGAGCAGCCGATCTACAAAGAGTTTGGGATTTGAAATGGGTTTGGTAGTCGGGTTGCCATCTTTAGTTTTAATGTAGTGGTTCAACGATGTCTTAATAATAATGTCAACGAAATTTATGACTACTTTATATATTATGAAAATACCTTTGATAAAGCAAGGCTGCTGTATAAAGCTGATGGAGCTACTAAAGGAAAAGCTAGATTTGAGGATATAAAGAGCTTATTAAACAACTAGAGTTAGTGCAGAAGGAGAATATACAAAATGCATACACATAATTCGAGGAATAAGGCAGGAGTATATCCTCTCGTAACACAGTTTTCAATATACTAAAGAGATCGCAATACATTCTACAACATGAAATCTTTCTTCTGCTATAGAAAATACAAAAATGTAGATGTGCAAAATTTGATAAAATGGTTCAACTGTACAGCGAGTCAGTTATTTAGAACAGCTATAAACAAAGTGGAAATAGTCATAATGGTCGCCAACGTTCTTTGAAGACGACACGACAAGAAGAAGAAGAAGTAGGTCTTCAATTTTCGAGTTTTTAAAACTCTAAATTTATTATCTTTAATATAATCAATTCATTCCTGAGCTTTTTGCTTCTCCAAGTCCTTTCAGAATCGCAAACAGTTTTTGCCATTCCCCACTCCAGCCCTTTCTAGGGTTTCCCCCATTTTTTTCCTACGATTCTTTCTTATATCTACGTACCGTTTTTTCAATTAGATTTCTTTGTTTTTGGTACATATATAGTATAGATCGTTTGATTTCTCCCTTATTTCTTTTGACTTCTTCACCACTCCACAAACCCTTTGGGTAACTTCCATTACAAGCTCTTCAAAACTCCTCTACATCAAGTGTAAATTATCTGACAATAATTAAATTTTCACAATGACAAAATTAAATTTCTTTTCTAATTTCTTCGAACATCGGTGTAATTTTTGGAGTTAGTCTCAACAGAGACATCTAACCTTCGTCAATAGACTCTTCTAAAAACTGCACTTTTGATGAGCTGTATGAGATTTGGCGTTATTTTTAATTAAGCGTTATGTTGAAAGTAAGAAATTCACGATAATGTGGAATGAAGATGGCACGACTCTGAAGTGACGCAGTCTAGAAGTGCCTTGCGTTATATCGAGCTTTATGCTTTGCAGTGATTAAGCCATTAAAATAATTAAACAAGACTTTGTTAATAATAATAAACAATGACCGTGTAGGTGTCCTCGTGGAGTTTTCTGTCTCGCGCAAATCGAAATTGATGATCTTGAGAGCGATAATCAAAAATTATTTATTTTTCAAGATTAATTAGTTTGTCCGTTAGTTAACGTTGAAATTATTAGAATTGCAAACTATCTTGAGGACTGTAAAACATTTGGATTGTGTTGGCTTTTAGTTGATGGAAATTTGTCACAAATGTTTAATGAAATACCTTTCTTATCTAATTTCCACCTGAAATACTTTTCATAACTAATTTCCTTCTTTTTTTGTCAATAATTTTTTTATTAATAAACGGAGATAGACTAGTCTTTTTTAGTTAATTAACAACAAATGTTTTGTCATAAATCATCAGTGTAACATTTTTAAATGTTTCAATTTTCAACGAAAACTTATTGTTTTAATAAAAAGTTAATCCGAATAAGTAAAGTGTGTTACAAAAAGAGCGCAAGATGGGAATTTAAAATAAAACATGGTTTTCTGTAACAAACTATTGAAATATTTATTGATTTATAATATAGACATTTGGTTTGGTGCCATGTTGCCATTTCGTACACCAATTATAAAGAGATTTTGAATGTTCAAGTCAGAAAAGGAGCTAACATAGATACGGATTACTACTTGATTAGAATCAAACTTAGCTTAAAACCTCGAAAACTTATTCAAAAGAGACTGCTACCAAAGTTCGACCCAACGAAAATAAAACCAGCCCCAACGGAACAGCTTGATAAACAACCAGCACAGAACTGGCAAGAATTGAAACAAAAAATTATTAAAACAGCTTTACAGTTGGCCCCTTTACATAAATGTAGAAAACATCCGTGGTGGGATGAAGTTTGCGAGCAAGCAGTATTAAGCCGAAGTAAAACATTCAAAGAATGGCACAGTCAAAAAACAGCAATACACTATAACATCTTTTTGGAAGTAAGAAAAGAAACATCGAAGCTAATTAGACAGACTAAAAGGAAATATGAAAACAATCAACTTAATGAAATAGAAAAAGATTTCCAAAAAAATAACACCCCAAACTTTTACAAAACATTTAAAACTAAATTAACAGGCTATCAACCGCAAAGTCTTTACTTCCAAAAGGAAAATGGACAATTAGCTCTAAATTACCAAGACAATAGCAAATAACTTGCAAAATATTTTGAACAAATACTAAACGGTCTTGAGCCCTTAAACAAATAACCAACACTAAACCCTAAACAAACAAACCCAGATTCATTACCACCGAATGAAGATGAAATAATTAGGCAAATCAAGCGGCTTAAAAATAACAAAGCTTCTGGTGAAGATGAAATCACTGCTGAACTTTTGAAATAACCAAAATTCTACCAGAAGTTTGGCGAACCGAACGGATTCCGGAAGATTGGAAAATGCTCTAATCCATCCACTACACAAGAAAGGAGATAGAACGGATGTAAACAACTATAGAGGTATATCTCTTCTCTCAGTTTGTTACAAGATTTTATCTCAATGTCTACTAGACAGAGCACAGGGCGAATCTTTGTTCAAAATCTTGAAAGAACAAGGACTAGATCTGAAAACGTTGGCAATTATTAAAACAACATTAACTAACACAAGGTCAAAAGTTAAATTTATGGGTGATATCTCAGAACCCCTCGAAATTAAAACTGAAGTGAGACAAGGGGATGGACTTTCGCCACTTTTATTTAACTATGTTCTAGAAAAAGTAATACAGGAGTGGTATAAAAAAAGTCGGCCCTGAATATTGACCAGCCTATTAAACTGGGGAGAACCAACATCAAAATTGATTGTCTGGCTTTTGCTGATGATCTAGCAATTTTGAATCAAGGTGTATTAACGGCATAGAAACAGATTAAGATCCTAAAAGAAATAGCAGAAAAGGTAGGACTCCAAATTTCCTTCGAAAAGATACAATACATGACCTGCAACAGACTAAGAACACCATTTCTAAAACAAAATATGGTAACATCAGACGATTCTCTCACTTCAAATATTTGGGTAAAATAATCATGGAAAATGGGTTGGAGAAAGCGGCAAATAAGGGTAGATGTCAAAAATTGGAAACGGCATTGAGACTTACACAAAATATTTACAACAAAAATGAGAGACATCGAGGACATTGAAAAGAAGGAAAGAAAAATCATAAGAAAAATCCTAGGCCCCAAACAAATAAATAGCACTATATACCGACTTCGAGAAAACCA
This sequence comes from Cosmopolites sordidus, assembly GCA_031761425.1. Classification (NCBI taxonomy): domain Eukaryota; kingdom Metazoa; phylum Arthropoda; class Insecta; order Coleoptera; family Curculionidae; genus Cosmopolites; species Cosmopolites sordidus. The sequence continues at coordinate 224,565 of JARFXV010000356.1, read as the reverse complement.
AGAAATCAAATAATACACAGATATACATAGCGATATGAGAAAAAGAAGACTTAAGTTTTACGGACACATAAAACGGATTAATCCGAGTAGGCTAACTAGACAAATAGTCGAATTTTATGAAAATAGGAGTAGAGCTAAAGTAGAAATAATTAAATGGATTGCTGCAATTAAAGAGGACCTAAGATCAGCAAATATTACACAAAGTGAAATTCAGGATAGAGGCTATTTCAGACACACGGTTGACGTTTGGAAGGTTGGCCAGAGAGAATAATATAGGAAGACTGGAACAACTTGGTCTGGCGAAAGGAAAAAAGCTCATAGCGAAAGAATGAAATTAGTATGGGCGCAAAGGAAGGCTAACAACAACAAACGCCTCTAATTCTACTTCGCGTGGTCCACCAGGGCCCAAACGTGAATAATAATAATAACAGACATTTGGACATTGTGTACCGAATAAAACATCCAGTAAAAGGCCGCCACGGCTTTGGGGGTAAAGTTTGGTTCAAAGTATTTCGTTACCTTTCGGCAAAATGTTAATTATCCCAATAAATTTCGATAAAAATATTCTTAGTTTCTTTAAAGGCGCCAGAGTCGGAACTTCAAAATAATTTTGGAACAAATAAAATATTGTAATTTTTTTTTTCCTCACATTTCTGTAGTCTATCCTTTTGCCATCGGATTGCTCAAGACGATTAGCTGTCAAGTCGAAAGGGTTCGACGGATAATTGCTGTTGCTCCGAGTATGACTGCCTTCTGCATCCAATTTATGGTATTGAATTCTATTTGAAGATCATTTAAGTGCAGCAATGATGGTTTATGCATAAGGCCATTCGCGGATATTATAAAATATTTAACAGTAACTCTTTTCATATGCCAAATATCTCGTATTTCATCAGCTAGTTCTTGGTATTTTTGTACTTTTTGTTTATATGCCTTATTCAGATTTTCATCCAGGGGGACAGAGAAATTAAATTAAATTATTATTTTATTATTATTATGTATGACTGAAACATTGTTGGTTTGTGTATTTTGAATTTGTTAGTACAATAAAAATAAATAAATAAATAAATTTATCTATTAGTAAAATAAAAATTATAACTAAAATTTAATTATACATTTAATTCGATTTCACTCTCAATATTACTTTGATCTACGTTAATAATAAGTGGTTCTAGATCATTAGTAAACGATACATAGGAATCTTTTATTTTAATAACGTGGTTAATCGAATTTATCCAACTTTCTTTGGGAATCCTATCTACAACTTTCCTAATTAATGTTGCCGCACTTGCACTTAGAGTCAGAAAAACGTTTTATACTCTAACATTGGATTTTACCTGATCCACAAATGCTCATTATTACTGGATTAAAAATACAGTAATACGGGGGAAGGCGCAAAACCGTATGTCCTATATCGGCAGCAATGGTATCATATTCCATATTTCACATTTTGTTATATGTATTTTCGAAGTATATATCGTTTTTTAACGTATGGTATAAAATAGTAATTCTTTTTCCCTTGTTTACTAGGGCTTTGGTTTGGCATTTTCTTGATGTATTTACCCATCCTTGTGCTGGCGTCTCATGTGTATCGAACCATGTTTCATCAAGGTAGATAAAGGGACGATTTTCTAATCTGTATTTTTTTTATAGAGTTTAAGTAGTCAAATCGCCATCGTCGCAATAGTTGTGATTCTATTAATATTTGTCTTTTATTAATGGTCTGATATGCAAAACCAAGAACAACAAAAGAATGTTGGTTTGATCTTTCCTTAGTTGCTGTTGTAATGAATGCAATGCAGGCACAATTTGTTCTTCATACATAGCATACATTTTGCTTCGAATTAAGTCTTTGTTTCTTTCATCAACACATTTGCTTTTACCAGAATCACTGCAAACTTTTTGGCTTTAATTGACTTCGTCACAATATCTTTAACTGTAGACAACGGCATTTGCCATAATGAAGACGTTTCTGCTGCGGCTGCATTTACACTAAGCCTTCTATTCAATGGGGAAACATACACATTTTTAACTATTTGCTTAGCATCGGACGGTAAATGTTTTCTTTTAAAATTCGTAAATGTTTTCTTTTAAAATTAGCACTACCGGAGGCACAATGATCATTATCTTGCCAAGAACGCCACATTTTTAGCACATTTGGAATAATAAAAATACGATCGAAATTATAGAACTGCATTATTTAAGAAAATAATGCGAACTAAATTAAAATATTTCGAAACTACTAAACCAGATATAAAATTAATTTTATCATTTTACCTGGTATTTTTTTACCAAATTTGCCGGGTTTCGTTACGACAGGGGTTGTTAACAGTTTATTGCAGCCATTTGATCAACTGTATATCTTGAACCGATATTTTCCATAACGGTTTTTCATAAATGTGGCGGTATTTCGTTCCTACAGCGTTCAGTTTCAGCCTTCAGTACTTAGGTGGTCGTGGGCTTTTTGGTGTAAACTTGAGGCTTCAGAAATCCCACAAAAAAAACTATAAATCTAGAGTACACGTTTTTTTTTCATAGTAGGCTTATTCGAGAAATAATACAGATGGGATTCCGTCAGATGTAAGAAATTTCATTAGCTCAACGACAATATGGGTATCGCTCACTTCCCTGAAGCTAAATCGCGATAAACGAGCATTGTTGGCACATCGTGCGATATAAATTCATACCCTTTCGCATTGCTCATTAGAATAAACAATTTCGGTTCGTACATTTTCATCTGTTGCATTTCAAAACCGATTGTATTACAGGCATAATGAGAAATCCCGATGTCCCCCTTGATTTATCGTCCGTGTTTTTTTTTACTTTATATCTCGCAAAACGCTTAAATGACCAGGTGGGAGTGAGAACATACGCCTCCACCGATTGTTATAATATCGTTAACACCCACTAACCTATATCGCACTTGTTTTGATATTTAAGAATTTTTCTTTTCATCTGCGGTAATGAAAATCATTTTTCTTTAACTTTTTGATTGTGTTGGCTTCTACTTGACGGAAATTTATCAGAAATGTTTAATGGGAGATTTTTTTATCAAAATGTTCACATTATTATTGATGTTCATTCAAAATAATAACATATTATGGTAAATCGTTCAAAAAAATTTAAAAATCTTTATCTAAAAACTGTAAAAGTAGCTTTTAAGACAAATAAGGTTAGAAACATTTTCAAAAACTGTATATCAATTATACTGTGGGTCATGTTCGAAAACATATGGTACAAACAGACAGATCTTTCAGAAAAATAATAAAACAATATGAAAGAAGTTTTCAAAGTCAGAAGCATAACTATAATTATGCCTCGCACATGCTGAATGAAAATTATTGTTTTGACAGTGATTTAAATAAACTACACGATTAAAACAATAGCAAAAAACTAAACCATCTGGTGAGTTTTGAAATAAACTGTTTTAACGATGGGAATACCTATTAATTTCAACATTGGAAATATTTATTTTTGACGAAGCCACAGTTCTAATAGAACGCATGACACATTAATAATGAAACATTAATAATGCAGTGGAAATGTTGACAAAAAAATTGAAAAATTGAATAATGAAAGTGCTAAGGTAAAAGTGCTGAGACAAAAGTGCTAATCCTAATAATTAGAATTTCACCATCAGGAATTTTAAAGTGCTGGCATCTCTTGTTCAAACGTGACACTACTTTTTGAGTGCTGAGAGATGAACTTCGCTTTTGAGAGATAAATCTCGTTCAAGAAGACCTTTTATATCAACCACCGAAAAAAGAAATTTACCAAAATCAACCATCTTGTTCTGAATAATTGTCAGTGAATCAAAATCGAACACAAAAAATCAAACACACACACAACCACAAGCGCCATATTTACCAGATATGACACCATGTGACTTTTATATACTAGAGAAAATAATGGGGAAGCGAATGGTGGTAAGCGCAGTTCGGTATCTCATACGGTTTTCGCGATATTTACAAAGGACTATAAAGGGAATACAATTTTGGTAAAAGTTTGAATTTCCGAAAAATTATATCTCGGGAACTAAATGAGATAATATAAATTAGCTGACAGGATATTAATGAGAGTGGTTTAGAATGTCAAATATCTGTAAAAGAGCCAATTCTATTGTTTGAAGTTTTGCATTTTGAACAAAAAATTTTTAGAGGGGTTATGAAAATGGAGTTAACAACGCTTGAAAGAAAATAGATAATAATAATAGTAATTTTCTTTTTGATTCTAGAGTGGCATTTTTTCATAATCGAGCATGTATTATATAAGGTTCAAGGGAAAATACTTTTCGAAATTTAATCAACGATTCTTTACATTTTTTTAAAACAAAAACTTTCCTTAAAATATGCATCCAAAATTCTATCATTTCCGTGGAAAACATGTCAGAATTTTGTGTTGGGTTGATGCGTTGGAAGTCTAACGTTAAAAATGCTTCGGGGGATACTTGCCTCGTGCCGGCATAGACTCCTCACTATGATTTTTTAGATAGAAACAAATTTATATCACTTTAAGAATCAGTCTGTATTATTTACCGAAATTCTTTATTAAGTATATCTCATGCAATGGTTTTTGAATGTTGTACAGAGTTTCCCCCAACGTTCCAACGTTCCCCAGTTTTCCCCAAGTTTCATGCAACCACATTCGACACATCTCACATTGAATCCGGTCTGATTTCGATTTAGTAAAATTGTAAATCTAAAAACAATCTGCGCAATAATCATCAACTGAAATTTTTTTATTCGCATTTTTAATTTTTGAAATAACGTTTTTCACTTTTAATACCTTTTCAGTGTCTCCTATCGGTTTTTCGTCCTTTTTCCTATTTTCTTCATTTTCACTGAACTGTAAATTTGTATGCTTCTCTTCCTTAAAGCTCTTTCTTTGTTCAGTTCAATAAAATCTGTGTTATCGGATTCAGTTTCACTGCTGGTAATATCGACATCTTTTTTGGTCTTTTTCTTTTTTTGCGTTTGCTCTTTTTTTTCATCACAATGCTTTGTTTTCTTTATTTTTTCTTCTTTATTCTTCTTTTAGGCAGTTTTATAGTTGGAGTTTAACATTTCTCCAGATTGTTTAGCCCTTTTAGACATGCTCGGCGGTATTTTTGGTATAGGAGATGACTGATGTAAAAATTTAGATGGTGTTTATTTTTCAAGATTTTGGTTCTGTGATTCATTTAAAGATATCAGCGATGGCAACGATAGCTCGGTACCATCAAATATGTAATTTTCGATATCGATATCTCCTAGGGTTAAACAGTCTTGAGACAGATTCAAAAGGTTTAGAGACGGCCTAGTTGGTGTGTGATCGTGTTTTACTCTATTCTGCTCAGCCTCAGTTAAGACAGTTTCTAGTTTGTTTTTATCAGCATCGTTTGGGACTTGATCGCCTGGTGGAGGCAGATCGTTCCGCTGATTTAGTGCAAGACCTCGAGCCAAGAGTACCTGCTCGAATCCACGCATTAGCTATTAGCTGACCTAAGACCACCGGTTCAGTTTTTTTGTGGATTGGCACGCATGAAATTGTTTGTCTCAGCATAATAATATTTTTTAAACGGTCCGAATATTGATATGTCTAATGGTTGCAAAGCAGAAGTTGTGTGACTACGTACACAAAGTAATACCACATCATTGTCCCAAGCAGTTTCTAGCATATCGACGGCACTTGAGTGCGATGAATGACCATCTAAAATCAATAATACCTGGCGGCTTGCATGGAATAAAATGTTCAGTTATCCATTTATAAAAAAGGTCTGAGAAAATGTATGCCGACTTATTTTGCATGTAAACTTTGGAACAAGGCGGAAGTCCCTCTTTAAATTTTTTTTTATTTACTCCCTTGATAGCCTTGCAATAAGCATCAACAGTAATTGGTTCTCCTTTTTCACTGGAAGTAAGTGATTTAACTCTTCAAGCACCTGTTTTGGCTAATACTTTGCCAGGTTTATTCTTGAATTGGACACCGATTTCCTCCATGTTAAATATTCTATCCGGTTTATCCAGCAAATCATTCTTAGTTAAGACAGTTGTGAGCAGATCAAAAATTTTTGCTACTTCTTCTCAGTTGAGAGCCTTCGCTCTTTCAATTGATAAACCCTCAGCTTGTCTCAAAACTATTTCGGAATTTCTTTCAAGAATGCTTTTTAACCATTGCGGTCCAGCCGTTTTGGTTTCATTGTTAAAGTTGTGCTTCAACCCCATCTATTCGGCAAACTGGTAAGCTCAATTAGCTTACCAGCCGTTTATTACCGAATTGTATTTCTCTCAGGAGAGAATCCTGCGTTTCCGAGCTTTAATATATGAGCTATCAGTCTTTTCCATTTTCAATTTTCAAAAATTCAATTAGGTCAGATGAGTAGGTATCTAGATAGAATTGTTATTTATACTGCTAAGTATACAAATTTATATCGAAGACACATCTTGGGTTAGCCACGATGGTTTTCGTTTATGCTTGCGAGGCATTTTGCTTACCTAGAATGAACATTAGAATGCAAAATCTATTAACATTTTCAAAAAACAAGCAAAAAGCCATTTCCTTTCTCTTTGATTCCAAGTTTTGCATACTGCATTTATAGTATTAGTAAAAGTAAAGTAAAGTTTTGTGGGTAGAGGAGCATCAGCAACTGAGAAGGCTATTTAGCGACTGGACCTACATCTTAACGTAGGTTCTGAATCACGGTCATCAGCTACCGAAAACCCCGGTCAGTAGCCCCCTCGGGCTATCAACCCTTGGTTTTGTGTTTAACCGAAAGTATCTTGAGAAGCCTACCGACTGGCGAGTGAACAACGTAGAAAACTTCACAAAACGCATCCGGTCTTACCCAACCTCGAACTGGCGTGACTGAGGGGTGATTCCTTGTGAGATTTCACACTCTTACCTAGAAACTTTCACAAGAATTTTAGAAAAACTTTTTTTCCTAGTACGGGAATCGATCAATCCGCTCCACATTAACTACCGTATCGTAAGGCTGATGGCTTAGCTACCACAGCTAATGTTACTATAATCAAACTTTTACATTTTAATTAAAAAATTAATCAAGTTATTATATTATATATTAAAATATTAACATATACAACTGTATATTATATTACAACATAAATCTATTTGTTATTGTTGGTGGATTCATGCAGTTGTGGGTTGTATCCTTCTTCATCTGCAACAGTTTGAAGTTTTCTAGGTCTCTCTCTGGGCAGATGGTATTGAAGGTGTCATGGTTTTTTTTTTGTTAGATCTTCAGATCTTGTGTTCTAGTAGTAAGTATTTAAGCTTCTTTTTAAAATTTTTTAGGTTTAATTTTATTATGTCTTTTGGTATCTTGTTGAATTTTGCTATGGTTTCAGTTGTGAGTTTGTGTGTGAGTCTTACTTGTGTATTTTTATGAACTCTAATGTCTGATTTTGTTCTGGTTTCGTATGTATGTATTTGTATTTGTTTATTTGTCGTGAATGTGATATTTGTCTTTATTAATTTATTTTGAATTTTGTATAGCAGCAGTATATTGTGATATTGTATTAGTTGTCTAATTCTGTTGATATGTTTAGTTCTTTTGTTTTTTTGAGTAGTTCTTCGGTTGGCGTTAGTCTATTGAGATTATATAATATTTTCAATGTCTTATTTTGTTGTCTTTGTAGTATGTTTAAGTTTTTTTCTGTAGTATTGCTCCATGTATTAATCATATAAGCATTTTTAGATGAGAATAGTGCATGGTACAGTGGTTTCTTCATTTTTGTTGGTATGATGTGCTTCATTTTTAAGAGCAAAGTAATTGTTTTGGCATTTTCTTTTTTTATTTTATTTATATGCTTATCCCATTTTAAGGTAGTGTGTATTTTAATTCCTAGGTAGTTAATTTCGGAAATTTCCTTTAATCTTTGGTTTCTTATCGTTATGTGTAGGTCTCTTGCTTGTTGCTTCTTGTTAAATATTATGTATTCTGTTTTTGTTTCGTTTATCGTGAGTGAGTTGTTAAAACACCATAGTTCGTACTTTTTCATATCGTTATATATATTATGTTGTCATCTGTTGTAATCATTGTCAGAATACAACATGCACAAGTCATCAGCGTAAGCATACATTTTTCCAGTGAAGTTTTCTTCGAATAAATCGTTTGTATAGAGTATATATAGCAATGGTGGCAGGTTACCTCCTTGCGGCAAGCCGTACGCAGCTGTATTAGCGTTGCTTTCTGTCTCTCCTACTTTAGTCTTTTGGGGTCTGTTCATCAAGTAGCTTTCAATTATTCTTATGTAATTATCAAATCCATATGCAATGAGTTTTTCTAGTAATTTTTCTTTATTGATTGTGTCGAATGCTTTTTTCATGTCGAAAGATATTACTACGACCGTGTGTTTCTTTTCTATGCATTTTTTAATATTTTCTATCAAATCATAAACAGCTGAAGTCGTGCTCGATTTCCTTTGGAAGGCATATTGTGCTATATTTATGATGTTGTTTTGTGATATATGCTCTATCATTCTATTGTGTAAGATTTTTTCTGTTATTTTATTCAGTGCTGATACTAAAGTAATTGGTCTGTAATTTTGTGTTTCATTCTTTTTTCCTTTTTTGTATATGGGAACTATTATGGATTGTTTTAGGTATTGTGGATATATTCTTGTGTCTAACATTTTATTTATTAGCTTTGTAAAAATTGGTATTAAGGTTTTCTTATTATTCTTGATCACGTCATTTGTTATTCTGTCAAATCCTGGGGCTTTATGTCGATGCAAGTCTTGTATTATTCTTTCTATTTCTTCTTGTTCTACATTTTTAACATCAGATTTATTATATATTTTATTTGTTATAGTTGTTGTGGTGGTTTTGTTTTTTCGCTGTATTTGTTTATCAGCTAGTTTTTGACCTATTGTGGCAAAATAATTATTTAGTTCGTTTGCTATAGTTTTTGTGTCGGTGCTACTAGTTCCGTCTTCCTTGATAATTTCTATAATGTTATCATTTTTCTTGGATTGTATTTGTCTATTAATAAATTCTCATGTTTTTCAACTGTGTAATGTAGCTCCTTATAGTATTAGTATTTACTTATATGATATGTATTTCTTTATATGTATTTATTTCATTCTATTTATTATTTATTATATATCGATATATACTACTTATTATTGTTATGATTGTAAATTATATACCGATATCAATTTATGTATTCTTTTTTTCCGTCCTTGCGAATCCTACCTACTTCAAGATTCAAGCCTGCGGTTCAAGATATATCGTTGACCGACTGGCTGCAACAAACTGTTAACAACCCCTGTTGTAACGAAACCCGGCAAAGTTGCAAAAACAGTAAACGGGGCTGGCCCTAATAAAATAACAGCTAAAACGATAAAATTAATTTTATATCTGGTTTAGTTTCGAAATATTTTAATTTTATTTTTTATTTATTTTAGTTTAGTTCGCATTCTTTTCTTAAACAGTCCAATTATATAATTTCGATCGTATTTTTATTATTCCAAATGTGCTAAAACCGTTGTCCCAGATGTTCCATAGGATAAGGAGTTTACAAATGAGAACAAAGTAGTACGTTTGGATAAGTTTACGGTTCTCCTTGCAATGGCTTTGAGGCGCTTGTACTCGATGGGATTTTCTTGAGAGGGGAAGGAGCGAAATCTATTCAAAGCTCTTTTCTTAGTTTTGATAGCTGATTTACAATCCTCATTCCACCAAGGGACAGGATGTAGTTGGAGATAAGGATTTTTAGGTCATCACGATGGAGAGATGAGCCGTTTTTGTGAGTTCTGTAGTAAAAAATCTGCGATTATAACTGCAAAAAATGCCAAAACTGTTAAGCGATCAGTGTAAGCAGCTTGTCTCGTCACTTATCAGTTATTTTTAACAGGAACGAGATTGTCATGGATAATGCAAAATATCACAGTACACTGATGGATAAACCTCCAACTAGTGCATGGACAAAACCAAAAATTGCAGAATGGCTGACAAATTATAATCTTCCTTTTGAAAACACTATTTTGAAAAGTGAACTGCTGCAAATCGTTATTCGGTAAGCAGTGATTAAAGGGACAGGTTTGTGTTTCATAATGTTCTATTCAGGAACCACAAGCCTAAAAAAGAATATGTGGCAGATCATATGGCTGAAGAATATGGCCACAATGTATTACGTCTTCCTTCTTATCATTGCATGTTCAATCTTATAGAATTGATATGGGGGGCGGCCAAAAATTATTACAATCGTCATATAAGTCGAGACGGAAGAACGATTGATAACTGTTTGGATATGTGGAAAGAAGCTTTGTCAACAGTTACACCACAGATCTGGATGAACAGCATCAGACATACAGAAGAAGAGATTCAAAGATGGTCGAATCGCGAAATAGTATTTGATAGACTAGAAGTTAATCCTTTAATAATTTACTTGAACAGCGATTCAGATGCTGAAAGTTGTTTTAGTAACACAGAATAATTAAACTTTGTGTAAACTAAATGAAAAGCTCCTATGTTGACAAGCAGAAGTTTCGAAATCGATTTTTGATTAAAACTTTTAAATAAAAATCTTTTCGTGTTACTTTTTCATTTACAGTTTTATCGATCATATAAATGCCAAAGTCTGGGTATTTTGGTGTTGATGCGGCAACATTGTAACGTGAGTGCGTCATAGATTTTGATGACGTGCAATCATTGTTTCTATGAATGAGCTTTACCTATTGATCTACATTAGACCAGATTGTTATATCAGTATATTCCTTTCTGGGGTTATTTAAAGAAAAAAAAATATTTCACAGTTTTTAAAATATTATTCAATACAATGGTTGAAGTGTTTTTGTTGTTTGGCATTATTAACATAATAACCGATGTTAGATATAGCATTTTTTTATTTAACTGACACACTTTATTACTGATTTGAAGATGCAACAATAATCTTTAACAAATAATTGTGGGAACAATATTTTGCTAGAAGATTTGTATTAATTAACTCAAACCACCTTTGTTAGTGCTATTTGTGGTGATTATCATTACAAACATTATTTGATGCAATAGATAATTATTTATTTAACATACATTTTTAACTAGATTACTGCATATAGGGTGAACAAGTTAATTTCCATCAAAATATTTTCATGTCACTATAACCCAATTTTCATCGGATTTCGAAATGCTAAAGATTTGTTCTGGTTTCGTGAGATATTTTAATAGTTTTAAAAGTTTATTACAATATATCGCAGTGAGGATATTCAGTAATTAATATGATTGAATTTGAAATGATAAAATCGTGAGCACGGAGATGAATAAACCTTGTACGATATAATACTTATAATATTAGACAAACTAGGTTTGTTTTGATAGAGTGGTGTATATTTAAATATCACGATTTTAATAAAACTCAGCTTAGTTTTTTTTTATTTTGCACTAATGGTTGAAGTATTTAGTTGCTATGGCTCAGAACAATTTGAAAGACGAAATTGATTATATCGTGCGAACAATCGCAGAGAGTGAAAACATCAAAAGTTCCGAGGTGGATTTTGAATTAAATGAAGATATCGGTGACGGTTTTATGGGTCAACTTTATTTGGGAACAATAAAAGGCAAAGCAAATGGGGAGATCTTGAACGTGGCTATAAAAAAAGGCTCAGGTGTGCAATTCAATACCAGCACGTTTAAGAATGAAGTCGAGTTCTATAGTTCTATATTTCCTGCACTGGATGCCTTGCAGAAGGAAGTTGGAATTTCTGAACCATTTGATAATGTTCCAAAATATTTTTGTGGTAGTGCCGATTCAGATAACATGTACGTTGCTATGGAAAACCTAAAGTTGCTAAATTACGTTATGTACGATAAACAAAAGTATCTGGACGAGGAGCATTTAAAGTATATTTTCCAACACTATAGCCGATATCATGTACTTTCCTACGTTCTGAAAAAACAAAAACCCGAAGACTACAAGGCTTTGGTGTCGAAAACCGTCAAGATATATGAAGAAATGGCCGAAGATTTAGTAACAGCTATAAAGAGCAGTTTAGATCCCGCTCTAGAAGCCTTGGAATCGGAAGAGTTCAAAATCGAGTACGAAAAGTGCAAGAACCTCGCTGACAATTTGATGGAACCTTTTTTAAAAGCAATTAGGTATCTTGGAGATTACAGTTGCATCATTCATGGAGATTGTTGGTCCAATAACTTCTTTTTCAAATACTCGGTAAATATTATTATATTCTTTATGTATCTAACCATAACGTTTTTATTCCATATGGTCCGCAACGTCATCCTCGGCCTTTTTGAAGTGAAAACTTCACTAGGCGCGTTTTTGCTGAGGAGTGAACGTAAGTGAACTGTCACGCTCGGGTCGGTGATGCTGAATCGGATTTACCTGGCTCCACTCGACATTAAGCGCGCTCGGGTCGGTGACGCACTGAATCGTGTAATCAGTGTTGTATTTTAATATAATACGCATGTCTTATTGTATATGATCTATGTACTATTTAAAGTGCTTGCAATTTGTGCTCCTTCCAACCCCTTCACTAATAGCAAAAATTTTATTTAGATATTTAAATAACCTTGAATCTAAAGTATTTATAATATATTTTAGCTTCCATAAGCCTATTATTTCATTCTTAGAATATAATGGCAATAAAGAAGTCCAATCAGAGCAAAATTCAACAATATCGGACGTTTGCGATCAAGCGGTATCCACTCCAGGATTGCCTTGGTTCATCTGTCGTCCCATCGCGTCGCTATATGGCCTGCTCATCTCCATTTCAATTGCTTTACTCTTCCAGTGATGTGACAGACTTTCGTTTGTTCCTTGATCCAAGTGCAGGACATTCTGTCTCGTCCTTGTAATGCTAAGATTCCACACATTCCATTCCCCTCTGTGCTACCCGAAGTTTTTGAATTGATTGCGATGTGAGTGTCCAGGTTTCACTTCTATATGCCTTAACGGGTAGAACGCGCTGATCGAAGACTTTTCTTTCGCCTTCAGTTCATATGGAACCCAATTTCCTTGTTTTTGAATCATTCCCAATGATTTTAAATTATGTGAAATTGCTTCTCGAGTCACTTCTAATGTAAGTACAAGTTATTTTTGCATTTGGACGAATCTTCCTTCAATAATACTTTTAATTCTGTGTCTTCGTACACTTTCGGCCTTCCACTGGGTTTTTTTGTCTTTCACGTCAAACTTGCCGTTTTTAAACTTTTAAAACCACTCACGACAACTTCTCTCATTTAAAGCAGCCTCACCTTATAATTCTACAAGCAATCGATGCCCCTTGGCTGCAGATTTCTTCAAATTAAAGAAGTAAGTCAAATGTTCCCGCAAATGACGCTTATTCGGCACAAAACTTGACATTTTCGCACGAAAAAAATTATGTGATGCTCCTACGGAGATACTAATACCAAACTTACGATATTACGTTTTACATCTGACAATTTCTACATAACCTTCTGGTGGGGACATCTTTTGTCAACCGGCGGAAACGTATTTGTACACCTTTTATAATAAATGTGACAAATTTATTTTAATTAATCAAGGAACAAATGATGAAATAAATCAAAAAGAGCCGAGAAATATATATCGGCAAAACAAGTACTAAATGAATTTACTTACGAGGGTTGTATGATAAATACCTGGCCTTGAAAAGAAAAAAAACTTCATTGAAATCCTTTGTCCAAGATATATAAAGCTGTCCACAATCTCCAAATCCCTTCCTAAAACTGAAATTCTTCTGTCCTGAGCGAAGTTATTGAACATAACCTGACTCTTCTTCAGGTTTATTTTCAAACCAAATGGTTCCCTGGCCTTTTGCAGTTTTTGTATGCGTCTTTGCAGCTCCTCTGCCTCTTGTGAAAGGAGAACGATATCATATGCAAATCTAAGTTGGTTTAAGTTTGCACCATTGATCTTTACACAATCCTGTTACCAATCCAGTTTACGGAATACTTCTTCAAGGCCAACCGAGAAAATAATAGGCGATATTGCGTCATCCTGCCGTACACCTCGTTCTACATTAATTCCCACTTCAAGATCATCAAGGTGAATTGTGGCTGTAGCTCCATCATATATCGATCCTAATAGGTTTACATATGCTTTATCTACCCCTTGGCTAAGCAGTGCATCCATTATCGCATGCTTTGAGATGGAGTCAAATGCTTTTTCGAAGTCGATAAAAGCCAAGCAGAGTGGCAGGGTGTATTCGTTGTGCCTTTCTATGGCCTGCTGTACAACCTGGATGTGATCCATTTTACTGAATCCTGCTTGTTCTCTTGGTTGTACGTCATTCAGTTTTTTGAATATTCTTTTAGAAATTATCTTAGTGAAAACTTTGTACATTACTGATAGGAGGCTTATTTGGACGGTAGTTTTTTTAATCTTCCTGTGCTCCTTTTTTATGTAAAAGGATCACTTCTGCAATTTTCCATAAGTCAGGTACTACGGTGTTTCGACGACAAATGCTGCTGGTCGATCTGTCGCGTCGGGTTTTGTGTGCTGGCCGCGCGACGTCATTGGTCGGTTGATTCCGGCCAATGAGAGCCCGTATTTGGCTACGTGTTTGAGGACCCATTGTCAGTAGCACGACTTGCATGGATGGAGAATGATCTCGCTATCTCGGGCTCTCTGCTGATCCCACTCGGAAGTCCGATAAAATGTGTTTCCAAGCATGTGGTATTCTCTGGGAATCCTCTTGGGTGTTTAGGTTGTTGGGCTTTTTTTCTATTTCTATCGCCTCTTTAATAACTCTGGCGGAGAATTTTTCATTTCTCACTAAGGTTTTTGTTTTCGCAAAATTAATTTTGTGTCCGGTGTTGAGCACATGCTGGGCTAGAGAGGAAGTGGTAGTTTTCTGCTTGATGGCGTTAATATGCTCGTCCCTTTTGGCGCTTATTTTTCTATTTGTTTGGCCTATGTCTGACACGGAATTTCGTACACGTCTTGGTCTTCTAAGCGAATTTTGCCTTTGGCGGTTTGGAAGAATGTCTTTGATTTTCCTGTCGGTGGTGAAAATAGTTTCAATGTTATGTCTCAGAAGTTTTTCAATATTGTCCGTGGTGCCTTTGATATATGGGAGAAAGGCTTTGTTTGTGTATGTCTTTTTCTCTGTTTCTTGATGTTTGTTTGTCGGATTGAGCGCCCGTCGGATAGTTTTTTGTTGATATCCGTTAGTTGCCAGGACATTTTGCAGAAGATTTATTTCTTGTTGATAGTGTTCCTTATCCGTTAGAGTTTGCGATCGATAGGCCAAAGATTTTGCAACGGCGAATAACTGAGCCGGATGGTGGTGTGACGTGACATTAAGGTATCTGTTGGTGTGTGTCGGTTTTCGATAAACTGTGTGTAATAAGCCACAATCTCGTTTCCTTTTTATTAAGACATCAAGGAATGGAAGTTCTTTTTCTGTTTCTTTTTCCATCGTGAACTTGTTTCTTGGATGAATTTGATTTAGGTGTTCCAGGAATTTGTTCAGATTATCCTCTCCATGTTGCCACACAACAAACGTATCGTCGATATAACGTAACCATATTTTCGGTTTATGTATATACGTTTGCAGTGCTCGGGTTTCGAAGTCTTCCATATATAGATCCGCCCACGCTGGAGATAGTGGGGAGATGTTTGCAAGGCAGTGGTTCGAAAGACTGATGACATGTTCAGGCAGCTTGTACTTCGTCTTTATGAAAGACAGGGCTTCGGTAACCGGCACTTGCGTGAACAGGGAAGTGACGTCAAAGCTGACTAATAAGTCGTTTTCTTCTAGCCGGATGTCTTTGATAATTTCAGTGAAATGTTGGGTGTTCTTCACATACGATGTGGCTTTTTCTATAAGAGGCTGGAGTAAGGAGGTCATGTATTTGGCCAGGGCTTGAGTGGGAGAGCCAATGGAACTTACTATTGGTCTTAACGGCGCTCCCGTTTTGGGAACTTTCGGGAGACCCTATAGTTTTGGGCACCTTGACGATTTTTCCCTAGGAATGATCTTCTTCTTCATTTCATCGTCCAATGGAGATGCCTTTATTGCGGATTTGGTGTTTTTTTTTTTAAATACGTTGTAGGATCGCTGGTTATGGCTTTATACGATGTATCGTTTAACAGCTTGAGCATTTTTTGGTGGTAATCTTCGTAATTGAGAACCACCGTGGCGTGGTTCTCAATCAATTATATATATATATATATATATATATATATATATATATATATATATATATATATATATATATATATAATAACATTATTAAATAATAAATTTTCATAATTTTTTTAATTTTTGCATCTAATATCATTCCACATAAAAAATTCAAAACAATTAGATTATAATAAAAAACAAAATATTTTTGTCTTTTTTGTGTTTTTTATATTTTTATATATTTTACATTTTGTGTTTTTTATATTTTTTATGTAAAAGGATCACTTCTGCATTTTTCCATAAGTCAGGTACTACGGTGTTTCGACGACAAATGCTGCTGGTCGGTCTGTCGCGTCGGGTTTTGTGTGGTGGTTTTCTATTTGTTTGACCTATGTATGGCAGGTTACAGTCCTGACATGGAATTTCTAGATATATATATATATATATATATATATATATATATATATATATATATATATATATATATATATATATATATATATATATATATATATATAATTCCATGTCAGGACTGTAACCTGCAAAATGTCCTGGCAACTAACGGATATCAACAAAAAACTATCCGACGGGCGCTCAATCCGACAAACAAACATCAAGAAACAGAGAAAAAGACATACACAAACAAAGCCTTTCTCCCATATATCAAAGGCACCACGGACAATATTGAAAAACTTGACATTGAAACTATTTTCACCACCGACAGGAAAATCAAAGACATTCTTCCAAACCGCCAAAGGCAAAATTCGCTTAGAAGACCAAGACCTGTACGAAATTCCGTGTCAGATATAGGCCAAACAAATAGAAAAATAAGCGCCAGAAGGGACGAGCATATTAACGCCATCAAGCAGAAAACTACCACTTCCTCTCTAGCCCAGCATGTGCTCAACACCGGACACAAAATTAATTTTGCGAAAACAAAAACCTTAGTGAGAAATGAAAAATTCTCCGCCAGAGTTATTAAAGAGGCGATAGAAATAGAAAAAAAGCCCAACTACCTAAACACCCAAGAGGATTCCCAGAGAATACCACATGCTTGGAAACACATTTTATCGGACTTCCGAGTGGGATCAGCAGAGAGCCCGAGATAGCGAGATCATTCTCCATCCATGCAAGTCGTGCTACTGACAATGGGTCCTCAAACACGTAGCCAAATACGGGCTCTCATTGGCCGGAATCAACCGACCAATGACGTCGCGCGGCCAGCACACAAAACCCGACGCGACAGATCGACCAGCAGCATTTGTCGTCGAAACACCGTAGTACCTGACTTATGGAAAATTGCAGAAGTGATCCTTTTACATAAAAAAGGAGCACAGGAAGATTAAAAAAACTACCTTCCAAATAAGCCTCCTATCAGTAATGTACAAAGTTTTCACTAAGATAATTTCTAAAAGAATATTCAAAAAACTGAATGACGTACAACCAAGAGAACAAGCAGGATTCAGTAAAATGGATCACATCCAGGTTGTACAGCAGGCCATAGAAAGGCACAACGAATACACCCTGCCACTGTGCTTGGCTTTTATCGATTTCGAAAAAGCATTTGACTCCATCTCAAAGCATGCGATAATGGATGCACTGCTTAGCCAAGGGGTAGATAAAGCATATGTAAACCTATTAGGATCGATATATGATGGAGCTACAGCCACAATTCACCTTGATGATCTTGAAGTGGGAATTAATATAGAACGAGGTGTACGGCAGGATGACGCAATATCACCTATTATTTTCTCGGTTGGCCTTGAAGAAGTATTCCGTAAACTGGACTGGTAACAGGATTGTGTAAAGATCAATGGTGCAAACTTAAACCAACTTAGAGTTGCATATGATATCGTTCTCCTTTCACAAGAGCCAGAGGAGCTGCAAAGACGCATACAAAAACTGCAAAAGGCCAGGGAACCATTTGGTTTGAAAATAAACCTGAAAAAGAGTCAGGTTATGTTCAATAACTTCGCTCAGGACAGAAGAATTTCAGTTTTAGGAAGGGATTTGGAGATTGTGGACAGCTTTATATATCTTGGACAAAGGATTTCAATGAAGTTTTTTTTTCTTTTCAAGGCCAGGTATTTATCATACAACCCTCGTAAGTAAATTCATTTAGTACTTGTTTTGCCGATATATATTTCTCGGCTCTTTTTGCTTTATTTCATCATTTGTTCCTTGATTAATTAAAATAAATTTGTCACATTTATTATAAAAGGTGTACAAATACGTTTCCGCCGGTTGACAAAAGATGTCCCCACCAGAAGGTTATGTTGAAATTGTCAGATGTAAAACGTAATATCGTAAGTTTGGTATAAGTATCTCCGTAGGAGCTTCACATAATTTTTTTGTCTTTTTTGTGTTTTTTATATTTTTATATATTTTACATTTTGTGTTTTTTTATATTTTTTATGTAAAAGGATCACTTCTGCAATTTTCCATAAGTCAGGTACTACGGTGTTTCGACGACAAATGCTGCTGGTCGGTCTGTCGCGTCGGGTTTTGTGTGGTGGTTTTCTATTTGTTTGGCCTATGTATCGCAGGTTACAGTCCTGACATGGAATATATATATATATATATATATATATATATATATATATATATATATATATATATATATATATATATATATATATATATATATATATATGTATATATATATATATATATATATATATATATATATATATATATATATATATATATGTATATATATATATATATATATATATATATATATATATATATATATATATATATATATATATATATATATATATATGAGCAACAGTTAGTTGCTTGATCCGGAGGCAGCCCTAACCATTCCTTACACTGAAGGGCACATGTTTTGTTTGTTGGTGGTTAGACTCATTAGGGTACCGACATATGCTCTCTCGCCAATAATAGGGAGTCTCCCTCTGCAATCGAACAACCTATACTTTCGCATATATACATATATATATATATATATATATATATATATATATATATATATATATATATATATATATATATGTATATATATATATATATATATATATATATATATATATATATATATATATATATATATATATATATATATATATATATATATATATATATGAGCAACAGTTAGTTGCTTGATCCGGAGGCAGCCCTAACCATTCCTTACACTGAAGGGCACATGTTTTGTTTGTTGGTGGTTAGACTCATTAGGGTACCGACATATGCTCTCTCGCCAATAATAGGGAGTCTCCCTCTGCAATCGAACAACCTATACTTTCGCCGACTTCTCGTCGGATGGCTTATAAATAGAGTTTTTGGCTTATAAAATGTATGAGCCTAACCACCAACAGACGAAACATGTGCCCTCTAGTGTAAGGGATGGGTGGGGCTTCCTCCCGGTCAAGCAACTAACTATTGCTCATTATGGCGGAGACGCAGGTTGTTGTGCGTTCCACCCAACTGTCGGTGTGTATAACTCCTGACTACTGTTGTTTCGTTGGACGCAGTTCAAAGAAGTCAAAAAACTCCATATATATATATATATATATATATATATATATATATATATATATATATATATATATATATATATATAATTATATATAATATGCTATAATATATATAATGCTAGTCAAAAGTCTCCTTCCCTCCCTTTATCTTTTGAACGGTTATGCTTAAACTAATGAAATCTGGAATGTGAAGATGACTGCATGTAAACTTCTGTTCTAGTGACAACCGATGACTTAATCATCATAGATGGCATCACAGTGCCATTGTAACCAATAATTTTTTATGGGATCCTATGGCAAGTGACACCTCCTTTGAAAGATATTTAAAAGACCTATTCAACCATAGTAATTTTGTTTGGGTGCAAGGTAGTTTTGATGCATAAAATAAATAAATATGAAAATTTCAGTTTAGCGTATAATTAATACCAATTTACAGTAAAACACTTTCTGACAGTAAAACATCCTATTGATAAACTTTTGTCGCACTCGTTCAAATATTTCAGGGGAAATTGCTCTACACTCTTCAACAATTCGTTGTCTTAAAACATTAATATTGTCCGGTATTGTAGCATATACTTTAGATTTAAGGTACCCCCACAGAAAAATGCAAAAGTGTACGATCCGATGACCGAGCCGGTCATTTTATCGGACCTCGTCATCCAATCCAAATAATGTCTTACTGCAGCGCAATAGTGTGGAGGAGCTCCGTCTTGTTCGAACGTGATTTCAAAGTTATCAAATTCATCTGGATTGTTTTCCAGAATTTCGAGAATTTGCGGCTTAATCGCAGTTTCTAACATCTCCAGGTACGCTTTACCGGTTTCCCAGAATACCTGCCCGGACATTTACTTCTTCTGGACTATGTTTATGTTTCTCACTAAACACTGTAGGATTTGTATCACTCCAGTACCTTACATTTTGAGTGTTCACATTTCTATTGAAATAGAAAGTACTTTCGTCACTAAAGCAAATTATTTTTAAATAATCTAGGGCTTGATCAATTTTAGTGGTCATATTTTCACAGAATTGCAGTCTTGCACCACTTTTACAGTTGATGCACCATTTTTAATTTATAAGGGTTAAATTTATTTTGTTTTAACACCCGGTGCATGGTGTGTTGACTGTAACTTGGTAGATGCAACTTGGGTTGTAGAACAAGTAGGGTAGACATTTTTGGTCTACCACATCATTTTGCATCTTTAACACTCCCTGTTGTTTCAAATTTGCGAAGAAACTCTCTCAAATAAGTCCTCGATTTAAGGCGATCGGGATACCTCTCATTAAAAAGGCACTTCGCACCATGGATTCTTTCCGCATCCACCAAGCATTAAGATAGCTGCTACCTTGTCTCCTAAATGTACGTAGCATTGTGTATATTTAGAACATCAAACGTTTCGTTCAAAAAGATTTTAAGTAAATATTCAAAAATTGAAATCATGTAAAAGCAGAAAAAGTAAAGTAAGTTGGAGACTTACAAAAACGTCAACTTTTTTGACAATTGTCCAGGGGCGGACTTGTAAATCTGCATTAATTATACGTTAAACTGAAATTTTAGTGTTTATTTATTTTATGCATCGGAACTACCTTGAACCCAAACAAAATTAATAAGGTTGAATAGGTCTTTCAAATTTCTTTCAAATGAGGTGTCACTTACCATAGGATCCCATTGAAAATTATTGGTTATATATATATATATATATATATATATATATATATATATATATATATATATATATATATATATATATATACTGGGCGAAATTTTCGAACCCACAGGAGGAGAGAAGATAGCACAGAAGACTCGATTACAGAAGATAAAGAGGGCGTACGTCAAGACACACAATATCTATAGCAAGAAAAGCCTATCCACACACGCAAAAATAAGAGACTACAACACAGTAGTCAAACCAGAAGTCCTATTCACAAGCGAGACACTTACACTTCATACAAAAAGCGCCATAGAAAACATACTAAAAGAAGAACGCAAAATTATGAGGAAAATTCTTGGCCCAAAATTGACAGAGGAAGGATACAGACTACACTCTCGAAAGACCACAGAAAGAATGTCCAACGTAGCGGCAGACATAAGAAAAAGAAGGTTGAAATTCTATGGACATATCAGTAGACTCCCACCGACAAGACTCACCAACAGAATTCTCATATACATATAAGGAGTCAAGTCAACAGTACCATAGATCACACAGGTCAGAGCTGATCTGAAGGCACAAATGGTTCCGACAGAGATTGAGGATAGACAAACGTACAGAAACAAAATACATATAAGGAACGTTGCATCAGAGAGCGACGTTTCAAGGAGATCGGGAACAGAGTGGACGGAGGAAAGAAAGAGAATCCACGGAGAAAGGATGAGAGAGGTGTGGAGGATCAGAAAGAACACTCGAAAATGAGTCAGAATGCTTTGCGTGATCCAACCGGGTCTATACGCACCTAATAATATATATATATATATATATATATATATATATATATATATATATATATATATATATATATATATATATATTGGAAAATTGGAATTTTATTTAGTACATTGGGCATTTATTTATGAAATACATATTATTAATTTGATCAAAGTAATCTCCCTCAATGATAAAGTTATTGAGGTTTTTTCCGACTTCCTAACGAAATATGAAGCAGATATCAACCAGGTGATGTTGCAGGGATCGGAAGAGGTGAAAATCCGAAGAGGCCAAGTCTAGAGAATACGAGGTGAATAATTCGGTGATCATTGTCAGGGTAATTTTTGCAGTATGTGATTCTTTTAATGAATTCATTTATCGAGCAAAGAACTTGCATTAATTTTTTTCTAAAAAAACTAAATCTTTGTGATGATTCATTAAAATTTATACAAAAGTATTAGGGTGATGAGGCTATGTCAATAAACAATCTAGATAAGTGGACTTTTGTGATGGCAGAGAAGCAGTTCAGGAAGATCTTCCACGTTAACTGATCAAGAAGACATTATCAAAATCAAGTTTCAGAAAAGTAGAAATCGAATTATCTACCTATCTCATGCGTTTCTTTCACACCGCTGGTTCTTTAAATTTTGATGATTGCCTAAAATGACGTGGTGCGTGAAGAGAACTTGCGGCATTTTAACACTTTAACTCCAAGAATACTGCTGAGCTTAATTCTCCATGAAAAATACCTCACATCAATTCTTCTGCTGGAACCTTTGGTGTGAAATACTAAACTCAGTGAGATTTTCCACGAAAAATCAAATACTCTTTTATAAACATCACATTCCCTGTTTGCTTTTTCATATTCCTTCAATTGAGGGACGCCGTTTTGAGTCTATCGAAGGCAGTCAAGAGAGTTTGCTGACCAGTTTGAAGGAAATACCAGACGTCTAGTATAAAAACCGTTTCCAAGACTGGAAAAAACGTTGGATTAAGTATATTGCAGTGAAACTGGATTTAGACAGAACAAATTAGGATGAATAAATAAATATTTTGTGGTTTATTTAAAGTCACCTTACATTTCATTTTCTAATAATTAATAAATATATCTAATAATTAATATTAATATAGTAAAGGTATCATATGATAATAAACTATTATAAATTAAAGTACATTTGGTTTATTTTTGTAGGATTCTGGAAAATTAGAAAGCATGAAACTGATTGACTTCCAGTTTAGCCAGGAAAGTACCCCCATACACGATTTATCGTATTTCTTTTACTCCGGAGCATCAAAATACGATTTCGATAAGTTGGATGATTATTTGGAAATGTACCATAAAAGTTTCGTTGAATACGGAAAAGAATTCGGAATAAATGGTAATGAACTTTTACCACTAGACGATTTAAAAGAGGAATGGAAAACGTACAGTTTATTTGGGGCTCTGGTAGGAATTGTAATCTGGCAAATTAAATTAATTGATAAAGAGCAATGTCAGGAATACACGGAGAAGCAAGGCGAAGAGAGAGATTATGAACAATTCGATAGTGTGATGAGAAGAACTCATAACAATTCAACTTTTAGGGAAAGGACGAAAAATATTTTAATTCATGCAGTTGAATATGGAATTATATGAGATTGTTTTAGTTTTTCTTAATAAAGTAGATGTATTTAATGATGTTTTTATTAAACTAAAAGGGATTTACTACGAAAAACAAATCACTTCTTTTTTTAAACTTACTTCTTTAAACAAAGCAGTTAGGCTTTAGTGTGTTTGGAAACCATTTTGATGTGTTTGGAAAATTCTTTAAGTTTTATGGATTGATTTGTCCGTTACTTTGGGATAGTTCATTTTCTAAAAAGGAATAAAACAATTTTTTACTTTGTTATCTATCACTTTTATTTTTAAAACACAAATGTTTTTTATTTTTTAAAAACAAAAAAAAAATACCCTACCACAACAATTTAAAATAAGTTAAAATCAACAATAAAAAATATAAACACCATTTTGTTAAACGAACATAAATATAAAATAGTCAGTATGAATCCTACTCCTCCAAAACTGTACGGTTTAATTAAAATTCATAAAGAAAAGTTTCCAATAAGACCGGTAGTCTCATACACAAATAGCCCTTTGAGAAACCTAGCTTTTTACTTAAATAAAATATTCAAAAACATAAGAAATATCTAGCTAAAACAGTCAATAAAAAACTCGGTGGACCTTACAAAAAAGCTTAGCAAACAATCTATACCAAAAAACGGGTTTCTAGCATTCTTTAACGTTAGCAATATGTTCCCGAATATTCCGAACAAAGATTGTCTACTATTAATAGATAATTTACTCATAAAAAATAACATCAATCCAATTATTAAGCAAGATATTTTAGAACTCTTTAACTTATACATTAATGAAAATTATTTTCAATTTAATAACGTTTTTTACAAACAAAAGGATGGTCTAACAATGGGTTCCTCACTAAGCCCTTTATTATCAGAACTGTTTATGTCATATTTGGAACATAATTTTTTAAAAACGGATAAAGAAAAAAATATATTGTTTTGGTTTAGATATGTAGACGACATTTTGGTTTATTATACTGGAAATGACAGACAAATAGAAGGAACATTAAAGCATTTAAATAGTATCCATCGGAAAATAAAATTTACACTAGAAAAAGAACAAAATCAAACCATAAATTTTCTAGAATAGACTAGAATATAATATTTATAGAAAACCCACATACTCAGATATAACAATTACAAAACATTCAATCCACCCCATTACACATAAATATGATGCATATAAGTCTATGATCTACTGAGCTTTCACAATTCCACTATCTGAAAATAATAAAAAAATAGAACTGCAAAAAATAAAACTAATAGCACAAAATATCGGCTTCAAAGAAAAATAAATTAGTTCCTTAATAAATAAAAAACGGAAACAATTACTAATTCATCAAGTATATCCAAAAGAAAAACAAACAAATGATAAAAAGTACTGTAAAATTTCATATTTCGGTCCAATTTCACAACAAATAATTCACCCTTTGAGGAAACATAATTTGCAAATAGCGTTTAAAACCACCCAGCCAACCAGTAAATTAATTTCTAATACCAAAGATAAAACATCAGCAAATACAAAATCTGGAGTTTATATGTTAAGTTGCAACGAATGCAGTAGTTGCTATGTTGGACAAACCGGCAGAAATTTTCAGACCAGATACAAAGAACATAAATCTGCATACATATTAAAGAAACAACACTCTAATTTTGCGAACCATTTCATAGATACCGGACATATATTTCCCTAGATTACAAATTTGAAAATTTTACATACAGCGTCCAAAAGCAAAAAATTAATCATTTTAGAAACTATTGAAATTTATAAATATAATAAAGATCCGTCTAGACAGCTATTAAACAATCAGACGGATCTTCGAAATTTCCCACTATTTAAAATATTGTAAAAAATTAACCGAAATAAAAGTATAAAATTAGGTACATAGCATAGATTATAGCTATAAAACCTTAGTTTTAAAGTAGTGTTTGAGAATGTAAAATCGTTTTACGAAATTATAGTCACACAAATTTTGTTTTTTAAAAATAAAATTGATAGATAACAAAGTAAAAAATTGTTTTATTCCTCTTTAAGTTTTTTCAAATAATGCTGTGTACAGATAAAAAACGTTAATGTTTTTAATGTGCTTATTACAAGATTATTCCAAAAATATAACGAATTATCTGCGTGTGACGAAAACCTTGGCAGGAGATGATTAAACCTTGTAAAATATTCATTTATTAGATAAACTAGGTTTATTTTGATAGAGTCGCGTTCACTTAAATATCAAGATTCCAACAAAAGTCAGCTTATTTGTTTTTGTTTTGCGTTAGTTGTGGAAGTATTTAGTTGACATGGCTCAGAACAATTTGAAAGATGAAATTGATTATATCTTGCGAACGATCGCAGAGAATGAAAATATCAAAAGTTACGAGGTGGTTTCGGAATTAAATGCGGATACCGGTGATGGTTTTATGGGGCAACTTTATCTGGGAACAATAAAAAACAAAGCCAATGGGAAGATTTTGAACGTCGTGATCAAAAAAGCGGCAGGAGTACATTTCAGTACCATTGTGTTTAAGAACGAAGTTGAGTTTTATAGTTCTACGTTTCCTGCACTAGACGCCTTGCAGAAGGAAGTTGGAGTCAGTGAACCGTTTGATAATGTCTCAAGATATTTTTGTGGTAGTGCTGATTCAGACAACATGTACGTCGCTATGGAAAACCTAAAGTTGCTCAATTACGTTATGTACGATAAACGGAAGTATCTGGATGAGGAGCATTTAAAGTATATTTTCCAACTCTACGGCCGATATCATGTACTTTCCTTCGTTTTGAAAAAACAGAAACCCGAAGACTACAAGGCTTTGGTGTCAAAAACTGTCAAGGTATATGAAGAAATGGCCAAAGGTTTAGTAACAGGCATAAAGAACAGTTTAGATCCAGCTCTAGCGGCCTTGGAATCGGAAGAGTTCAAAACCCAGTATGAAAAATGCAAGAACCTCGCTGACAATTTGATGGAACATTTTTTAAAAGCAATTAGGTATCTTGGTGATTACAGTTGCATCATTCATGGAGATTGTTGGTCCAATAACTTCTTTTTCAAATATTCGGTAAGTGTTATCATTTTCTTCATACATCTAATACTAACAATATTATATGATGAACAAAAGCCTTTTTTTTTTATCACCACAAGTACTAGAAATTATTAGGTTCTTAAGTTAATTCTCGTCCTGTTTTGGCATTTGTATATGAAAAAAATAACACCAACTTAATCTTTGAAGTAATCTAATCTCACCCTCTCCACCCTCGCACTTTTCAGGCAATTATCAAAACTCAGATCGAAAAGAACTTGGTGGCTTTGACATGAAAAAATCATTGAGCCTTTTCCCGACTTTCTCACGAGATGTGAAGCGGTTATCAACCAGGTGATGTTGCAGGAATTGAAAAACATAAAAATTCGAAGGCGCCAAGTTTGGGGAGTACGCCAGGTGACATAAAATCTCCCAGTTTAACTCGGTCATTTTCAAAAAAATAAAAAATTTGAAAAATTAAAATATTGGAAAGAATATGCATTCAATTTTGTTTAAAAAAAACTAAATTTTTTGTTCTGATACATTAAGTTATACTCTGAAGTTATGTAAAGAAAATCTTTGCAAATGATGCAAGTAGTTTAATAGAGAGGCAGTTGATGAGTTTCGTTGAGAAAGACCTTCAACTTCAACTAATGAAGAACTTATTAACAAAATCAAGGATCTTGAACTGAGTAGTCGCCGTTTAACTATTAGAGACGTTGTGGATGTGAACGTACACATTCACATGTTTGTATCCATGTTTTCATAAAAGCAGAAGTTTCAGATAAGTACCATGTCACTGGCTCCTCAATTTTCGATGATTGCCTGAAACGACTTGGTGTCTGAAGTGAACTTGCGGCATTTTAACACTTAAACCCCAAGAATACTGCTTAGCTTAACTCTGCATGAAAAATACTTCAAAACATCAATTCTTCTATTGGAACCTTAGGGGGTGAAATACTAAACTCAATGAGATTTGCCACTAAAAATTAATCAACTTTTTTATTTTCTCGATACATGTTAGCATCATCAGTAGATTCTAGAACTAAACCATATTTGATTCATCGATAAATGAAGTTTTTCGAAGAGGTAGAAGTTACAGGGAGCCAAATCAGACGATATTGGTGAATTATTAATGGTTAAAATGCCATTTTTGGCAAAAAATCAGTGATCAGTGGACACAATACCGTCAACAAGCGCCAGCTGTCTTGTTGACGGTATTGTGGTCGCACACGACGAATATGCTACAGCAGAGGCTTCATAACAGCAAGATAAAATATAGTATTGACCGTTTGACCAGATGCAATGAGCTCCTTGTGTATAATTCCCTTCGAATCGTATAAACAAATGAAAAGTTTTTATTTTTAACTTCTCGTGGCGGCTTGTTTTCTGATTTGGCTCGCTCGGATGCTTTCATTCGTCACTTGGTTTCGAGATCATATTAAAAACTCGTCTCATCACCAGTAATAATATTATACTGGGTTTTCGTCCTTTTTCCAATCTTTAATTAAGTGCTTGCAATGTTGGATTCGGACCAATTTTTGGTTGTCAGTCAATTGGTGTGGAACAAAGGGAGCACAAACCTTCCGAAGTCCCAAATAATCGGTCAGAATTCGATGAATTGAATCTTTGGATATGTTCAATTCCATTTCCATATATCGGAACGAAGATTTTGGCTGATTTTTTATAAATTTATTCACAATTTCAATGTAACTTTGAGTAACCACAGAATTTTTCAGACCAGGATATTCGTCGTCCTTGATATCCTCAGGACCTTCTTTGAATCGTTTGAACCACTCGTGGACTCAGGATAAACAATTCTCAACAAACATTTGTTTCATTAAATGAAACGATCCGGTGAATGTTTTACTAAGTTTAAAATAAAACTTATTATTCGCTCTTAGTTCGATTTTGATTTTCGATCGATGGTGTAAAAATACTGAGACTTTAAGCGCGATAACTTGGCTTCTAATGATCCGAATGCCATGAAATTTTGTCAGAACGTCAGTGAAGGATGCACCTTTCTTACGTCCCGTCAAAAGATGGCACCACTAGAAATAGCTATTTTTAAAAAGCCCTGTTTTCCGAGACGTGTACCTTGTATTTATATGACAATCATACCTAATGAAGCTTGTAAAAGTCATAAATAAGTTTTGTCACATACCGATTATTGTGGCAAAACATTTCATTGCTTGTACATGACGAGAATGAACCATCGCACACAATTTTACTTCAACAGAAACTCTTCTGCAAGCATTATATTTACCGGATTTGGCATCATGTGACTTTTTCATATTCAACGATTGAAGAAACCATTTTCATTCCCTGTTCGTAGACTGGAAAAAAAAAGTTGGAATAAGTGTATTGCAGTGAGAGGGAATTAAGACAAAAATTTATATTGAATTTGAGACAAATTAAATTTGGATGAGGAAATTAATAGTTTGTGTTTTGTTTAAAAAGTCATCATAATAATCATAATAATTTTTCTATTATATAATAATAAACTATCACAAATTAACGCACATTTTGTTTTTTTTTCGCAGGATTCTGGAAAATTAGAAGGCATGAAACTAATCGACTTCCAGTTTAGCCAGGAAAGTACCCCGATACACGATTTATCGTATTTTTTTTACTCCGGAGCATCCAAACAAGATTTCGACAAGCTGGATGACTATTTGGAATTGTACCATAAAAGTTTCGTTGAATACGGCAAAGAATTCGGAATAGATTGTCACGAACTTTTTCCATTGGTCGATTTAAAAGAAGAATGGAAGACATACAGTTTGTTTGGTGCTCTGATGGGAATTTTAATCTGGCAAATAAAGTTAACTGATAAAGAGCAATGTCAGGAATATACTGAGAAACAAGGTGAAGAAAGAGATTACGAACAATTCGATAGCGTGATGAGAAGAACACACAACAATCCAATTTATAGGGAAAGGACGAAAAATATATTAATTCATGCAGTGGAATATGGAATTATATGAGATTATTTTAGTTTTTTTAATAAAGTAAACATATTTAATGACCTTTTTTTTAATTAAACTCGAAGATATTTGGTATTAAACACAATTTTGTTTTAAATTATGTTAGCATCTTTAAGAATCGATTAAAACTTGTTTGTTTTATTTACAATTTATACCTAAACTTAGTGTGGTGAAGAGTATCAAATTCGACAAAGCGTGTGGGTTATTTCCTGATGATGTTAAGATTGTTACCGAATACAGAAATTAAAAAGAAATATATTGATTTGATGTTTAGTTGTAAATCTCTTCTAGTTTAGTGTTTCACACCGAAGATTCCAATAGAGGAACAGAGTTTTTGTTGTAAAAACAGTGATCTTGAAAAGCCAGATATGTAATACGAAAAACGAATATCAGGCCCTCAGCTTACTTCTCGCTCTTTTTTGACTTGTTTTGTCATTTATTTTTGAAAAAGGTAGTGCACACTTAATCTTCGAAGTGATTTGGGTTCAGGCTTCAGGTTCGTCACCTTTCAGACAACTGTCGAATCCCAGATCGAAAAAAAAATTGGTTTTTTATTGGAAGAGATGAAAATCCGATGGGGCTAATTCTGGAGAATACGCCGGTGCGATGAAATTCCCTTTTTCATATAAGGTTTGTATATTATATGAATATTTGTATATATAAGGTTTTTTTCCTTCAGAGTGTTACTAACATGAATCACTTTCTGCTGATAAGGGTCATCGGTGATGTTTGACCAGATTAGAGCAACTCAGAATGCACGACGCCCAGCTGATCCCACTTTATACACAGCAATACTTTTTTGACATGGATATTTGGTTTTGCATGGATATTTTGCTTGGTTAACACACGATTTTCGCCTCTTTGTATTATGGTAGATGAGCCACTTTTCATCACAGGTTCTAGTCCTATGCAGGAAATTCTTTTTCTTGAAACTATGAAGCAATGACCCAACAACACGGAGACATGGGCGATATCTGTGGTCGTATTTTTGCTTCAGCTACTTTCGAACGTTCAGCTCAAACACGACTGACGACGGCTTAAGGCCAGAAACCCGTCTCCGGAGATGCTTGCTGACGTTTTGAGGGCGGTTGCAGGAATGCGTAATTTTTACGTAGAGCACGGATAAATTTTCTGATTTTTGAACATTTTTAACACGAACATGTCTATTCTTATTCGTATTTGTGAATTCATAGGAGACCCAACGAATCTTCATTTGAATTCTCCTTAGTTCGGGTACTCGTTTATAAATGGTTTGAAGATGATGAAAACATTTTTTTCATCTTCTTATAACTATGGTCTGCTGAAATGTTTTTTCGCGTAGTGTACTGCCAATTTTTAAATAAATTACACAAGTCAACAAATTTAATTTGTTGATCTGTGAATTTTGAGGCAACTTTGATGAAAATAGATGTATATGAAGTATTTTGTAGTCCTAAATCCTAAAATAATAAGCTAATTACTGTAACACGTACGGTTTTTTTTTGTTACAGGGGATCGGTGGTGGGGAAAAAAAGAAGACGACATATTTTTACAATTTAATTTTTACAATTTAAAACGTATTAAATCTATACAAATACATTACTGAGTATTATGCGAATAAAAAATATATTACATGAGATGTCATACAAAGACAAAAACTTTGACTTTTTTCTCATGTGTTCTGTAGCATCATCTATTTTTAAAAACCATAAGTAGCCGTGCAACATAGATGGGTCTCAGTGTTTCTGGTATCTTGCTTCCATCGACCTGATGTCCTGATGAAACCTCTCTCCTTGTTCGTCGCTCACCGCACTCAAATTTTTCGGAAAAAAATGCAAATGGAAGAGAAAAAAATGCATTATTACATGCGGTGCTAGTAATTCATAGGCTTTCAAGAGTTCATCTATGACGTTTTTATAGTTTTCGTCTTCCTTTTTTTTCTTTTCACTCCCCTTACAAAACACTTCCAAGCTGCGAATTCTTTTTCATTTAATTTTTCTTGAAAATGGAAATTATCTAGAAGCTTTCTCATTTGAAGTCCAATAAATCCCTCTTTTAGATTTGAATCACTTAACTGACGAAATATTTCTTTTAGCTACTTGAAACAAACCAGTACTTGCTTTGGCCATGGCCTTGATAAACTTTTTTTATTAATCCAAGTTTAATATGGAGAAGCACCTTTTTTGGGTTTTCAAGGGGGCCATATTTTATGTGTGAACTACCAGGTTCAAAAGAGGTTCTATGAAACCAATCTATTTTACTGCGATGTTCTTTTGTTGCCCTACTGTCTCATAGACACAAAAAAACAGCAATACTTTGTAAAACTCCCTTGAAGTACTTGCAATATATTTTTAAATCCTCACAAATATACCATTGATACTGTTCATATTTAACGCGATTTAGTATGGTTGCTAAGTTGTCATAGGTTTCTTCCCTTGTCACTGAATGGGCTAAATGAATAGATGGTTTTTTTTTTATTATGAAGACTGCCTTTTAAGCTCATTCAATAAACCATCAATATCAGAACAGATGCCTAGCCATCTTTCCATTTTATAAAAACTTGAAAATGTTTGTTTTCGTTTTTAGTAAAGTGAAATTCTTGCATTTTATCTAACATGTTCCGCTGTTGAAGGGTGGAACCGAGAAGTTCTTATTTTTGTTTTGATAATCCCAGGTTACGTATCAAATCATTTAATTCATTTAGATTTATTAAGTGAGGTTTATTGGTAGTTGTTAAAAATATTGGGGCACAATTGGTGTTCTCAGAAAGTTCTGAATCTGATCCTGATGTAGAATTAGAATCACCGGGAAACATGTTGTCCAGGTTTAAAGGCGCAATCTGTACTGGCAGTTTCTGGCTATGAGGAATTGGCTAAGTTCAGAAGACAAATTTGGATACTGAATTTTATCGTATTACTTTTTTATAATACCTTCTGTTGCAGTCCTACAAAAATAGCGATCACTTACATGGTCAGTAGGTTCTCTCCACACAATAGGAATGGCAAACGGCATAGATTTTTTCTTGCAATGCATCCACTGCACTCAATTTACGTGACAACTTTCAGAGCAAAAATGAGGAGCCCAACTTTTATCTTGATCTCCAATTCGGCACTTAAACACGACGTGCTAAGCCATTTCTGTAAAAAGGTGTTTTAATAGCTATCTAAATAAAACGCAATCGACCTTTGTTATTTTTAATTAGATAATATTCTTACAAATTAATCATTCCCAATGCTAAAATCACTGCATTGACAATAAAAAATCGTGGGAATATTTTGTAATTATTAGTTGTGATAATTTAAGAGTTATGATGCTATTTTATGTATTCATCATGATAAGCAATAATTTGCAATTATAGCGACTATGTAGTCTGTTATCTGAAAAATTTCCAACTGATGACAAATATGAATCAGAGTAAACAACGATGATTTAACGAATTAGGATACTGATGAATATGTTTATTAAAAATATGCTACTATGATAGTAAGGTGACTTTTAAAAATTAGCGCGTTTCGATACATAACACATCACTCAATAAGTTCGTAGAATGACATATCGTTTCTTATGATAATAGAGCATTGCGTTTTAATGGGAAAAAATACCGTTCAAGCATAGCAATGACTTGACAAGTGTTATTCGGACTCTGCTCGAGACAAATGGCAGAGAAATGGTTTGCTGATTTTAAACGCGACCGTACAAATACCGAATGACTTTGAACGGCCTCTCCACGGTCAAATCGTCAGTCGGTTGAGTGGACAGCAACTGAAGAAAGCCGCTTAAAGCGACTAAACGTACAAAATGTCAGCTGGTAAGGTTTTGGCATCCATATTTTGTGATGCGCAACCTTGACAAGGGAAGAAGCATTACGTAAAAACAACCCCGAGTGAAGAAGAAAAAGCTCTTTTATCAGGATAATGCACCGTGTCACAAGTCGCTCGCAACAATGGCAAAATTGCATGAATTGCACCTTGAATTGCTTCTCAATCCACCGTATTCTCCGGATCAGGCTCTTAGTGACTAGTACCTATTTGCAGATCTTAAAAAGAAGCTCAGGGAAAGAGATTTGGCTCTAATGAAGAAGTGATTGCCGAAATTGAACCCTATGTTGAGGGGAAAGATAAATCGTTCTACAAAAAGGGCATTGAAATATTATGAAAGCGTTGTAATCAATGGATCACTCTTAAAGGAGACTATGCAGATGAATAAAGTTAAATTTTGCCTAAAAGTTGTTGTTTTATTAGTCATCCTACGAACTTATTGAGTGCTGTGTTATGTTTGGCAACAGAACTAAAAATTTCTTATTTCTTAAAAATGTTAATGAATAAATCGATGTTAAGAATAATGTGGCCAAGTAGTATAAGGGACTTAGTGATGATAAAGAAGTAGTGGAAGATGAATTGTGTTCAAGACGACCTTCCGAACTGTCTTTACAATTCAAGGGCAACTCTAATTAGTTTTTAATATTTTAGTTGATTGTTGCTTCTTGAGGTTGATTTGAGGTTATAAGTGTTCGTGAATTTTTACTATAAGTGTTTATAAATTTTTATTTATAAAATATGAGTAAAGTTACAAGATCTGATCGACAAACTAGTGGTCGAAGAAAATATAGATCAAAGAAAAGAAAACAATCATTTAATCCAAAAACTGCTGAGATAGACGACGAATCTTTCACCAGCACGTCGGCGAAAAAACTCAAAAGCCAAGATGAAAAACACGTGCCAGAGGACAGTATTCTGCAGTATGCAATCATCGATTTTTGTTAGTTTTTTCAACACTATCTACTTTTGTGAAGTGTTGTAATGTAATAAATGAGAATGGAGAGGATAAAATATGTAATGGTAAAGTGGATTTTAAACAGTGTGTGAAATTTGGCCTTGGTTCTCGTAGAATGTGAAAAATATCAGCCTAGATACATTTTATCGTGTCAAAAAATTGGTAAATCATATGAAATAAATCGTAGGTTTATATTTGGGATGCGAATATTAGGCCTAGGACTTGCCGGATATAAAAAATTCTGTGGCTTGATGGATATAAGTTGTTATTTTTTGAATAAGTCAACATATGATTTTTATGTTCAGGAAATTCATGAATGTGTTCAGATGGTTGGTGAACCACTTTTTTCATCGGCTGCAACAGAAGAAAAACAATTAACGTGTGATGAAAGTGGTATTGATGATACGACAGATGTAATTGTATCGGGTGATGGTACTTGGAAAAAGCGCGGTTTTTCATCATTATACGGTGTGTCTACGTTAATTGGGTATTATAGCGGAAAAGGTTTGGATATTTTTGTAAAATGTTCATATTGTAAATTATGTGAAGTTTGGAAAAAAAACTGAACACAACAGAATTTGAAGAGTGACAGGAAGATCATTTTGAAAAACACAAATGTAGTGCCACTCACCAAGGACCAGCTGGTAATATGAAAGTTTCATCAATCGTTGCAATGTTTCAACGCTCTTTTGAAAAATACGGCCTAAGGTACTCAAATTATATTGGTGACGGGGACTCCAAAATATATTCCGGAGTTCTTAATGCCAAACCTTATGGTGACGATTTTATTATAAATAAGAAAGAATACGTAGGACATGTGCAGAAGAGGATGGGCAAGCGCTTACGTGATTTGGTCAATAAAACTTTTGAAGAAAAAAAAACAAGGCCGGTAAAACAATTAGAAAAAAAAACTCTGTCTGGCAAAGACAAACTTACTGGCAAATTTATTGATAAGTTAACGGTTTATTATGGCCTAGCTATAAGAAGAAACTGCTTTTCGGTGCAAAATTTGAGAGACGCTATATGGGCAACTTATTTTCATTATATCTCCACAGAAAAATCCACAGCACGATAATAGTCCAAAGGACCATAACTCACGGTGCACTTGGCAGCGTGCTTCAGCAATGAACACTCTTTCATCATACAAACACGACTACGATCCATTACCAAACTCAGCAAAGAAGAGCTCTTGGAGAGGTGTGTTGGTGGCTTCACGCAAAACAATAATGAATGTTTGAACCAGTTAATTTGGAAAATTACTCCAAAAATACTTCCTGCTGGTTCAAAAATAGTAGAGATTGCAGCATTTGT
Organism: Cosmopolites sordidus; assembly: GCA_031761425.1. Lineage (NCBI taxonomy): Eukaryota > Metazoa > Arthropoda > Insecta > Coleoptera > Curculionidae > Cosmopolites > Cosmopolites sordidus. The sequence continues at coordinate 188,878 of JARFXV010000356.1, read as the reverse complement.
CGCCGCTGGCACTTTCAACGAAGGAGTCTCAGCTTTGTTGCTTTTTTATGCATGGCATGGACTTGAAACTTGGCCGAAACAGCCACGAGTATGCCCGAAAAGAAAACGAGAGCCGCATACTCATCGCCGAAAAGAAAGCTGACACTGCGACTCGTGAAGCAAGAATTCGACACAGGCAAGAGCAAAAGGATGCCCTGATATTGCCGCAGCAGCAGGTACTTTAGCAGGGCTTTATGGTGCCGGAATCGATGATTCTATGTAAGTAAAAAAAAATAAAAATGTGCATGTTATTTCAATTTAAAACTTTAAACGCGTTTACCTCAAAACGCAATTTTTTAAGTCGGTGGACACGATTTCTCGAAAAGTTATGAAGCGATTTTGTTCTCATTTTGCACACATCTTTGAAATAACATTATCTAGTCATTGAACGAAGGATTTCCTTTTATTATTTTTTCGAGCCAATATGTGGCGAAAATTTGTCCAAAAAATGTGTTTTTTGTTCAAAGTCTGTCAAAAATTCAAATTATTTTTTTTTTCCTTCGTAACGAGATTTATCCATGTACTAACGAAATATTTTTGGTTTTTTGATTTTAGATGAGCCAATAATGAGTTATGCTGTCCACGGCAAGAGCATTTTTTTTTGAGACATCAAGGGAGATGAGGTACCAACGGCTGAGTTTTCGGAATTTTTAAATAAAAATATCACAAAATACTGTTTAAATATGTATCTTTGATATGCTGAATTGTTTAAATAAAATATATGATTGTATATATTAAAAAAAATAGTAAAAATACCCTTTTTTTGAACCTCTGAAACCCACCTAACCCCTTAATCAATTTTGTAGAACAATTTAAGCTTAGATCGTCTGTTTTTTAGCCTTCTCGAAAACGCTTAAATGTTTCAATTTACACTACATTTTGACAATTTTTTAGTTGATGGAAATGCCGTTGATGAAAATGATGAAAAATGCCACAGACAAAATTCGACGTGCAAAAAAATGCATGTCGTGATGCAGCGTGGTCTATTAACCCAGATATGCCTGAAAACACTTTAAATAAAGTGTTTCACACAAAATTTAAATTTAAGTTTAAATAAAGTGTTCACACAAAATTAAGGAATTTTTATCCATTTTTTTATTAATTTTAAGGATATAGAACATTACACATGCACCAGAGCCCTATGGGAGCTGGAAGGGTCAGGCCTACATAGAGGACGTTAGGAACATGACATACTATACTTATATATCTAATAATTTTACATGAAATTATTGTGCATTACAAAGCATTACAAAGCATTCGACATGAACATTTGACATGACATGACTTATGATACCTGGTAGTAGTCTTTGAGTGGCAATAGCCACTTTGTTTGTTTGTCCTGTGGAATAACAAAATGAATACTCATATTTTCATTTTGACTGGGCCTTCCCTTAGAACTGCTAGATGTTTTTTTTATTCTGCTGAAAAAGTGCTATAGCTACATTCCTTCTTAAATATAAATGGCCCATGGCACCTTTATTATTTTTCTGCATTTGCCAAGCGTTTTGCGCAGCAATATCAATACAATGAGTAATTAAGGACATATTACACCAATATACCATTTTTTCCCTTTAATAAAAGTACGATAAAGGCTTATATTTTCATCACAGCGATCTACGGCGCCCATATTCGCATTATATTTTTTTACGACATATGGTTGTTCAATTTGAACAATCTTTTTGTCACTCAGTCAGTATCTTTTCACAATATGACTGGATTTGGCGCCTAAAGAATCGGAACACATTGTGATAATGTTGTTGTCGTTCCACCGAATCTCGTGTTTTTTTTGAGATCTATGGATATAAATGGATTGTCGGTAAGCCTATTACAATGAATTGTTCCAGCTCCTTGAATATTTTTCAAGGCAATTCTTCTTGTATCTTGATGTATCTGCGTATGTAAGAACAACACCAGCCCCGACCCCAAGTTCCGTGTATAGTTCCAATATGAGTACTTGCGCCCTGGTAGGGTTCGAACAAGTTAACATATTCTAATCTGGTAAATCCCACCTATAATTTGTAACCATAACGGATCGGCTTTCTCTTTATATACTGTTTGCAGCCATGTCTCCCGTAAAAGGGAACCATGGCCTCATGGATGCTGTGAGATTTTTGTAAAGGTGCATTTTCTAAAAATTTTCCATTCATATGTCTAAGCACTGGTCGAAGTTTTGAAAATTTGTCACTTTTGTCCAAATTATTGTTATCTGGGAAATGTAGATTACTCATGATATATTCAAACTTATCTCTTGATATGGCCTCTGCTATGAGTTCATTGTGAGTATTTTTTTCACGTTCCCAGAACATTCGACGTCTTGATGGTTGTAGATAACCGAATTTCAAAATCTTTTTTACTCTTTTGAAGTCAGTTTTCTTGCATTTGACAACTGGGTTACTTTTCTTAGATACGCGTTTCGCCAATTCGGAAGGTGGCATCGTATACTCCGCACCGTCAGAGCCCATATTCGCATTATATTTTTTTACGACATATGGTTGTTCAATTTGAACAATCTTTTTGTCACTCAGTCAGTATCTTTTCACAATATGACTGGATTTGGCGCCTAAAGAATCGGAACACATTGTGATAATGTTGTTGTCGTTCCACCGAATCTCGTGTTTTTTTGAGATCTATGGATATAAATGGATTGTCGGTAGGCCTATTACAATGAATTGTTCCAGCTCCTTGAATATTTTTCAAGGCAATTCTTCTTGTATCTTGATATATCTGCGTATGTAAGAACAACACCAGCCCCGACCCCAAGTTCCGTGTATAGTTCCAATATGAGTACTTGCGCCCTGGTAGGGTTCGAACCAGTTAACATACTCTAATCTGGTAAATCCCACCTATATTTTGTAACCATAACGGATCGGCTTTCTCTTTATATACTGTTTGCAGTCATGTCTCCCGTAAAAGGGAACCATGGCCTCATGGATGCTGTGAGATTTTTGTAAAGGTGCATTTTCTAAAAATTTTCCATTCATATGTCTAAGCACTGGTCGAAGTTTTGAAAATTTGTCACTTTTGTCCAAATTATTGTTATCTGGGAAATGTAGATTACTCATGATATATTCAAACTTATCTCTTGATATGGCCTCTGCTATGAGTTCATTGTGAGTATTTTTTTCACGTTCCCAGAACATTCGACGTCTTGATGGTTGTAGATAACCGAATTTCAAAATCTTTTTTACTCTTTTTAAGTCAGTTTTCTTGCATTTGACAACTGGGTTACTTTTCTTAGATACGCGTTTCGCCAATTCGGAAGGTGGCATCGTATACTCCCCACCGTCAGAGCCCATATTCGCATTATATTTTTCTACGACATATGGTTGTTCAATTTGAACAATCTTTTTGTCACTCAGTCAGTATCTTTTCACAATATGACTGGATTTGGCGCCTAAAGAATCGGAACACATTGTGATAATGTTGTTGTCGTTCCACCGAATCTCGTGTTTTTTGAGATCTATGGATATAAATGGATTGTCGGTAGGCCTATTACAATGAATTGTTCCAGCTCCTTGAATATTTTTCAAGGCAATTCTTCTTGTATCTTGATGTATCTGCGTATGTAAGAACAACACCAGCCCCGACCCCAAGTTCCGTGTATAGTTCCAATATGAGTACTTGCGCCCTGGTAGGGTTCGAACCAGTTAACATACTCTAATCTGGTAAATCCCACCTATATTTTGTAACCATAACGGATCGGCTTTCTCTTTATATACTGTTTGCAGTCATGTCTCCCGTAAAAGGGAACCATGGCCTCATGGATGCTGTGAGATTTTTGTAAAGGTGCATTTTCTAAAAATTTTCCATTCATATGTCTAAGCACTGGTCGAAGTTTTGAAAATTTGTCACTTTTGTCCAAATTATTGTTATCTGGGAAATGTAGATTACTCATGATATATTCAAACTTATCTCTTGATATGGCCTCTGCTATGAGTTCATTGTGAGTATTTTTTTCACGTTCCCAGAACATTCGACGTCTTGATGGTTGTAGATATCCGAATTTCAAAATCTTTTTTACTCTTTTGAAGTCAGTTTTCTTGCATTTGACAACTGGGTTACTTTTCTTAGATACGCGTTTCGCCAATTCGGAAGGTGGCATCGTATACTCCCCACCGTCAGAGCCCATATTCGCATTATATTTTTTTACGACATATGGTTGTTCAATTTGAACAATCTTTTTGTCACTCAGTCAGTATCTTTTCACAATATGACTGGATTTGGCGCCTAAAGAATCGGAACACATTGTGATAATGTTGTTGTCGTTCCACCGAATCTCGTGTTTTTTTGAGATCTATGGATATAAATGGATTGTCGGTAGGCCTATTACAATGAATTGTTCCAGCTCCTTGAATATTTTTCAAGGCAATTCTTCTTGTATCTTGATGTATCTGCGTATGTAAGAACAACACCAGCCCCGACCCCAAGTTCCGTGTATAGTTCCAATATGAGTACTTGCGCCCTGGTAGGGTTCGAACCAGTTAACATACTCTAATCTGGTAAATCCCACCTATATTTTGTAACCATAACGGATCGGCTTTCTCTTTATATACTGTTTGCAGTCATGTCTCCCGTAAAAGGGAACCATGGCCTCATGGATGCTGTGAGATTTTTGTAAAGGTGCATTTTCTAAAAATTTTCCATTCATATGTCTAAGCACTGGTCGAAGTTTTGAAAATTTGTCACTTTTGTCCAAATTATTGTTATCTGGGAAATGTAGATTACTCATGATATATTCAAACTTATCTCTTGATATGGCCTCTGCTATGAGTTCATTGTGAGTATTTTTTTCACGTTCCCAGAACATTCGACGTCTTGATGGTTGTAGATATCCGAATTTCAAAATCTTTTTTACTCTTTTGAAGTCAGTTTTCTTGCATTTGACAACTGAGTTACTTTTCTTAGATACGCGTTTCGCCAATTCGGAAGGTGGCATCGTATACTCCCCATCGTCAGAGCCCATATTCGCATTATATTTTTTTACGACATATGGTTGTTCAATTTGAACAATCTTTTTGTCACTCAGTCAGTATCTTTTCACAATATGACTGGATTTGGCGCCTAAAGAATCGGAACACATTGTGATAATGTTGTTGTCGTTCCACCGAATCTCGTGTTTTTTTGAGATCTATGGATATAAATGGATTGTCGGTAAGCCTATTACAATGAATTGTTCCAGCTCCTTGAATATTTTTCAAGGCAATTCTTCTTGTATCTTGATGTATCTGCGTATGTAAGAACAACACCAGCCCCGACCCCAAGTTCCGTGTATAGTTCCAATATGAGTACTTGCGCCCTGGTAGGGTTCGAACCAGTTAACATACTCTAATCTGGTAAATCCCACCTATATTTTGTAACCATAACGGATCGGCTTTCTCTTTATATACTGTTTGCAGTCATGTCTCCCGTAAAAGGGAACCATGGCCTCATGGATGCTGTGAGATTTTTGTAAAGGTGCATTTTCTAAAAATTTTCCATTCATATGTCTAAGCACTGGTCGAAGTTTTGAAAATTTGTCACTTTTGTCCAAATTATTGTTATCTGGGAAATGTAGATTACTCATGATATATTCAAACTTATCTCTTGATATGGCCTCTGCTATGAGTTCATTGTGAGTATTTTTTTCACGTTCCCAGAACATTCGACGTCTTGATGGTTGTAGATATCCGAATTTCAAAATCTTTTTTACTCTTTTGAAGTCAGTTTTCTTGCATTTGACAACTGGGTTACTTTTCTTAGATACGCGTTTCGCCAATTCGGAAGGTGGCATCGTATACTCCCCACCGTCAGAGTCACAATTAGCTGAGAAATTAGGGACCAGGACAACAGGAGCTTTTAGTTGATTAGCTGGTAAATTATGAAGTGCTAAATTATTCTTATCGCCGGAGTCTTCATCGGTAATATCGCCACATGCATATAAATATCCATTCCAGCCTCAGGGAAATCATCACTGTAAACCATAGTTAAGGCTTTGTTCAACGTAAGACCCCTAAAATGTTTAACATATATCAATAGAAAAAAAAAACTTTAAGATTCAATTTCAAAAAGAAATTAGAATCACCATACTTTATATGCCCAGTGCCCTACAAATAGGACGGTTTCATATTTACTTTTATAAGTAAATCCGTATCAAAAAGAAACATAACCTAATATTACAAGTGATTAGTTTTAACCACTAACACCCCAAAACACTTATAATAACATTTGTGAAACAACATTTAGTAACTAATTACTTACCCAACAAAATTCACGTCACGGTGGTCCATTTTTCGTAATGTAAACAATTAAACTTTCACAACAAAACGGTGCACTATCGTAAAGCTGCGTTTACTGCCGACGCACGGGCTCCCTCACAGCTGATTTTTATGTTGTGGCGCCACCTATGCATAGTAGGAACTTTTTGGCGGGCTGTTTAAACCGTCGATCTACATGTAGGATGACAGGCAGGTAAAAATTGAAGTTTATCGTTTGACCTTGAGGCACAAATCAGCTTGCTTTTGATCTTTGATGTGCTCAGTCTGGCTGTGGTGAGGTTCGAGTGGGTCATCCTGATTTTGATACATTATTTTTGGCTCATATATAAAAAATTCAAGACACGTCACAAGTAAAGATTCGTAAAGACACATAAAAAAATCAAGACAAGTTAATCAAAAATCTTGCTGTTGAAGGTCTTCCTCTGCAAGGTTGAAAACGTTGTAAATGAAAGCGACCTGAACACAAAAACCCTTGATAAAACATTATTTTCAAAGGCATGTTAAACTTTTATGAAAGTTTTCGTCGCACTGTGCTCAAGTCTGAAACAAGAATTGTTTGGGCACCTTTGTCCAAAATTGTTCACTCAATTTTAGAACGCAGTAGAAGAATCCTGTTTACGAAAATAATTGCGACAGAGCACCAAGTAATTCTCGGAAGTTAGTACGTTACCGAATTTCGTGAAAAACAACATCGTTAGGAACCTCCCGTTAGGACCCTCCAAACGGGATTCCAACAGTGTTGTCAGATCAAACGCTACTTCGTATTCGCGTCATTTGTGTGACAGGCCGAGACTTTTTCAAACCATCCTCGTATGTAAGAATATAACTGATTTCTCGGTAGTCCAACATAAAATAATTGTTTTGTCATATTTCATGGTAATTATCATCGCAATCAAGGTAAACAAAATAACCTGTACCATTTAGAATCGTCAAGGCCGAACAAAGGAAGGAGCAATTTCGTAATAGCACACGGATTCATTCGAATCGGGGTTATTACGTTAAAAACTGCAGGCAATAAAAAATATTTTAGTATGTTCCAACAACAGTTGACCTAGTGAACCTCGCGCTCTCGGGTATTTATATAACACTAGTTAGCTTCATTGCAAAGAGGGACATCGTTTTCCGACGTAAATAATATGCGTGTTGTTGTTGTGCTATAGTGCGAGAATCTTTTAAAACGACATAACGGGTAGGTTTATATTCCTTTTGAAATATTTTGGTAAAATCCTTTTAAATTGTTACATTTTAATGTAGGCATTTTCTTTCATTCATTTTCATTTATCTGTTATCAACAAATTTTTTAATCTGCTTCCACTCACACTTAAAACCAAGCCTTAATTACTTCTAATGATGCTAATTTGGGTAGCCAATGGCATGTCGAGTGAGTTTAATGTGATTTTACTAGGCATTGTGATAAAATGAAAAAGGTTATAATGGTGATGGCACTTAGAAATTATGCAGAAGGCCAGAATAGTAAAAGAATCTACCAGAAGAATAGAATAGATAGAACCTAGATAGGTGGATTTCCATCTAGATAGGTGGGAATAAAAAGTATTGAAAGACATCGGAAAAAGAGGACTAAGAAACTGGAAGGTTAGGAATAAAAGAAAGAGGACTACCAGTATATAACCTTTGATTGTTGATAATGGTCAGTAGTGATCATTGGAGCAACTTATAATACAGCTGCATCCCAACATATACACAGTAACATCTGTTTGGCGTGATTTGGTTTTCCTGTAAAGGTTGATGACTGCCCAAGATTACCCCACGATTTTCGCTTCTTTGGGTTATTGTAGAGGATCCATTTTTCGTTACAGGTCAGAATCATGTGGGAGAACTTCTTTTTCTTGAAATGACGCAACATCAAACTGTCTATTTGTTTTTGCAGGTGTGAGTCCGAGTTTTTGCTCGAGCTCTAGCAGTATACAACAAGGATTTTCTTATAGGACTACTTTTTAAGGCTATACCAAACCTCCTGCATCATTCAAGGAAAATTCTGGTTCGGAATTTGTTGGAACCACTTTTTACAAATACCATACTACACGAAATATCATTATCTCGCAAAGACGCACACATTATATCCAGAGCTTCCACAGTTTTCTTCAGTTGAAAGGTGAAATGAAAATTTGAGGGTCTCGAACGTTGCTTTTCAAACGATATCGGGCCTACAACTGATTTTTCAGGTTTTGATAAGGATTGTTTCTCCTTCTTGGCTTCTATCCATTAGCTCATTAGCTTATTAGGTGTAACAAAAGTTAGTTTAGCTTAAAGCCATAACTTCGTTACTCTTTATACACTTTAGAACGTATTACTGTAATCAAGGCTATAACGGTTGACCACCACACAAGTGGTGGTTCGAACAATTATTGCGTTCGATTATCATTGGAAGCATCAGACTTTATCCGGCTTGGTTACTGGCGTGATAATGAGTCGAAATTTTTTTTGACAGTACTCAACGTTACACATATATTTCCTTGAAATACACTGTAAAATTACGTACGGAATACTGAAGTACGAAGTCACTAGTTGGCGTTATTACTTTCTCTCGATAAAACTGGTTCAAATAGATTAACAGTATTAAGATATTTCAGAGTGCACGTGGATACAACTCGATGGACACCCCCCCTCATTTCACACGGTATGAACGTCATGAGAAAAGAGGCAGATGTGACTATTTCTGGTTATATTCGCAGAAGCTAAAAGATGGCGCTTTAAAATAATTATACATAACTATAACAATAAACTTTAACTAACTATAATAAACTTTAAAAGAACTATATTCGATGAAAGGCAGAGGCCGAGAATTAAGTTGACGGCTTAATATATCTTTCTAGTTTTACGCTTAAAATGCGCTCAATTTAAAATAAGTAGATGTTTATTAAAAATGATATCTGAAACATCATGTTAATTAGATAATAGTTATAGTAACGACAATATTGCGCAATTAGTTCATACATCCGATATTTTGAAATGATTCTCTAACTAAAACTGGCTGTTTTCAAGTGGAAAGTTATTATTATATTCGATTAAGTTGTTTTACTATGATCAGTCTGTAAATCATATATATATATATATATATATATATATATATATATATATATATATATATATATATATATATATATATATGTATATATATATATATATATATATATATATATATATATATATATATATATATATATATATATATATATATATATATATATATATATATATATATATATTATTACATATATTTTCGTGACCGTTTGGTACTATTATTATTTTTTTATTTATTGGGATTTTCGGTCAGTGTAAATAAGTTTTAATTTTTTATTGTTTTATTTACGTTTCGATTCTACAACGAACCATCATCAGAATACTTCTAAAATAAAAATTACTTTTATATAAAAAAAAAAGAAAATACTAACTTACATTTAACCTACAATATCAAATTACATTTAACCTACAAACCTACCAATATCAATTAAACAATTAATTTTTGGAATTTTTTAAGTAATATGTGTCAATTTTTTATAAAAATTTTTAAATGACATATTTGAGTTTTGACATAATTAATAATGAGAGATTAATAATGTTATTATATATATATATATATATATATATATATATATATATATATATATATATATATATATATATATATATATATATATATATAACTTAAATTATCTGTATCATTTCTGAAATTAATGCTATTATTTGTTTTTTTATATAAATCATTTCTTTTATGTTTCTTTTTTATATTGTCCCACCAGCCAAGCCAATGATGTCCCACATCACTTTCATTTGTTAACTGATCCATGTGTAGGGTTTTCCGTCTAGTCTTGTAATGCCAAACATACATCTTTCCATTCCTCTCTGTGTTACCCCAAGTAACACTCTCTGTGTTTTTTGAAAAGATTGCTATATGAGTGTCCAGGTTTCACCACCGTATGTAATAACGGGCAGGACGCACTGATCAAAGCTTTTTTTTTAGGTAAAGTGGGAGTTTGCTCTTAAACACTATGTTGAGCCTACCAATCAAGAATAGGGAGATCCTCTCCATAGTGAACAACCCATACTTTCGCCGACTTCCCATCGGATAGCGTATATATGCAGTGTTAGATTTCTTTGGACTGCGTCCAATGAGATAACAGTAGTAAGTGTCATACACCCAACTGCTGCGTTCCACAATCTCATGTGGAACACATAACAACCTGCGTCTCCGCCTAAATGAGTATTTTGTTGCTTGACTGGAGACGCAGATTGTTATGTGTTCCACATGAGATTGTGGAACTCAGCAGTTGAATGTATGACACTCAGCTGCTCTTTTTTTAAATCCGATATTTCTATTACCGCCAACTGTCGGGAGGTTTGTTTTTTTTGATTTGCCTATTTTAAGGCCCATCCAAATATCTATCACGATCCATGTTGCTTAACTTCAGCTATCTAGATCCTTGGCCAAGGACCAGGCATATCGAGTCGAGCTTTATTTTTAGATAACTGACGACGATCGTGGTCGATCAGCTACTCAGCTACTGTTGTCTCATTGGATGTAGTTTAAATAAAAGTAAAGTAAAGTTTTGGGGTTAGAGGCGCATCAGCAACTGAGAAGGCTATTTAGCGACTAGACCTACAGCTTAACGTGGGTTTCGAACCACGGTCATCAGCTACCGATAACCCCGGTCAGCATCCCCCTCGGGCTATCAACCCTTGGTTTTGTGCTTAACCGAAATTATCTCGAGGGGCCTACCGACTGGCGAATTACCAACGTAGAAAACCCCTCAGAAGGCATCCGGCCTTACCCAGCCTCGAACTGGCGTGACTGAGGGGTGATTCCTTGTCAGATTTTACATTCTTATCTAGAAACATTCACAAGAATTTTAGAAAAACTTTTTGTCTAGTACGGGATTCGAACCCGGTCCACATTAACTGTCGTAACGTAAGGCTGACGCCTTAGCCACAACAGCTAACGTGGCTCCCAATGTAGTTTAAATAGATCTACATATATATATATATATATATATATATATATATATATATATATATATATATATATATATATATATATATATATGAACATTTTTGTTGGTTGCTTGATCGGGAAGGAGCCCCACTTATCCCTTCAACTGTGTGACATATGTTTCGTCTCTCGAGGTTCAGACTCATCAGGGCGCCGACATACACCATACCATCAAGAATAGGGAGACCCTATCCACAGCCAACAACCCATGTTTTCGCCGACTTCCCGTCGGATGGCGTATATATGTAGTATTAGATTTTCTTGGACTGCGTCCAATGAGACAACAGTAGCTGAGTGTCATCACACACCCAACCGTTGGGTTCCACAATCTCATGTGGAACACACAACAACCTGCGTCTCCGCCTAAATGAACATTTTTGTTGGTTGCTTGACCGGGAAGTAGCCCCACCTATCCCTTCAACTGGATGACATATGTTTCGTCTCTCGAGGTTCAGACTCATCAGGACGCCGACATACACCATACCATCAAGAATAGGGAGACCCTATCCATAGCCAACAACCCATGTTTTCGCCGACTTCCCGTCGGATGGCGTATATATGCAGTATTAGATTTTCTTGGACTGCGTCCAATGAGACAACAGTAGCTGAGTGTCATCACACATCCAACAACCAACGCACTTATGCTAAAGTTTGTCAAATGAAGCCTATCCGAATAAAAAGATCTAAGCCAACAGTTTCAAAAACGGTGAAAAGATTCAATGATACAGACAACATTAAAAGTCGTCCAAAATTAGGAAAACGAAAAACTAATACTTATGACGAAAATTCGTTCAATGTTTTAATTGATGTAGTAGACAATGGTAAGGTTTTCGTGCAACAATGAGCTTCAAATCATAAAATGTGAAGACAAAATACAATTACTACGAATTGAATTACTATGAATTGAATTACTGTGAATTGAATTATTATGAATTAAGAATTAAGTGAAGATGATTTTGATCTAAGACTTGAGTTTGCGAAGTTATGATGAAAAAAAATAAATACCAATCCAAATTTTGTTTGAAATAATAATTTTACGGCTGAAGCAACATTATGTTTAAATGGTCATGTTAACAGACACAACTGTAGATACTGGGATGATATTAATCCGCACTGGACGGAGCAGGTTCATACACAATATCCTCAAAAGTTAAATGTTTAGATGGGATTTAGTGTCAAGAATACTATAGGACCTTTTTTTCATTGATGACAACTTGACAGTAGATAAGTAGTTAGATCTACTAAATGTCATCCCACAACTTGTTTCCAAATTTAACTAACCAAAACCAGGAAATATGTTTTCAGCAGGATGGTGCACCAGCACACTATGACATTAACGTTACACTACTTTCCCAAACCGATGGATCGATTAAATATAATGGAATTTCGATGGATCGAAAAAATGCCAATTTCTTTCTTCCCAACAATGTCAAATTCAAGTACTGTCACTGTCATTAAAAAAACAATCAAGTTATCCCTGTATCTCAATATCTCTATCTCAAATATGCGGCAAGAAAAAAAATAAAAATATACCCAAAAAGTAGAAAATATTTTATAATATTTGTGTTTAAAATTTCAGTTCCAATGTAAAAACATTCATAAGAGATAGTCATGTCATGATAGACAGCATGATAGATAGACAGCATGTCATGATAGACAGCAGATCATACTCAAGTGTGCCAGACTTGAGGAAATATCATCAGAGTCGGACCACTATCTCGTCCGACAGACAGAAACAAGAACAAAGACAAAAAAAAAAGAAATTGAAGGAAAACAGATGAAACCCTAGTAAGAACATATCATAGACATTGTCTTAATATGTTTTGTTTCTTTACCGAACGATAGAGAAGGTGATAAAAATCAATAAGTATCTCTTCATGTATGATACAGCTATACAGCGCGGTAGAAAGAAAAAGTAACAAGTAATTAAAAGGGGTTAGTTCGTACAACCGGTTAAAAGTTCGTCTATTGAGTTCAGCGGTCCTGCTTTGATTGTTATTTGAGTTGTTTTGTTATTGTGTTTTAGCTAAATTTTGTGCTGCAAAGTACAGTTTTATTGTAAAATAAGTTCTTTGATTATTTTGCTATCGGTAAGTATTTGTAAAGAATCATAAAGTTTTATTTCCTTTAATAATTCTAAGTTAACTAAAGACATATTACAAATGTTTAATAAAAACACAATTCATATTGGCTAATTCTAAAAACATACTGAAAGATAAACAAGCGTTTCAACATAACACCGAAAATATAGAAGTGCGAACTTTTAAGGATTTTTTTATTTGGTTTAACATTTTGTGTGATTTCAGATAATGTCGGGAACAACACTGAAATCGAAAACCCAACAATTTGTACTTAATGATGACTATATCGAAATGGAAAAAAAGAACGGTGGACCTTTTTTAACCATTCAAGAGGTAAATAACAATAAGTATAATGGTAGTCAAATTAAACTACCATTTTACTTATTTGGCATGATCAGTTCGTAATATTTTTTAGAGTTGCAGCAGCATTAAAAATTCCAAGGAAAATTGTGTATTCTATTAAGAAAAGAAAATAACATAATCCAGTTATCTCTTCTTCTGGAACAAGCAGACCTCGTGCAGAGAGCAAAACAATAGTCTTATTAACTTAATAGCCGAATGAAGTAAAATAGAAGTTTGAAATACCTTGTACAATATGTTTATATAATTATATGATATGTTTGTACTAAATGTGTAATGTAACTGTTTAAATACCCGTATATTCCCACAGTTTGGTAACATTTTCACAATAAAAATGGGTAGCAACAACACCAGACCAGACACCAGTTTATAGACTAGATAAAATAATGAATAACAAAACAATTTCATTAGTTACTTCCCTAAAATTTCGCGATAATTTGAAAATGTCCGTACAATTTTAACCTACAAAATTCTCCGTTCGACCTATGACATAAAACGTTAAAATACAATTTTATGAAAATTTTACATTAAAATAAGTTTTTGTAACAGGACGTTTTACAATTTCATGTTATTAACAAATAAATGCATAGTGGATTTAAATCATAAACATACATGTTCGACTTTTGAGGCACAACCACGTCCATTATGAAAGTTAGCACTATTTTCGATTTGAGTCATATGGATACAATTAATGACGCACGGGTCGCAGTGGACGCAGTTAAAATTTATTTATTCAAAGTATTGGCCATTTGATTCTATACATTTTTACCTATTATTCAGGCAAGTTATGGATGCCATTCCAAAAGAACAGTTTCTCCTTTGAGCGAATCGAGATATTTTTTAACTTCTTCGAAATTGGCGAAGTGCTGCTCTGCAAACGCGTACCCCATTGATGCGAAAAGGTGGTAGTCGGATGGAGCCAGGTCTGGAGAGTACAGCGGGTGCGACAAAACTTCCCATCCAAGTGATTTCACCACTTCTTTGACTGATTTTGCTGTATGAGACGGTATTGTCGACATTTTTCGATCAATGCACAATTCAAATTGATCATTTGTTGTCGGTAGCGATCAGTATTAACTGTTTTTCCAGGTTTCAACAGTTTATAATATACGACACCAACCTGGACCCACCAAACATAGAGCATGGTATTGCGATCAAAGCGATTTGGCCTTGCATTCGATGGGCCGGCTTCGCCAGGTGATAACCATGATTTTTTCGCTTCTGTTAAGGAATCACCCGTTACCATTCGATGCAGAAACTACTTTCTTTCATACTTTTGAAGCAGCATTTCAGGACGATTTTTTGATTTTCTAATTGTCTGTCATTCAATTCATGTGGCACCCATCTTCTTATCTTTTGGATCTTTCCCATTGCTTGTAATCGTTCGCAAATTGCGACTCAGCTCACATTCAACTTTTCTACCAATTGTTTTTGAATTTGTATTGGGTCTTCATCCAATAACTCCTGAAATTCCGCATTTTCAAATGTTTTGCGGCCTACCAGGACGTTCTTTGCCTTGAACGTTGAAATCACCACATTTGAATTGTCGTAACCACGTTTCACATGTTCTTATGGTTGGAGCATGCTCACCGTAAGTCTCTACCAGCAAACGATGACTTTCAGTGGCTTTTTTCTTTTGATGAAACAAGGAAAGTAATGCGTGCCGTAAATGAGCGTTTTCAGGCACAAAACTCAACAATTTCAAAAAATTTAAATCTAAAACGCTGTTACTTTAGGCAGAACGTAACTTGTGTAGTTTTGAGGTTAATGTCAGCAGAGTAAAATAACATGTATCATATCATAACATTGCATACTTATGGCCAGTGAAATTTGTTACAAAAATCGGAAAGTAATTACCGACACACCTGGTATATATACAATGTATATATACGCCTGGAATATACATATGTACTCTGTGACTAAAGTTACCAGAATTGATATTTAAAATACATTTATCACAAATCTAATTTTTACGTGACATTATTTGTTTAGCTTGTTATTGATTACTTATATAGTTATTGATTAACGCAGATACAGAAATATATGAGAGAATTATTTACCATCACAAAATATTTTGGAATGGTGTAGATCAATGATGAAAAACCCAACAAGTGACGTTTTCAGTTTGCCTTGTGCAAAACAATTTTGAATTGCATTCTTATCTTTTGCATATCAGTAAATTCATTTATCGTTCTTATTTACACAGAATATCTAAAAACAATATGTTAGTCTTGCCTTCTATTTATAAAGGTAAAAAATAAACGTTTATCGCGTTATTATAGTAGTACATTGGACAACATAATGTAATTACAAAATAATCAAATTTTTTAATGTGTGAATTTTAGGGTTATGGATGTAGCTATAAAAACATATATATATATATATATATATATATATATATATATATATATATATATATATATATATATATATATATATATATATATATATATATATATATATAGTTCTTATATGCGTCTTTACAGCTTCTCTGGAGTCTTGTGAAAGGAGAACGATATCATCTACAAATCTGGTTTAGAGAACGATAGAACGTTTAGAGAACGATATCATTTGCAATAAGATGGTTTAAGTTTGCAGCATTGATCTTTAGATCATCCTGTTCCCAATCCAGTTTAAGGAATACTTCTTCAAGGCCAGCTGAGAAAAGAATAGGTGATATTGCGTCACCTTGCCGTACACCTCGTTCTACATTAATTCCCACTTCAAGATCATCAACTTGAATTGTGGCTGTTGCATCATCATATATCGATCCTAATAGATTTACATATGCCTTATCTAGTCCTTGGCTAAGCAATGCATCCATTATTGCATGCTTTGAGATGGAGTCAAATGCTTTTTCGTAGTCGATGAAAGTCAAGCACAGTGGCATGGTGTATTCGTTTTGCCTTTCTATGGCCTGCTGTACAACCTGGAGGTGAGGAGGTGATCCGTTATACTGAATCCACTTCTGAATCCTGCTTGTTCTCTTGGTTGTGCGTATTTTAGTCATCTTAATATTCTTTTAGATATATGGCTAGTTTTAAATCTTCCTGTGCTCCTTTTTTATGTAAAAGGTAACGCAATATTGCCTATTTTTTCTCGGCCTACGTTGAAGACATTCCGTAATCTCTATTGGGAACAGGATTGTGTAATTATCAATAGTGCAAACATGAATCATCTTAGATTTCAGATGATATCGTTCTCATTTCACAAGACCCAGAACAGGAGCTGCAAAGCGAATACAAGAGCTGCAAAGGGCTGGCGAACCATTTGGCTTAAAAAATAAACCTGAAAAAGAGCCAGGTTATGTTCAATAAATTTGCCGAGTACAGAAGAATTTCAGTTTTCAGAAAGGATTTGGAGATTATTGTGGACAACTTTATATATTTTGAGCAGAGAATTTCAATGGAGGGGGTATCAATATAGTATTAATATAGTAACCGCCGGTATCAATATAGTATTTACGAACTCCCAATTTGCCTGAAAATAAAAGTATTCGATCTGTTGCGTCCTGCCCGTTATGACATACAAAAGTGAAACCTGGACATTCACATCGCATCCAATTCAAAAACTTTGGATAACATAGAGAGGAATTGAAAGATGTTTGCTTTGTATTACAGGACGAGACAGAAAGCCCTGCGCATTGATCAGGCAACAAACGAAAGCGTGTGCCATCTGTGGAAGAGCAAACCAATTGAAATGGAGATGGGCACCTTATATAGCGAGGCGATGGGACGATTTAATAGACCAAGGCAATCCTGGAGTGGATACCGCTTGATCGTAAATGTTTGCGAAGAAGACCGAGAGCACGATGAACTGATGACATCGTTAAGTATATTGAACCGGAGTCGCAGACGAAAGCGCAGTACTGTAAAAGTTGGAAGCATAGGAAGCAAGCTCACATTGCAATCAATTCAAAAACTTAGGGTAGCATTACAAGACGAGACAGAAAGTCCTGCGCATGGATCAGGGAACAAACGAAAGTCAGTGACATCATTGGAAGAGTAAAGCAATTGAAATGGAGATGGGCAGATCCTATAGCGAGATGATGGGATGACAGATGGACCAAAGCAATCCTCGAGAGGATACCGCTTGATCGCAAATGTCCGCGAAGAAGACCGAAAGCACGATGGATTGATGACATCGTTAAGTATATTGGACCGGAGTGGCAGAGGAAAGCTCAGGACCGTGAAAGTTGGAAGCATGCTGAAGAGGCCTTCATCTTGCAGTTGATCGATACGGGCTGATGATGGTGTTGATATTATATATATATATATATATATATATATATATATATATATATATATATATATATATATATATATATATATATATATATATATACATATATATATATATATATATATATATATATATATATATATATATATATATATATATATATATATATATATATATATATATATCATCTCGTCTCATTGGACCAAAGTCCAAAGAATTTTAACCGACGGGAAGTCGGCGAAAAGTATGGGTTGTTGATTGTGGATCGGTTCTTTCTATTCTTGACGAGAGAGCACATGTCGGTGCCCTGTAGAGTCTGAACATCAAGAGACGAAACATGTGTACTCCAATGGAAGGGATAGCTGGGGCCCATCCCCAGTAGTCCAAACGTAGTCCAAAGAATTCTAACACTGTATATATATATATATATATATATATATATATATATATATATATATATATATATATATATATATATATATATATATATATATAATTTTACGGTTATATTTGCTTACTAGGTTTGGTTGTATTGTGTTGGAATTTCAGTTACTTAGAGGAAGGAGGAATGGAAAGGAAATGGAGTACATTTTGCGTCGAACCTGGTGCGTGGTTATTTTGCATATCCGGTACTGCGTAGTAAGTCGGGATACAGGGCCGTACTTTGTTGCGACCGTATCGAGAATTTGTAAGAGTTGATTACGTATTTTCTTGTTCATATTTGATTAGGCTTTGGCAGAGGGTCGGTACCATGTTTCGTTAGTTTATCTTTATTTTAGTTTAGTTTATCTTCCTGGAATCACTACAAAACAAAATTCATCTCAGTCCGGTACTGGTAGTTTGGTTGATTGGCGGTACTCTAGCGGAGAGCTACAAAATTACTTCGCGGGCTTGATTTTGGAAGGAACCATTTTTGGTATTCTCCTATCTCTTCTCCTTCCGACCACCTTCGAGAGCAGTCGACAGTGCAGCAATAGGCCTTGAACCAGTGCAGAATTTCCTCTGATTAGAATCTTTTCGGGATATTTTGGGAATAGTGCCGAGTTTATTTGTCAGCATTGCTGGATTTGTATTGCTAACACCCTGCGAGCTGCCCCCGAAACCTATTGAGGTATATTTTGGACCATCGTAGTTAGAGAACCCTCGTGGCCGTACGATTATTTGTCGTCCGACGAATAATTCTTTTTTAACCCAGATTGGGGTTAGAATAATTTAACCTAATTAAAATATTTGTCACAATATTTACAAAACCTCTTTCTAGTTTTTTTTGGTAGTGGATTGATTCCCAAATTTCATATTTTCCTGTACACGTGGTTAATCCGGGTGAAGTACCGAATAATGTTTTCTTTTATCGCCTGAGAATCTCATGTTCTCTGAGCAGTAATTAGCTCTGGGAAATATTCATCATATTAATATATATTGTATTTTTTTGAAGGGTACTTTTTTGGAAGCCCCAAAACGGGTAACAATATATATATATATATATATATATATATATATATATATATATATATATATATATATATATATATATATATATAAATACGAGGGTAGTCTGAAAATTAGAATAGTCTTTCCAGCTTAAATCTAAAAAATAACCTTGAAACTTTCAGTCATATTATATGCTCAGTATTATTTAAGAGTCATTTATTTCGGTCAATGGTAGTGTTTCTGAAAAGATGGAAAAAATCGAATATGGAGCCGTCAATATGCCTACGTAAATTATAACCGAGGTGGATGTTGTTTACGAGGATTTTTCACTATCATTTGAATTCAGCTGAATTTAAAAGTGGTCATACAAGCTTAGTTGACATTTTGGACGGATAAAAACCGTAACCTCTACCGATAACATTGAAGAAAGCAAATACAACATAATAATATATTATTTATTTGTATTGTATGTTTAAGCCGTTCCGATTTTTCATTTTTTAATTGGTTGCTCTTTTAACGCTTTTAAACAAAAGTATGTATTGGATTAGGATATATTAACATAAGTATATATTTGCATACAATTATTTCGCGTGGTAATTGTAATGTTTACGTTCGGATTCGCTTTGATATGCCTGCAGTTAGTCAAGTTGAGTGTAAAAGTGATTTGTTTGGTCGGTTCAAAGGTGGAGATTTTGACCTGGAGGACCGTCATTGCTCCGTCCTTCAAGACCTGATGTTGAGGATATTGAAACCATTATTGCTAAATATTTACGCACCTTTATCTGTGAGTTAGCAGATAAGTTAAAATAGTTTTTGACTATCTAAAAAAAAAAATAGATGTCTGTAGATACGATAAGTGGGCTATCTTTCGAAGGGACCAAGGTTTTGAGTCTGACGAAAAACGGCCTTCATCCGAAGAATATTATGCTTTGCATTTCGTGGAATTGGAAGGGACCCATACACTTTCAGCTTCTTCCACGTAACCAAATCATCAACACCGGCTGCAATTGCAAGCAGCAATTGAAGAAAACTGACCGGAATTAGCAAACAGGAAACCCGTCGTGTTTCATCATGGTAATGCACAATCACACGTTTTAATCAGGAGCCAGTAAAAATTGTTGAGCTGCAATTGGGATATTTTGCATCACCAACCTACCAATACGTTGGTGAAAAGTTGTAAATAATAATGGTATTGGTAATGGTACATAATAGTTTATTACAAAAATCCATCATTGTATACGATATTACGAAATAAATTGTTTAATGGACGTATTCGTTTATTTAATGGTTAAAAAAACAGCACTTTATATACAGGGTCCAGCAGTGAGTTTATGGTGTTTTTGAAACGACTGTTACGCGTGGCAGTGGCGACCGAATGTTTTTAGGATGGTTGATATCTACTCGTTCCGGGATGCCATCTCACTAGCCATGGAGCCGTGGTCTGTGGCACATTGCGTTTTTATTTACAACACCTTTATTGAAATTGGTTCGTTTAGTTGTGCTCATACAGCGACAATTTTAAAATCATTTTAACGTTCGTCTGCATGGTCGCGTTCCAAAATGCGATACCATTATGAACTTATGGAGGTAGGGTCCAGCAGGGAGGCATGGTGTTTTTGAAATGACTGTTACGCGTGGCAGTGGCGACCGAATGTTTTTAGGATGGTTGATATCTACGCGTTCCGGGATGCCATCTCACTAGCCATGGAGCGGTGGCTTGTGGCACATTGCGTGTTTATTTACAACACCTTTATTGAAATTGGTTCGTTTAGTTGTGCTCATACAGCGACAATTTTAAAATCATTTTAACGTTGGTCTGCATGGTCGCGTTCCAAAATGCGATACCATTATGAACTGGGTGAATAAAGTTCAAACAATAGGATCATTGAGACCTGGGACTGTACGAGGAGGTGTAGGGAGCGGTGGAAACCAATCCTCGCCATTCAGCGGTACGTCACATATAGGGTCCAGCAGGGAGGTATGGTGTTTTTGAAACGACTGTTACGCGTGGCAGTGGCGACCGAATGTTTTTAGGATGGTTGATATCTACTCGTTCCGGGATGCCATCTCACTAGCCATGGAGCCGTGGTCTGTGGCACATAGCGTGTTTATTTACAACACCTTTATTGAAATTGGTTCGTTTAGTTGTGCTCATACAGCGACAATTTTAAAGTCATTTTAACGTTGGTCTGCATGGTCGCGTTCCAAAATGCGATACCATTATGAACTGGGTGAATAAAGTTCAAACAATAGGATCATTGAGACCTGGGACTGCACGGGGAGGTGTAGGGAGCGGTGGAAACCAATCCTCGCCATTCAGCGGTACGTCACATACAGGGTCCAGCAGGGAGGTATGGTGTTTTTGAAACGACTGTTACGCGTGGCAGTGGCGACCGAATGTTTTTAGGATGGTTGATATCTACTCGTTCCGGGATGCCATCTCACTAGCCATGGAGCCGTGGTCTGTGGCACATTGCGTGTTTATTTACAACACCTTTATTGAAATTGGTTCGTTTAGTTGTGCTCATACAGCGACAATTTTAAAATCATTTTAACGTTCGTCTGCATGGTCGCGTTCCAAAATGCGATACCATTATGAACTTATGGAGGTAGGGTCCAGCAGGGAGGTATGGTGTTTTTGAAACGACTGTTACGCGTGGCAGTGGCGACCGAATGTTTTTAGGATGGTTGATATCTACTCGTTCCGGGATGCCATCTCACTAGCCATGGAGCCGTGGTCTGTGGCACATAGCGTGTTTATTTACAACACCTTTATTGAAATTGGTTCGTTTAGTTGTGCTCATACAGCGACAATTTTAAAATCATTTTAACGTTGGTCTGCATGGTCGCGTTCCAAAGTGCGATACCATTATAAACTGGGTGAATAAAGTTCAAACAATAGGATCATTGAGACCTGGGACTGCACGGGGAGGTGTAGGGAGCGGTGGAAACAAATCCTCGCCATTCAGCGGTACGTCACATACAGGGTCCAGCAGGGAGGTATGTTGTTTTTGAAACGACTGTTACGCGTGGCAGTGGCGACCGAATGTTTTTAGGATGGTTGATATCTACTCGTTCCGGGATACCATCTCACTAGCCATGGAGCCGTGGTCTGTGGCACATTGCGTGTTTATTTACAACACCTTTATTGAAATTGGTTCGTTTAGTTGTGCTCATACAGCGACAATTTTAAACTCATTTTAACGTTCGTCTGCATGGTCGCGTTCCAAAATGCGATACCATTATGAACTGGGTGAATAAAGTTCAAACAACAGGATCGTTGAGACCTGGGGCTGCACGGGGAGGTGTATGGAGCGGTGGAAACCAATCCTCGCCATTCAGCGGTACGTCTCGCTCGCGTTCTTAGAATATCATACAGGTCAGTTCGCAGAATCTTACATTTGGACCTTCGTTTCGACCTGTATAAAATTATGACTGTCCAAAAATTGCATCAAAATGACTTTGTGAGACGGCGTAGGTTCGCAGAAAAGATGTTGGAATTGCTGGACGACAACATCGTTTTGTTCGTGAATGACGAGGCCCGTTTTCATTTATCGGGGATGGTAAACAAACTGAACTTTTGATATTGGGCACCCGATAACCATCAAGAACTATATAATCAACCGCTGTACTTCGATATAGTAACTGTTTTGTGTGCCAATACACTCTCAAACTTATTTTTTCGTGAAAACGGACGAACAATCTTTTAATACAGATCACTACCTCGCCATGTTGGGTGATTATTTTCTGCTGTAACTAAAAAGTAAACGTACTGACGTATTAACCTCAATACGCTTTTCTCCCAACAAGATGAGGCGACTTGCCATACGTCAAGAGCAACAATGGCCTTTTGTGGCCAGAATGTGGAATGTCCACCACGGTCACCAGACTTTTCTGCTTGCGACTACTTTAATGGGGCTACTTAAAATCCAAAGCTTACATAGACAAACTTTTTTCTTTCTTTCTTTCCGAAACCATAATGCGTGAAATTGAAAGGATTCCTTGTGTCATGCTCGAAAGGAGTATGGACGATTTTGCTACCCGTCTACAAGAATGCCTCGGCAAAAATGGACGCTACTTAACTGATGTGATTTTTTGAACCTAACTGTATTATGTATACTTTAAATGGCAATATACTACTAATGTATAAAAGCAATAAATTTTGATATTTTTAAAAAAATAAGAGAGTGTCAATTTTTTCAAAAACACCAATTTCCCTGCCGGACCCTGTATTTCAAACCTTAAATCTGTTTATTATCAGAAATAATTTGAACTTAAGTTGTTATCAATTACCCAGTAATTAAGATATATTCATCGAAAAACATAATTGTGTACGATCATGCAATATTTTGTAATGTTATAATTGAAAATAATATAATTATAAATAATCAAATTATCGATTGATTTGTCCCTTACTTTGTGATAGTTCATTTTTTAAAAAGGTATAAAACAATATTTTACTTCTCGTTGGAGTAATCGTTGACTATCTCGGAGTTTATATGCTAAGTTGCAACGAGTGCAGCATCTGCTATGTTGGACAAACCGGTAGAAATTTTCAGACCAGATACATCATAAATATGCATACATATTAAAGAACTAACACTTTAATTTTGCGAACCATTTTATAGATACCGGACATATTTTTCCCGAGATTACAAATTTTAAAATCTTACATAAAGCGCCCAAAAGCAAAAAATTAAACATTTTAGAAGCTACTGAAATTTATAAATTTATTAAAGATCCGTTGAGACAGCTATTAAACGATCAGATGGATCTCCGAAATTCCCCACTATTTAAAATATTGTAAAAAATTAACCCCAATGAAAGTATAAAATTAGGTACATAAAATAGATAAACAGCTGTAAAACCTTAGTTTTAAAGTAGTGTTTGAGAATGTAAAATAGTTTACGAAACTATAGTCACATAAATTTTGTTTAAAAATAAAAGTGATAGATAACAAAGTAAAAAATTGTTTTATTCCTTTTTAAAAAATGAACTATCACAAAGTAACGGACAAATCAATCAATAATTTGATTATTTATAATTTATTTAGTAAATCATTTTTAAATTTCATTGTCATTCCTTTGCATTTTGACATAAATTTGAATATTTATTAATAGTGTTTCACTTCAATCTATTTTGTTTTAGATAAACTATTGCGCCCTCTAGTTTTTGGATGATCAACGACATACCCATTTATATAAGCTAGAAATCGAAATAATCTGGCAGTGTGGTGTATCATTTTTCAATAGCGTATTTTGACGAAACAATGACTGATAACAGTAAAATTAAAGAGGATTTAGATAACATTTTGCGTAAAGTTGCGGATAAATTAAATATCGATAACTACGAACTCATCGCAGATGTTTCTACCGACTGTGGAGATGGATTTGTGTCGGTTTTCTGTACAGGGGAAGTAAAAAACAAGGATAATGGTGACACTGTTGCGGTTGCTATCAAGAAATCACCCCCATACGAAGAATTTGACTACGCCAAACTTTTCAGAAACGAAGAATTGTTTTACGTCAACGTATTTCCGAAAATGGATTTGTTTCAGCGTGAAGCAGGCATCAAGGAACCTTTCGAGAACATTCCAACTTTCTACAGTTCGGAAATGAGCCCTAACACTCATATTGCTTTAGAAAATTTGAAATTAGCTGGGTATAAAATGTACGATAAAATGCTGTATCTCAACGAAGAACACCTGGAGTATATTTTTAAAGTTTACGGCAAATTTCATGCAATATCCTTCGTAATGAAACATAAAAACTTAGATAAATATAAGGAACTAACTGACAATTTATTGGATGTATTTGACGAACTTGGTGACGTGTTATTAGAGGAAATGACGAAAGCGATGGTAGGAGCATTCAAAGCATTGGACGAGAAGAATGACAATGAAGCTTACAAAAAAACGAAGGTCATTCTGGAAGACTTGAAAGAACTTTATAAAAAAAGCTGCTCTTATACAGGAAAATACAGTTGTATCACTCACGGAGATTGCTGGTCTAATAACATGTTGTTTAAATATTCGGTAAGTCTAAATCTCTAATTTTAATGTTTGGGTTGTATAATATATGGGTTGTATATATTTACAGTATGTAAATATCTTTGTGTTTGTTTGTAAGCTAACTTTTGTTTTAAAAATGCGTGCCCTTTACGTTTCGATACTATAAATTGTTGATTTTTAAGTTGGTATGACGGTCCTTGACATCTGACAAAAGTTTCATATTGTTTCGCTTGTTAAGGTGGTATTCTAGTGTAGAGGCCTAAATTTGTATGTTTTTTCGGGCTTGATAATAAAAAACAAAAAATATTTTTACTATCCATTTTTTCAAAACATATTTTAGGAATACAAAAAAACTCGATGAACAAAAAAAATTGAAGCAGTTATGAGCTGCCAAAGGTGGGGGTAAAAAAAAGGGGATAAGCTGGTTGACATGATTGCCACCCTTCCGTTCATCTAAAACAAAATTTAAAAGTAGATTCTTAATTAGCAGAAATGTCGTTATCATTGGCACCAAAAAAGAAAAAAAAACATTTTTTTCGCCTGCTAAAAAATTTCTTTTTCTAGAAGTTTTGAATTTTTCAAAATAATAAATAATATATTTTCAAATAACCAAATATACAAAAATGGTAGGGATGATAGAGAGTCATATGTTGAAGGTCCGTGCTAAATTTGAAGTCAAGCGGTTGGATAGAAGTGAAGATATTAGGTTAACCAGGACGAAAACCGTGTTTAAAGTTTTGAACAAAAATTTAAGGCAGCCGCCGCGATAAAAGTCAAATAATGGTACGTTATACTTACATTTTATTAATCGGCGATACCTTCTTCATATAGCGTGCTTTTGTCAACTTCAAACTGATTAGTTTCTGAGGCTCGATCAGATCTACGAGCAGTTCTGCCTTCCTCAGAAGTAGCAGAAAGTCGTTGCTTAGAGCGGTTGATCCGATTATTGTCTTGTTGATTAGCGAACGCACGAGCATTGTGACCGATTGTAATTCCATTGGTAGTTAATATTTTTAGAATTTATAAAAATTCTTAATTAAAAATGCAAACAGCAATATAATTTGCAATTTCATTGTCTAAATTCCTGCGTGTATAAGCTTCGATGCAAAAGTACATTGTCAGCTAGAGGCGGATTATCATGGCCAAATTTATTTACTGTATGTCATCAGCCACGGCTTGTTACCATTTACACCAGCTCGACGTATCAGGAGGGCAATACTCATGTTTGGATTTGCATCAGTAAAAATTTTATCGCGCATACTTCGATCTTCATATTCTCAAGTAAATCTGGATTCTGATGAATAGACAAACCATAATATAAAGTTAGTTCGCTAATAACTGTTTATAATCTGTTAGTTTGCCTATACCTTTATTATATGAATTAGTTTTACGTAACCTTGAGCCCATGCACTTTTAAACATATCCAACACTCTCTTTATTTTCAATTACAGGATCACCATCATATGGATTAATATCGATAATACCCTTGAACGCCTTTGAGTCACTGTTTCCTATGTATTTCGCACTCCATGCTTCTCGACTGATCTTTCAAACATTTCTTTCACAGCGACAAACTCTATTGTCTTGGCACTTCCCGTATGATTTATGCTGCAAACATCGTTGAGTACTTCAGAAACCTTCAAGCAAGTGTTGTAAAGACACAAAAAAATTCTAAAATACAATAGCCGAGATTATTTTCAGTAATAATAACTTCTTCGTCTTCCCTATTTTTCAATTTAGCTGCTAATGCACTTGTGAAACTCATTTCGTCTTCAGTATTGAATTGAATTCTTTAGAACAAAAAAAAACACAAAATGTTTATTATTTATCCAAATTTATTGTATCGCCTTCAAAGTAGGCCCCTTCCGAAATAATACACTTAAGCCAACGAATAATCCAATTGTCAAAACATTTGTTAAGCGCATTTTTCGG
The DNA here is from genome assembly GCA_031761425.1 of Cosmopolites sordidus. Taxonomy (NCBI): domain Eukaryota; kingdom Metazoa; phylum Arthropoda; class Insecta; order Coleoptera; family Curculionidae; genus Cosmopolites; species Cosmopolites sordidus. The sequence goes on along the minus strand of JARFXV010000356.1, from coordinate 161,521 downwards.
AATCGCCTTCAGTTCTCGCCTCGAATTTTCTTTCGCCGCGAGTTCTTGTTTTGGAAAGAGAAAGAAGTCGGCCGGAGCCATATCAGGCGAATACGGTGGTTGTTCGATGGTGTTTGTTGAGTTTTTGGCCAGAAATTCGTTCATAATGATAGCCTTGTGAGATGGTGCGCTGTCATGATGCAAAATCCAAGAGTTTTCTTCCCACAAATCTGGCCTTTTTCGGTGAATTTGTTCTCTAAAGCGCCAGATAATGCTCAGATAATATTCTTTATTTACCGTCTGACCTTCTGGTAAGAATGTTGAGTGCACAACACCGCCATAATCAAACAAAACAGTCAACATCACCTTAACTTTTGATCGACTTACACGTGTGTTTTTCGGTTCGGCTCAGTTGGAAAGCACCATTCCGAAGCTTGTTGATTGGTTTGCATGTCAAACTCGTATACCTATGTCTCATCAGTACTTACAATGCGTTTTATGAATGTGGCGTTGAAATTGACTCAGCATGCCTTCAGCGATTGAGTTTCTGAAGAAACTTTAGGTCTTTCAGCACTAGTCGAGCGGCAACGCGTTTCGATTGTCGGCAACGCGCAGAATTTCCAAATAATCGCTTAAAACGGTACGAATTGATTCGTGAGATACAGAAAGATCAGCGGCTATCTCTCTCAAACTTAAATGATGATTCTCAGTCACTGTTTTCTTCACTTTAGCGATATTAACTTCAGTTGAAGACGTTGATGGACGACCAGAGCGAGGCAAATCTTCCACTACATCTCGACCGCTTTTGAATGCACTGTACCACTCATATGCACATGTTTTTGATAAAGTCGATTCACCGTAAGCCTTCTGCAACATTTTCAGCGACTGGACACACGAAATTCGATTTGCAATGCAAAATTTAAGACAAGTTCTTTGTTAGATGTTTGTTTTTATCCACTGTACTAAACTAAATGACACATGAAACAAACTAATGAACAAACTCCGCGTCAGTATAGAGGACAGTTGTGTCGACGAAAAAAAATGACAATCCCTATAAGCGGGCTTTTCAAATGAACAATTTCCGGTACTTTTTTGACATAATTTAATTTCTTTGTATAGGTTCGTACTACTGACTGAAGTTTGTAAACATCTCGAATAAAGGAGCATCAAATTCTCTTGTATTCTCCATTATTTGACGGACTATGAACAACCGATCTATTGTTGAACGTTGTCTACTAAACCCTTACTGATAAAAACTTAAAAACATACTGCCTGAATAATAAATCATTCATATGCACACATACAAATTATTGATTTTTGAAAATATAATATGTTGTTTGTTATATGCTATCCATTTTTATTAACATTATATTATAAAAGAATATTTTTTTAGGATTCAGGAAAACTGGAAAATTTGAAATTAATTGATTTCCAACTAGTACGAGATAGCACCCCGGTCCACGATCTCTCTTATTTCTTCTATTCCGGAGCTTCAAAGAAAGACTTCGACAACATCGAACATTATCTGAAGTTATACCATCAAAGTTTTTCTGAAATGTGCACCGAGTTTCACGAAGATCCAAACGAAATTTTTCCACTGGAAGCTTTAAGGGACGACTGGAAAGAAAAGTCATTTCTTGGTGTTTTGATGGGTATTTATCTGTGGCAAGTAAAACTGCTCCCGAAAGAAAAAATAAAGAAACTATTGGAAAATGGAATCAGTGATGAAGATAGGCGTAAAGCTTGGTCGGATTTGACTGAACAAACGTTTGCTAGCGAAGAATATAGAGAAAGGACCAGAGCAATTTTGATTCATGCCACTGAATATGGTGTTATATAAATTATAATTTTAGGTTAAGAGTTAATTTTTGTAAAATCAGTATTTGAAAATCATGATATTTGGCCTTAAAGTACAAATTTGGAAAATTTTTAATAAATGAACACTACATAATTTTAAATTCATTATTTATACATGTGTGTGTATTTTATGTTGCATACTTAAATACATATTTCCTTTATTAGTTACTATATTAACAACAATTTGTGAGATAAACAAACTGCTTCTAAAAGAAATAGCAAGGATAATTGTAATAGAATTTTGATCTCGAGAGATGAGATAAAAGGAGGACATATTTGATGGATAATATGCGGGCTAGCCGAAAATATAAGAAAATAACAATGAGCATTACTAGTAAAACAGTGTTTATAAAGTCCAATTCTCGAAACTTGACGATTACGTCACAAACAAAATCCGTCTACACTAAGAATGGTACGTATGTTTGAGTTAGAGCCATCCAGATTACGAGCAGATCGAGGCCAATGATAAAGACTTTCTCGTCGACCTCGGAGCAGATCGCCGAGCCACCAATCAGATGCCAGCACTCTTGTACGCAATTCAGCCAGTAGAGCATCTATTTGTATATTCTGTAGTTTTAAATAGTAATAATAATTTAGAACGAATAAAATATAATAATAATATTTATTATGGTACTTGTTAATTATACGTTCACTCAGCATCGAAACGCCATCATTTATCGATTTACGAATATTTTATGTATCGAAAATATGTTGGTTATATATATATATATCTTATCTATGATTTTGGTTCTGCACATCTGACATTTGACGTTATGTTGTTTTTTTGTTTTGTTTTGTCAGGAATGTGTTGAGAACTTTATATTTTTTACCGGTTCTTTATTAGAACTTTAAATATTTTAACACTGCTTTCTTTGTAAAATAGGTGCTATACGCCATTTTTTAAATATAAATGGAGCATAACTCCACATGTTCAAGCTGCATGAGGGTGTTGGTCGATAAAAAAAATTCAAGAACATTTACTGAACTTTTATCTTGGTTATAAAGGTAAAATCAAATGTCTTGGTCTAGAATGTGCTCTCCAAGAAATCAAGTTGAAGTGCAAGGAGAAAAGTTGTCATTCAATTCTTAAAGGCACGTTTTTCAAGTACTTAATTATGCTAATAGTATGTAATATTGAAAAACACTAATAAGATACAACTTTTATTACTAAACAAACGACAGAAAGGGTCATGTAGGTGTTGTTTGCTATTAGGGCAAAATATAAATACCTAACTACAGTTCTTGAGAGTTATTAAAAACGCGCTGAGTTAATTTAAATCATATATTGACGACACAAACTACAATTACTAATATAATGTAAACTTTTACAAGAAATATATATGTTTTACGACTGTTGCTATATGAATGTCAATTATCTTCTTCTTTTTCTCCCTTGGCCACTTCACCCAAGGACACGACGCCTACTGTGTGTTTACGAATCACCACAGTCAATAATTTTAGGTCATATATATCTTATCTATGATATGGGGTGATCAATGGAACTATGGGATATGTGGATATATGGGAACTAGACACGAAATTACACGACATAGCTAGGAAAACCGGTTTTGTTTCTCTCTCTCTAACTAGTGTTAAATACATTGATTATGTTTTTGAACTTACAGTAATATTTCTTTGTCTAACACGTTATAAATTTTAAATAAGGATTTCCTAGCTTTCACTACCTTTTTTACTGTTCTGACGTAATCGTCAGGTTTTAAGAATAACATACCCGGAATTATTTAGAAACATTACCTACCATCCGTGAAAATATTAAATGTAACACATTAGAAACCTAGAATCGAACGTAATATTACATGTTTATATTTATATTATGTTTATATATATATATATATATATATATATATATATATATATATATATATATATATATATATATATATATATATATATATATATATATACATATATATAGACTCCCACTTTGCCTGAAAAGAAAAGTATTCGATCAGTGCGTTCTACCCGTTATGACATACGGAAGTGAAACCTGGACACTCACATCGCAATCAATTCAAAAACTTCGGGTGGCACAGAGGGGAATGGAAAGATGTATGCTTGGCATTACAAGACGAGACAGAAAGTCCTGCGCATGGATCAGGGAACAAACAAAAGTCTGTGACAGCATTGGAAGAGTAAAACAGTTGAAATGGAGATGGGTAGGCCA